>CM062817.1:1496746995-1497358255 GCA_031772625.1 Pinus tabuliformis | reverse complement strand
TTAATGCATATATATGGGGACTTGGCTTCACAAGGAGAAAAGTGAATCTCTATGGGTATTTTAAATTTATAGGCGACCGTGTTATCTATTTCATATTGTATGTGGATGGTATGTTGTTGATTGTCAATTACAAAGAAATTGGCCAAGATTTGAAAACCTAATTGTCCTCTAAATTCGGTATGAAGGATATTGATGCTACAAACTATATTTTAGGCACGAAGATTAAATGAGATCAAGGAAAGAGGAAGCTCTAGTTAAAATAGAGGATGTATGCCGAGACAATATTGCAGAGGTTTAATATGGAGGATAGCAAACTAGTGAAGGTTCCTATTCATGTAGGTGCAAAGTTATCTATTGTATAGAGTCCCAAGTCACAAGAAGAAGAAGAGGACATGTGATGTGTGCCATACAGTAGTGCAACTAGTCGCATAATGTATACAATGGTATGCACAAGACCATACATTGCACATGTAGTGGGATTATTGAGTAGGTTTACACCAAAACTAGGGAAGGAGGATTAGACAACAGTGAAGTGGATTTTTAGGTATTTGTGTGGCACTAGTGATGGTGGTTTGCTCTACCAAGGAAGACCTAGATTAGAGAATGTTTTAGACATATATGGATTTTTTTATGCATACTGGATTGGAGACCTGGATTAGAGAATATCTACAAGTGAGTATGTGTTTAACCTATTTGGAGGAGTAGTTAGTTGGATGAGCAAGAGATAATTTGTAGTGGAAATTTTAACTACAAAGGCTGAATGCATGACAACCACTCATGCAAGTAAGCAAGCAGTTCAGTTACAGAGATTGCATTCAAATATGGGTCGGTATAGTGAGATATAAGGATAAAATGTGATAGCCAAAGTGGAATTTTATTGGCAAAGAACGCTTCTTATCATTCAAAGACAAAGCACATTGATGTTCAGTATAACTTTGTGAGGGATATGGTTGAAGAGAAAACAATGTTGTTGGTAAAGGAAGACACTTTGAAGAATATTGCAGATGCATTAACAAATTATGTGAGCAATGAGAAGTTTTCTTCGTGTAGGGTAACAATGGGCATTGCAGCTCTGGAACAATGATTGTGCACTCATACACCCCCCATGTGTAGAAAGAAAACCATAAGTTGGAGAATGATAAAGATTAGTACTTTGGGGAAGTATTGTCTTAACTCTATGGGTACCACTTATTCATCTATTCCATATGAGTTATAAGTTTTATTTTCTTCATTAAATGTCTTGGGCTTGGTTCATAACCCATTGATTTCAACAAAATTTCAACACCAAAATATTTGATGAGAAATGGAAATATTTCCAAGCAATTTAATTGTCTAAATTGTTGGCCATTAACATATCAACTACGAGTTCATAAAATTATGAGGAGATGGAAAAATATATGTATAAATAAGGTTGATTAGCTTCCATGTTGTACTAACATGTCTAATCATAGACTACTTTTAGGACTCAAGTATGAATTTTACCTTTATATGCCAAACAATTTCATTCACTTTTATTAAAAGGCATCCATAGCCAAAAATTCCAACACTATAAAGACATTCATAAATATTGATAGATCCACAATTGTTCAATGAGAAAGAAAGAACAAAACACATGTTGTAGAAAGAAATTGCACACACACAACCATGCTTGGGAGTTACACGTTTGAGTTTCGTATCCTTTCTACTAATTGTTGGATCTCAAGGTTATTAACTTCCAAATAATTGCAGGGCACAAAAAACCACTCCACACATACATACAAGAATCTAGAAATTGCAGGAAAATAACTATCAAAACCATTCAAATTATGCATGAGATAAATAAACCAAGAATAAGAAATTTATAGGAGTAAGAACTAAAAACACTTAAATGAAATACAATTATGCATAAAATAGATAAAATAACCTCTACCAAAACTATCTAACTATGAAAGTGCATCCTGGGACAAGGGTCCCTTCCTTGATGGGAGAACTATAGGATGGTAAAAACTTAGAAACTAATCAATAGTACAATAATTTCATTAATCAACCATAAATTATAGTTTACAGGTTTAGACAGCCTTGAAAAACGCTACCTCTCTACCAAAATCAATGTTATACTTCCCCCTCCTATTGAGTATTGCTTCATTTAAATTATATAATAGTTACTTTTGGAGATAGATAAGATCCTAAAATTATGGATCTTCTAGCCAAATACTACCACCATAATAGATTTCAGTGTTACAACAATGTTATCTGATGCAAAAATTAGAACATTTAAATCCCTATTTGGAATTATGCTAAAATATAATGATATTGTAACTAACCGTTTGGTGTTATAAAATAAGAAATAACATGTAATTTTCCCCAACAGCCACATCGATAGGAGAGGATCCATATATGATGAATAAATAGCAAAAAATATGTCTTTATTTTTGCTAACTTGGCATGGAAATATCTTAAACGACAATCAAACCATTGGTGGTCAGCTAGATATCCAATAACTGAAAGCACATTCAAACACTTGCATAACTACCAAAATAGTGTGCCTAAAATTCTAGTAGCTTGGTCAGTATTCTCTTCTAGTGGTCATATATATACATAGATATATACATATATTTCTCTTTTTTTGTTTTTGTTTTTTTTCTTTTGTTTGATTTTTTTATTTTTTTTCCGATAGTTGAAATTTCATGTGCTTCTTGTAACTAGAGTGAGACCTTATAACCCTATAGGCTGCATAGAAACTATAGGAAATAATGTTAGGAAGATATTAATTAGTAAAACCAACATAATGCTTTCTAATTCATTAAATATATAGTAAAACAATGCTAATTAACTACTTTAACTATTTGTTGGCTTGATGGGCCCTGACCTAGGTTCAAAGTTAGTTGCGCCTACCCAAAAAACCCTAAACTGTTGGCCCTTTCGGCAACAACCCACATAGCACAGGCCACAGTCTCACCCAAGGCAGTATTGGGGGATGCCAGAACTAGGTTTCTGCATCCAAAGGTCCTTGTTATGGGTTCCTATGGATTTTAGGGCTTAGCTCTGTCTTCACAAATCCTAACCCTTTCGAGTCATTTAATTATAGTAATTCACCTAAATAACATCTATATCTTCATGAAGGTATTTAAACATTCATAACATCAACAAATCTTACTAATATACCACTTTCATGCATAAGATAAGAATTCATTCATATAATTTTCAATATAGAGCGAAAATACAAAAAATTGCAAAAGTAAATATAGATACACAGATGCACAATTAATGGATCAAAAATGTCTTTATTAGATGTATTCTTTCAAGTACAGACTCTTCTTCCCTGTGCACTCAGCTGTAGGGGCCCATGCACTCAAGCTACAGACTTACTAAGGTCTCCATGAACTCAGTTGCAGGAGCCTTCCCCTTCACCTAACAACATGAAACATAATTTCTTGCCTTAGTTTACTTGCCCAAAATAATCATATTCTATATGACTTATTATCTAGACTCGTTATGACCCTTCTATATATTTTTTTTTCTTTTACGATACCATGGTCCATGGAACATGGGAGGGTCTCAAAACTTCTCATCTCCTAATAACCTAAGCGAATAAATCCCCTTTGACTCTTATTATCTTCACACTCTGCTTCCTCAAATCACAGAGACTTTACATTTGTACAAAAAGTAAGTGTCAGAACTTGACCCCAGGGGACCCTGTTGCAACAAGCCCCTAACACAATTTTGTGACTCGTCCTCGAGTCACTCATCTAGTGCTTCGATCTTCACTTAGAGTTCATGGAACTCCAACATCAAAATTTGCAGATCGATTGTTCCCTATGTACCAGGAAATGCACTTCATCGACCGACTTTTCGACAGATGGGATGTCCACCACAAGGCCCATGGTCCTCTAAGTATGTTGCATGCTCTTAAGTTTACTCTCTACTAGAGAGTCAACTGGTTGACCTCCTTTGTCCAAGGGTTTGTTTGGGCAACAAGAATTTCTTCATTGTGGTGCAAATCATCAATTTCAGTTTGGAACAACTTTCCTTCTTACAACCTCGTGAACCATTATACTAGCACCAATGTCCACACAGTCGATCGGATGTCATCGAACTAGCTCTGTTTTTCCCTGATGTCTACATCAATCTTCTACAGAGTTAGGTCCTCCTCTAGTGAGGTCCATAACTCCATGGCCTGCTCAAACAACTCGATGTAGCCTTTGACTACATTTTCTAAATTGGCCATGCCCTCTTTGATAGCAGCTCTATGCTACTCCTGAAACTATGGAGGAGTCATAGGTTGCCGCTTCAAATGGAGCTCTGATATGTGTAACTACAAGTCAAACCAAACTCGGTATATTTCATTCTTGAACTCTTTTACTACTGCAGCTAGCTTTTGGATCTTCTCCATAGAAGTTTCTTCAGTTGAAATGTTGAGTTCTAGAAGCTCAATACAAGCCCACATAATGGCTGCCTCTAATTTCTGACTTTGCGTGGTGATTTCCTCCTTCTCCTTCAGTTCCTCTGCCTTTTTTATAAATATCTATTGGTTGTTTGTTTTTACTTCATTGATAACCAACAACACATGATTCTCCCTAATCCGCAACTCATCAGAGACCCCCTAGTGAAGCTCATGCAGGGTCTAGATAGTTAGTGTTGTGAGGTTTAGCCCCATATTCTTAATCTGTAGTAGTTGGGCCATTACTTATTCTATCTCAGCATGCACGACTCCATTTTCTAGCTGAATTATACGAAGATCCAAATTCTTGTCTATATCCAGAACTATCACGCTTGATTGATGTAGGCTCTCTTGTACCCTACTTGCCTATCCCATGCTCACCTATACTCGACCTATTTGGACCTAAAACTCATGAAGGTCTTTTTGAACCTTTAACAACACCTCCTGGTATTCTTCCTCGAAGCGGCCCCAAAGTTTTGAGGTTGTCTCGTGAGCCACATCACTGATTTCATCTAAGTACCCCTCAATGAGGACTAAAGGGGTCACCCCAGCTGATCGATCAAACTTCTATTTCTTCCAGGGCCCTGTGGATGTATACTTCTGTCACTTCTTTACCATGAAGGGGGTTCTTGGCTCTACGCCCCCTCTTTCTTCCTCTTCCATTTCTTCTTAGTCAAATGTTCACTGTGTATCGGACTCTTCAATGTTGATGGTGGTCAATGATGTTGTCGTTGTACGGTCTGCTCATGCTTTGTCTGTCACTTCCTTTTCTATAACAGCAACCTCTTTCCATTGCACAAATTTCTCCCCAGTGGTAGCCTTCTGGGTTTCCTTCTGTTTCTCTACTATTGCCGCTTGCGCGGTGGTATCCTCCACAACTTTGATCATACCTATGCCCGCATATGATCGGGTTAGCCATTCAAGTGGCCATTTGGCCACAATCTCTGTGACATATTCCTCAGCAACCAAGTAAGGAAACTTGTGCCATGTCTTCTTGGGATCCCTCCTTGCATGAAAATGCAAGTTGTTGAAGTCCACTTTGAAATCGGCGAGGCACTCATACTAGGTGTACAGTGTGGGCGATAGTCGTGGCCTCTGGCTAATCACTATCTGCAGATCCATTTCAAATATGACCTAGAATATTTTTTCCTCTGTGAATCACATAGGGTCCTTGGTAGCCTAGAGAAAAGTGAACTTTGTTTCCTTCGGAAGGTCCGTTTCCTACTGAGGAAATTGACTGTCCTCGGGCATCCGCCATGCCACCAAAGCAATCAACAATAATAACCAGGCATAATGAAACACCTTGCCCTCCTCCTGGGCCTCTTGATAGTTCTCCAAAAATTCATTGCACAAGTACTGAGCTTAGTTATACTGGACTCCCTTGGCGCATTGCAAAGCCAAAGAGATGAATAGTGTCGGGACTTCGTCCATGAGACACTTACACATGATTTTGCATGCCAATATCTATGTGAAAAATTGAACTGCAGGATCCGTGATAGAGCAGATAGAATATCCACGTAACTTCTTTATTAGCTTGAACTCACTTTTCATCTAGTCGATGAGTTTCTTCTCCTGCATCTTTCCTCCGAACACTTCCACTAGATCTATGCCTTGATATGGTAGCAAGGTGATCCGGTGGATCAACATGTCCATAGTTGGGATGGGTTCTCCTAGCCAGAGACAACCATCATGCACTAATGTGAGCAATTGTCACACACACAGAGTGTTTATGTTGGTGCAAGCAAAATACGGCACGTAGAGTATATTAAGGAGCCCTGCGGCCCTAACACCAGCAACCCACTTCATCGGCTCCAACCACATAACCTCTAATGCTTCATAATATACCTTGGATAGGTATTTGGTTGGCTCCAACTAAGGGAACTTTTAATTATCCCCTAAGTCCCGGTCCTCCATTTTTAGGGCTGGTATGCAAGCCAACAAGACACCCTCAAACACCACTTTCTCTGTCGAGAGTGGTGTAGTCACCATGAATTTTGTGTTGTCAGGGTCTTTAAGCACTTTGGCTTTGGCCTTGCGTGGTGGGATATACTTTGGTAGACGAGTCATCGGCTCACCCTCCTGAGCATCAATCTCCTCGATGCCTTCATATATTTATTCTTCAATGAAATCCCTTAGCATGGTTAATTATTGTGACTGATCCATCGTCCCTTTCTGGCAAACTTCCAAAGGGATTTTTGTTTTGGGCAAATTTAGTGTTTTATCAAATGCCTAACCCTCTAGACTTAGTAGCTAGTCTAGAAACAACAGTCAAAGTAATTTGCTACCTTTTCTTTAATCAACAGATAAGAGAGGTAAGGAGGGAAACCAACCTGTAGCTTTCGCTCACTCACTCTCTCCCTTGACTGATTTTGCCACTTCTTTCCGTACTTAACTCACTTGGAAAGTAACTGCACACAAGCTGAGAAAGAAACCCATCAAAGCATACAATTAAGATCTGTTAATTAAACATATCATAGAATTCAGAATACGATATACATCATATAAAACCATGAATGGAAAAAGCTTTCAATTCTTTATTGATAAAAGGAAAGATTACAACCCATGAATGTTCATGCTTGATTCAGTGTCTTCCTTCCAATTTTGATCCCTTCTCTCCTCATGAAGCAGCAATTTGACATCATTACAATACTCTTACTAATATCATTCAAACCACATCTTATTAGCTCAAGAAATTCCAACCTTGACTAGCCTTTGAATTCTTGGTCAATTTATAGCTGAATTGAGGAGGTTAAGCCATTAATGGCCTTCATGAATGCTCTACCAAATTTGAGATGTGGTTCCATAGAGGAAGGGATAATGGATTAAGGTTCATTAATCTTCTTCCTCATCCAAATGTGAGCTCAACCAACTTGGAAACTTCCAGAAGTATCCATTGGATGAGTAATCCATTGGATGACAAATCTAATGGATTCATTAGTTGAAACTCACTCAACGCAGGTGAAACAAAGGCTAAGTGCGTTGCAGCACACCCAATCAATGCAATTCCTACATTACAATGCAGCCTAATAGAGGGCTACCTTTGCTGATCTACTTAGGGACATTTTTTGGATGAATGGTGTCATGGAAACTCTTGGGAGGCAAGCATGATGTAGGTTGACCTCATTAGGGAATGAAAACAACTAAATTAGGGATTGATGGACCCTAATAGTACTGATCTGGAAGTCAGGGTTGATGTGCCCAAATTGACCTGTAACAGTTGCCCCCTAAAGCATGAAGTTGAAAATAAACATGTTGAGTGAGATGCTTTACCATTTGGAGAGAAGGTTTCGAAGTGGAAGGAGACCTGCATCAGTTACAATAAAAATATCATGATAATTTGATTTTTTCTCACGAACTAGATGAGGGAAGGCATACCCATGCTCAACTTATAAAATTTCATTACATGTACAAATATAGTCGTCTACAGATATAGACCCATGAATGGATGACCATAAATGTAAGGCCATTGTATATTTGATATAGTACCCCTAAAAAATATATCGCAGCCCGGATGGATGAAACTAGATCCGAGGTTTTCAATCTCGTTTAATCTTCACTCAATGTACAAGTCTAACCATGTGAATAGATGATTTGAAGTCGAACATGGAGAGACATCATCTGATTACCAGCCAATGATGTGAATCGTTAACAGACGCGAGAGGAATCACCGATAATTATAATGACCCTCAAGGTACTGCAGTACATTTCGCAAGGTGTGAATAAATGATTTGATATCGAACACCATACGAAGTCTTTTGGTCAAAGGCCAGTGATGTCAACCTATCGCCAAAAGTGAGAAACCTACCATTGATGTATGTAAGCCTCACGGTACTGAACGGGTGTTTCTAAGCCAACTTCTTAGATGATGTGTTGATGTTGAAAAGAAGTGACTCATCGCAGGAGGGCCTTGCTGTATCCCTCATCAACGACATGAAACAAGGTAAATGATTTTGGAGATTTAATATCGACTGTCGACACAAGGTTTAGGAATGGCAGGCATGAAAAAGAAGTTTTACTGTATTGTAAAGGATGAAGTTTTGAACTGAATGACTTCTCTTGAACATATCGGCTACACTGAAGCGAATTGGTATCATTGACCCAAAATAAAGTGATGGATGGTATGATAGACCAACGGTGTGATAACCATCAAGCTGAATGACCCAACCCACATAGTCACAACGATGAGGTGAAAGTGTCGTGTTCAAGAGCGACCTGCTACCATAAAGTGTTCTCAGCATTTTCCCATTTTCCCCAGTCATTTCTAACCAATAACTCTTTATTTTTTATCAAGCTCAAGGAGGATAACATATGCTTGTTATATAATTCCACCCTTTGGGTGAATCCATCTCTGTTTGATGTTTTAACGAGTCTAGTGAAGGTGAAACTCGGTCTTGTCTAGATGGACAAGTTTGTCGCTATTTAATGCTTTTAACAAGTTTAACAACAAAGATAACTCTGTCCTTTTCACATTTAGAGAGTGTGAAAAGGGACTAAAAGGAAACTCCACAAGTTATTTTTCGTAAATTTGTCTCTCAAGTCCGAAAAAGCATAAAACAATACAAGAGAGAACCTATTGATCATTCTTGACCAATGAGTACCTTCTTCGTAGTTAATCTATCTCAGCCCAAAGAAGGGGTAAAACTATACTGAGTAGATATTAATTCTAATCCATTAACGAGCTAGAAAAGACAAACACTTGGCAATAATTTCATGTTTAGAGAGTCTCAAAAGAGCTTAAAGAGGACTCCAAGGGGGTTCCTCTTTCATTTTTAACAAAGCTAGAAAAAGCGATAAAAGTTTGCTTTGTGGTCAAAGATGTTCAATTTACATGTAAGCATGACATAACTGCATATCAGTTGTTAAACCTGCTCAAAATGACATCAAAATAGATTAAAAATACATGTTCATGGATTAAATAAATGGAAACCAATGTTTACTCGATTAATTTGCAAGAAATAAACATAAAAAATTGTTCTTAACATTCATTTTCACCATCTTGTTTTTACCTTTTGATCTCTGGAGAAGTTTTTCTCGAAGTTCACCAGTTGATTGCAGAGGATTCAGGGGATCATTCCTATCAAGGAGGACATCCCTATAGTTATGTCCTTCCGTATTTAGATCAACCTGAAATGAGAGTCTGTCAGTGGCAGCCAACTTTGCCACCACAACCAAGGCTTGTGTATTCAACACAACCTATGCAAACTGAGTCGATTATTTCGACTATACCTGTCGTAACTATTGAACCATATACACAAGTTCAACCTGTTGTATCGCAACCTGCACAAGCTAGTTCTACTACCTTGCAACCAAAATTTTCGAGTCAGCAAACCCAAACTTCTCAGGTTGTTATGCAACAACCACTTGTTTCTAGGGTACAATTACCTCAGGTTAGTGTGCCGTTATGTAGAATGACTCAAGTTGCTACTGGTTTAGTTTATACTCATATTGGTCAAATTAATATTGGGGGGCAATATCAGACTTCACAACCAGTACCCGAACAACCTTGGCAGCCATAGTATCAACAACCTCCTTTTCGGAATGTCCAACCTTAGTACAGGAGATAGTCCTGTACTTCCTTGTAGATGCCTGGAGTATTAAGACTATCCTACCATCATATAGTCATTGCGCATGGGCGGGATCACCTCTCTACAACTTCAATCTATTGCCATTGACTTTTCCTAGAAATAATTCCATGTTCAGCTTTGCGAGTTGAACTACGCCACGATCTGTAATTTCTTTGATGACATAAGGGCCTAGCAAATGCATTTGGAACTTCCCTAGGAATTTTGTAAATTTTTTGTTGTATAGAAATACCAGATTGTTATGTTGGAAGGTGTGCTACTTTATATGTAGATCATGTCATGCCTTTCCATGATCCTTTTGCACCTGTTGATGAAATACTGCAATAAAACAATCTTCTTCCAATTCTACCAGCTACATGAGAAGCTCCTCCATAGTATCGCGATCAGCCATATCTATCAATGCTGCAATCTATAGACTTGCCACAATGTATTACATGGCCATTACAGCCTCCTTCCCATATGCCAGTCGGAAATGAGTTTGACCTGTCAATTTTTTGCAAGTAGTCTTATATGCCCAAAATACCGTGGGTATGAACATGTCCCAATCATTCTGCTTCACATTGCAAACCTTTGTCAAGGTGCTCTACAAGATTTTTTTGAAGGCTTCTACCCTGCCATTAGCTTGAGGGTGATATGGCATACTTTTCTAATGATATACCTGGAGTTCCTCAAGCATTGCAACGATTGTTTCGTTTAGGAAGTGCGTGCCCTATGAGTCATTGAGATCTTATGGCATCCAAACTTGGATAGAATTAACTCAAAGATGAACTTCATAGTGGTATGTGTGCTATAATCGTTTACTAGTTGTGCCTCCACCCATCATGTCAAGTATATAGTTGTTGTAATAATGTATTGTAGCCTGGTCTTTTGCCCTAGTGGCTCAATTGGATCGACAAATTCGATCGCCCATTTATCGAACACCTACAAGGTTATTTGTGGATTTAATGGAAACTCATCCCTTCGCGATGGTCACCCCATCCTTTGACATGAATCAAATGCCCTACAATACACCTTTGAGTCTTTATGTACTATTTCCCACCAAATTCCTACGTGCAGGATCTTTTGTGCAGTCACTCTGCCTACATTATGTCCTTCTGCTACTCCTACATTTGCTTCTACAAGAATTCTTAGCCATTCATACTCCAGGACATACCTGCATAGTATCTCATCAAAGACCATTTTTTATAAGTGTCCAGTGACCACAGAGAATTCAGTTGTGCATACCACCAATTCGTTCTTCTGTTGTGTTGAAAATCCTTCTGCCGTTGTTGTTGTAGACAAAAATTGAATTATATGGGCAAAGTGATCGTTTGCGACATGAACAACAAAGAGCTGCACATCAAGCAACCCTTCTTCCAAACTTGTAGGCTCATCACAGTCTCAATACTTGATAGGTGATCTGGACCAACATTCAGGTGTCCTGTCTTAACGATCACCTCAAAATCATACTCCTAGAATAGCAACAACCATATGGAAATCTTCCCCCCCAACACATGCTTATTGACCAGGTATTTTAGCATATAATGGTCTGTATACATTTTGAAGTCTGCACCTAATAGATAGTGCCCAAATTTTTGTAGCACGTACACCATCGCTAGTCCTTCGCGCTCTGTCGTTGAGTAGTTCTTCTATGCCTTTGACAATTTCCTACTCACAAATTCTATAGGATGGTCAATGTCTCCTTCCTCTTGTTGGGTGAGAAATGCACCTACCACAATACAAGATGCATCCACATGCCCATGAAACTCCTTTTTCCATTCCAAGAACACTAGAATGGGCATGATGACCATTTTCTCCTTTAAAATTTCTAAGCTAATTTCACAATATTCGTCCCAGCAGAATGTTGCATCCCACTTCAACAACCTCTCTTTTTATTGCAATTATTTGCATGTATGCCCTATTAAACTTCCTATAATATCTAGTATTACCCAACATTGCACATAGCTGTTTTACATTCTTCGGGGATTCCAAATTAGCAATGACAACTATCTTAGCAGGGTCTACCATCAATCCTTGTCTGCAAACCACATGACCCAACAATATTCCATATGGTAGGTAGAAGATACACTTTTTCAAGTTAAGGGCAATCTGATGTCTTCGAATGGTATCCAACATGAGGCACAAACTCGCAACATGATCCTTGACCAATCCAAACATGGTCCAATCATCAAAGAAGACTTCTAAAAATTTGTGGATAAATTATTTAAAAGTTGCAATTACTACTCTTGAAAATATCACAGGCGCATTCTTGATGCCAAAAGGAATTACCGTGTATTGAAAACAACCCCATTCCATCGCGAAGGTGGCCTTACTTCGACCCTCCAATGTGATATTGATCTGATGGTACCCCAAGAACCCATCAGTGAATGAATAGGCTTCCTTCCCTCCAACATTATCTTGTACCTCATCTATAAATGGTGTAAGGAAACATTCATGGACACATGCATCATTCAACTTCCTCAGATCTACCCATATCCAAATTTCATATCACAGCTTCTTTCCTTTGACTACCATGGCACTTACCGAGTTTGATCCCTCAAAAGGTTTAATGATCCCAATTTCCATCATCTTATCCAATTCTTTTCACACCATTTCCTTATATTTGGGATTTAGTCGGTAGGGGCACTAATTTACAGGCTTCACATCTGGCTTCAAAGTAATTTTCATGACACCTAAATCCCCTACTATCCCCTTTAGATTAGAAAACTCTGTGGTAAACAAATCCTAATATTCGCGCAATGGCCCTCCGAACTTATCAACTGTATCTTCATCCCAATAGTAACCTATCTTAGAAAACTTTGGTTGTGTGTCCGATCCAATATTTACCTACTTAGTCCTTAAAGGCTCTGATATGTCAGGGATTGTTGATTTGGGTCCTTCGACCTCGCATTGTACTTCAGACTGAGGAATATTGATTTTTCTAGGGTCGTTTTCACCTTCTTTTGTAGTTATATTATAACATTCTAATGCATGGCGCAACTGGGTATTCCAATCTGCTTGAACCCATGCTACCAGTTCATTAGGTATTTTAAAGATCACAACTTTGATTTCTTGGAGTGCCTCAACAGTACAATGAAAGCCATCTTCAAAGCTAAATGTAAATATGAAAATTTCCTTCAGGATATCCCATTTGACCATCCCATGTGATGCTGAGTTTCTAGATACCAGATCATTGTAATGGTATCCAAAGTGTGACAAAAGATGTGAACCATTTTCGGTTGCAGTTCCTCTCCCCATGCCATAGTCCATCGCGCCAAATGTTTGTGCAGATCTTCCTTTCCTATTTATTTCTCCATCATACGGTTATTATCATACTCAAACCTTAGCTTCATCATTTGCCTATATTCTTTCCAATCGATGAAGTTGTCCTTATGTGTACCCGATCATTGGGCATGCGTAGCGTGAAGTGCCAAATCTAGCACTCGGAACCGATTCTCTTCTGGAATGTCGCTCTCGAATTTATCCAAAAATAGCTTAAAATCTTCTAAACCATCATAATAAGTTAAATTCCTTACCTCAGGGGATATGCATCGAATCGATTTTGTCAACATGTTACAGCGCAACAAGGAGACTTTGTGTAATTGGTTCTTCCAATGCTGAAACTCTTAATCAGAATCTTAAGTGTAGGAACTATCCCTATCCCATGTGATCCATCCATACATTGTAATGGTTGATCCTGTCCTCTTCATGTGTAGTGATTTTATAAATTTGATCAAGATCGTCCTCCTCCTCATAATCACAGACCGGTTCGGTATATCGCACACATTCAGTTGGATCCAATGGAATAATGACCTGGAGCTCCTTTCTTTCAAACATCCTTTGGCGATTGTTAAAGTTAATAATCACATCTATATCAAAGGACCAATCAGTGCTTAGTAGCACAAGGTAAGGGTTATTATCATCAACTATCTCAATCAGTTAGCTTGGGCACTCGCTCCTTCAATATCCATCGTGACCACATACAAGCGTGCCATAGGAATGATATTTGATTGGTTTTCCATGAGTAGATAGATAGGAGACCATTTCATCATAGGCTTCCAAATTCTTTCCCATGTTTCCTTCGGCAGCACATTCACATTAGATCCTAGACCGAGAATTACTTGGTCCATCTCATATTCCCCAATTTTCGCAGTCAGTCGCATCTCTGCGACCTGTTCGCTTCTTTATTTTTCCTACTTTCTGTACTGGGCGCTATTATGGAGGAGCTTTAATCTTACCTATACAATTATCAATCAACTCCTGTAGCCCTTCTACAACCCTTCTGTCCTATAGGAGCTTCATGTAAGTCTTCAAAAATGTTGCTAACGATGAAGGGTCTACATATTGCGCACTATTGTTTCCATCAAACTTTTCTTGACTTCCTAATGCAGAGGCTTCTGCGAAGATCTTTTTAGCTTCCATAAAGGTTTCCTTCACGTTGCATAGGTTGAACCCAACTTCCTTCTTAGCAGCCTTGCGTACCCATCATTCAGCCTCTCGCTGCTTTCCCTTATCTTCTCTTGTGGCTATACCACTTCCTCTCAGGATATTGATGTTAGGCTCCTCTTCGCGAGCCTACGGTCTCATCATTTTGATATTCTACGTAGGTGTTTGAGCTTTTCCTTGTGCATCTTCACTATAAGTACTAGGAAATATTCTATGATATGATTGAAATGCCGACAATAATGATAGGAGGGTTGCTTTGTATTTTGACAGTTGTGTGCAAAATGACATTCCTCTCCACAATTGTAAAAAATAACCTGTCTGCGACCCCTTCCATCTCCTCCTCCTCATCCTTTTCCTCAACCTTGGAATCCTCCGTGAGCTGCACCTATGCCTCGATCTTGAGACAAATTTTATGCTTGCATCCTATACATAGGGGTTTGCTCCATCATGAGTTCATAGCTCTTGTAGTAGTGCTCATCATGCCCGATCGATTTAGAAAACATGCAGAACAACTGTTGTGGAATTTGCACAAACTTCTATAAGAGATGACAATTATCAGTTGTGTGTTTCCCAGAGATTTGACAGATAGTCCACCATAAGGCTACTCTGTACTCGGCCAAATGGAATTTTCTAGCTTCAGGGGGATAGGACCTACCCTAATAAGGTAATTCTGATAGACTCGACACTAGTCATTATCATTACCCTGACCTTTACAGTTTAGGCACCAAACGTCCGTGCACACCTCAGGCTGGACTTCTTTTCCCTTCTTAAGACTCTGTAACTCCATGTGTAGGCTAGTTAATTGTGATTGAATCTATTGTACCCCTAGATTCGTATCTTGCACACCTGAAGCCTCCAATCTCATGGAAATATCCGAGGCTTCAGCTTGCATTCCTATGCTCTGTTGTGATAGTGGTAATCTTAAGTGAGTTAGGAGAGAAGAAATGTACCAGTGTATATGTTGATCATTTGTGATTATCATGTTAGCTTTCTTAATCATGCACATGAGTCTTTGATCAAAGTCCCATGTAGAATCGTTCACCCTCTACTGAATCTCTTTAAATTATGTTACCGACTGGGCTTGTGATTTGGGTTTGTTAAATTTATTTTTCAACACTTGTTCGGTTTCTCACATAGTTGCGTTGGCTTTTCCTGAGCAAAACTTGATATAACAACTCAACGCTCTATCTTGTAGCGTTGTGACTAGTTGCACTTCTTTATGTCTTCATCGGTAATTTGATGTGCCTTCCATACAACATCTACAACGAACCAAAATTTCTCAGGGTCTTTAGTCCCCAGACCCTTAAATACAGTCATCTTCAACATGTTTTCCAAGTTAAATGATGGAGGTGAGGGTGGAGGTGAAGGCGTGGGTGTGTGAGGTGGAGGTGGACGTGGAGGTTGAGTGAATGAATGAGGTATCTTTTTAATATCCTGTCTTACGATCTGCAGTGTGCTTTGCAATGTTCTCAGAATATTACCTTCGTCATCACTGTCAGATGACCCTAGCAGCGAACTGTGTTCAGACCTTGAATCTATGTTCCTTCTTAATGCTCTCCCACTCTGCATAGTCCCAAAAATCAATTTAAAGGAATAGCATTCCTTTCACACAATAACATCTTAATCCAGGTCTTCAGGGATTTCAAGTACTTACCTCTTGGTCCCTTGAAAAACATGCACTCTTCCTCACTATAACTTGTGGACTTATCGATCATAAACTTAGCAATTAATCCTCCTAGAATACTGTTGATCCAGTGGTTGACACGCCGCATGATTTTTTTTTTGAAGCCTCCAAGCGCTTCACTAGTTATGTGGTCCACACAGTAGGGCCGTTAAGCTTCCACGTACCCTGACTATTAGCCAATTTTCACAGAAACTCGTACAACTCATAGGGGAAAGAGAAGAAAAATATCTCATGTTCATCTATGAATAGGTATCTATTCAGCCACTCTTCCTTCAAAAGGCGTGGATTCTTGTTCTCCTGAGTTCCAAACATGTGCAGTTTCTAATCTATCCACTTTTCAATTTCTTTCTTAGTGGGGAACCATTTATCACACATTCCTCAGATAGATCCCGGTCCCAACAATAGAACCATTTTTTGGCTTTATGGGCCTTAACCCTGGTTCAAACTTAGTTGCACCAACCAACCAAACCCTAAACTATTGGCCCTTTCATCAACAACCTACTTAGTGTAGGTTGCAATCTCATTCGAAGTAGTATTGGGGGATGACAGAGCCAGGTTTCTATGTCTAAAGGTCAATGTCATAGGTTGTTGTGGCTTAACTCTGCCTTCGCGAACCTTAACCCTTTCGAGATAATTAATTATAGTAATTCACATAAAAAACATCTATATCTTCACGAAGGTATTTTAACATTCATAACATCAAAAAATCTAATTGATATATCACTTTTGTGCATAAGATAAGCATTCATTCATATAATTTGAAATACAAAGTGGAAATACAGAAAACTGCAGAAGTAAATATAGATACACAAATGCACAATTAATGGATAAAAATTGTCTTTATTAGATGTATTCTTTCAAGTAAAGACTCTTCTTCCCCACACAATCAGCTACAGGGGCTTGAGCACTCAGCCTACAGACTTACCAAGGTCTCCGTGCACTCAACTGTAGGATCCTTCCCCTTCACTTAAGTATAGGAAACAAACTTTCCTGACTCAGCTTACTTTCCCAAAATGATGATATTCTATATCAATTATTATCTAGACTCGCTATGACCCTTCTATATATATTCTTTCCTTTTATAATACCATGGTCTACGAAGCATGGGTGGGTCTCAAAACTTAGTATCTCCTAACAACCAAAGGGACTAAATCCCCTTTGAATCTTATTATCTTCGTGCTCTGTTAGCGCTTGAAATTTCACCTCAGGCTGAGAAAGGTAAACCTCAAGGCAACATCAAACCACTTAGCCTCGTAGCTAGCCCTACGGGGCAGGAGAGGGCTCTCTCCGGTCTATCTCGATAAAGATCTTCAATGGGAGAGATAACCAATAGGGTAACACTGATTTTAGGCTAGTAAACTGATCAAAAGGGTTGATTTGGGATTTTTAGGGTTTTTGGTGGAAAATTGGGGAAATGGCAATTTTAGGTGCGGGGATTGGACACAGTTTTCGCAGGGAGTTCTTTGGGGCGAGGTAGGAAACAATATTGATGCCTTTAATAGAGATGGATGGATGAGAATGACCAGTGAGGAGTTAAAGAGAGCAAGCAATAACCTTGAATTCCCTTTAAACAGTCGAAAACATTGATATTAAGCAAACTTAAAAGCAGAGCATGACAGTCATGAGTTCTACTTTAACACTTCATTTGCCTAATGTGCAGAAGGAAAAGTAAGGAAATGATTCACATAACACACTTACAAGTACAAAGAGAAACACACCATCAATACATGTGTCCACAAGAATCCCAAAAAGGACTGCAAAACCTTGGTCTTCCTTTGCCAAAAATTGCAGAGATACAGTGAGTAATACAATAAGAGCTTCTCCCTCAAGAGTCCAACCATGAAAATGAGCAAGAGAGTACATAATATAGATCATATAACATCTTTCCCTGCCTCTAGGGGTCGAGCTCACTATCCTAGGAGCTGTTTCAACCAATTCTAAACTAAGCACTGAAAACTAGGCAGTCAAAACAACTTGCCTCTATAAACTAGGAAACCAATTCATTCATTTAATTTTCACCTATCTCATAAATGAATCTTCCAGAAGAGATACATAAGTGTAAAAGTGTCATAAATTTACATAATTTACAACAAGAAGGATAAAAATCAACTCCAAAAAGTCAAACACAGTCAAAACTGCATTTTGTTGAGCTGTAGGCTTGAAATCCTGAGCAATTTGCCTGACGGGTCGCGCGCCAAATCCTGACGGGTCGCACGCCTTTGAGAGCACTTTTGGGGCACTTTAAGGTGTCCAAATGAGGCAAGAGTAAGCTTGTTGGAAATGTCTATGAGTCGAATTTCCAACCCAACTGGAATTTCTGAATTTGGTTGTCATTTGCCCCTCCAAAATTGCAATCTTCCAAGACTGCTTTCTGTGTGTCAAAAATGTGGCAGAAAGTCATTTTTTGCTTGTTTTTTGACTTTCAGGAGGCCCAAAACTTCATAAAATCTCTTGGCAATGGGTGAGAATGTGTAACGTTTCATTCCAAACCCAGAAATGCTGAGTTTTTTGAAAATAGAGTTTCCAAGTGAAAGGGTCGCGCAGGGGGTGAGACCCGTCAAGAGGAAAAACCTGTTTTTTGCCTTAAAAACCAAAAATCACCCAAAATGCTCAAAATTTCTTGGAATTTATGCTGGGGCTGAGCTATTTAGTTCCATGCTCATTAAAAGAGGCTTTGGCCAAAATTTGGAGTGGATCGGGCCTTTTCCGTCGTTTTAGTGCCTTGGCCAACCTCCTTGGATCTTGCGATTGAAATTTTGAAATTTCTCTAAAACCATGACACCTGTACAAAACGTGAAGGAGGTTTTTCTTCTTTGGCATGTTACAGACAAAAACCTCTCTCCGTTGTCCAAAATTCATCTTTTATTGCTCTAGAACATCATTTGAGTGCGACTTGTCCCGATGTGTGAAACAAGGAATTTTGTCGAAATGGAGCGAAATGAAGGGGATAGGGGGCTTCTAAATTCTTGGGGAAACTTTTGGGAGTGGGGAGGGATGTTAGGAAGCAGGAGAAAGTGGAATCTCAGAGATTGAGCGAAGGGAAGGGGTCCAAAAGGGCAAAACACAGGCCAAACCTAGAAAATTGCCAGGTTGTAGCTAGAAACTAGGGTTTGTGCAAAAATGAGGAATTTGGGGGATCTCAGTGATGGGAAGCATTTGATAAGGTACATGAAGGATAGGGGAAGGTGTATGAACATCTGGATACAAGTTTTGCCAATGATTTGACCGTCCACGAGAAATCGCCTTCAAAACCCTAGGAGAGGGAAATGACCTTACCTAGGCGCAACTGAAGCATGAACAAGGTGTAAAATGACTCCTTAGACACTGAGATGATAATGAAAACCCTATGAATGATGATAGAATTAGCTGAATAGTGACATAGATGGGAATTTGGTCAACTTTGAAAAGAGTGGGAGCAAACCCTAGACCTAATGCCTAGTGACCAAATTTTGCTTGAAAACTCTTTCAAATGACAAAATTTGACCTTGACACTCTGAGACCACTTTTTAAGAGAATATTTGATCATTGGAGAAAGGCTGGAAAGACTGACACTAACATGCTCCACTTCCTCAAATCGTGGAGACTTTACATTTGTACAAAAAGTACCAAAACATTACCCCAGGGGACAATATCCCAACACTATTATTGTGGTATATTCACAAAGAATGGTAAGATGGGTAATTGATGGTTAAAGGAGTATGATAAAATTACTAAATATGGGTGTTTGGAATGGTGAAAATGGTGACAAATTGGAAAATTGACTTCTCCCCAATGACCACATTTTTGCATGTCCTCATGCAAACAACATAGAGTTAAAAATAGAGAGACCTAAATTTTTAAATTCCAACAACCTACATGGTTGTACCAGACATATTATTGACATTTGTATTTTCTCCCTTCATTTTGGCACTTACCTTGACATATTCATACTCCTTATTGCTTGCACTTTATCTGATCTAGCATCAGTTATTTGGAAAATCATCCTTTCCAAACATTGGATATTCTTTCATGAGACCATATTACTTTACCCTCAAATCCAATTTATTGAGGTCCTTGAGAATTAGGTGGAATGAAATAGTGATCTTCTTTGTTTTCTCAACATTGAAACTAGTTTGTAATCTACCGTTCTTCTTTAAAGAGATTTATTTTTGCAGACATTAAAATTGTAGCAACATTACGTTGAGAAATATGTGACCTTAACAAGATACATTTGGATAAATTTGCATGAAGTATGTCCCATTGAAATATGTTCAAACCCTATTTTAATTATCAGAGCATCTAACCTTCCATATTGAGGAATCTAGCACATTAGAACAATCAAAGAAATAGGTACTACAAGAAGTATTTATAAAAGTATGATGTTGTGACAAATATCTACGCTAACATATTTCTATAGTAAGACAAATTTTCATATTAGCATGTTCAATCTAAGTATTACTTGCTACAACTGGTGTCCAATATGATCTTTCCAATCCATTTCCATTTACTTCACCCTCCTTTGCACCTTCAAGATCTAGATGTTATTTCAAACACCTCTTCATATTGCATCTGCATTACCAATTCCTTCACGTAGGAACATGTGCAACTTAGCATCATATACAAGCCAGGGATGCTTTTTTTCCATAGCCACTTCCTCATTGGACTAGTTCCCTTGCAATGTACTATTGAATTGTGTTATTGTCGTCAAGTTCAGCTACATGTTACCTTTCCACTAATTTTTTTATAAATAGTACAAACTTTGCTAGTAGGAATCTAATCCAACCACCTGAGAGAGTTCAGAGGTTATAAAAATAAGTGTGACATGCATGCTACCTACATATTTCCTTTATTCCATGCAATAACATTATAAAATAATTATATTTATCTCTCATTTCTTCCATTTTAATATCCACAATAACACTACCCTATTCTTTTATCACATTCATTTTCCATGTCTTAGCTTCAATGCCTTTCTTTTGTGGCATCATCTATTTTATATCACCTTTTTCTTCCCTTCTCAATTCTCCATTGCCAGCAAAACAGAGTAACATTTTGATATGGAACACATTATTCCTAATGATATTTAATACTTTGAATCCATCATATATGCAATATTTTATTGTGATGTAAATGTTTAGAATTACAAATGCATCTAAGGTTGAATCATAAATTCTCTTATTGTGCCCAATATTTGTAGGGTCAAAGGGAGCATATGGTATTTATCTTCGAGGATGGTTCCTACCAATAACTTCTAACTACAATCAGATTCCCATTGCATAGGAGGATTTTGAATCATTGTTATTCTGTATGGAATCTGCCAAAAAAAACAACCCAAAGATCCAATAGAATTGAAAAGCTACTCATTGAATCAGCACAAAAGGGTAGCATGCCATCAATAAGAGTAGATAAAATGGGATGCATGTACCAAGCTTGTTCTATTATTTTCTTGGGAATTTTGGTTATTTCCATTTGATTATTTAATTACAAGATTTCATGTAGCTTCTAATAGATTCCATGGATACGTGATTTCCAAATCATAAATACTAGAGTAAGTAGGTATAATATAAAATGATCTCTCACTTTGGATGAATGTACTCAATGCAAGGAGAATGGATAAAATAATTCCCATCATATATCGATGAATCCTCAAAATATTAGTTTATAACTACAAGATCTAATACGTGTGTAGTAGAAAAATGTGTTTATGAATTTCTCATAAAGTATAAACTAAATTTCAATAAAAATTTATTTACATGGTTTTTCTATTTTAATGCTCTTCCACACCAAAAATTAGAGCCATCTGAGACACATATCTTGATATATAAGAAAATTGGTTTTGGTGACGATGCTTAGATTCCCAAAGGCTATAAATTGGGTTTATTTGATTTTGTCAAATTTTTAATCTTAGCTTAATGTTTATCACCTCCAAATTTCATGGAAATCTTACACATGGTTTAGAAGCTACACTCAAATTAATTTCTGATCCGAATAGAAAATGGCATCAACCCATGGTATTCATCCACCCATGGAATTTACCCATGGTATTGTAAGTGGTGTCCACCCATCATATTGCAAGTGACATCCACCCATGGTATTCATTCACCCATGGCATTTTCCCATGGTATTATGACATCCAGCCATGGTATTAATTCACCCATGGAATCGACCCATGGTATTGTGACATCCACCCATGGTATTCATTCACTCATGGAATTGACCCATGGTATTGTAACTGAAAAATCCTATAAGTAACAAGTCATGTTTTGTAAAAGGACAGTTTGGTCTGCCACAATGTAGCTCTAATACAACTGATCTGGATCTTCTGGGGGAGGCTCCCAAGGTCTAAAAAATTGAAATGGATCTTGGGGGCGGAGTCCCCCAAGATCTAAAAAATTGAATTAACAGAAGAAAGAGAAGGGAATTCCAATAAACAAAACCACAAAGAATTTTTTTATTAAAATAGATAATAACTATAAAATCTACATTATGGTGGACCAAATTGTCCTTTTACAAAACGTGAATTGTTACTTATAGTAATTTTTAATTACAATACCACGGGTTAATTCCATGGCTGAATGAATAGCATGGGTGGATGTCACAATACCACGGGTCAATTCCATTGATGAATGAATACCATGGGTGGTGTTAGTGTCAGTCTTTCCAGCCTTCTTCTAGTGATCAAATATTCTCTTACAAAGTGGTCTTAGAGTGTCAAGGTCAAATTTTGTCATTTCAGTGAGTCTTCAAGCAAAATTTGGTCACTAGGCATTAGGTCTAGGGTTTTCTTTCACACCTTCTAAAATTGTCCAAATGTCGGTCCATGTCATCATTCAGATGATTCTATCATCATTCATAGGGTTGTCATCATTTTTTCAAGTTCCAATGGGTCATTCTACACCTTGTTCATGCTTCAGTTGCACCTAGGCAAGGTCATTTCCCTCTCCTAGGGTTTTGAAACTAATTTCTCTTGGACGGTCAAATCATCAGCAAAACTTATATCCTGATGTGCATACACCTTCCCCTATCCTTAAAGTATCTTATCAAATGCTTCCCATCACTGAGATCCCCCAAATTCCTCATTTTCGCGCAAACCCTAGTTTCTTGCTACAACTTGGCAATTTTCTAGGTTGGGCCGGTGTTTTACCATTTTGGACCCCTTCCCCTCACTCGATCTCCATGATTCCACTTTTCCCTACTCCCTAACATCCCTCCCTAATTCCAAAAATTTCCCCAAGAATTTAGAAGCCTCTTATCCCCTTCATTTCGCTTCATTTCAACAAAGTCCCTTGTTTCACACATCGGGATAGGTTTTACTCAAATGATGTTTCTAAGCAATAAAAAATGAATTTGGGAAAACTGAGAGAGGCTTTTGTCCAAAAAATTCCAAGGAAGAGAACCCTCCTTCACTTTTTACACAGGTGTCATGGTTTTATATAAATGTCAAAAATACCGTTGCCTCAGGAGAATCGAATGCACCTCTGAAGTGACCTTGGGAAAATCAAGATATCTCCTAGCTTGGTTGGCCAAATGACTTTCTTGATGAGTTAAATGATAACTAGACACAAATATATTTCCAATGAGCTATCATGAGCTCAATGTGGAGTTGAGGAAGGGATTAAAAATTTGACTGCAACAGCACTCTGCCTTGAGGAAGCCTCATTTGACACATTTTGACCAGTCTTGGAAGATTTGATTTTTGACAGGGAAAATGAACTCCAAATTGAAAAATTCCAATTGTGTTTGAAAGAAAACTCAAATACCTTTCCAATGAGCTATCCTACGCCCAATTTCAAGACCGGGAAGGCCTCCAAAAGCCTCCTGCAAAATGCACTATGTAGTTGGGTGCGCGCTACGCATCAGCAGAGGCGCGCTACGCACCCAGGGCGCGCTACGCATCAGCACGATTTTTCCTGTGTTAATTTGTTCTTGCACTATGCACCAGAGGTGCACTACACGTTGGGCAAGGCACGCTACGTGTTGGGTTTCTCGCCCAGAAACTTGCCAGCAAGCATTCAAAGCCTTTCTTGACTCAAGCAAACTACAGAATGGTCATGTAAACCTTGCTGGAGTGGATTTCACCTTGTCACCTGGAATTATTGCTCAGGCCACCGGGATAACAAATGTAGGGGAGGAGTGGAATAAGCGCCAACAGTTGGACAAATTTCACTATGAGCCATATATCAAGCCCGGGTGTATGAGGCACTTAACTGTTGTTTTTCCTTTCAGATTCCTAAGGGATGAATATGCACCATTGATGAGAGTTATTATTCGGTATTTCACTTGTGAGGGCAGATTTTCACGTCTATATTCGTACCATATCCATTTTTTGATGTATTTCACAAGAGTACGAATGATGAATATTCCATTTTTCATGTGTCGCAACATAGAGAGAATGGTGCCCTTAGTACAAAGGAAGGCCCCAGCACAGCAGCATAAGAGCATCTATCATTATGCACTGATTAAGATCATATTGATGCATCAGTTGGCACATCAGGGTATTGCTTGGGAGGAGTTCATTTCTCGCAACTTTTTCACGGTGCCACAACCACCTCCCGAGATTTTCCATGATGAGGGAGGGCCTTCACATCAGTTTGACATTCCTGAGCCCGAGCATGTCAGCGCTCCTTCATATGTTACATATCAGAGAGGCCACAGGGCCTTATTTGCATCTGCACGACGAGTATTATCTCCACCTAGGGTGGAAGGGGTCTCGCCTTCTTCATCGGCACAGCGAGTATTATCTCCACATCAGGTGGAAAGGGTCTCGCCTTCTGCAGTACAGGTACAGGACAGAGGCAAGCAACCCATGCTTGATGAGGGACCATCAGGAGATCCGGACATAGATATTATCGACCTTGACATCAGCTCTCTTAGTTCAGAGCTAAAGGAGATCATTCAGCAATAGAAGGCTGAAAATCGCTTGTTGCAACAGAAATTGGAAACGTCCAATTGGACAATCAACTAGTTGGAGCAGCGTAACAAGCAGCTAGAAGATGAACACACTCTTGATGAGTTGCGGCAAACCCGAGAAGACCGAAACTTGGCCCGCAAGAGACCCGGTGATTTGACACCTATTGAGCAAGGGTCTATGCTCATCCAGGTGAACACGCATTTAGAGAAATTGTTAGCCAATTCAAATAGAGAAAAAGATATGCTCCGCCATATGAAGAATCATTACTGGGCCCGCATGCATGTTTGCAAAGCGAAAATGAAGATCCTTAAGAGGCGATTGAGCAAGGCATTAAAACGGCAAGAAAGGCCCGATCCACTCCAAATTTTTGCGGAAGCCTCCTTGAAGGAGCATGGTACTTGATGATACACCCCTAGCTCAAATCTCAAAAAATTTGGAGAAGTTTTGGTCAATTTTGAAATTTTTGTATTAAAAACAAGTTTTTGCCCTCAACGCGTAGCGCGCCGCACGCTACCCTGAATATGGGGAGGTCCAATTCAAGAAAGGTTTGCATTTTTGGATTTTTCATGATAAAATACACCTGCTCAGCCACTGCCAAGACATTTCATCAAGTTTTGGGCCCCCAAAAAGGTCAAAAAACATGCAAAAAATGACCTTCTGCCCCTTTTTGGACACACAGGAAGCAGTCTTGGGAGAATTCATTTTTGAAGGGGAAAATGGGCACAAAATTGAGAAATTCCACTTGGGTTGGAAATTGGAGATCTAGTCCTTTCCAACAAGCCCACCTGAGCCTCATTTGGATGCCGGGAAGTGCCCCAAAAGTGGGCTTAAAGGCACACTACGCGTAGAGATTTGGCGCGCTACGCATCAGGGAAATTTTCCAGTTTTTCATCTACAGCACAGGACAACGCAACTATTTGACCAGTTTTGACTTTTTATGGGATTTTTCACCCTCTTTGATGTAATTAATGTATTTTCATGTTGAAATGACACTTTTTTAGCTATTCTAGAAGATTCATTCATAAAATGGCAAAAAATTAATGAATGAATTGGTTTCCTAGCTTATAGAGGCAAGTTGTTTTGATTGCCTAGATTGTAGTGCTCAGTTTAGAATTGGTTGAAACAGCTCCTAGGATGATGAGCTCGACCCCTAGAGGCAAGGAAATGTGTTAGATTTCCTATATTATGTATATTCTTAGTCATTTTCATGGTTGGACTCTTGAGGGATAAGCTTAGACTGTATTACTCTTTGTATCTCTACAATTTTGGCAAATGAAAGACCAGGGTTTTGCAGCACTATTTGGGATTCCTGTGGTGATTTGTGTTGATGGTGTGTTTCTCTCATGTACTTGTAAGTTTTTTATGTGTATCATTTTCCTACTCTTCTCTTCTACAAATTTAAATAAATGAAGTGTTAAGGTAGAATTCATGGTTTCTATGCTCTGCCTTTAAGTTTGCTTAATATCTATGTTTTCATCTGTTTAAGGAGAACTCCTGATGGTTTCTTGCTCTCCTTATCTCCTCACCAGTCATACCTATCCATTCACTTCCTTCAAAGGCATCAAGACAATCTCCTACCTTGCCCCAAAAAGACCTCTGCAAAAACTGTGTCTCATCTCCGCACCCAAAATTGTTGTGCTCAGGTTTCCAACAAAACCCTAAAAATTTGAAATCAAACTTTCCCTATTAGTTTACTAGCCTAAAATCAATGTTCTTTATTAGTCATCTCAGCACTTTGAAAGCATTTTTCCGAGATAGACTCGGAGAGAGCCCTCTCCTGTTCTCGTAGGGCTAGCTACGAGGCTAAGTGGTTTGATGTTGCCTTGGATTCTGCGTTCCTCAGCCTGACGCAAATTCGAGCGCTAACATAGTGGCGACCATACTGGGGAAGAACAAATGGTTTGCTGGTTAATGTCATTTGTTTTATAAGCTACAGACGGAGCCTGAAGTTATGCCAGGTAACCTTCGAAATGCTTTTGCTTTGCATTGGCGGAAGTAGATAAACGCTGCTTCAGTCAATCTCCGGTCTAGCTTGTAAATGTGACATCTAACTTGTTAATTGCTCCAGTACATGTATCAAGTTCAGATCTGATGGTTGATGGTGGAAAACGATCAGACAATGGCAAGGCTGAAATCATTCACCTGGCGACTCTAAATCAGTTTCGAGATCAGATCCAAAGTCTCCACTCGAAGATGATCCCAACCAACAAAAACATGAAAGGACAACATCGACAGATCAGGTATTCAAGTTGGAATTTCATCCAAGACATTTTGTTCTTTGTCATAAATTATTTCTTCTCTTTTCTTGAGAATGTAAAGAAGGCTATGCAAAGTATATTGTATTTGAGAAGAGAGCCTCGGCCTGCATTTGATTCTTTCCCTTTGTAGATTGTGAATACCAAAGATTTGCATGCCTTTGAGCTTGATCAAGACCCTTTTTCCAAATTTTGTGATGATCATCTTCAAATTGATGAATCTCAAGAGACCAAGACTGATTCTATAGCTGTTGTACATACCCGTACACCTGGTAAAATTCCAGATCTGTATAAACCTCTTGTTTTACCTTCTGTTCTCCATGCTTTCCCCAAAAACTATGATCTATACTTGCCGAGGTTTGATGGTGAAAGTAAGAATGTCAATGCTGAGCAACATTTGTAGAATGTCGAGAATTTTCTAGATCTTTTTGAAGTTGATGAAGAAGATGTCAGTATAAGGCTTTTTGCTCTTTCTTTGCAAGGCAAAGTGAAGAGTTGGTTCAAAACCCTGCCTGATGTGAGCATCTCAGATTTCCAGCAGTTCGTCAAATTTTTTCTCGACAGGTGGATGATCGGGCAGAACCTTTTCTTGATTGTAGAAGAGTATAACCAGCTAAAAAGACTACCAGGGGAGATAGTAAAACAATTTTCAGCCAGATTTAACCAAGTTTATTATTCAATGCCAGTTGATATAAGGCCTCCTCCTAGATCTGCTCTCTTGCACTATCCGGGTGCCTTTGATCTGGAGATGGAGTTTTAGCTGAGAGAAAGGGATATTGCAATGCTTCATGAGATGCAAAACCGTGCAGTAAATGTAGAGGCGCGTCTGTTGATCCGACGGGCAAGGTTGAAAGAAGAAGAGATGAAAAACATAGATCTGGACGAATCAACATCTCTAGAGGTGAAGCTTGAAACTTTGGTAAGTACAGTGGAAACGATGATGGATAGGATCACCACAAGGAATGATTATGATGTTCAAGCTCATGGTTCGTTGATTGAAGAAGAACAAGTTGCTGATCCAAAACATTTTGTTTCTTATCCTAGTTGTCATAGATCTGATAATGATTGTTTTGTAGATCACCTTAGCGAAGAAAGCACTGTTGATATGACCTACATGCTTGATGATATGCTTTATACCGATGATTTGCCTCAGTTTGATTAGTATGATGATGATTATGTTCTCCAAACAAAAGCTAATCTTGTAGACAAATCAGCAGCTAGTTTGTGGGAGGAGGAAGTTCACTTACAGCAGCTTGAATACAGTGATCAACTGATGCATATGAGCTATGACAATGATGAGGAAAGTGCAGCAAATTTTGAAGTAAGTGAAGGATCTTTGCTTTTTTGTTTTGATTCGTTTCAGTTCATCAGAGATAACTACCATGCAATTAGAAATCAAATGTCAACAAGTCTTGATTTGAATCATCTTGAGAGCAATGAAAATTTTGTTCAAGACTTCTCATATTCAGATTTGCAACCCCCGAAAGCCATTGATTGTCAAGTTGCAGCTGAAGACTTGGAAGTGGACACACATGATTTAATGATTCAAGGTGACTCTGTACCATTCTGTTTTGAATCATTTTAGTTTTTGAAGGGTAGATTGCATAGTAAATCTTCAAATGAACAGCCTATAACAAATCAGCAATCTCTCAGTGTTAATGTTGAGGATGAGATAGATAACAAAATTCTTGAGCAGCCTGTAGCATCAGATTTGCAGCCACCAAATGAAATTGAAGGGCAGATTACAGATGAAGCTGTGGAAGATGAAATACATGATTTGATGATGCAGGAAGATTCTATACCCTTTTGTTTCGAAGCATTTCAGTTTATAAGGCAGAATCTTTGTAAAATCTCTCAAGAAAAAGATGAACAACTAGAAGGATGTCATACATTTTCAATGGATACATTGCAGCAGTCTTTTCAAGTTTTTCATGATCCAATAGCTGATGTTTTGGATGAGGTTTGCAGTCAAAGTCTTTCTCCATTGACTACATGTGAGCTTGAAACATGTGCTGATATGAATTTGATCTAGCAGCCGGTTTCTTTCTCATTTTCAGCAGAGGTCTTTTCACAAGGCTCTGATCAAAGTTTGCATTCATGGTATGAGGAAATGAGAAGTAATCCATTAGATGAGCTAAGTTCCAGTGTGCTTGAATTTCAAGATCCTTATGCAGTGTTTTTGGAGCAGGATAGAGAATTCATATCATTCAACGGATTTGTTTCCAAGTTGTCATGGGAGTTGCCTTTCAGTAGTTCTCTCTTGTTGTTCATAAGTGAGCACTTGCGGAGAATTCGAACAACAGATGGAATACTTACTTGGTTGCATTGGTTGTTTCATTTCACTTGATCAGGTGATGAATGAAACTGTTAGAGTAGGTTTCGATGAATAAGCTCCCCTTTGAGCATCATTTTCAGTTGGTCAATTGTGTTTAAGTATCGAGTCAGTTTTTAGTTGAGTCATGAGTCCTTTGTGAGTCAATTTTCAGTCTTGTTGTTAAGTTAGTTTGTGTCGACTTTCAGTCATGCATTTTAGTTTGAGTTTTTGACTCCATTGCCCAATGGATAAGGCGCTGGTCTGCTATCCCAAAGATCTGCCGTTCTTGGCACCTCCAAGGAGCTACCATCCCCATTGGAGCCAATGTTAGTGTCAGTCTTTCCAACCTTCCTCCAGTGATCAAATATGCTCTTACAAAGTGGTCTTAGAGTGTCAAGGTCAAATTTTGTCATTTCAGTGAGTCTTCAAGCAAAATTTGGTCACTAGGCATTAGGTCTAGGGTTTTCTTTCACTCCTTCTAAAATTTTCCAAATGTCGGTCCATGTCATCATTCAGCTGAGTCTATCATCATTCATAGAGTTTTCATCATTTTGTCAAGTTCCAATGGGTCATTCTACACCTTGTTCATGCTTCAGTTGCACCTAGGCAAGGTCATTTCCCTCTCCTAGGGTTTTGAAACTAATTTCTCTTGGACAGTCAAATCATCGGAAAAACTTGTATCTTGATGTTCATACACCTTCCCCTATCCTTAAAGTACCTTATCAAATGCTTCCTATCACTGAGATCCCCCAAATTCCTTATTTTCGCGCAAACCCTAGTTTCTTGCTACAACTTGGCAATTTTCTAGGTTGGGCCTGTGTTTTGCCCTTTTGGACCCCTTCCCCTCACTAGATCTCTATGATTCCACTTTCTCCTGCTCCCTAACATCCCTCCCTAATTCCAAAAATTTCCCCAAGAATTTAGAAGCCTCTTATCCCCTTCATTTCGCTTCATTTCGACAAAGTCCCTTGTTTCACACATCGGGATAGGTTTTACTAAAATGATGTTTCTAAGCCATAAAAAATGAATTTGGAAAACTTGAGAGAGGTTTTTTTCTGAAACATTCCAGGGAATAAAAACCTCCTTCACTTTTTACACAGGTGTCATGGTTTTAGAGAAATGTCAAAAATACCGTTGCCTTAGGAGAATCGAATGCACCTCTGAAGTGACCTTGGGAAAATCAAGATCTATCCTAGCTTGGTTCACCAAATGACTTTTTTGATGAGTAAAATTATAACTAGATACAAATATCTTTCCAATGAGCTATCATGAGCTCAATTTAGAGTTGAGGAAGACATTCAAAAGTTGACTGCAACAGCACTCTACCTTCAGGAAGCGTCATTTGGCACATTTTGAACAGTCTTGGGAGATTTGATTTTTGATAGGGAAAATGAACTCCAAATTGACTAATTCCATATTTCCTAGAAGATAGACTCAAATACCTTTCCAACGAGCTATCCTGCGCCCAATTTCAACACCGGGAAGGCCTCCAAAATCCTCCTGCAAAATGCACTATGTAGTTGGGTGCGCGCTACGCATCAGCAGAGACGCGCTACGCACCCAGGGCGCGCTACACATCAGCACGATTTTTCCTGTGTTAATTTGTTCATGCGCTACACATTAGAGGTGCGCTACACATTGGGCAAGGCATGCTACGCATTGAGTTTTTCACCCAGAAACTTGCCAGCAAGCATTCAAATCCTTTCTTGACTCAAGCAAACTACAGAATGGTCATGTAAACCTTGCTGGAGTGGATTTCACCTTGTCACCTGGGATTATTGCTCAGGCCACCGGGATACCAAATGTAGGGGAGGAGTGGAATAAGCGCCAACAGTTAGACAGATTTCACTATGAGCCATATATCAAGCCCAGGTGTATGAGGCACTTAACTGCTATTTTTCCTTTCAGATTCCTAAGGGATGAATATGCACCGTTGATGAGACTTATTATTCGGTATTTCACTTGTGAGGGCAGATTTTCACGTGTATATTCGTACCATATCCATTTTTTGATGCATTTCACAAGAGTACGAATGATGAATATTCCATTTTTCATGTGTCGCAACATAGAGAGAATGGTGCCCTTAGTACAGAGGAAGGCCCTAGCACAGCAGCATAAGAGCATCTATCATTATACACTGATTAAGATCATAGTGATGCATCAGTTGGCACATCAGGGTATTGCTTGGGAGGAGTTCATTTCTCGTGACTTTTTCATGGTGCCATAGCCACCTCCCGAGATTTTCCATGATGAGGGAGGGCCTTCACATCAGTTTGACATTCCTGAGCCTGAGCATGTCAGGGCTCCTTCATATGTTACATATCAGAGAGGCCACAGGGCCTTATTTGCATCTGCAAGGCGAGTATTATCTCCACCTAGGGTGGAAGGGGTCTCGCCTTCTTCATCGGCACAGCGAGTATTATCTCCACATCAAGTGGAAAGGGTCTCGCCTTCTGCGGTACAGGTATAGGCACAAGTACAGGACAGAGGCAAGCAACCCATGTTTGATGAGGGACCATCAGGAGATCCGGACATAGATATTATCGACCTTGACATCAGCTCTCCTAATTCGGAGCTAAAGGAGATCATTCAGCAACAGAAGGCTGAAAATCGCTTGTTGCAATAGAAATTGGAAACGGCCAATTGGATAATCAACTACTTGGAGTAGTGTAACAAGCAGCTAGAAGATGAACACACTCTTGATGAGTTGCAGCGAATCCGAGAAGACCGAAACTTGGCCCGCAAGAGACCCGGTGATTTGTCACCTATTGAGCAAGGGTCTAGGCTCATCTGGGTGAACACTCATTTAGAGAAATTGTTAGCCAAGGCAAACAGAGACAAAGATATGCTCCGCCATATGAAGAATCATTACTGGGCCCGCATGCATGTTTGCAAAGCGAAAATGAAGATCCTTAAGAGGCGATTGAGCAAGGCATTAAAACGGCGAGAAAGGCCCGATCCACTCCAAATTTTGGTGGAAGCCTCCTTGAAGGAGCATGGTACTTGATGATACACCCCCAGCTCAAATCTCAAAAAATTTGAAGAAGTTTTGGTCAATTTTGAAATTTTTGTATTAAAAACAAGTTTTTGCCCTCAACGCGTAGCGCGCCGCGCGCTACCCTGAAGATGGGGAGGTCCAATTCAAGAAAGGTTTGCATTTTTGGATTTGTCATGATAAAATACACCTGCTCAGCCACTTCCAAGACATTTCATCAAGTTTTGGGCCCCCAAAAGGTCAAAAAACATGCAAAAAATGACCTTCTGCCCCTTTTTGGACACACAGGAAGCAATCTTGGGAGAATTCATTTTTGAAGAGGCAAATGGGCACAAAATTGAGAAATTTTACTTGGTTTGGAAAGTAGACATCCAAACCTTTCCAACAAGCACACCTGAGCCTCATTTGGATGCCGAGAAGTGCCCCAAAAGTGGGCTGAAATGCGCGCTACACGTAGAGATTTGGCGCGCTACGCATCAGGGAAATTTTCCAGTTTTTCATCTACAGCACAGGACAACGCAACTATTTGACCAGTTTTGACTTTTTATGGGATTTTTCACCCTCTTTGATGTAATTAATGTATTTTCATGTTGACATGACACATTTTTACCTATTCTAGAAGATTCATTCATAAAATGGCAAAAAATTAATGAATGAATTGGTTTCCTAGCTTATAGAGGCAAGTTGTTTTGATTGCCTAGATTGTAGTGCTCAGTTTAGAATCGGTTGAAACGGCTCCTAGGATGATGAGCTCGACCCCTAGAGGCAAGGAAATGTGTTAGCTTGCCTATATTATGTATCTTCTTAGTCATTTTCATGGTTGGACTCTTGAGGGATAAGCTTAGACTGTATTACTCTTTGTATCTCTGTAATTTTGGCAAAGGAAAGACCAGGGTTTTGCAGCACTATTTGGGATTCCTATTGTGATTTGTGTTGATGGTGTGTTTCTCTCATGTACTTGTAAGTTTTTCATGTGTATCATTTTCCTACTCTTCTCTTCTGCAAATTTAAGTAAATGAAGTGTTAAGGTAGAATTCATGGTTTCTATGCTCTGCCTTTAAGTTTGCTTAATATCTATGTTTTCATCTGTTTAAGAAGAACTCTTGATGGTTTCTTGCTCTCCTTAGCTCCTCACCAGTCATACCTATCCATTCACTTCCTTCAAAGGCATCAAGACAATCTCCTACCTTGCCCCAAAAAGACCTCTGCAAAAACTGTGTCTCATCCCCGCACCCAAAATTGCTGTGCTCAGGTTTCCAACAAAACCATAAAAATTTGAAATCAAACTTTCCCTATCAGTTTACTAGCCTAAAATCAGTGTTCTTTATTATTCATCTCAACCCTTTGAAAACCTTTTGCCGAGATAGACTCGGAGAGAGCCCTCTCCTGTTCTCATAGGGCTAGCTACGAGGCTAAGTGGTTTGATGTTGCCTTGGATTCTGCCTTCCTCAGCCTGACGCAAATTCGAGCGCTAACAGGTGGATGTTACAATACCATGGGAAAATACCATGGGTGAATGAATACCATGGGTGGATGTCACTTACAATACCATGGGTCGATAAATACCATAAGTGGATGCCACTTACAATACCATGGGTAAATTCCATGGGTGGATGAATAACATGGGTGGATGAATACTATGGGTTGATGCCATTTTCTATTCGGATCATTCCTCCTCCCTTAAGAAGCAATGGTCCCCATTGAGTGAAGCTCCCTTGTGCGAAGACTTTGTTGATTATGAAGAGACACTGAAGAGAAGGGTTTTGTTTGGTTAACCCATAAGCATGATGAACGAAGATATGAGGATAGAGATACCCTATAATGCTTGTGACCAATTGTGATACTGACAGTGTACAACCTAGCAAATGGACTTCGATGAAGTGTGGGTTTATGGATGACCCATAACCATGATGAATGAAGATATGAGGATAGACTGCCCTGTAATGCTTGTGACCAACTGTGATACTGACAGTGTGCGACCTAGAAAATGGACTTCGATGAAGTGTGGGTTTGTGGATGACCCATAACCATGACAAATGAAGATCCAATGATGGAGATACCCTGTAATGCTTGTGACCAATTGTGATACTAATAGTGTGCAGCCTAGCAAATGGACTTGGATGACAAGGATTTCGTGCGGTTGACCCATAACCGTGATGCTGGTTGTTGAGGAAGTAGTAGGTGCCTACTTAGCCTTGGGTGGGAGGGAACATCCACAAAGAACCCAAGCCAGATGCTGCTATGTTGAAACTGATGAATGTGAATCAGGGACCTACTAAAGTGGGGTGGGAGGGCATGTCTCTAAACGGAACCCTGCAGGGTAAAACCTGCGATACCCACAGTATGCATGTAGAAATGCATAATCTCATTCATCCCAAGAACTTCATTGACCTGCTTGGTTAAACCTTCATAAGTTAAGGTTAAGGCCCTTCATTTATTCCTCATGTGGAAGCATTTCATTAGACTTTCTATAGTATAACCCTTCATCAATTATTCTATCAGGACTTTATAACTGAACCCTTCATATTTTATCACAAACTTTCAATTCAATAGAACATGCTTTCAGAACTCCCAACTTGCGACATGTGACTGCCCTTCCCCATCGTTGATTTCATTCATCAGATCAACGACTCTCGCAATATCGCATCACATCAACATGTGCTTTCATCACCTCTCGCAAGCGACGTGTGACAACACAACCAAACTTCAAATAAATTTAAAGCCGTGCCTATAACCTTCTGAGGTCTACCTTCTCCAATTTCCTTATCATGATGTTTCTCCATCGTCGATCTTACTCTCGATCCGATGGCTGCACTTCCTCCTGATCAACAAAATAACCCAACTCTTTATAACCGTTGATCAAGATTTTCCTGATCTGATGGTCCATAGTGATATCTAGTGGATCACTTGCATGACGTTTAACGTTTTTTCAGACCCGATGAGAATTATAAGCCCTCAATCTATAAAAGTTTGAGTCTACCCTTACAGTTAAGGTTTGATCTCTTTACGGCCCGATATCCGTTGGATGATGAGGCTCTTAAATCCTATGATCTGCGGCCCTTCAACTAGCACATAGGTTATTAATAAGCTTAATCTTGCAGTTGACTGTGACGTGGGATTGACTTTTGTGATTGACAGCTGAGATTTACTACAAGACTTCAACTACGATCAAGCTTCCATACACTCTCTACCCCCACTACACTTTACTTTGGTTTTATGTTGTTCCTCCAATGGCTTTCTATGGACTTGGCTTTCTTTAGTATTCTGATAATGCATTGTTCTGCCACAACTCTTTCCTTCACTTAACTCTGTTCGCACCTTTATGCTCCTCCACTTTCACTGTAACAAAAAAGGATTCCTTTTGAACTATCAGTGTTTACAAAGCCGTAACACAAGCTCTATGGTTCTCTCCTCGAACCTCTTGCTGACTAACAATTCTACCCAACACTTATTTTGCTGGAATTGTTATCTCTAAGACAACTCTACCCACAATCACAACTGTGGAGTTGCCTCAACAACTTCTACCCAACTGCAGTTGGAAGTTGTTTTGTTACACTTCTCTATATTTTTCCTCTGATTTTGCTCGAACTCCACCTACATACATATACGATACATAATCTATAATCCACACAGATTATAATTCACTTACTCCATACACACACATAACTGAGGATTGAGTTGTTAATGTTAATAAACATGTATTTACACAGGAAATCTCTCCTTGGCCTGATCTTTTGTATCAGTGGCCTTTGTTCCTCTCTTGCCCATAGGCTTACAGTTTGACTGACTGACTCTCTAACTACTCCTCTATTTACTAACTCTTTATACCTTTTAGGCTTACATTTATACAGAAGGTTCTGTTAAACTAATTCTAGTTCAGATCCTTAATCTGCTGAGCTAACTCCTCAATATCCTCTAAGTCCACTTTTAACTCCTACTTATCTCTAAGAATCCTCTCTAGATCCTTGAATCATGAACCAATAAGAGTTACAATTGATTTCTAACTCTCTCATCATCATTAATCACCCATGTTCTCCTACATTCGAGAGCATTTACAAATATCCTCACCTTATCTAATTAGTTCCTACTTTAACCACTCAAAACATTAATAATTACATACATAGGAATCCAACTTCCTTGAAAACACAAGACCTCCTAAGTCGACTAAAACATAATGAAATTATTGAGCTATATGCTCCTGCATCAGAATCCCAAGGTTAAGATAATCATGATCTCATGATCATGTGCTTTTTGTCCTTTGTCTCCCTGGATCCCATACTTTGTTCGGTAATTTTCCTTTGGTTGTTGATGTTGTTTGTTGTTGTTCTCTAGGTTTCCACACTTTATGCTACCTTTATCCATTAGCTATGCTTTCACAGTCTGTTGTTGTCTTTCTCTTTCTGTTGCTCCTTGGTCTTCTTACTGCTGCTTTCTTCTGAGGCACCTTCATCATCAATCTTATTATTCTTTCAATCTCTATGTCCAATTTATCGTTTGACTGATAATTAATTTTCCAATTGTTGTGTACTTTGTCCACTCATATTTGAACTATTGTTTACTATCTTCCCTTTGAAGTTGTTGGATCCCTACTACTGCCCTTTCATCCTTACCCTCTTGTTGTTGTCCAAACAACCTCTGTTCAATATTTGTAAATTTACTTTCAAAAAGTAAATTATCCTCCAATTTCCATTGTGCTTGATTCCCCTCAAATACATCACTATGTTGTTCATCAATTCCAACATATTTTCCTTCTTCTTCCTTGACAACCCTCAGTAATTGTCCTTCACTTTCTTGACTGATTTTAACAATCAATTTAACTTCTTCAAGCAAGTATCTTCATGCCTTTCTTTTTCCTCATCAGCATGTTTTTCCTGGAAACTTCCAGTCTTCTTCAATTCTAAAACTGACTCAATTTGAAACATGTCTGTCTCATTTCCAAAAAATCCTGTAATCATAAAACAATTATCAGAATTGAAAATATAAGGCCTCATTACCTTTTCCTTCTCTGGCAACATCTCAGTATGCTTCTTTGATTTTTTCTTCAATTCCTTTATCAACACATTAGTATGTTGATTTGAACTCTCCTCCATATCATCTGTTTCAATAATATCTCTCTGCTTTGGTTCAAAATAATGAACTCCTCCTTGTTGAACTTTCATTACCATCTCCTTTTCCTTATGATTTTCATTCATGACAATTTCTGTCTTCCTTTTTCAGCAATCCATCCTGAGTATATATCCTCTTCTTTTCCAACTCCCTTCTTTTTTGGACTCTTTCCTCTTCCTCTCTTGCATATCTTTTGCAATGTTCATTAGGTTATTTCTTCCCTACTGGTGTTTTCATCCATTTCTCCAGTAGCTCCAATTCTATCTCCCATTCACTAATCCTTTGATGAGAGTTTAGTCCTTCTTCCTTATTGGTTGCCCCAACAGTTTCCCTAGTTATCTCCATTGTGCCTATCATCATGATGGAATGATGATCCTTTACTATGTTTTTAGCTAACATAGTCTCTTCTTTAAATTTCATTTAATCTTTTGCTGGTTACCTTCACTTTGTAGATCTTCATCTATTCTGAAGTCATCCTCAAAAGGTTTCTTTTCTCCCTCAATACCTGCAATCGTACACAAACTATCAGTTTTAAAAACATAAGAACTTGTGGTCTCACTTGATGCTTCAGTCATCATATCTCCTTGTTGTCCTCAATCCTTCATATGATTCATAAGATCTTCTACAGATCTCCAGTCTTCATCTGTACCTAGAACTTCACCCTATTCTGTTTCTCGAATGGAAAATTCCATTTCCAACTCAGCCTCTCTGAGTTCTTCCACCAAGCTCTCCACTTTCCTCTGTCGTAGCCTTCTCTGTAACTCAGACCATTTCACTAACTTTTTTCTCAAGACCCAATCTAGTATTTTGATTTCCTCAAGTATCATCCTCAATACTTTGAGTTGTTCTTTCATCTCAGCAATCTCTTTGTCACGTTCCTCTTGACTCATCCTCTTGCCATTTGCCTTGGCATCCTCCTTCTTCACTTTTCCTCTTCTTTGTTCTTCTTCAGAACCTCTGTTATCTTGGTTATGACTATTAATATTCATCTTCTTCTCTATCTTCATGAGTTCCTCATTCACTTACTATGAGCTGCTTTAAAGCCTCCACAACAGCAAGTCCTCCCTATTGCCACTTACCTCACCAAGCTTTCCTCTGTACTTGGTCTTTCGGCAAGCACTTGGTTCTCTATTCTCTGGAACCTATTTTAGCACTTCTTTCTGCTCCTTCTAGGCTTCAACTCACCTACACCTTTTAAGAACAGAATTTTCCTCCTATACTTCAACCACAAATGAAATACTAGGTTCTGACCACCTCTTATTTCACTTAGAACGTCTTATCAGCTTTCTTCATCCCTTAGCAATTTTACCCACATCCTTTGTGGAATTACCTTTGTGAGCTGCAACACTACCTCTGCAGTAACAAGTCTCCTTCTTGCTACATATGTTTCACTAAGCTTCTCTCCTCTGAGCTCAGTCTTTCAGCATTTCTCTAGTTCTTTCCACTTGAACCAATTGAGCACTCCTTGCTCTATGTTGCTGCAATCTTCTCACCTCCCTTTGTTGTCACCTGTGTATCAACGTTATTCAAACCAAAGATCATTTCCATGCTTTCAAAAGCTTGCTTCTCAACTTCCTTCTGAGAACACTCTCATCCTTTCTGTCCAACTTTCAATTGGATTCTTTAGGTTCATTGCCACTGCATGGCTTCACAAGCAGTCTCCCTTCATTCTTCACATTTGATTGAACCTCCACTTTCTTGAAGAAAACAAATGTCACTGTGTTTTATTTATGCTTCTGCAATGTCTTCTTAAGAGTATCACTTACTATCATCTTCTCTCATGCCTTCTCCTTATCATATTCAAATAACCTGATCTCCTTTTTGCAATCACACTTGTATTCTGAACAATTCTGCCTTAATTGAAAATAGCTTTAACTTGCTTTGATACCACTCTGACGTAGGGTAAAACCTGCAATACCCACAGTATGCATGTAGAAATGAATAATCTAATTCGTCCCAGGAATTTCATTGACCTGCTTGGTCAAACCTTCATAAGCTAAGGTTAAGGCCCTTCATTTATTCCTCATGCGGAACATTTCATTAGACTTTCTATAGTCTAACCCTTCATCAATCTTTCTATCAAGAATTTATAACTCAACCCTTCATCTTTTATCAAAACCTTTCAATTCAATAGAACATGCTTTCGGAACTCCGGACTTGCGACATGCGATTGCCCTTCCCCACCATTGATTTCATTCATTAGATCAACAACTTCCGCAATATCGCATCTCATCAACATGTGCTTTCATCGCCTATCACAAGTGACACACGACAACACAACCAGACTTCAAATAAATTTAAAGCCATACCAATATTCTTCGCGGGTCTGCCTTATCCAATTTCCTTATCGCGATCTTTCTCCACCATCGATCTTACTCTTGATTCGATGGCTACACTTCCTCCTGATCAACAAACTAACCCAACGCTTTATAACCATTTATCAAGGTCCACTTGATTTAACAGTCCATAGTGATATCTGTTGGATCACTTGCATGACCTTTAATGCTTTTTCAGACCCAATGAGAATTAGAAGCCCTTGATCTATAAAAGTTCAGGTCTACCCTTACAGTTAACATTCAATCTCTTTATGGCCCGATATCCATTGGATGACGAGGTTCTTGAATCCTACGATTTGCGGCCCTTCAACTAGCACACAAGTTATCAATCGGCTTAATACTGCAGTTGACTGTGACGTGGCATTGACTTTTGTGATCAACGGTTAAGATTTACTATGGGACTTCAACTACGATCAAGCTTCCGTACACTCTCTACCCTTACTACACTTTACTTTGGTTTTATGCCATTCCTCCAATGGCTTTCTATGGACTCAGCTTTCTTCAGGATTTTGATCATTTGCTGTAACACGAAAGGCTTGATTTTGAACTGTCGGTGTGTATAAAGCCATAACACAACCTCTATGGTTCTCTCCTCGAACCTCTTACTAACTAATAATTCTACCCAAAAATTCTTTTGCTGGAATTGTTATCTCTAAGACAACTCTACCCATAATCGCAACTATGGAGCTGCCTCAACAACTTCTACCCAACTGTAGTTGGAAGTTGTTCTATTACGCTTCTCTGTATTTCACCTCTGATTCTGCCTGAACTCCACCTGCATACATATATGATATAGAATCTCAAATCCAGACATATATTACAATTCACTTACTCCATACACACACATAACTCAGAATTGAGCTGCATATATTAATAAACATGTATTTACACAGTGTTAGTACCTAAATCTACTGCAGGTTGGGAAAGGTAGGATCTAGGGTAATATCAAACCAAGCTTAACCTGGTAGCCAGCCCTACCAAGTAGGGAGAGGGCTCTCTCGTATCAATCTCAACAAAATATGGTTAATGAGGGCTTGAGATGACTGATATGAATACTGATCTTAAGCTAGGTATGTGTGCAAAAGAGTTTGACTGAATTTAAAGATGTTTTGTTGGCTCAAATGGAAAGGCAAATTTTGGGTCTTGGGAATGAGGCTCAGTTTTGCAGAGATCCCAATGGGGCAAGGTAGGCAAGTGATTTGATACTTCAAATTGAATGAAATGGAGAGATTTAGATAGGTGAGGAGTTGAAGAGGGCAAGAAAAGCCATGGATCCTCTCCAAATAGCTAAAAACATCAAGAAACTAAAGCAAACCTCAAGTAGAGAACTGCAATTTCAATGGATTCTACTTTCACTCTTGTTTGTTTTAGATAGGAAGAAACAAGATAGATAATGTCATACATAACACATAAACAAATACAGAAGAAAGCACTGTATCAAAACAAAATGCCACAGGGATCCCAAAGAGTGCTGCAAACCCTAGTCTCAATTCCTTAGCCAAAATGCTAATATGAGTGTACAATGAAGCTCCTTACTTTCTCAAGAGTCCAACCATGCTAATGACTGAAAAAGCATAAGATATAGGCAAACAACAACTCATCCTAGCTTATAGGGGTCGAGTTCATGAGTTTAGGATCTGTTTCAACAAATTCTAAACTGAGAACTAAAAGGTAGGCAATGGAACAGCTTGCCTATAGAAACTAGGGAACTAATTCATTCAGTTGCAAACTACTTTTTTATAGATGAATCTACCTCCATGAATGAAAATTTGACATAACTACATCAAGATCCATCAATTTACATTAAATTACATCATAAGTTTGACATTTAGAAGGAGAAAAAGTCAAACTCCCAAAAACTAGGCGAAAAACAGAGCATTCTTGGTCAAACTGAGCCAAATTTACCCAATGCGCCACACCAAATTCTCTATGCATGGCGCTTATTTGAAGCCACTTTTGGAGGCCTTCCTGGTGTCAAAATTTGCTTCAAGTGTGCTTTTTGGAAAGGTCTACCTGTCTACCTTCCAACCCAAGTGGAATTTTTGAATTCGACATCCATTTTCCCCTCCAAAATTCAGTTCTGCCAACACTGCTTCCTGTGTGTCAAAATAGGGGCAGTAAGGTCATTTTTTGAGTGTTTTTAACCTTTTTGAGGGCTCAAAACTTGTCAAAATTTCTTGGCCATTGGGATGCAAGCTTATTTTTCTATGCCAAATCCAAAATTTTTGAGTTTTTGTCATTTGGAGGCTCCCATCAAAAGTGAGCACTAGGTGGCATGGCGCGTTGGGCAAAAAAGTCTGTTTTTTAAGGCAAAAATTCCAAAATTGCAAAAATTGTCCCAAATTTTTTGAAATTTGGTCTGAGTGTCATCCATTAAGTGCTTTGTTGGGCAAAGGAAGCCTCAGCCAAGATCTGAAGTCTATCTTGCTCTTTTTGCCTCCATGATGCCTTCTTCAACTTGGCCTTCAGGTTCCTGATTCTTGCTTGGCACACCATATTTCTTGACAAGTAGTGATATGCCATGTTTCTCAACATATTTTTCTCATTGATAGCCTTCTCCAACATCCTCTCCAAGTGGATATTTTTCCTCTCCAACCAAGACTCACGATCAACATTTATTTCTTGTTCAAGTGTTGTGAAGTTGACCTTCCTCCTTTTGGCAGCTTGCCGTTTTGCCTTTATGTTTTGGAGCTCCATGATGGTTTGCTGATATTCTAGTTTTTTGTTCCTCTACTCCAAATAGTTAATTATCCACTTGGATCTTTCTAGATTGAGAGACAAATGATGAATTTCATCTTGCTGCTCCCAAATGACTTCTTTGAGCTTTGAGCTTTGTGAGCCCAAATCTGTGTCATCATCCTGAATGAGGATGAAGTCTGCCTCTTGACCTCCTGACGGTCCCTCATCATGCAAGGGATTCTTACCCTTGTCCTGTACCTGCTCTACTGATGGTGAAAACGAGACCCCTTCTGCCCGGGTGGAGATAGTACTTGTTTTGCTGCTACTGCAACTCGGCAAGTGAAGTGGGCTCCTCTCGTATATGTTTACCACCCTTGTGAGGTATCCTTGGTGCATGCATTTCTCTAGGAGAATCATTGAGTGTTTCCTCATCTTGGTCATAGGAAGGATAAAACTCCACGTTTGCCAATGTTTGAGTTTTCTTGATGAGTATGAAGAGATTTATGGTGTCTTTAGATTTTTGCTGCCAAGGATGAGAACGTATGAGGGACTGTGAAGGGAAAAGTGTATGAGGGGTTTTGGGTATGTTGTTGACAAGTTTTTTGGGAAATAGGGGGTTTAGGGAATAGTGACTAGGTTCTTGGGACAAGAATTAGGGTTTTGGGATCTTTAACTAGGGTTTGGGATAGCAATTAGGGTTTTAGAATTAGTAGACTTAGGGATATGAGGATTGGGGGAATGGTTTGATAAAATGTAATGAAAGAATGAAAGAGATAGGTAGTGAGAAATTTTGTGGAGTTGGTAGCAAAAAACAAAAGTGAAAACCCTAGACCATTATTTTTGAGCAAAAATTGCAAAGAGGTAGGGTTTGAGTTTTGTCTCACTAAACCACCATAAATTTTAAGAAAAACTCATTCACTAGCAAGGGAAGAAAGCTTGACTTACTTGCACACCATAAAATTGAGCAAATTTGAAAATTTGAGAGAGTTTATGGGTGAAATTGGGCTTATAGCTCTATGTGACACACCACAAACCCAATGCACCGTGCCTGCTCTATGTGTTGCACCCGTTCAAAATTTACACTGCAGAGCATTGCCCAATGCGCCGCGCTCCAAAACCAATGTGTCACACTTTTTACAGGAGACTTTTGGATGCATTCATAGTGTCCAAATTGGGCATGGGATAACTCATTGAAAATATTATTGAGTCTACTTTCCAAACCAATTGGAATTTTTCAATTTGGAGTTCATTTTCCCTGTCAAAAATCAAATCTCCCAATACTGGTCAAAATGTGCAAAATGAGGCTGCCTCAAGGCAGAGTGCTGTTGCAGTCAACTTTTGAAGGTCTTCCTCAACTCCACATTGAGCTCATGATAACTCATTGGAAATATATTTGTGTCTAGTTATCATTTCACTCATCAAGCAAGTCATTTGGCCAACCACGCTAGGAGAAAAATTGATTTTCCCAAGGTCACTTGAGAGGTGTATCAATTCTCCTGAGGCAACTGTATTTTTGACATTTCTCTAAAACCATGACACCTGTGCAAAAAGTGAAGGAGTTTTTTCTTCCTTTCCCTATTGTGGACAAAAACCTCTCTCCATTTTCCCAAATTCATCTTTTCTTGCTCAGAAAGATCATTGAAGTAAAACCTATCCCGATGTGTGGAACATTGGATTTGTCGAAATGAAGCGAAATGAAGGGGATAAGGGGCTTCTAAATTCTCGAGAAAATTTTGGGAAGTAGGGAGGGATGTTAGGAAGTAGTGAAAAGTGGAATTTCAAAGGTTGAGTGAGGGGAAGGGGTCCAAAAGGGCAAAACACAGGTCTAGCCTAGAAAATTGCCAAGTTGTAGCAAGAAAATAGGGTTTGTGCGAAAATGAGGAATTTGAGGGATATCATGTTGGCATTATGATTATGGTATGGCTCTATGTTACAGATGTTGTACTTGATGGCAACACCCATGGCAATGCTCTGATCAGGCTCTCAAATTGTTGAAAATTAAGAAGTACACAGAAGAACAGTTCAAAAGATGCGTACACGCAAGTACACCGTGAAGGGACCGCGGCCAGACATGCAGGTCACCCGTTCAGGAGGTGCGTACCCCCAGTTTCACTTACTTCAAGGCAGAGAAGCGTGTTCACGTGGGGTTTCCTATGTTTGGCCCGTGGTATTTAGCCCGCCGCTCTTGATTCTATGGTTTTGGCTCGTGGTATTGTTTTATATTATTATTATTATTGAGCCCCATGTTTTTGGGCCCCTGGTATTGGTGTCTATGGTATTGATCCATGACTTTAGGAGGAGCTTGCCTATATAAAGCAAAGGAGATCACTTGGCTAAGTATCTTTTGCAATTGAATATCTTAATATCTGAAATATTGGGTTATTGTCTTAAAAGCTTGATCTATATAAAAGTAAAGTTGGAAGCGAATCTGTGAAGGGTGATCTCTCGAGCGCATGATCAGATCTAGGCATCCGGCTAACTGTGGCACACTGGTGAACTGCCAATTCAGCCCTAATCAGAAGTACGCAGGTGATTAACGGTGCAAGTGCGTGGGTACGCAGAGTAGAAGAAGCAGAACTGCGTGGGTACGCAGAGGAGAAACAGGAGAGCTACGTGGGTACGCAGAGCAGAAGAAGTAGAACTGCGTGGGTACGCAGCGCGATAGAGGTTTAGGTGCATACGCACAGTAAAAGTATGCGGCGCGATAGTATCTATGAGTGTGTGGCTTCAGTAGCAGTACGCGGCGCGATAGTGTCTCTGGGTGCGTACCTACAGTAAGAGTACGCAGCGCGATTGAAGAAGAAGTGTGTGGGTACGCCGTGCAGTAGAAGGCTCTCTGTGGGTATACGCAGGGAAGCAGAAGGTCAAGTGCGTAGCGACGCAGGCCAAAGAAAGAAAAACTGCGTATCTATCTTAAGATCTTCTGTTGACTGAATTTTTCTGTTGATAAGGTGTTCTGGGTGTAGTTTTGTTATTGATGATCTGGTTGCTGCAGTTGACTGTGTAATTTACATGTACTTGATTATCATTTGATGCTTATGGATCTAGTTTGAAAATTTATGAAAAGTGGTTCTTGTAAGAAAAGAAGTAGGGGGTTGTAGCTCCCTTCCAGGAAAGAGTGGAAAACGAGAGAGAGTTGTAGCTCTCTGTAGGTTGCAGCCTGTGTACTGGTAAAGGACTGCGCCGGTACAAAATCATTGTAAAAGGAGTTTCTAATTTGAAAGAAGATAGAGACATATTGCAACAGGTGGTTTTCACCCACATTGGGTTTCCACCTTATATCTGGTGTTCTTTGGTGTGACTATCTGTTTTTCTTGTTCATGCTCATTATTTTATGGTACTGATATGCAAAAATAATTCAAAGTATAAATAAGGAAGATTTGTTAAAAGAACTTGATAATACTGATTCACCCCCCCTCTCAGTATTATTTCCAACAATTGGTATCAGAGCAGGTCCTTCGGAGAAGCTTGATCTCTTGAAGGAAGATCATTCATCATGAGCAACTACGAGAGGGAAGCATCAATCAGGCCACCAATTTTTTATGGGACAAACTTCAATTATTGGAAGGAAAGAGTTACTGCCTATCTTCAATCTCTTGGTACAGAAGTTTGGGATATCATTGATACAGGCTACACTTTTCCTTCAGCTACTCCTACAGATACGGCCGAAAAGAAGAAATATGAAACAAATGCTAATGCAGTCAATACTTTGTTGGGATTCTTATCTCAAACAGAATTCGTAAAGGTTATGCGATATAAATCCGCAAAAGAAATATGGGACAAGATTGTCTTGAGCTACGAAGGAGATGAACAGGTAAGGCGTGCTAAACTTCAAACTCTCAGGATTTAGTATGAGAATCTCATGATGTATAATGAAGAAAGTGTGGCTAACTATTTTCTTCGGGTAGATGAGATTGTTAATTGCATGAAAAACTTGGGTGAAGAAATAAAAGAGGCTATTGTGGTTGAAAAAGTTCTAAGATCATTGTCCCCCAAGTTTGAATCTAAAGTGTCTGCAATAGAAGAAAAGGAAAATCTATGAATTCTTACTATGTCTCAGGTTCACATAATTCTAACTGCTTATGAAATGAGAAAGGGAGGTCCTTCAGACAGAAGAGAAGCTGCTTTCAAGGCTTCAGGCAAAGGAGATTATTATGAAGCAAGTCACGTGCCAAAAGAAGAAGAAGAAGAATCAAATTTTGTCAGAAATCTTCAAAGGGGTTCTGGAAGGTTCAGAGGTAAGTTACCTTTTAAATGCTTTGCTTGTGGAAGAGTAGGTCATTATGCTGCAAAATGTCCTTATAAGGATAAAGGAAAAGAACCTGCTAGATGGAACAAGAAACAGAGTGCAAATAAGAAAAGCTACTACACTCATGAAGATAGTGATGGTCTATCAAATAGTGATTAAGGTGAACGAGGTAATGACTATAAACTGTTAATGGCATTTGAAGATGATGATTATATGGATGCTATAGATGTGGATAGCCTTTATGAAGAAATTACTAGACTCAAGAGATGTATAGAAGAAAAGAATATGATCATTGATACTCTACAATTTCAAATTGATGAAAAGGAAAAACATCTTGAAAAATTAGAAGATGAAATTGTTGGTCTTAGAAAAGAGATTGAGAAAAAAAAAACTATTAATCTCAAGTTTGTCAAAGGATCTGAAACCTTGGATGAGATTATCAATGTACAGCGTTCTCCACTAAACAAGACAGGTCTGGGCTATAATGGAGAAACTTCTCAAGCATCCACCTCAAAAAGTCATCTTGATGCAGCAAGAAGGAATGAGCAAAAGCACCATCAGGTAAAGCAGGGACGAATTGCAAACAAAGACTATCAGGGGCAATCTGTCTTAAGGGTGAACAAAAGCTACAACTAGCCACAGGCAAAATCTTCTCAATTTGGTTCAAGAATGGATGACAATAAGAATTACAATCATTTGGCCGGTAGATTTGATAACCGCAGAAGTTTCTTCAATGGACAATGTTTCTCTTGTCATAACTTTGGTCACAAAGCAGCTCAATGTGTTGCATATAAAACAATCATGACTAGAGAAGCTCAAAAACAAAGAAGTATGACCGGGATTACAAAAAGGACCTATAACAACTTTTTGGCTCTTGAAAATGAAATTGAATGTTCTATTTGCAATAACTTTGGTCATGAAGACTCTGAATGCAGGAGTAGGTTTCAGAAGACAAAGGAACAAGCCTCAAGCACCAAAACATGGAGAATAAAGGAACCACAAACAGAAAGATGTGGGATAGCATTTTATGCAGAGGGACAGGAAAATCTATGGTACATTGACAGTGGATGTTTGAAGCATATGACAGGTGATAAAGAAAAACTTGAGTCATATTCTGCTCTAGAAAAAGGAAAGAAAGTTTCTTTTGGAAATGATACTCCTGCAACTATAAAAGGAATAGGCATTGCTCAGTTAAAAGAAAAGGTCAAGGCTGGAAATGTTTTGTATGTTGATGGATTGAAACATAATCTTCTAAGTGTCAGCCAGATGTGTCATCAAGGAACCGAGGTGATATTTAGAACAAATGGATGTCTTGTTCGTGATCTTGATACTGGTAAAACGGTGATCAAAGGTAAAAGAACTCCAAATAATCTATACACATTTGAAGAAGGACAACAACAATGCTATCTAAGCAAGGATGATGAACACTGGTTATGGCATCGGAGGTTGGGGCATCTAAGCTTTTCACAAATAAGGAAAGCATGCAGATATGAGGCAGTTCGCGATCTTCCAGATATCAAAATTCCAGACAACACCATATGCAAATCATGTCAGTTTGGAAAGCAAACCAGAACTAACTTTCCAGAGAAGGAAGGATTAGCTAGCATGCCTCTTGAGGTAGTTCATACAAATACATGTGGTCCATTCAGGAAAAGGACACCTCGAGGAGAAGAATACTTGATATTATTCATTGATGATTTCTCCAGGTTTGTCTGCTTAGGACTTATGAAGCACAAAGATGAAGCATTCTAAAAATTCAAATCCTTCAAAGCCTTGGTTGAAAATGAATCAGGATACAAAATTAAGTGCCTCAGATCCGACAGAGGTGGGGAGTTTACCTCAAATGAATTTTTCGATTTCTGTGAAGAACATGGGATAAGAAGAGAATTCTCTATAGCTAGAACTCCTCAGCAAAATGGAGTTGTGGAAAGAATGAACAGAACAGTCCAACAAATGGCTCGTGCTATGCTTGATGAGTCGGGAACTCCCGCAACTTTCTGGGGTGAAGCTGCACATGCTGCGGTTGTTATTCTCAACAAAACAAATGTCCGGGTGAATAGCACTCAAACCCCTCATGAGCTCTGGTGTGGTGAGACTCCTTCGGTAAAGCACTTCAAAATCTTTGGGAGCAAATGTTATATTAAGAACACTGATGAGCAACTTGGCAAACTTGAACCTAGAGCAGATGAAGGCATTCTTCTTGGTTATTCTCCACATAGCAAAGCATACAAATGCTACAATAAAAGACTTGGCAGAATTGTTGACAGCATTGATGTAGTGGTTGATGAGAAGGGATACATTCCTAGGAAAGTACATCATGAAGACATCGAAGAAGATGAAGGCTACCCTCAAAGACAGAATGATGAAGAAGAAGAACCTCAAGAAGAACCAGAGGAGCAGACAAGAATAGAAGAAAAGACTCCATCCAGAATCTCAGATTATGGGGCAGAAAGAAGCAGGTGTACAAACAAGAAGAACAGTTGCAGAAGCTTCAAGCTATCTAGCATTACTCTCCTCTACTGAACCACAAAATGTGAAAGAGGCATGCAAAGATGAATGTTGGGTGAAAGCAATGGATGAAGAACTTGAGCAGATCAAAAAGAACAACACTTGGGAGCTGGTCCCTAGACCAAAGGATAAGAATGTTATCGGAACAAAATGGATCTTCAAAAATAAATTGAATGAAAATGGAGAAGTAATTAGAAACAAGGCCAGACTGGTTTGTAAAGGGTATGCACAGCAAGAAGGAATAGACTTTGAAGAAACCTTTGCTCCTGTTGCAAGACATGAGGCCATCCGAATGTTCCTTGCTCTCTCAAGCTTTCAAAACTTCAAAGTATTTCAAATGGACGTGAAATCAGCCTTTTTGAATGGAGACTTAGAAGAAGAAGTATACATTGAGCAGCCAGATGGGTTCATTCTTGGAAATGATCCAAATCTTGTATGTAGATTGAAAAAGGCTCTCTATGGTCTCAAACAAGCTCCAAGGGCTTAGTACTATCGTTTGGACAAATATCTTCATCAACAAGGTTTTTCAAAAGGATCAGCAGATAGCAATCTTTATATAAAAGTTGAAAATGACAAATTGCTAATACTTGTTGTGTATGTAGATGACATTATCTTTGGCAGCAATGGAGAAGATATGAGTCAAAGCTTTGCCTTGGTCATGCAGAAAGAATTTGAAATGTCCTTGCTGGGAGAACTGACATATTTCCTTGGTTTGCAAATCCAACAAAAAGAAGGAGGAATCTTTTTGTCTCAAACCAAGTATCTCAAATAGATTTTGAAGAAATATGGCATGGAAGATGCAAAACTAGTATGTACACCCATGGTCACAGGATGTAGCCTCAGTGCAAATGATGAATCTGCAGTAGTACATCAACCAACCTACAGATCTATGATTGGAAGTCTACTTTATTTGACAGGTACCCGACCGGACATCATGCATGCAGTAGGAATAGTTGGAAGATTTCAGGCAAATCCAAAGGAGACTCATCTTCAGGCAGTGAAGAGAATTTTCAAATATCTTCAAGGGACACAAAATTATGGCTTATGGTATCCTAGAGATACAGATCTCACACTTCATGCTTATACAGATGTAGATTGGGTCGGAAGCGTGGATGACAGGAAGAGCACAAGTGGTGGTGCGTTCTTTATGGGTTCCAGATTAATATCTTGGTTCAGCAAGAAACAGAGTTCGATTGCCTTGTCTACAGCTGAAGCGGAATATGTTGCTGCTGCATCTTGCTGCACTCAACTTCTTTGGATGATGCAGACCTTGCAGGATTTTCAAATCACTTGTACACCACCTATCTCCATCTTATGTGATAACACAAGTGCAATCAACATCTCAAAGAACCCAGTCATGCATTCAAAAACCAAGCACATACCAATCAAGTATCATTTCTCCGAGAACAAGTGCTTGAACAGAAGGTCAAGTTGGAGTATGTTCCTTCTAAGGAACAAGTTGTTGATATACTCACCAAACCATTGCCCAGGGAGACTTTTGAATACCTCAGGCAAAAGTTGGGGGTTGTTGATGCATCATCTTATTGAAACTCTTCTGATTGATGGTTGTACGCAAGGTTCATCTGGGGTATATGCGTACATGCGCTGGGTTGCGGTTTGATTGAAGAAAAAATGGCATAGGTTCAGGGGGAGCATATAATGCATTGTTGGCATTATGGAGCATGTACAGGAGGAGATCATGGATGCTGGTCTAAATATAGCTGTAATATGTCTCTATCTCTTTCATGGTTCATATTCAAGGGAAGCATGTTCTTAGGGGGAGCATAACCCTTTGCCCTTGATGTCAAAGGGGGAGAATGAAGCTGAAGATTTTGAGGTTGCCATCAAGTCCAAAGGGGAAGATTGTTGGCATTATGATTCTGGTATGGCTCTATGTTACAGATGTTGTACTTGATGGCAACACCCGTGGCAATGCTCTGATCAGGCTCTCAAATTGTTGAAAATTAAGAAGTACACAGAAGAACAGTTCAGAAGATGCGTACACGCAGGTACACCGTGAAGGGACCGCGGCCAGACATGCAGGTCACCCGTTCAGGAGGTGCGTACCCCTAGTTTCACTTACTTCAAGGCAGAGAAGCGTGTTCACGTGGGGTTTCCTATGTTTGGCCCGTGGTATTTAACCCGTCGCTCTTGATTCTATGGTTTTGGCTCGTGGTATTGTTTTATATTATTATTATTATTATTGAGCCCCATGTTTTTGGGCCCCTGGTATTGGTTATCTATGGTATTGATCCATGACTTTAGGAGGAGCTTGCCTATATAAAGCAAAGGAGATCACTTGGCTAAGTATCTTTTGCAATTGAATATCTTAAGATCTGAAATATTGGGTTATTGTCTTAAAAGCTTGATCTATATGAAAGTAAAGTTGAAAGCGAATCTGTGAAGGGTGATCTCTCGAGCGCATGATTAGATCTGGGCATCCGGCTAACTGTGGCACACTGGTGAACTGCCAATTCAGCCCTAATCAGAAGTACGCAGGTGATTAACGGTGCAAGTGCGTGGGTACGAGGAGCAGAAGAAGCAGAATTGCGTGGGTACACAGAGGAGAAATAGGAGAGCTGCGTGGCTACGCAGAGCAGAAGAAGCAGAACTGCGTGGGTACGCAGCGCGACAGAGGTTCAAGTGCGTACGCAGAGTAAAAGTACGCAGCGCGATAGTATCTATGAGTGCGTGGCTTCAGTAGCAGTACGCGGCGCGATAGTGTCTCTGGGTGCGTACCTACAGTAACAGTACGCAGCGCGATTGAAGAAGAAGTGCGTGGGTACGCCGTGCAGTAGAAGGCTCTCTGCAGGTATACGCAGGGAAGCAGAAGGTGAAGTGCGTAACGACGCAGGCTAGAGAAAGAAAAACTGCGTATCTGTCTTAAGATCTTCTGTGGACTGAATTTTTCTGTTGATAAGGTGTTCTGGGTGTAGTTCTGTTATTGATGATCTGGTTGCTGCAGTTGACTCTGTAATTTACATGTACTTGATGATCATTTGATGCTTATGGATCTAGTTTGAAAATTTATGAAAAGTGGTTCTTGTAAGAAAAGAAGTAGGGGGTTGTAGCTCCCTTCCATGAAAGACTAGAAAACGAGAGAGAGTTGTAGCTCTCTGCAGGTTGCAGCCTGTGTACTGGTAAAGGACTGCACCAGTACAAAATCATTGTAAAAGGAGTTTCTAATTTGAAAGAAGATAGAGACATATTGCAGCAGGTGGTTTTCACCCACATTGGGTTTCCACCTTATATCTGGTGTTCTTTGGTGTGACTATCTGTTTTTCTTGTTCATGCTCATTATTTTATGGTATTGATATGCAAAAATAATTCAAAGTATAAATAAGGAAGATTTGTTAAAAGAACTTGATAATACTGATTCACCCCCCCCCCTCAGTATTATTTCCAACATATCAGTGATGGGAAATGTTTGATAAGGTATATTACAGATAGGGGAAGGTGTATGAACATCAGGATACAAGTTTTGCTGATGATTTGACCATCCAAGAGAAATTACCTTCAAAACCCTAGGAGAGGGAAATGAACCTTACCTAGGCACAACTGAAGCATGAACAAGGTATAAAATGACCCATTGGAACCTGACATGAAGATGAAAACCCTCTGAATGATGGTACACTCAGCTGAATGGTGACATGGACTGACATTTGGACAACTTTGACAGGAGTAAAAGAAAACCCTAGACCTAATACCTAGTGACCAAATTTTACTTGAAGACTCACTGAAGTGACAAAATTTGACCTTTCCACCTTGAAATCACTTTGTAAGAGCATGTTTGATCATTGGAGGAAGGCTGAAAATACTGACACTAACACACAAGAACTCTTTCCTTGGCCTGGTCTTTTGTATCAGTGGCCTTTGTTCCTCTCTTTCCCATAGGCTTATAGTCTGACTGACTGACTCTCTAACTACTCTCTAACTACTCCTCTATCTACTAACTCTTTATGCCTTTTAGGCTTACATTTATATAAAAGGTTCTGTTGAACTAATTCTAGTTCAGATCCTTAATCTGCTAAACTAACTCCTCAATATCCTCTAAGTCCACTTTTAACTGCTACTTATCTCTAAGAATCCTCTCTAGATCCTCGAATCATGAGACCAATAAGAGCTACAATTGATTTCTAACTCTCCTATCATCATTAATCACCCATGTTCTCCTACATTCGAGAAAATTTAAAAATATCCTCACCTTATCTAATTAATTCCTACTTTAACCACTAAAGACATTAATAGTTACATACATAGGAATCCTACTTCCTTGAAAACAAAAGACCTCCTAAGTCAACTAAAACATAATGAAATTGTTGAGTTGTATGCTCCTGCATCAAACCCGCTCTGATTGCTGCTCCAGATTTAAAATGGACATAACTTGGTCAATATAATGCAAAATATTTATTATAACCTATTTTTGGAAACATAATGATCATTATGAATCTTCCTATGTGTTGGAAATACTTATTTGGACACTCTGGAATCTCAAATTCATGTTGCAACTATTCTATCGTCACAAAAGTTTTGAAAAAAATAGTTGATTTTAAATCAACGATATTTCCCACATTCGAACTCCAATTCGACCCATTTTCTTTTTTGAAATTGGATGATTTTTCAAAGGGAGCTCAGATTTGCAATCATTGTTCTGAAATTTGGCATATAAACTACAAATATGATAGGAGAGTCATCATCAAAAAATATTCTACAACATCGTTGATTTTAAATCAGTGATATCTCCCACATCCAAACTCCAATTCGGCCGATTTTTTTTTTGAATTTTGGTATTTTTTCGCAACGAATATATATATGTAATTTTATTTTCTAAATTTTGTACCAAATTTCTCATATCTGATCTGCAAACTCGCTGCCAAAAAAACATTCCTGCAAAAAAATGAAAAAAAAAAAAAGAAAAAAAATTCTTCCTTCTTGGCCAAAGAAAATGATTTGTGGAGGACGTAGCACATGCCTGAAGTTTTTGGAATATTGCTGCGAAATTGGAAAATGAAATATACATCAAAACCTCATTCCCATGGAATCATAACTTGCTCTAATACCACTGATCTAGATCTTGGGGGGAAGCCTCCCAAGATCTAAAAAATTGAAATGGATCTTGGGGGGAGAGGCCCCCAAGATCTAAAAATTGAATTTCCAGAAGAAAGATAAGAGAATGCCCAATAAAAAAACCATAAAGAATTTTTTTATTAAAATGGATAATAACTGTAAAAGCTACATTGTGGCGAACCAAACTATATTTTTACAAAACGTGACTTGTTACTTAAAGTATTTTTTAGTTACAATACCACGAGTCAATTCCATGGGTGAATGAATACCATAGGTGAATGTCACAATACCACGAGTCAATTCCATTGGTGAATGAATACCATGGGTGGATGTCACAATACCATGGGTGGATGAATACCATGGGTGGATGTCACAATACCATGGGTGGATGTCACTTACAATACCATGGGTGGATGCCACTTACAATACCACGGGTAAATTACATGGGTGGATGAATAACATGGGTGGATGAATACCATTGGTTGATGCCATTTTCTATTCAGATCAATTTCTATATTTTTTTATAAAGGAACAAAGGTAGAAGTTTCCATTTTATGAACATAGGTAGCCATTTTTTTATATAAGAACAAAGGTATCCATTTTTTTATCTTTTCCTCCACCTCCAGAAAAACTTGTTGTAGCTTCCCCTACTTTCCCCATCATCAGTCCTCATGATTTTAGGGAAAAATACATGAATATGTGGGGCTAAAACAAAAAAAACATATTTCTTTATACATAAATAAGAAGTGACTATTCATGTAGCTCGATTGCGGTGGTGTTTCTCTGGAAAAATAAGATGTCTGATTACAACAAGAAGGATTAAGGGTGTAGTTTATCATCATATAGGAAAACAATGACACGAGGTGAAGGTCGGAACAAAATGAAATAGTAGGATAAGATGACAATAGTTTCTCATCATTATTTCCTAAATCTTCAACAAATCAAAATGTTTCATGTTATTTTTTACCTTAAGTTTTAATTGTATGTTGATGATGATATTAAATCTAACTTTGAAACTTTTGTACGATGTAGTTGATTCAAAATAGAGCACTAAAATCAATGTTAAATATTATGTTAAGAAACTATTGATTGTGTGGAGATGACTATTAAGTTAGTTGAGTAATAAAAGTTGCTTGTGCAGAACTGACTGCTAAATTTTAACATTGATTGTGTGGTTTTGATACCTAATGAAGTCTAAAGATTTCCCCCCTTTATTTTCAAACCAAATGGTTGCATCTACTATTGAAAACTTTAGGAAATATTCACTGGATCCCGAATCTATCGTACAATTCTCTATCATGTGCACGAATGTGCTCAAGTCTAGCATGGAAAGATATCATTAGATTATCAACCATTATGGTTTGATGTTAACCAATGCAAGGTGAACCACCAATGATTTCAATGGGTGATAAAGGCCCTCACTACATCTTGCTGGGGATGAGTGACTGTGGTGATGGTGAGTCACTTGCAAGATTTGACAATGATGGGGCATTGATATATTCCCACTATCATCAACAATAAAAATTATCATTGAAAATTAATGTGTAAGGTATTGAAAGAGGTCTCCAAGACTTGCTAGGAAGGGAGGCTTAATTAATCCCACATTAGATAACACAAGAATATACATAGCTTTGAAGATTTTTCAGAAGATCAACAAATTAATGAAGAGTTTATTGAGGACATTGCCTACCAATAACCTTGTTTTCAAGCAAATTCCTTGTTAACTATGCCATTTTCTTAGTTTTCTTAGTTAGATTTATTTTTATCTTTAATATTGTACTTATTAGATTTACTACACTACCCTACCTTTAAAAGAGAGTATCTCTTCAAGCATATGCATATTTCCAACGAAACCATGTGTATAACAAGATAATGAACATGCTCATACTTGAATTTAAGGAAGAAGCTTTAACATATACAGTAGTATGAGTGACCAACTACTTTAACTGATATGATGACAAGATTTGTTAAGGAAGAGACTTTTTCCCTAACCTGATGACTATTTAGAGAAAAATCTTGATATAGCTATAATGTTCTTTAGTTGCTTGTTCATCAATATTAATTTGTATGTCCTCCTTTTCACTGCCACATGGATCTTCTATGAGTTGTTTCTCGATCTCTTAGGTGCATAAAATATTTGAATATGGAAATGATATAAATTCCTCATTCTTAGGTTCCTCTTTCCCCTCCTCATAAAATTCTAGAATACTCAAGAGGTTTGGTGATAAACATGCCGAAAATTTGTTGATCTTTAGCTCTAAGGGCTACTCATCATCAAATGTGGTCCATGATTGCTTTATTTATTTTTGGTTTCTTCGAAATGTTACCCATGTACATTTTTCTCTTCTATTACTTCTTAGAATCTAGGTATGTTCCCAATTGTTGTAAGGACTTTCTCATCCTGAGATGAAAATATGTTTCCAGCTATTGCTATGGCTTGAGAAAATTCTTGGAGTAACATTCTTCTAGCTCTTGATCCTTATCAAATCCATCCTGCTAATTTCTAATCCCTATCTGGCACATGGGTTAGTACATTGGGGGGTTCTTATAACACCCAAAGCTTCTTGAAATCTTAATTTTAAAGTAAAATGAATTAAAGAAAATTTAAAGAACATTTGCATGAAGGAATAATGAGGGACTTAGAGAAACCTACAATAGTGGTTGCACTTCATTTTTACCATTTATCCTCTCTCAAGTTGTGTAATTGATAGGAAATATATCTTTCCTCAATTCATAAAACGCCACATCATCTAAATCTAGTGAGATAGGTATCCCAATAAAGTGGACATGCAAGTATTACATCTCATATTCCCACTCTTATATTGCTATTTTCTAGGATGTTAACATTGTGGGAAAATATAATCTATGTACAACCAATCGAGACCTAGTTCTTTAACACCTCCCTGACAATGATGCCACAAAATTCGGGAAATTTAATTGTTTAAATTTCTTTGTATTAAATTATCAACACAAAGTTCATAAACTAATTAGTGGTAAGAATATATGAAGAAATAACATTGATTGGATTCTATGCTATAGTAACATGTCTACTCAATAACTACTTTTAGGACTCAAGCACACAGTTTCCCTTTGTATGCCAAAAAATTCAATTCACTTTAAATAAAAGGATCCTACCTCAAATTTCTAAGATTATAAGGACATTCAAAAATCTTTATAGATCCATGGTAGTTGGATCTCAATTTTAGTAACTTCCAAATAATTGCAGGGCCCTTAAAACCACTCCACAAAAAGAAACACAGGTCTAAAAATTATAGGAATTAAATAACTAGATCGAGGCTAATTATGCATGAAATAAATAAAATAGGAATATGAAATTTATAGGAATGATAAATAAGAATACTTGAATGTAATGTAAATATACTTAAAATAAATGAAATAACATTCACCATAACTCTGTAACTATACAAGTGCATCCCAATATAGGGGGGACTTCCTAGCTGGGAGTAGTATGGGATGATAAAACTTAGAAATTAGTTATCAACAAGGTAATTTCATTAATCAACCAAAAAATATAGAGTACATGTTCGTAAAAGCTTCCATAATGCTACCGCTATATCAAAATTAGTACTATCCCTCCAGATCTTGTTGAGTGCTACTTTATTTGAATTATATAATAGTTATCTTTTGACATAGATAAGATCATTGATCCTAAAATCATTAATATTCCATCGAGCTACTACTATCATAATATATTGCAACATTACAACAATCTTATATGATGTAGATATTAGAATATTTAAATCCATGTTTGGAAGTTTGCTGAGATATCATGAAATTGTGACTAACATTTTCATGTTATTAGAAGGCAAATTAGATGTTATAATTTGGCCAAAGATCCATGTGTATAGGAAAGAATCCATATATGGTGAATACATAGAAAAACTTGTGTCTTAATTTTTTTGAGTTGGTGTGGAAATATATTAATCGACAATTGTGTTTTTGGTGGTCACCTATAGGACTTATGGTATCTGCAAGAACGTACAAAAACTAGTGTAACTAACAAAATAATGTTCCCTAGCTTCCATTATCTTTATTATTCTTCACTTCGAGTGGTTAGATTGTTTTTTGTTTCTAGCGGTTGGACTATCAGGTGCTTCCAATAACTAGATTGACACCCAATAACCCCAGTGGTTGCATAAAAGCTCTAGGAACTAATGCTAGGAAAACCATCATTTGTAAAAATAAAAATAATTCTTACTAATTCATTTAAAATAAATGAAAACAATTATAATTAACTACCTTAAATATTACCATGGTATATTCACAAAGAATGACAATATGGGTAATAGATGGTTAAAGGCGTATGATAAAATGGCTGAAAATGGGTGCTTGAAATGTGAAAAAGGTATCAATTTGGTGGTGACTCGATAGATATCATGCATGTAAGTTAAAAATTCTAAAAATTAAGATGAATATTTGGTGTTGAGTTACACTGCCAATAACCATCCATAGCACCAACAAACTCACTTGAAGGAGCACAATCATTTCTTCACTGTCAGCGCGCATCAACAACTCTGATGAAGTTACTTGCATCACCCTTCAATGCGAGAATCCTTTCTCACGCATTTACCCTTCAATTTTATTTCCTTATATGTAATTCTTTCATTATTATTTTGGGCATTTGATGCCAGGGTGGATCACGAATCTCAACATAGCTTTATGAGATAGAGGGGTTGTTCGTTGATGTTTAGAGAGTTTTATTTTTTGAATTGGTTTTTCTCACAATTTCACTTTACTCCCCATATATTCTCTTATCAATGGGTAGACACATTCATGCACATAATCTATTGATTAAATACCAATCAATGTATGGAGATTCTATTAAAATATTGGGCTTTACGAGCTTAATAAATTTCCATGCAAGATTCAATTCTTACTTTCCATATGATCCATGTAAGCTCATATAGATGTTTAAGACATAAATAATTGAAGGAGATTAAATGTCAGCCAACTGATGAAAATTTTCTATAGAAACATTCAAGACATCAATAGAGAATCATTTATTTATTGATATGGGTGAGTCAATTACGTACAAAACCAAATTATTTATGTACACGGTTTTTAGATTGAATGCAAAAAAAGTAATAATATGGAAATAGAAAATAAAATAAAATAAAAGGAATGAATAAGAATATGTACAAGGTAACATAACTCAAAGAGATATCATTGAATATAATCTTTCTGATATTGGCCATTTACACATAGGGACTTTATTTTCCCATGTATGGTTTACAATTAATAAGTGTTGAGGACAAGTTTCTCATGGATGTAGAACAGACCAATCCAGAAGGATTGGAACTTTGTATCCTGTCCCTTGTCTTCATGGGGTTTATCCCATTTCAACATAGGGTATCCTACTTGGAATTCATTTTCACTTACAGAATTCTTAGAAAAATACCTCTTAATTCTTTGTTCACGGGTTGAAAATGTCCAACATACCTTTCTCCTTTCTTCCTCAAGCTTAAGTAGAGTATCAAATTTCCTTTGAATAATAGGGAAATAGTGACCATGGAAACCTTGAGAAAGTTTCAATGTAGGAAGATAAAGGTTGGGAGGGAGAATAACTTCTTTCCATATACCAAGAAGTATGTGTAGCTCTGAGTGAAGATTTTGGGGTTAGCTGGTTGGCCCACATATCATTTGATAAAGCATTATGCTAGTTACAATGTTGTTTGACTACTATTTTCTTAATGACTTGGATTAAATTCTTATTGATTGACTATGGTAAACTATTTTCTTCTGAATAATAATTATAAGAATGTTGTAAGATTATACTTGTATCCAAAGAAGGTTAGATAATTTCATTCATGATAAATAGGAAGCATTGTATAACACAAGAGACATTAGAAGTTTGAACCTGGTCATGATGGGATTTTCAATAAATTACATTACCACACAATGAGAATGTATTGGTGTTATTTGGAGGAATGAAAAAAAATATCACCAACAACATTCAGACGCCATCCTTGAAATTTTTCTTCAAAATTAACCATTTGTAGAGGAGAATCTACTCTTTTCTGTATCATGCAACATGTGTTACATACAATGTTGGCTCAAAGGTCACATTGAGAGTGAAGGGTGAATCAATGTGAGACCAATTTTACCATTTCATAACTTTTCATAATCAATTAATTATATAGTAATGAATCATAACCATAAGTATCATATAATCAAATAGAACGATGCATCATTAAGATATGACCATATCGAATCATAGGAGAGACACAAGATTTTACATGGAAACCATATGGGAGAAAAAAAATTCTTATTTTTCTTTATCTTCAATTCATTTTCATGTTATGAACTATTGGAGGCAATCACCCCCAAGATGTTCAATCTGCCACTTACTGTAGGATACAACCTAAATGAGGCACCAAGCTTGAAGGAAAGAAAGAAACTACTCGTTGTAGGATACAACCCAATTAAGGCACCAACTTTGATGATCAACCGGCTCCAACCTACTCTAGGCCCCAAACTCACTCATAAGTAAGCTCCAACCTATTGTAGGCTCCAACTTAATTGATGCCCCAACCTCAGTGATGGGAGTGACCAAACCTGATTGAGGCTCCAACCCCAATAGATGAACCCATCTACTTCAACTTGTTATGGACCTCTACTTCACATCATTTTCAAACTTGATCCATTATCATCATACATGGTTGTTAATCACTGAATCATTGTCACTACAATCGACTTTCAATCACTACCACAAAATATCATATAAACTATTGCCATTAGTGTTCATACTACTGCCTACACTTCTTCATCAATCTCATCACACATGCCCCTTCTTAGAACCTATATTCATCATGTTTTCAAAACAACTAGAACCTACTCTTAGACCATAAAAACATAAAATAGAGGTTCTAATCATGAGATATTTGTCAACATAGCTTGTGAAGCCTTTAGAACCATCCACCTCTAAGCCCTTATCATCCTGCTTCTTTCTAAGTCAAATGTTAACCAATCATGAGCTCAAAATCCCATAAAAACCAAATTAAACCATATATTAACTTAAACGATATACGAAATGACCCTTTCTAGGCTTGCTTCTATAAAATTCCAAAATTCGGGTCTCTCTATGATAGAACCTTCATCATTGGTCTCCAAACCAAAGACAAAATGAACTTATGTGGCATAAGAAAACTCATTGACCTGACTACCAATGTGACTTTAATTAGGGTCTCAACTGTTACAACACCAACACACCACCAACCAAACTATGTGTGAGGCTTGTAATCCAATGCCTATGAATTTTTAATCAATATAACTTAGAAACTGAATAAGGGTGTGCACACACCCTACGTGGCAATGTAGTTATCATGTGTCCCTAATTAACTTGATGTGTTGGGGGTCATAACACATACACAAGTAATAAGATAACAACATCGAGATTAATCTTCGATATATAAATATATATAATGTCTCATCCATATCCGAAATCAAAGTTCGAATCAAAGCCATGCACCAAAACAAATTGAATGTTGACCCTCATAGCTCTAGTTCGTAATACCTCAAACCACATTTTTCATGTTATTGGAGTGATGTTACCATTTTTAAGATCAATAGAGACTCAATTTTCTCTACTGAAGTGATGTTTCCATTATTTAAGGTTGAAATAAAATCATTTTTCTCCACCAAGACAGAGAGAGCACTAAGCGAGTGATGTTTCCATTGTTAAGACCAAAATAAAATCGGTTTGCTCCACCTAGACTACGACTTCACTGAGCGAGTGATGATGTCACAAAAAAAAAATTGGTTTTCTCCACCAAGCGATATTGCCACTGTTAATACCAAAAGAGGAATTAGTTTGATACACCGAGACTAAGACATCACTAAGAGTGGGAAATTATCACCATAAGAAAAATCAGTTTTCTCCACTGAGACGAAGACTTTTGTGAGATGCCAGTTTTCCACTTTGTCAGACCATTGAATCAAGTGTCTTTGACTTTTATTTTTAATTTTCTACAGACCCAAGCTTATGGAGGGATATTCAAAGGTATGTGGATTATAGTTGTGTAATGGGGCTTACTTTGATTAACGTGTGAGAAATATGACTAAGGATCTTCGCTACCATGTTACCTTGTATCCTCCATACAGTTCGGGGTTGAACATTACCTTTTCAATTTAACTCTTCCATAAAAGAACGTGTTGATCCCTACCATGTGACCAAGCTCTTTCTCAGTTTGGATCATTAAACTTAATGCCTTGGTCCCATGTGATCGAGATCGATGACTGGGTTCTTAGGTGTCCCTAGTCATCCACATGATGAAGTTAAAATGATGTCACCATGCCATGTGGTAGCCTGTGAGGGGTGCCAACTATCACCCATTTTGATCCTTTCTACCAACAAAACTTTCCATTTGTCTGTGCTACATGGTAGCTTATGGTGATTCCACATTGGCATGTTGAACTTTGTTAATGATGTTTCATATAGGTGTCTAGGTAACCTATTATCTTCTTCCATGTGTTTTTCAATTCAATTTCACTACTTGTGAGTCTGAGGGTGGGCCCTAGTGGTGGGTCGACTCTTATGCAAGTTGTCATGTCATCTACCTTCCAATTTCTTTATTCATTCATTAGATGTGTCCAATCTTGGAAATATATATGATATTCAATGTTTTTCAATGTCATGCATGTTCTATTGATATCTTCCACTGACTAGGTCAATGGACCATGGATGCACCCAAATGATGCACACTATTTAACGTGTTGATATTTTTGGTTTTCACCCTATAGTTTGGGCCTCAGGCTAGCATTGATTTTCAAGTGGCCATAACTTCTAATCCAAAATGGGGTTTTGAAAGAAGAATATACCATTGGAAAGGTACTCATAAGAACTAAAAAATAATATCATTTATAGTATCAATAGAGCACCGCACATACATCAAAAAATCAAACAACTTGAAGCACATTTACATTCACTTGAAGAGAACCTATAAGTGATCTAGTTGTTATATTGATTCTTAGAGAGCCCTACTACTTCCTTAGGAACCATAAATGATATTTTTGTTGCCTTGGGAATCCCTTTTGAAATCTATGACATCTTGTTAGCATTAATGACAACATAATGTGCAACAATATCCTCATTTTCCATTGATGGAAACACGATCAACCCTTGATGTTCATGGATGTCAATTGGACCTGAATTTGCACCAAAAGGTTCCTCTTGATTTGGTACTTGAGAAATCCCCTTATCTAATTATGAAAATGCCTTCCTTATTTCTTTCCTACTCATATCAATGTTTGCAATCTCTCTCCCTTTAACACTAGTGGCAAAGGATCATGGATATCTAACAAAACTTCCATGCTTATGGGTGAGCTTGATCGTCATTAAGTATCCATCAAATCTCCATAGCTTGTTCCTATATTATCCTATGGATATGACTAAACCGTGATAACTTATTACTATGACATTTCCATTCTTATAAAATATCCCCCAAAGACCATGCTTTCCATGTTGCTCATAATTGTACCTATATTTTCATAGTCTCACCCTGAGATCATGTTTCCTTCCTTTACCTTTGTATTCTCTATTTAACCATGAATTATTTTCTGATCCCGTGGATGTGATACACTCATTCCTTATTTACTGAATGGATTCTATCATCCTTATTTTTGCACCAACTATTTCTTTGTCATTTGTTCATATTATGTCCTCAAAGAGTTGCTTCCTCCTACATACAATTACTTCTTCAAGTTTTGATTCAATAGATGTTAATCTTGAAAAATCATGTATTAATGGATTATAATTGAGGAATAAGATCTAATCTATGTCCCCCTTCACCTCTTCTCCATATTCTTATATTGATAGGAATTCCCTCACTATTCTACTATCTTGAGTTGAGTCTACAATCTTGTGTTATATGACCTTCATTACGACATGTATAATACTCAATAATTGAGTTCAATATTTGCAATAATGGCTAAGGTAATATCTTAATTTGAGCCACATTCCTCCATCTAGGTACTTGATCATATCCTTTATATCTCACATCATCATAGGTACTGCAATCCTTTTCTATGTGGCCAAACGTTTTACATGACAAACAGTAACGAAATAACTTATTTTGATACCTAGATATAGAAGGGTATCTTGTCCTTTTGAAGCTATTTATTGGAGGAGCCATATTCATTTTCTGACTTACTCCATTGTTTGATGCTTTATGAAGATTCATATTCATTTGTTGATTTTAAGAACCTTCTTTTTTTGTACTTAGTGATCCTTTCTCTTCATTCTGGTTCCTTATACTTTGTTCCTTCTTGGAATTATCTTACGAGACATTGAGGTGAACATGCTTAGCCTGATTCACCACTTACTTCAGATCTTTAGGAGTTGTACTATTAGATCCAATGAATGTATGACCAAGGCTTTTGGGATGATATTCATTTGGTGAACTTAGGGGGGAATTGTTGTTGGGTGCCTCACAATTTTCTTCATAATTGAGACCTATTTTAATGAGAGGAGAAATCTACATTATAAAAATGTGATCCAAGGATTCATTCCCTTCGTGGAACTTTGATTTGAGCTTCTCCAATTATTCTCTAAAGAGGAAATCTTCCTTTTCTAGTATTTCACTTAGTTTTTCCTTCTCATTTAGCTATTATGTTGGAAATTCCTTTATCATTTTAGCTTCTATTTCAACATTGAGAGTGTTTTGGAGAATTTGGTATCCACGGATAAATACTAATTCCCTAGATAAGTAGTCATATCTAGAAGAACAGTTTAAAGTGTTTTAGTCTTTTTCTATAAGCAATAGAGAAGATGAGAAGATGAGAATACCTACTTGTAGTTTCGCTTTCCTCTCGTATCATTTGTATCAATCCTGTCACTCCTTCCCATACTTAATATGCTTGAGAAGTACTTGTAAACACAACAAAAAACAAAGAATTGATCAAAGCAAAAGATCTATTGAATATAAGTGAATGGAATAAGATACATTTCACACATTTAAGCATTATAAAACAATACAAACATATGGGAGAAAGGTTCAAACACTTTATTTAATAGAATAAGGAAGTACCACCATTTGTGTCAAATTCAAATCCATTCCTCCAGCTTGGATCCCATCCACATCACATCAAAATAATGACAAAATTGTAGCATTACAATACTTGCTTCAAAGCCAAATCTCATAGCAAAATTATCTCTTTAGAATTCAACATAATCTTGCCCATGATCACTTAGATGAGTGGTCAATTTATAGGAAGATGAAGGAGGTTTTTTCATAAATGGTAGCATTGAATGGCCTTCCATACCTAGAATTAGTTCCATGGAGGAAGGGATGAGAGGATAGGATGCATCTTAACTCATTCGTCATCCATTTTCGAGCTCATAGGAGTTGATAAGTGAGGGAACCTTCTAGATGACTCGAAAATATAAGAATATTCCCCAAAGCCTATGTGAATTTCACTCAATCTCGCCCAGCACAGGTGAAAGGAAGCCTAAGTGCTCTGCAAAGTACCTAGCATGGACTTAACTGCTCTGCAACACACCCTTACATGGGCCTACCTATGTTGGTCCCTCTAAAGGCTATTTCTAGATGTCTTCAAGTCATGAAACTGTCTAGGAAGGAGGCATTCAAAAGGGTGACTTGTTTAGGGCATGTAACAACTGAAATCAGGGTTTAATGAGCCCTAAAACACTAATCTAGATGATGGGATTGATGTGCCCAAATGGATCTGTAATAGCTACCCCCTAAATCATGAAGTCGTAAAAATGCCAATGTCGAATGAAATGCTTTACGATGTGATGAGGAGGTATCGAAGTGGAAGGTGACCTGCATCAATTACAATACATATATCATGATTTTTTATTTTTACATGAATTGCTGAGGGAAGGCATACCCATGCTCAACTTATAAACATTCATTACATGTACATAAACAATCATCTATAGATATAGACCCATGATTGGAATGAACATCAATGTAAAGCCATTGTACATATGATTTAGTACTCCTGAAGTCATAGCCCGGATGGATGAAACTAGATCTGGGGTCTTCTATCTCATTTAATCATTTGCTCAAGTATGAGTCTAACCATGTGAATATGTGATCTGAAGTCGAACATGGGAAGACACCATCTAATTACCAGCTAATGATGTAAGTTGTTAACATATGCGAGAGAAATCACTGATAATGATAATGATATTCAAGGTACTATAGTACATTCTGCATGGTGTGAATGAATGATTTGATGTCGAACACCATATAAAGTCTTTTGGTCGAAGGCCATTGATATCAACATATCGCTGAAAGTGAGAAACCTGCCATTGATGTATGCAAGCCTCAAGGTACTGGAAGGGTGTTTCTAAGTCAACTTCTTGGATAATGTGCTGATGTCGACAAGAAGTGACTTGTCGTAGGAGGGCCTTGATGTATCCCACATTAACAAAACGAAACGAGTGTAATGATTTTGGAGATGGAATTTGACTGATGACACAAGGTTCGGGAATGGCGATCATGAAAATAAAGGTTTATGGTATTGCAAAGGATGAATTTTGACTCAATGACTTCTGTTGAACATGTCGGCGACGCTAAAATGAATTGGTAGCATTGACCCAAAACAAAGTGATGGATGGTATGATAGACCAACGATGTGATAACCATCAAGCTGATAACCCAACCCAAATAGTCACAGTGATGGAGTGAAAGTGTTATGTTCAAGAGTGACCTACTAGCATAAAGTGATTTTCCCCTTTTTCCCATTTTCCTCAGTCATTGTTGAACAATACCTCTTTATTTCTATTAGGCTTGAGGAGGATAACATATTCTTGTTGTATAATTCCATCCTTTAGGTGAATCCATCGCTATTTGATGTTTTAACAAGTCTAACGAAGGTGAAACTCTGTCTTGTCTAGATGGACAAGTTTGTCACTATTTGATGCTTTAACGAGTTTAATGACAAATATAACTCGGTCCTTTTCATGTCTAGAGAGCTTGAAAAGGAACAAAAAGAAAAATTCACAAGTTCTTTTTCGTAAATTAATCTCTCAAGCCCGAAAAAGAAAAAAATAATAGAAGAGAGATATCATTTCCAATCCGTTAATGAGCTGTAAAGGACAAGCGCTTGGCAATCTTTTCATGTTTAGAGAGTTTGAAAAGAGCTTAAAGAGGACTCCACTTTGAGGAATGAGTGGTGTCTAGGATAACAATTGGTTCTGGTGATGTTGGAACTTCTCAAAACATGTTGATTTATGTGAAGAGGCTGGCTAATAAGACCATTCATTGGAACTTTTCCCCAAAAAGGGTAAAACAACCAAGTGAAAGCATATGATCGGCCAAAGGGTTGGTGGCGATGGGATGAAAACAACCAAGGCTCATCTGACAAAAGAGGCTTATAGAATGGTAATCACGAGGGTTAAAAATGGAACTGAGTTCATTTTTACACAAGCTTGAACCATAACAAACTATGCTTGGATTCAGTTTCATGTTTACACAATCTTGAAATGATGAACTATGCTTGAGATTGGTTTACACGCCCCCAACATGATGAAAGGAAGAGTATCCTGTAATGAGATGGAATTCGTAGTGGTGAAACAGGACGGTTATCCAACACATTCCTATCTTTGTCCAGATAGGGACAAAGGTGAATGAGGTGATTCCCTTCACATAACCTATAGGGAAACATAACTTTACCACTAGGTGCATGCCCCCCAAGTTTCATTTTTTAATGAGGTTGACACAAGACAAGGAACTATCCTCATATTCCTTGGTTTCATTTTTTATCAAGGTTGACACAAGACAAGGAACTGTCCTCATATACCTGATCATGACCCATACAAGGTCATGACTTCCAAGAGGTTCTCATCTGATGGGAGAACAATGCTTTGGAAGGAGAGATCTAGTTCCAATGCCCCCACTACATAATGTACAACATCACGGAATTAATCATCTATTGATGTAGGAATGGAACGGGTTGCCACATCATTAATCCGTGGTGGGGATGACATCGTTGATACAAAAGGACCATTTAGGGAAGATGGTTGACTGGAAGCCATATTTGGACCGAGAAATGAAAAATGGTCAACGGTGACAATTCTGCCTTCATACGGGAAACACATCACTTGAAAGAGTGTGGAAACAATAGCTCCCATGTCATAAACATAGTTGCACCCAAGAAGTAAATTGTAATTTAAAGGGCCTGGGACTGCCATCACATTGAGATAAATGATTTTTCCTCCCAAAGTAATAGGTAACTGAGGGAGGATCCCTAATGGTTGACTGGTTCCTATATTAAAAGCCAACAGATTCTGGGTAATAGGCACAAGCGGTGGCGAACCGAGTGCTTGCCAAGCAGTTGAGCAAAGGATACTCAGAGATGCACCTTCGTCTATAATAGTGCCCGAGACAATCATATTACAAACCTATATTATGATCTAGAAATGCACATAAGAAGGAAGATGAAATCCTGCAAGTCGATTCCAATCAAAGGAAGTGACTAGACTACTTGGAGGGGGTATAGTAGAAACGGGAGAATTTACCCATTGAGTTACGAGAGTGGGAGGATTTTCCTCCTGTCTTGATGGAACAGGAGGACTACCCCCAAGCTCATTAGAGTCTAAAGAAACAAAAAGAACGTGAGTGGTATCATATTCACTGTTTGTGTGAAAGGAACGATTAATTGAAAGTGAAATCAGGTCAACTATTTCCTCAACCTGTTGATTTGGGTTAGGTATGGACTCATAGGATTCACTTTCAGAGAGAGTGGGTTTGACTGATAGTTGATTTTGGTCAGTCAATTCATCAACTAGTGAAGGATTAAGGGAAAGTGTCCTGTAACCAGATGGAAGTCACTGCGATGAAGCAGGATGGTTATCCAACACTTTTTTGGATTCATCTAGATAGGGACAAAGCTAAATGGGGTGATTCCCTTCACATAACCTAAAGGGAAACTTAACTTTACCCTTCTTTCCATGAAATTTACTACCACTAGTTGATGGTGTGTCACCAGCATGATTTCCAGAAGTTGATGACATAGGATGATGTGAACGGGAAGACCATTCTTCTAATATTTGAGGAATATCAGGACAATTTTAAAGAAGATGTTCTCCCGCACAAAGTTTGCATAGATATCAAACTTTCTGAGGCTTGACAGATGGCTTCCCATCATATGTTGCATTCAAGGCAATGATTTATTGGTTGCCCCTCTCCAGAATTTGCTTCTTCTTCATATTCTCTCGATTGCAGAGAAATCACGACATTTTGAACCAAGGAGGTTGAAAACAACCATACTGGCAAGCCAATGGTAAGTCCTGGAAGGGAAAATGTAGCCATATAAGGAGCACCAATATTTCCAAAAGGAGGAAAAGGACTAGGATTCCCATTAAAAGGAATTCCTTAATCAGTGGACTCCAGATTTGTCGCCACATGTTTCAACCTAAGATCAACTAAGGAGCGAGCGTAGAGGATGTTATCCGCAGTCAATTAATTTTATTTTAATCAAAGTAACATAACAAAACAAAAGAGGGATAATCTAGGAAAAAGGTTTACCAAGAAACTGTGAACTGCAGAATATGTCTCAGCGAACCGAGAAGTACGGGCAGACAATCTCCTCGAATGCTGTGTTTGGTGTATCATAGTGTACAAGGCAGCTGACTCGGTTACCTAAGGATGGATAACAACCTAGTTTTTTCCTCCCATATATATCTGAAAGTACGTGGAGGCCCAATCCATATTAGCGCTATCTAATGAAAAACCGCACAGTGAGAGAATTCTCATATACTTTACATACTGTAACACCACCCTATATACCCAAAGGTACGTGGACGAGCTACGATATACTCATGTATGTCGAATGAGATATCAAACTTGGGATGTATTGCAGAAAAGTTAGCGACAACTGCTATGTTTTACGACGTCGGAGCACGTCTTTAGCCTAGAACCTCTAAATGTTTTTCGTTAGGTGACAATGCTCCATTAGGTAAATTCAGATAAATTTTAAGTTGATCTTCTTTAGAATTTTCCTTTCAAGGTTCACCACGTGATGTATGTTTGCAATTCCTAAAATGAAACTAATATGATAAACATTATTTTCATTCAATTGAACAATGATAACCTTAGCTAGTATGGATAGAGAAATCAGATCTTTGACAAAGAGCAAAGAGCACATCTAATGTAATCTCCCTATCTATTCCTATCAAGCATTCACAAACTACAATATGAATGATGCAAGTTTTTCTTTTCAAATCCCTTAATGTTATGATGAACAAAAAGGAAACTAATGCACATACAATCAATCAATATTTTATGAGAATGAAGACTTTACGAGAGTTCAGTTTCGAAGGAAAAGAAGACTTTTACGACACTTTCTTTTGAATAAAGATTAATCAACAATAATCTAACTTTGACTATGGATTGATAATGACAAAGAAAACATTTAAGAAACATTAATCAATCAAGTCAAAGTAGGGCTAGCAAAAGAGATAAAAAATTGTTTTCTGAGACATGACAGTCATTGATTAATCAACAAGTAATCAAGCAGAGTAAAGTTAGTAAAAACTCAATCGAAAGGTAAAATTTTTCCCTAAGGTAGATCAACATAGGTCAAAGAGGGCCTAACTGTGTTGCAAAGAACTGTCTCTCACTCAACGATGCTCTGCAGAGCACTGTCCCCTGACCAAGCCTGCGTTGATTTCTAAGAGGCCACTCAAGAGTCATCTAACCTCAATTTTTGACCAAAATTCAATGCAAAAGATATGAAATGCAGTCAATGAACACAAGTAAGGTCAGAAAGGATGTTCTAGGAGGTGGATAAGCTACTAGGAAAGAGGATCTTCTCTAGCGGAGTCACCAATTTGTTTTGGATAATTTGGTATCTACCGATAAATACTAATTCCCTAGATATGTAACCATATCTAGAACAACAGTTTAAATTGTTTTAGTCTTTTCCTATAAGAAAAAGATAAGATAAGAAGATGAGAATACGTACTTGTAGTTTCTCTTTCCTCTCATCTCATTTGTATCGATCTTGTCGCTCCTTCCTGTAATTAATACGCTTGAGAAGTACCTGTAAACACAACATAAAATAAAGAATCGATCAAAGCAAAACATCTATTGAATATAAGTGAATGGAATCAGATATATTTCACACATATACGCATTATAAAACAATACAAACATATCAGAGAAAGGTTCAAACACTTTATTGAATAGATGAAGGAATTACAACCATTTGTGTTTGATTCAAATCCATTCCTCCAGCTTGGATCCCATCCACATCACATTAAAATAATTACAAACTTGTAGCATTACAATAATTGCTTCAAAGCCAAATCTCATAGAAACATTTTCTCCTTAGAATTCAACATAATCCAACCCCTGATCACTTAGATGAGTGGTCAATTTATAGGAAGATGAAGGTGGTTTTGACATAAATGGTGGCATTGAATGGCCTTCCATACTTAGAATTAGTTCCATGGAGGAAGGGATCAGAGGATAGGATGCATATTAATTCATTCCTCATCCATTTTTGAGCTAATAGGAGTTGATAAGTGTGGGAACCTTCTAGATGACTCCAAAATATAATAATATTTCCCAAATGCTATGTGAATTTCGATCAATCTCACCCAGCGCAGGTGAAAGGAAGCCTAAGTGCTCTGTAGAGCACCCTCACATGGACTTAACTTCTCTGCAGTGCACCCTTACATGAGCCTACCTACACTGGTCCCTCTAGAGGCTATTTCTGGATGTCTTCAAGTCATGAAATTGTCTACGAAGGAGGCATTCAAAGGGGTGACTTGTTTAGGGCATGTATAAAATGAAATCAGGGTTTGATGAGCCCTAAAACACTGATCTGGATAATGGGATTGATGTGCTGAAATGGATCTGTAACAGAGAGTAAGAATGATGACTTCATTTATGTTTTTGTCTTCACAGAGCTAATGCATCAACTAAAATTCCTTTTTTATGAGGATCTTTGTTTCTTTTAGTGCACTTGTAAGTTCTCCTTTATAGTGTACTTCTACTTCAGGTTATTTAACCTCAACAGTGAAAAATATTTCACCCATTTCTTCATCAATCACACATTCATTTCTCACAATGTCATTTTACTATTTTGAATACATTTTCCTTTCTTATTGGCTTGCTTCTTCTTTTGATGCTTGGATTTGGGTCTCGACTCATCATCAATAACATAAATCTTTGCATAAGGACATTTATATTCATAGTGACATATCCTTCTACATTCAGAACATTTCAAAGGAATCTTATGTTTGAACTTGCTAGTTCCTGTTTTCAATTTTTAGATGAACTTGGCCTTTTGTGCATTAGAGTTAGACTATGATTCAACTTCTTGATTTTTCTCTTGTTTGGCTACTTTGAATGTTTCTTCCTTGAATCCTTATTTATCATCCTTCATTCCTATATCATATGTTCAAAGAGTTGCATGAATATTATCTACCATCATATTATCTACATTTGATAGTTCTTGAAGGGTTGAGGCATTGGGATTAAATCTTGATAGAAGGGATCTCAAAATATTTAAAGAAATGGAGTTATCTTTCAATTTTTCACTGAGATCCACAATGGATTTTGTTAGGTCCTAAATCTACCTCAGGTTGAGAAAGGCAAGATCTAGGGTAACATCAAACCGTGCTTAACCTGGTAGTTAGGCCTACTAGGTCGGGAGAGGGCTCTCTCCTTGTCAATCTTAGAAAACATGGCCAATGAAGCTTGAGATAATTGATATAATGACTGATTTTAGGCTAGGTATGTGTACATAGGTGTTTTATTGAATTTAAGATGGGTTTGCTAGCTCAATTGTTAAAGGCAGATTTGGGTCCTTGGAATGGACACAGTCTTGCAGAGATCTCTACGGGGAGAGGTAGGAAAATGGTTTAGCACTTCAAATTGAGTGAGATGGAGAGATTTTAGAATGGGGAGGAGTTGGAGAGGGCATGAAAATCTCAGGGATCCTCATCAAACAGGTGAAAACATAAATAACTAAACAAACCCTAGGTAGAGCACTGGAATTTCAATGTATTCTACCTTTATCCTTGTTTGATTTAGTTAACTTGAAACAAAGAGAGATAATGGCATACATAAAACACATGTAAACTTTTAATTACAGAAGGAAACACAATACCAAATCAAGATGCCACAAGAATCCCATAAAGTGCTGCAAAGCCTGGTCAATTCCTTTGCCAAACTGCTGAAAATGAATGTACAATAATGCTCAAAGCATTCACAAGAGTCAAACCTTTCTCAATGACTGAAAAACTACTAGATATAGGCGTCAAACGACTCATTCTATGCTTTAGGGTTCGAGTTCATAAGTTTAGGAGTTGTTTCAACAACATCTAAACTAAGAACTGAAACATAGTCAGTGGAACAGCATGCCTCTAAAACCTAGGAAACTGATTCATTCAGTTGCAAACTACTTTTTCATGATGAATCTACCTCTATGAGTGAAAATTTAGCATAATTACATCAAAATACATCAAGTCACATTAAATTACATCATGATTTTGACAATTAGAAAGAGAAAAGTGAAACTGTGAAGAAACTAGGTGAAAAACAGAGTTTTCTGGCCAAAATGAGCAAATTTCATCTTAGGTGCCGCGATGATTTCCCTATGCGTAGTGCCTTTTTTCAGCTGATTTTAGAGGCCTTCCCGTGCACAAAATTTCCTCCAAGTGTGCTTGTTGGACAGGTATGTCTATCTACTTTCCCTAACAAGTGGAATTTCTACATTTGGCCTCCATTTACCCCTCCAAAAGTGAGTTCTCCCAACACTGCTTCCTGTGTCCAAAAAGGGGCAGAAAGGTTATTTTTGAGGTGTTTTTGAGCTTTTTGGAAGCTAAAAACCTATAAACATTTCTTGGCCATGTGATGGAATTCATATTTTTCCATTACAAATCCAAAAATGCTGATTTTTCATCAAAAGGAAGTCTCTAGCAAAAGCGCGCGCCACATCAAGAAGAAAAACCTGTTTTTTGCGCCAAAAATTTAAAAATTGCAAAAAATTTCCCAAATTTCTTGAAATTTGGGCTGAGTGTTCCTCATTAGGTGCTATGTTGGGCTAGGGAAGCCTCAGCCAAGATCTGAAGTCTATCTTTCTCTTTTCTCTTGCTCATGGCTTTCTTCAATTTGGCCTTCAAATTCCTGATTCTTGTTTTGCACACCATATTTCTGGACAAGTAGTGGTAGGCCATGTTCCTCAAAATATTTTTCTCATTGTTGGCCTTCTCCAGCATCTTTTCCAAGTTCATGTTTGTCACCTCGAGCCAAGATCTATGATCAACTTGAATTTCCCTTTCAAGTGTTGTCAAATTGGTTTTCCTCCTCTTAGCAGCTTGCTAGTTTTTCTTTATGTTTTTGAGCTCCATGGATCAATGGGACTAATGAGGGGAGGATTTGATGCTAACTGTAGGGTTTTTGGGAATGAAAGGGTTTAGGGTATAACATTCAGGTATTAGGGATATTTGATTAGGGTTTGGGATAGTGGGATTAGGGATTTAGGGTTGGTGGTTTAGGGATATGGGGAATATGGAAAGGGTAAATATAAATGAAAAGGGAGGTAGAAAATGAAGTGAGGGAGTGAGGGAATGAGTTAGTGAGAATGATGGGAGTGGGCGTTACCAGCAAAAAATGCAATTTATAAACCCTATGCAATGTTTTTCATCAAACTGCAAGGAGCTAGGGTTTCAATATTTCCCTATTAAATCACCAAGAGGACTGAGACAAACTCCTGCATTGAGCATATTGGAGTGTGAACTTACATGGGAAATGATAAATTTATAATTTTGGGAGCTTTGGAGGAAGATTTGAATGATTTGAAGCCTTGAATTCCTGTACACCGCGCTGCCTCAATGCGTCATGACCATTATAAAAATACACTGTAAATCACTACCCAATGCGCCATGCTGGCTCAAAGCGTCGTGCCTTTTGCAGGAGACTTTTGGAAACCTTCCTAGTGTTCAAATTGGCTACAATATATCTTTTTGTAAATATTATCGAGTCTACTTTCCAACACAACTTGAATTTTTCAATTTCGAGCTCATTTGCTCTATCAAAAATCAAATCTCCCAAGACTGGTCAAACTGTGCAAATTAAGGCTGCCTAAAGGTAGAGTGTTGTTGCAGTCAACTTTTGAAGGTCTTCCTCAACACCCAATTGAGCTCATGGTAGCTCATTTGAAAGATATTTGTGTCTCATTATCATTTGACTCATCAAGCAACTCATTTGGCCAACCAAGCTAGGATAAATATTTATTTTCCCAAGGTCACTTCAGAGGTGCATCAATTCTCCTGAGGGAACTGTATTTTTCACATTTCTCTAAAACCATGATACCTGTGTAAAAGGTGAAGGAGATTTTTCTTAATTGGACTACTTTTGACAAAAACCTCTCTCATTTTTCCCAAATTCATCTTTCCTTTCTCAGAAACATCATTAGATTAAAAACTATCCTGATGTATGGAACAGGGGATTTGTCGAAATGAAGTGAAATTAAGGGGATAAGGGGCTTCTAAATTATTGAGAAAATTTTGAGAAGGAGGGATGTTAGGAAGTAGGTGAAATTTTAATTTCAAATATTGAGTGAGGGGAAGGGGTCCAAAATGGAAAAACACAGGCCTAGCCCAGAAAATTGTCAAATTGTAGCAAGAAACTAGGGTTTGTGCGAAAATGATGAATTTGAGGGATATCAGTGATGGGAAGTGTTTAATAAGGTACATTAAGGATAGGGGAAGGTGTATGAACATTAGGATACAAGTTTTGTTGATGATTTGACCATCTAAGAGAAATTACCTTCAAAACCCTAGGAGAGAGAAATGAACCTTACGTAGGCACAACTGAAGCATGAACAAGGTGTAAAATGACCCATTGGAACCTGACATGATGATGAAAACCCTTTGAATGATGGTACACTCAGCTGAATGGTGACATGGAACGACATTTGGACAACTTTGACAGGAGTAAAAGCAAACCCTAGACCTAATACCTAGTGACCAAATTTTACTTGAAGATTCACTGAAATGATGAAATTTGACATTGACACCTTAAAATCACTTTGTAAGAGCATGTTTGATCACTAGAGGAAGGCTGCAAATACTGACACTAACATATTTGATGAAATTTTATATTTTAAGACAATATGAACCAATATCCTCATCTTCCACCATCTTAAAACTTTCGAATTAGCCTCTTGGGGCTTCTAGCCTGACTTATTTAACCTTCACATACCATTCATAATAATGTTTGAGGTTTCTCCATACCTCATGGGTTGAATTACACTACATTACTTTGATGATTCCTGATTTTTCCGAGCCATTTAAGATACCATGTTTAGATTTTGAATTAAATTTGTAGAATTCCTTCTCTATAGCATATTTTGGAATAATATCGAATTTGATATTCGTTGTCCATAATTTCCCAAACTTCCACACCTAATGACATGAGATATTTCTCCATTCTTATATTCCAAAATGCATAGTTGGATCCATCAAACAAATGGTGCTTACCCACTTCTCTATTCATGGCCATTTTCCCTTGACTTCAACCTTTGATTAAGAACCTATTGCTAAAGGTAACCTAATCGAATACCACTTAATGGCCCAAGCGTCACACAAAGAGGGGGAAGATGATTCAATTTGAGAACATTTTACCATTTCACAACCTTTTATAATCAAACAATTATATAGTAATGAATCATAAACATAAGCATGATATAGCCAAATAGAGGAATGCATCACTGGGATACCAACATATCAAGAAGCCATCACATCACAAGATAGAAGAAAAATTTTAGATGGAAACCCATATGGGAGACAACCACAAATATTATTTTAATTTATCTTCAATTCATTACATAGATTTGCAAGATACAACCTATTGTAGGAAACGACCCCCAAGGTATTCAAGTTGCCACTTGCAGTAGGATGCAACCTAATTGGTGCACCAACCTTGAAAGAATTTAAGTGAATTTTTATTGTAGGATATAACCTTAGTAAGGAACCAACCTCAATTATGGGTAGGTTCCAACATGATGCAACTTCAAACATGATTGAGACTCCAACATCATGGATGACTAGGCCTAGACATGCTCTACGCTCCTGCCTCAGTGATGAGTCAGCTCCAGCTTGCTCTAAGATCCTACCTGATTGATGCACCAACATACATCGAGGTACCCACCTCCTTCTTTAAGTCCTCGTGGACCTCCATTTAATATCACTTTGAAATTGGATCCACTCTCAATGTATATGGTTGCTAATCACTGAATGATAAGTAAAGATAAAATTAGAGACAACCTTTAATCGTTGTCAATCCATGTCACAAAAAAATATGCCATAATATGCAATCACTATAACTACAACATCTACAATCGTTGTCACTACAATCCACTGTCAATCACTACCACAAACTATCATCTACACTAGTACCATTAGCTCTCCTGTTGTTTCCCACACTTGTTCATCAACATGGTCAAACATACTATTGGGATAAGGTCCCTAGGGTCAAGTTTTGTTAATCTACTCAATTTTTGGTTAGGAATTTTGTAAACAATGTAAAGTCTCCACGAAATGTGGAAGTGGAACATGCAACTAAGTTGGCGTCAAAAGGGTCTTTAGCCCTTTGTATGGGTAAGTGATAGGATGGTTTTCAGATTCACCCATTCACCGTGGGCCATGGTATTGTAATAGAATGACTATAAATATTTGAGTCATAGTGATTCTAGGAGGATAACATTTAGCGAAGAACAAGTGTAAGGGAAAGTGCTAAGACAAGAAAGCTATGTTTCCCTGTATTTAGGCGAAACAGGAAGGCTCATGAAACTGAGTGCCCGAATACCTTGGCAAGTACACAATTGAGCACATGGACCTCTACAACTGGGTGTGTAGGGAAAAAGACTCTGTAAATTGAATCCTAAATCTAATAAAGGCTATTTTGGACCAAATCTATTGCACATGTGTCTTTCTCTTATTTTTGTTTAAGTTTATACATCGTCGCTTAATGCTCTATTTTCTATGAAATAAAGTGTATTCTCTACGCGAATCTGTTAAGTCATCAATATTTATTCATGAAATGAGTAATGAACTATTTTTGCGAAGAAAGTAACTAGATATGTTATGATAACAATTCAGATAGATAGATTTGTGCGAAGGAAGATCTAGGGTTGTTAGTAATTAAGCAAAAGTAGTATATCCATCTACTTTTTGTCTGCTAAGTATGGTCACATCCCTTCACAAAGACCTAGAGGTCAATTGGATAGGGTTCAAGGCTCAGGCAAAGGGAAGGTATAGATTTGTGCGAAGGAAGATCTGAGCTATAAGGGCTTCTGAATACACATCACATGGTCTCTAGATGCAGAAACTTGGTTCTAGCATCATCCAATACTACTTCGAGCAAGACTGCAGCCTATGCTACATAGGTTGTTTGCAAAAGGGCCAACAGTTAGGGTTTTTTTGGTTTGTGTGAATAACTCTGAACCTAGGTCAGGGCCCCTCAAGCCAACAAATGGTTTCGTGGCTAGGACTGGGATCTATCTATGAGATGTTTGATGTCGAATGAGTGGTTCCCTATGAGTGGTTCTTTTTATGCTACCCCAAGCATAAAATGTCCATAAACCAAGGGCTCTTAAGTCCCTAAAAGTGTTGTTCCAACCTCTAAAATAACAAGGTCAACTGATTACATCTTCTCCCAGAAGTTCTCCATGAAAAACTACTCAGAACTAGTCAAAACTGGACCATTTCACCTGCTCCATGGTCAAAGTGCGTTGCATCCCACCTGCCTACACACAGTAGGTGCGATGCATGTTGAAAAGCCCTTCTATGGGGTGCGATGGGTGAGAGTGGACAAATGGTAGGGTCAATCCGTAAGGTGGAGGAGCATGGAATCTTCTAGAAATTTCTCCTGTGACACTTGCCTCTCTGCATTCGCCCAGGGATGAGTAAGAGATCATCAATCTCCAAGTGGAATCAAGAACTATCAGAGAGAATACACTAATCAAATCTCAAAAGCTGACTCACCTCCCTTGCAAACATCTATATATGGATCCCTCATCCCAGAGATCCAGAGGCTGGAATTTTGTATCTTATAAGGAAGTGCTGCTGGTGTTTTGGCGCAATATCATAGTGTTGGGTGATCTAAGCTTTTCATGAGGTGAAGAAGGGCTTCTTGCTGAGAGGATGACGCTGGGTCAGAACAATTGGTTGTAATCCTCTTTGCTCTTTCTTGATTATTAATAAAGTTATTCAAGTTTTCCTCCACATTCTTGTATGATTGATGATATATACTTTTATGTGGTCAATGTATATCTGATCCTATATTGTCTATGATAGTAGATCTCTGTTCTTGGATAGTATTATGCTACTTTGATTCTACAGGTACTCCTTGAAGCTGGGTAAATGAAGAAGCGAGTGGCAAAGATCTATCAGAAGGGAGAGGAACCAAGTAAGGAACCAAGCGCAAGACAGAGGTTGGTCTCCTTCTTTCCCCTCTTATCTACTTCTCATAAACGAAAATGAAAGTAGTTATACTATGTTTGTTTGTAAGGTAAATATCACCCTTAGTGGGACTAGCAGTTCTGCATAGACACTAGTTTTCCCAATAACAAAATGGCGACTCCGCTAGGGAGCGAATAGTTTGTTTACTTTTCTATATTTGTTCATTTTATAAACTTACAGACGGAGCCTGAAGTTGAGCCAGGTAGCCTTCGAACTGCATTTGCTATGCAAATGCAAAGTAGATAAATGCCACTTCAGTCTATCTCTGGGTTTTGTTTATAAACTGAACAATTGATTTGTAGACATCCTAATTTCCCTTGTGGTGGCTCTAGTAACCTCTTTAGATCTACCCCTGTGATTGATTTACTGATTACCACTTGCTCGGCCAAAATCCCTGAACTGAACTGCAAACTGTGACCCGGAACCCATTCAAAGTCTCGTCCCTCGTCTAGCGCACTATCCATTCTATGAACTCCAAATGCATCGCACTTCCCGAGTGTAGTAAGTGCGCTGCATTTCTGGTTCACTATGTTACAGGTGCGCTAATCAGACAAGGCATTGATCCTAAATTTTGGTTTCTGTGTTCACTCTTTTCAGCTCTATTAAGGAGTTTTGCTACCTGTAGTCAGTACACCTCTGTTGAAACCCCCTTCCTTGCCATTATTCTGCCTCCATTGTGCAAAGAACTGTAAATGTTTTTATGTATTTTGAGTCATTTTCAGTTCTCTTTTACAAAGAAGTAGCGTAATTGTACTGTCGTTTCTTGATTTGAAAGTGTCGTAAGTGTCGTTTTCAGTCATAGAAGAGAATCTGATTGTTCTTGATAGTTGATTACGTTGTTACTCTTGCATTTGATTTGAATTAGTAGTTTTTCAAGTGTTGAAAGCAAGTTTTCAATTCCAAACAACAAAGTGTCATCATTGTCTTCATTTTGTTTTGAAAACAAACTTGTTAGTAATGCCGCTTTAAAAAATAATTCAGATTTGTGCTTAGCTTTCATTTTATCATTCACACATTAAGAAGGCTGAAAATAAATACATGCATGTGCATTTTCATTTAGACTGTTTGTAAGTTTGATTCAGGACAGTGCATATAGTGTATGCTCTCTGCTCTATGTTGAAAGAAAATCATCTCTCTTTCCTTAGTAGCTAGGATTTTCATTGCAAAAAGAAGGTTAAACGACTGTTTATCATCTTAGATTGCATTTTAGGAATTGTACATCTACATTACATGGTGAACCTGAAAGGCAAATTTCTTAAGCAAGATCAACTGTAAAATAAATTTAATGAATCTAAAAATGCTTTGGAACCTAACGCACAACATTTAGAAGTCTAGGCTACAGATGTATTCCGGCATCGTAAAGCCTGGTAACTGTTGTTTTCACTGTTGGTTGGGTGATTCCTCCACTTTGAGACGATAAGTGCCAGTAAGGACTTGTGCTCCCATGTACCGTCGCATATATTTTGGGAGACCACAATAGGCTATATCCTTTATCCATAGGAAGCCGTGTCTGCCGCCCTATCGATCGCAATGCACTGAACATAACATTCGGGAAGATTGACTGTCGTACCATAAAAATTATTCTACAGTTTTGCGATTGGTTTGGTAATCCCTCTGTACAGATTTCCAGAGTAGTCCCTTTCGTTCCTTTTCAGACTCCTTAACGAAAAAGGTCCATTTGAGCACTTGTCACTTCAGGCTCATTAAAAATCGAAGGCGACTAGAGCCATCTTTTGTTTTTTCTCGACTCTTAAAAATTGAAAAAACAAGTTGTGTCAAAGCATCTAAAATTTATTTTAATCGGAATAACGTCACTGTTCCCTTGTTGGTCTTAGAAGTTAGTCTCCCTTCATCGCAAGTTCTTGTAGAATTGCTAGGAAATCTTTTGGATAGACTAGATATGTCTGAACAACCATCGACATCCAGGAGTGTGTCATCTGACATAGCAGCGGCAGAGCCTCCTGCTGCTACCCCAACGATGTTTGCCGGTATACCATCTGTCCCGGCAAGTTATCAACAACAAGCCGAAGTACAATTAGGGACTGTCTCGACGACATGGTTAGTTCCTATTTCTTCATCCAGATTATCATCTGGTATTTCTTATGTTGAAACTCAACAAATTGATCCAATGTGTCTTCAAAGACCAATCTACCCTTTATGTACTGGATTTCCACCATATGGAGGGCAGTATGCCTTTTCATTGTTCCCTCCCAGAGAACAACCATATGAGAGTTTACAACAAAGTTCAGGTCAAACTAGAATTACATCGAACAGTTGGGTACCAATACTGCCTCAGCAACCAAGGGTTGTATATTCAATGCAACCAGTCCACCCTGTGTCGAATATTCCCACTATACCTGCTATGGTGACTGCATCGCAAGTACAAGCGCTACCTGTTGTATGTCAACCCCAAGTTTCTCAGGTTACAATACAACAGCCTCTTGTCTCAATGACTCAATCACAACCTCAGGTTAGTGCCTCCCTATCTGGAGCGACTCAGGCTAAAACAAGTACTATGACTCCTCATCTTGGTCAATCATCCAGTATTGGACAACAGCAAATGGTCCAACAACCAAGGCTGGTTCAATCTCAACAACCACAATTCCAGCAATTATATCAAGGACCTGAGCAACAAGTCTTTGTAAGTAATGGGCAACTGCATTTCCAAAGCGGTTATCAACAACCATACTATAATGGTTATGCCCATCAACCTTATCAAAGTTACCAGCATCAAATACTTTATGCTGGTATGCAAAGACCCACTGCTCAGGAAATTCCATCTTATCCTGGGTATGCTTCGCCTAACCTGAATCAACAGTTGCCCTTTGTAGCAACTCTAGAATTACCAGATCTAAACCGGCTGACGAATGATCCAATTTCTTACGCCCCTTGGTGGCTGGCGATTCCGCATAAACTTCCGTCAGATATTCCTAAATTTAATGGAAATCCGGGTGAAGACCCGTCGAATCATGTGATGACCTTTCATCTGTGGTGTTCATCTAATACTCTAAACGATGATTCGATTAGGCTTCGCCTTTTTCAGTGAACGTTAACTGGTCCGACAGCAAAATGGTATATTGATTTTCCTAGAGCTTCATTCGATAACTTCAGCACCCTAGCCACAACCTTTTTAACCCATTTTCAGTTACCAATAAGATACGAAACAGGAACAGAGCTTCTTACAAATTTCAAACAGACAACGGCCACTCACATATCTGATCATATTCATGAGTGGTGACGTCGTCGTAGAATGGAAAAAATGTACGTTCCTGATCAGCTTTTAGATGAATGGTTTATTAAGTCATTATTACCTTCCATTACAGAAGATGTGGCAAAGGGAGGAGTTGTCACTGAAGAGCAAGTTATTGCTCGTGCGCAATATTTAGACTTGATTTACACCCAGTCTGGCACGCTCTACGATAAAATCCCTCACACTCCCAGACCAGAATTTTCCGTCCCTCCTCCTCCTAAATCAAACAATGACTCTCATGTCAGAGATGGCGTGATTGGTACGACAGACACGAAATCAACAAAGGATACATCTAAAAAGGCCTGTAAGATTTCCAGTCAAAATGCAAAAGAAGAACTTATCACCTCGGAAGTAAATGTTGTCTCGACTCATAAAGGCAAAGAATCCAAGCAACGAGGAGGCAAGAAGAAAAACAAAGGGAAGAAGAAGAAACAGGAGGAATCATCAGCTGAAAATTCTTCTACAAACCCTCCTGGAGATAGGAAACTAAAAAATCCATGCTTAATATGTGATGAGGATCATTGGACAAAAAATTGTCCACATAAAGCTGAGCTTAAAAGATTCTTCAAGAATTCAAAAACCTCGGTGGTATTGACTGATCCGTTTCCAAATCCAGGGACAAATCTGGTTGCTAATGAAAATGCTTCCCCGTCCCATGTACTAATGTTGTCGGTTTCGAAACAGAAAAATGATGCTTTGATATCGACAAGGAATAAAGATTACGGGAATCCACAGCTATTGAACAACAAGGATAAAGATCAACCTAGTAGTTCGACAACAACTTCGACCAAAGTTGTGCCACCCATCATTCCTAAGCTAACGATAAAGCCGCCAAAAGGATTAGTACACAAATCGACATTTAATCCTCGTGCCAAAGTAGCACAGAATTATAATATAGTAGAGGACGTGGCACATGTCGACACTTGAGGTACCGCAAAATTGCCCCTCCCAAAAGTAGACTCTATTAACAGTAATAGGTGGGATTGAGCCAATGGATTCCAATCTTGTATCCTTTAATCACAAAGGATATGACCCTCAGTTACCAGCTCAACTAACTTTCCTTATTCAAGTGAAAGCCCTCAACAAAACTGTTCATCAAACAATTATTGATGAGGGGGCATCTACATGTATTATGTCTATGAGTTGGTGGAAAAATTTAGGCTCACCACCCTTGTTGCGATCGCCAACGATGTTAAAAGCATTTGATGGATGGTCATACACTCCATATGGGATTTTAAGTAACTTGCAAGTTGAACTGGGGGGCAAAACAGTAGAAATTGATGTTGAAGTAATCAACGGAAACCTCGATTACAACATCCTACTGGGAAAGCCCTGGATATATACCATGGCCGCAGTTGTGTCAACCTACTTCAGGAATATCGCATTTCCCTCCCAAGGAGGAATTACAATTGTCGACCAACAAACATTTCTCCCCAACAGGTCACAAGTTACGGGAAGCATTCCAATGATCCATGGAAGCAATCATTCGCTTCAAAATGTCGGAGTAGGTCTCCTAAAAGACCCTGCCTTAATGGGTAGTTTTGCCCTACCGCCTCCGAGTAATCTAGCGAAAGTGGCCATAGTGGAAACCTGCAATATGAAATCTTCTATATCTAATGGATTCGGAAGATTCCTAAACATTTTTTCAGCATGGATCATCGCCATTTTAGAAATATTGTAGCAATCAATTTTCTTGTCCTGGGGGGCAACCCAAATCAATGCTCATCGAGTGTTTGGATAGATAGGTCTAAGGAATATGGTACCTCTTCAGATCCTTGGTCGCATGTATATTCTATAGACAAAGGAATCATTCAGTCAATGATGTTAGGAGAGGCACCATCGGAAGATTACCACCATCGTTCCCATCTCCCGAATTACAACGAAGATTATTCCATTGATCTTAATCATCCTTCAGTTTTTTATTTTCTATCAAATACTGTAAATATGGTGGACTATGAGGATAATTCTTTTACTGTGTCAACCTCATTAAAAAATGAAACAACTCCCTTTCCAAATCGAGTCTTTGATTACGATCTCGTAAAATCAAAGTCAAGTCTTTTGAAGATCTCGAAGGTAAACCTTCATTCCAACCACCGAGATGAATGCAATGAAGCTTGGGGGGCATGCACCTCGATTTACGTTATTATGTTGGGGGCATGCAAACTTATCATGAGCAGTGTTACCACAGGGTTAAAGCTCGTTAAAAAATAAAACCCACCTCGAGCAGTTTTAACGCGGAATTCAAGCTCGTTAAAAAATAAACATAAGCAATGAGCAAGTGTTCCCCCAACGTTTAAACTCGTTAAAAAATGAACCAATCCCCGATAAATAACCATCGTGAATGTATTATCATCAGCCTTTGAAGCCTTGGTCGTGTTCTCATCATCACCTCCACTCTGTATTGGCCAATCATTCACCTCCACTTGATTGTTTACCCCTTTTGAGGAACAGCTGCGAAGAGTGATCCTGTTAGCCATCCTTGTGACACTGCCGTGATTGGAAAATTCCAAACCTTACCTAGAATCAGCTGCTACCCGAATATGTCACTCGTTCCTCAAAAACGAGTCTCCTTTAAGCTCTTTTCAATTGACTCATAAAATATGAAAAGATTGCCGAACCATTGGCCTCTCCAGCTCGTTAAAGTGACCGGAAGTGCTATCCCTCTAGATTTTAATCTTTTTGGACCTGAGGGATTATTACAAAAAAAGATCGAGTGCTTGTTTTGTTCGGCTCGTTAAAATTACCGGAAATTCATCTCTTTTGTATTATTTTATACTTTTTCGGAATTAAGGGATTAGATGACGTAAAAGGATTCTTGGAGTTTCCTTTACGTCTCTTTTCAAACTCTCTAAAATTGAAAAGGACCGAGTTATCTTTGTCGTTAAACTCGTTAAAACCGAATAGCGACAAACTTGTCCATAACAGACAAGAACGAGTTTCACTATCGCTAGGCTCATTAAAGCATAGCGATGGGTTTGCCCGAAGGGAAAATTATAGAACAAGCATATATTATCCTCCTCAAGCTTGACAAAAATGAAGAGGTACTGGTCAGCAATGACTGGGGAAAAATTGGGAAGAAAACTTGAAGAAACTTTGTTGGTAGCAAGTCGCTCTTGAACATGACACTTTCACTCTGCATCTAAGTCGGGTTGGGTTGTTCCATTCACTGGTCACATCACCATGGTTCCATCACACCATCCATATTTGGGGTTAATTCTACCAATCCATCATGTCAGTGTCGTCGATATGTTCAAGAGAAGTCGCTCAGAGAATTCACCCGTGTCTCACCCACTACAATACGTTTACGCTCCATTCTTTCATGAATGCCACCCTGAACCTTATATCACTAGATCATTTTCACCTCCATTAAAATCATTTGCTCTGTTCCGTGTCATTGATGTGGGATTCACTAAGGCCCTCCTATGATAGATCGCTTCTTTTTGACATCAGCTCATTATCCAAGAAGTTGATCTAGGAACAACTGTTTTAGTACTTTGAAGCTTGCATGCCTCAATGGCAAGTTTCTCACCTCCGGTGACAGGTTTACATCATTGGCCTTCGACCGAAAGATTTTACGTGGTGTTCGACGCCAAGTCCCTTATTCACACCACGTGAATTGTATTGTAGTACCTTGAGGGTCATCATCATTATCAGTGATTACTCTCGCGCCTGTTAACAGCTTACATCATTGGCTGGTAATCAGGCGATGTCTTTCCATGTTCGACTCGAGAACATCTCTCACATGGATCGACTTGTACTTTGAGTGAAGATCGAATGAGATTGAAGACACCGAATCTAGTTTCATCCATCTGGGCTGCAATATATATTCAGGAAAATAAAAACATCAAATGTACATCATTACTGCACAGATAATCATCCAATCTAAGGGATGATGGCTCTACAAGAATCATCAGTCTACACTCAGACGCTTGTCTGTCCTATGTACGTGAAAATCAATTTATAAAGTTGAGCATGGGAATGCCTGCCTTAGCTAGATCATGAAAATATTATGAAGATAATGTATTGTATTGTATCTTATTACAGGTCGCCTTCCAGCTTGAAAGAACTTCAGATCCTCATGATAATTCATTTCACTCGACATCAACAAATTAACGACCTCATGCTTTAGGGGGCAACTGTTATAGACATTTTTGGGCACTGCAACCCCAAGCATTAAATGTCCATAAACCAAGGGCTCTTAAGTCCCTAAAAGTGTTGTTCCAACCTCTAAAAGAACAAGGTCAACTGATTACATCTTCTCCCAAAAGTTCTCCATGAAAAACTTCCCAGAACTGGTAAAAACTGGACCATTTCACTTGCTCCATGGTCAAAGTGCGTTGCATCCCACCTGCCTGCACATAGTAGGTGCGATGCATGTTGAAAATCCCTTCTATGGGGTGCGATGGGCGAGAGTGGAGAAATGGCAGGGTCAATCCATAAGGTGGAGGAGCATGGAATCTTCCAGAAACTTCTCCTGTGACACTTTCCTCTCTACATTCGCCCAGGGATGAGTAAGAGATCATCAATCTCCAAGTGGAATCAAGAACTAGTAGAGAGAAGACACTAATCAAATCTCAAAAGCTGACTCACCTCCCTTGCAAACATCTATATATGGATCCCTTATCCCAGAGATCCAGAGGCTGGAATTTTGTATCTTGTAAGGAAGTGCTACTGGTGTTTTGGTGCAATATCATAGTGTTGGGTGATCTAAGCTTTTCATGAGGTGAAGAAGGGCTTCTTGCTGAGAGGATGACACTGGGTCAGAACAATTGGTTGTAATCCTCTTTGCTCTTTCTTTATTATTAATAAATCTATTCAAGTTTTCCTCCACATTCTTGTACGATTGATGATATATACTTTTATGTGGTCAATGTATATCTGATCCTATATTGTCTATGATAGTAGATCTCTGTTCTTGGATAGTATTATGCTGCTTTGATTCTACAGGCACTCCTTGAAGCTGGGTAAACGAAGAAGCGAGTGGCAAAGATCTATCAGAAGGGAGAGGAACCAAGTAAGGAACCAAGCGCAAGACAGAGGTTGGTCTCCTTCTTTCCCCTCTTATCTACTTCTGATAAAGGAAAACGAAAGTAGTTTTACTGTGTTTGTTTCTAAGGTAGCTATCACCTTTAGTGGGACTAGTAGTTCTGTATAGACACTAGTTTTCCCGATAACAGGCTAGAAGCCTCACCCATACAAGACACAAACCTTGCAGTGCAACAGATTCACTCGCAGCTGGAAAGCCTACACTTTGAGTTAAAAAGCCTGAGGAAAGGGAAGGAAGCCCAACCAGAGGTGTGAGCTAAAGTATGGTGCTTGAAATGCAAGGGCCATGGGCACGATAAGGACCATTACCCAATCTATCAAAACTGTCTTATTTGGGGAGGGGCTATTCCCATGAAGCCGTAGAATACCGTTGGGCCAAGCGCGGGAGCTATGCCATGGTGCGATATTTGTCAAGTTATAGGACAACATGCGAGCAATAATTTCCATTTACTACAAAAGTTTTTGTAGACCCCCCAACAGTTGTTTTGCAATTTCTGTAAATCTGTAGGTCATGTTGAAATCCATTGTAGGAGTTATGAGCTAATGATTGATAGAACCCCTATCTACTAAATGCAGGAAGAAATCAGCCTTAGGATTAGGGTGAAGGAGCAATGCATGGAGGATACTAAGGTTGAGGACGAGGAAGAGGGGGTGGAGTTGGCAGAGGACATGGGCAGGTAATTTTCTATAACTGTCGCGAAGCAGGACACTTCACGTGAGATTTCCCAAACCCCATGCATGCGCCATGCCAGTATTGCAGATAGTTCGACCATGTGATAGAGTAATGTCGGATCCTTATGGAAAATATGCAAGAAAAGATCCAGCCCGAACAACCTACACAGAACATCCAGATGATGAGGGCGGAGCCCCGCGAAGAAGATCATAGCATAAATATAGTAACAAGAAGTGGTATGGCCACTGGTGCCGATAAGGGAAAGTAGCCTGAGATTGATCAGTGGGTGTGCAAGACTGTTAAGAAAGAAATAGAATTTGGTACTTACTGAGCTAAAGAGACCTTCATGGAAGCAAAGAAGAACTTTGTTGAGGCCTCCACCTTAGGAAGCGGGGAGAAAATGCCAAAAACTAGTACAACACAAGAGGTAGATCCTTTTGTATTAGCTACTTTTCTAAAGACCTATGTGAAGTTTCTGCACGATAAGAAAGTAGTAGAAGGGCTGTAAGAGCTAATCGAAAAATGCATGAATAAAGAAAAAACCCCTTCCGAAAAGTGCATGATGAGAAAAATTGGTAAGCATAAGAAGAGAACAGGGCACAAGATGAGGCTAACCATGCAAATAGGATAATATGAAATGGACAAGGTAGTCTTGGATTTGAGATCTGATGCAAATGTCCTTCCTAAGAAAATATGGGAGAGAATGGGAAGGCCTATGCTATAGTGGTCTCCTATCCAAATGCGTTTTTGATCTAAATGTGATCTGAGGTTGTCATTGATGTCAACCCAAGAAGCACCAAGGACGACCCTAAACTTCCATGTCCCATTGGGCATAATTATTCAAGATTCAAGTTAGTAACCCCAAATAGTGGCCTAAAACCCCATGGGGTTGTGGCATAGCATTTATAATGGTTTTTTTTCGTTGAATAGTCAATAATTAATAATTTTTTAAGCTCCTAAAATCCCTTCAACATTCTCTATAAAAGCCCCTCTCAACTCTATAAAAAGAAATCTCATATATCCTCCAAGAGTAGGGATCGTGGAATTTTCGCTATAACTTTATTTCTGTGAAGTATTAGATGCTCAAATTAAAACTCATTGAGCTGAAATCCTTATGAATGTCATCACTGAATGTAAGATCTTGGTTCACTATATTTTTGGATATATGATCTATGGAAGTAAGGGTTTTTGTAGGCTCCCAAATTTCATCTCAAAGAGGTGACCTTGCGAAAATCATCATAACTTTATCTCTGAGATGTGGATTGGAATTTTGTAAAAATTAGCAAATAGTGCATGGATTGTAGTTTTCTATGTATCAATTTCATAGACGAAGGAGGAAATAGTGACACGCGGCACACCGTACAAGTTTGCTCTACTAAACTAGTCCATAATTAGGTTATTGTGAGAGATTGGGCATAACTTTGATTTGAAGAATCCAAATCGGGTCAGACCTATGGCATTGGAAAGAAGACTCAAAGGGATACTATAGGATCAAAGATCACATATTGGGGATCTGAAATCACATCAATACATCAGCTTCAATGTTGTTCTCTTAGAAGGCAAGAAACAAACCAGATCAAGTGTTGCCTTTCTAGGGCAGCAAAGAGAAAGGTGCAAAATGATGCAGCAAAGGTAAGCTCCAGGTAAGTATCTTCTGTATATGCATCTTCATCTCTTAATTTCATTAGGTCATTTTAATTCTAACTTGTTGTTTTCGTTTAGCACTGACATATGCTCTGCATGATGAGGTAAGTTTTTCTATTATCATGTCACAGGTATTTCCTTGAAGACTTTTTGCAGGTATTATATATTCATCAAGACGAGACTCAATGCATGATATAATGTTACAAAGAGTGAGAAAGGGTAGCATGACAAGAGCAACAATCAAGGTGCAGAACAACCGCAAGAAGTTCACCACATGAAGTCCTCAAGTGAGCAGCACTGCATACAATCATTGTAAAAGTATCATTGTGCAGAGTCATTGTAAAAGCATCATTGTGAAAGTTGTACAAGTGTCTATCTGCCAAGAGTTGAAGAGGTAGTGTCGGGAGGTCTAGGATCATCATTAGGTGGTTGTGTCATAGTTTGGGTTATGGTCTAGTGTGTCTTCTTCTTCTACATCATTCTATATCATTGTAAAGTGAACCATTTTCCCTAGTATGGGAGTCCATTCTTATTTTATTCTTCTATAGGGTGGTATGCTGGTGATAGGCTGGTGCATGAAGTCACCAACAGGTTCAAGCCTGTGAAAAATCCAGGGTTGTAGGGTGGTGCTAGGGTGAATTACATCTCATTGGGTGTTGGGGCATTCGTTCAGTTGACTACTGAAGAATCTCGAGCGTTGGAGCGTCCATCCAATGGGATCTGGAGAAGAATTCTTTTCTAGATTCTAGGAAGTTGGATCTTCCTTTTCAATTGGATTTGAAGATTAAAGAATTGTTAGAAAAGCCTTCGTTTTTGTCCTAGAGGGGGTTTCTACCTTAAAACCTATGTGAATTTGTGTTCCTTTTTCTTTACTGCTATCATTGTACAAACATTGATAATAATTGAATATTAACTAATGCTCTAAAAGATTAATAATAATAATAATTGAAGGAATACTGATTCACCCGCCCTCTTAGTATTTCCAAAAATTGGTATTAGAGCTTGGTTCCTTCAATAACAGTTTAACATCTGGAAGGAGACCATGGAGCATACCAAGAATGGTGTACCTCTATTCAATGAAAATAATTATGCACTCTAGAAGGGAAGAATAGATGTTTATCTCTTGACGCAAGGTTACGAAGTATGGGACACTGTTCAAAATGGATTTACACCAACCGCGGATCAACAAGGTAAGAATAATTTGTTAAATGATGCAAAAGAAAAGAATATTATTATCAGTGGAATTATTGAATCTACTTATCATAAGGTGTTGAGTTGTAAAACTTCCAAAAATGTATGGGAAAAGCTTGAGAATAGATATGTAGGTGACTTAAATGTCAAAGATATCTCATCATCCGATGAAGATAGTGACGGTGAAGAAGAAGCCAATGATAGAGTATTGTTTATGACCAAGCACAATAAACAAGAGGTATCTAACAACGAAGAAGAAGGGTGGACCATAGAAGAATTTTCTAAGTAGGAAACCAAGCTTATAAAAGAGCTCAAGGCTAAGAAGATCTATTCCAATACTCTTGAAGAACAATTTCAAGGTCTCAAAATTGAAGTTGAAGAACACAAATGCATTCAAGAGTCATTTCAAAAGATGTTGGAAGAAAGCAACAGAGAAAGGGAAGCATTAGAAACAGAAGTAGTCTCGCTACGTAAGGAAGTGAAGAAGGGAAACATTGTCCAAAACTATGCCAACAACTCAAGGGCATTGGAAGAAATCAATAATATAGTGACATGAGACCTCAAGGGAGAAGTCCAACATAAGGAACAAGAACTCAACACAACATTTGTAGAGATTAGCAGGATCACACAACAGATGAAAGAAGCAAAAATTGAAAGGAAGGAATCTGATCAAAGATACATATCCATTGTTGACCAAAAGAAAAATGAATTAGAAACATCTTCAATAGAAATAATTAGGATCGGGATTGAAAATGAGAAGCAGAAGGAACACATATAGGTTCTCAATAAAGAAGTAGAGAAGACCACTCTTATCAAGCCACATGTTGAGGAGGTAGAAAAAAGAAGGAAGATCTTGAAAATATTATTTCAAGAAGATCTTGCTCAAAAGCAAGAAGAACTTGATGCAACCCGTGATGAGATCAATAAACTCAAGGGATCACAAAAAGAACAGTTACAAGATAAGACAGATGAAGAAGTAAAAATGAAGGCAATTAAAGATGGTAAAGCTCTAGTTGATGAAGCTACAATCTCAACGACTTCACAAGATGATTTTAAGAAGAAAGTTGATCAAAGTGAAAAGCCAAAGAATAATGTTGCAACTCCAAAGAACAAGACCAAAGCAATCAAGAACAAAGAACCACAACAAACTACAACACTGCCTCCAAAGAAGAATGAAAAATCTTCTAGGTATGTTTGTTTATTTAATGGTTATTTCTTTTTATGTGCTAACTATGGACATATTGATAGGGATTTTGAACTTTTTTACAGGTAAAATCATTATCTACAAAACCCTAGAAGCAAGTTTGCAAGATCATGAGACAGGTTCTACGATGATTTTGTCAGAAGAAAATACATGCTAGATGGGCCAAATATTGAATGTTTCAGATGCCTTAACTATGGCCATAGCGCTCACGGTTGCAGATATCAGATGGAGTTGCCTATGGACAACAATGAATGACTCAAGTGTCATAACTATGGGCACATGGCTCGAGATTGTAGGAATAAGAAGGTTTGGAAAAGGAAACAGGTACAGGAAGACAAAGAAGATAACAAGGTTTCAGCAGTTATGCTTTCAGGATTTGCAAAAGAAAAAGGTCATGAGGAATTAGCAGTCACTTCAGATAATGACTCAAGTCAAGATGGCCTGTTAGGTGACTCACTATTTTGAGCAATTTGGCTTGTTGACTCCTTAATGTTTGTACATGAGGAGTCTATCCAGCAATATATGGCACAAGTGTATGATAGACAGGAAGGTATTTTGAATAAGATGGTAGTTTCATTAAAGGTTCAGGCGGAGAAAAACAATTGATGGATTACAGGTTACCGGGAACAAGGCAAGATTAGTCTACAAAGGATATGTAGAGGTTGAAGGAATCAATTTTGAAGAAAAAAATTTAGCAGTTGCTAGAATGGAAGCCATCTGGTTGTTTCTCACCTATGCATGTTCAAGAAAAATAAAAGTCTACCAAATGGATGTTAAGTGAGCATTTCTAAATGGCGAATTAGAAGAAGAAGTTTACATCGAAAAACCTGAAGGTTTTATACTATCAGAACAAGAAGAATACACTTGCAGGTTAAAAAATTCTATATATGGTCTCAATTAGGCTCCAAGAGAATGGTATGCTTGTCTTGATCGATATCTACGTCAACAAGGGTTCAAGAAAGGTACTGTTGATAGTAATATTTATGTACAAATAGATAAAGATAAGTTAACAATCGTTGAGCTATATGTGGATGATATAACCTTTGGTAGCAATGATGATCGACTAAGTAAGAACTTTGCTACAAAGATGCAAAGTGAGTTCGAGGTGTCTTTACTTGGTGAGTTGACATACTTCTTAGGGCTTCAAATATCTCACAAGAGAAGGGAATATTTATATTGCAAGCCATGTACATAAAGGAAATGCTCAAGAAATTCAAAATGGAATATTGCAAACCCGTCCTTACTCCGATGGTAACAGATTGCAAATTGGGCATAGATGGCTCATCTAAGGATGTGGATTATAGGTTGTACAGATCTATGATTGGTAGTCTTCTTTACGTAATAGCATCCCAACTAGATGTTATGCAAGAAGTTGGACTAGTAGCAAGATTCCAAGTAGCACCAAAAGAATCACATTCTATTTTCGTCAAAAGAATTCTTCGATATCTAAAGGGCACAAAAGAATATGGCTTATGGTATCCCAAGGGAAAAAATCTCATTATTCAAGACTTATGGTATCCATTGGGTAGGAAGCATTGATGATCGTAAGAGTACTAGTGGAGCAACATTCTATCTGGGTGGTTGTCTCATATCATTGTTGAGAAGAAAGCTAACATCAATATCGTTATCTACAGGAGAAGTAGAATACATTACAGCAGCAACTTGTTGTACTCAAGTCCTTTGGATGAAACAAAGTTTGCAATATCTTCATGTACAATTCAATGATCCTATTCCCATCTTTTGTGATAACACCAGTGCCATCAGCATCACCAAGAATCCTATCATGCATTAAAAAACAAAGCACATTCCGATCAAATATCATTTTATTAGAGAACAAGTTGCTGAAAAGAATATCAAACTTGAATATGTTCATACAAAAGAAAAAATCACTGATATCTTCACTAAACCTTTACCTCGTGAAGCATTTGAATATCTACACCAGAAGTTGGTGATTCTCCCAAGTTCTCATTAGATTTTGCTTATTCAAAAAATAAATGGGGAGTGGAAGTGTGTACAGGTCCATAGGATGGTTGTGTGTTAGGGGGAGTTACCCTTTTCCATTGATGTCAAAGGGGGAGAGAAGGAAGTAGGAAGAGGTGCCCTAATCACAGGGGGAGTACTTGTGTAAGCATCAATGCCAAAGGGAGATATTGTTTATCTAAAGATGATTTGAGGTTTTCAATTATGTCAACCCAAGTAGCCCCAAGGATGACCCTAAACTTCCATGGAACATTGGGCATCCATTCATGGTTTCTCATCTCATAACCATTATAGTAATACTCTACTCAAAAATATCTTTCTATAGGTATATAGCTCTCCACGTGATTCCTCACGGTTTGTAAGTTATTCAAGATTGAAGTTAGTAACCCCAATTAGTGTGCTAAAACCCCATGGGGTTGTGGCATGGAACTTATCATTGATTTTGGTCATTGAATAGTCAATAATTAATAACTTTTTAAGCTCTTAAAATCCCTCCAATGTTCTCTATAGAAGCCCCTCTCAACTCTATAAAATGAAATCTCATATATCCTCCAAAAGTAGCGATCGTGGAAGTTTCTCTATAACATTATTTATGCAAACTATTAGATGCGAAAATTAAAACCCATTTGATCCAAAATGCTGATGAACATCATGACCAAATTTCAGATCTTGGTTTGCTATATTGTCGAAAATATGATCTCTAGAAGTTAGGATTTTTGCAGGCTCCTGAATTTCATCTCAAATAGGTAACCTTGGGAAAATTGTAATAACTCTCTCTCTGAGAAGAAGATTGGAATTATGTAAAAAGTGGTGTATAGTGCATGGAGTATAGTTTTTTGTGTATCAATTTAAGAGCTGAAGGAGGAAATAGTGACATGTGGCATGTCATACAAGTTTGCTCTATGGAACTAGTGCATAATTAGGTCATTGTGAGAGATTGAGCATAACTTTGCCTTGAAGAATCCAAATAAGGTATGACCAATGGCATTGGAAAGAAGACTCAGAGGGCTACTACAGCACTAGAGACCACATATTGGGGATCTGAAATTACAGAGATACATCAGATTCAATATCTCTATCCTAGAAGGAAAGAAAACATCTAGATCAAGTGTTGTCAAGGGGTGCAAAGGACCAGACTTTCTTGGGAAGCAAAGAGAAAGGTGCAGCAAAATGATGCAGAAGAGGTAAGATCCAGGTAAGTATATTTTGTATATGCATGTTCATCTCTTAATTTCATTACGTTCTTTGTATTCTAATTTGTTTTTTTTATTAAGCGCTGACATATGCTCTGCAGGGTGAGGTAAGTTTTGCTATTATCATGTCATGGGTATTCTCTTGAAGACTTTTTGCAGGTATTATATATTCATCAAGAGAAGACTCAATGCATAATCCAATGTTCTAAAGAGTGATAAAGGGTAGCATGACAAGAGTAGCAATCAAGGTGTAGAATGACAGCAAGAAGTTCACCACATGAAGTCTTCAAGTGGGCAGCATTTCATACAGTCATTGTAAAAGTATCATTGTACAGAGTCATTGTAAAATTTGTACAAATGTCTATCTGCCAAGAGTTGAAGAGACAGTGTCAAGAGGTCTAAGATCATCAGTAGGTGGTTTTGTCATAGTTGGGGTTATGGTCTAGCTTGTCTTCTTCTTCTACATCATTGTATATCGTTGTAAAGTGGACCATTTTCCTTGGTACAGGAGTCCATTCTTATTTTATTCTTCTATAGGGTGGTAGGGTGGTGATAGGGTGAATTGTAGCTGATTGGGTGTTGGGGCATCCATGCAGATGACTACTGAATAATCTCGGATGTTGGAGCATCCATCCAGTTGGAGCTAGAGAAGAATGTTTTCCTAGATTCTAGGAAGTTGGATCTTTCTTTTCAATTGGAGTTGAAGATTAAAGAATTATTAGAAAAGAGTTCAGGTGGGTTTTGTCCCAGAGGGGGTTTCCACCATAAAACCCCTGTGCATTTGTGTTCTTTTTGTTTGATTCTATCATTCTACAAATACTGATAATAATTGAAGATTAACTAATGCTCTGAAAGATTAATAATAATACTAATTGAAAGGAATATTGATTCACCCCCCCCTCTCAGTATTTCCAACAATGCACATGGCTAATCAAAAGAAGATTATTTCAATGGGGTGCTTGTATGGTGTAATGGTAGACATTGAGGGTGCAAGTGCATTGGCTGACTTTGAGCTCATTGAAATAGTGGATGATAGTAACCCGTACCCCAAACCATTGAGAATTGACTGGGATTTTGATATGCACGTATTAATCAACTTGAAGAAGTGGAAAATGATATTCAAAAGGAAGGAACTGAAGGTTGTAGTGCCACTAGACCCTATTGAAGGAGCACGCTATACTGAACCTGTTCATGACTTTGTGGAGGATGATGCTGATCTAGATAAGATATACAAGATCACAACGTGAAATGAAGATTAGATCAATTCTACGGCTAATGGATGAATTGTGTGGGACCAGGATAACTCCTCCACCTCAGATTCAGATGAAGAGCTTGAACACTAGCAGAATTGGTTGCATGAATTATCTAGGCCAGGTTGCAATATGATGACTAAATGACTACGACGTGTCTCAAATGAGGTAAAGAAGCTTCCACATTATGATGGTTTGAATGATGTGGATCTTTTTTTAGATTAATTTGAAAGGGAAGTACCTAAATAACATCGCTTCCAAGCAATGGAGTTGGCACTACAGCTATGCCTACCTGTTGGTGGGGTATGCACAAGAAGAGTTTCATTGGATGGAAGGAATATAGAAGAATGATGAGATTAAGGTTTGGTATGCTAATACTGGGATAACATAAAGGTACATTGGGAAGGATGATCTTTACGATCATTTGACATGATGGACTAAGGCATGGGGAATGAAACCATAACCAGAATGGGTGCACATTCTTTTTATACCTTAGATACAATAACAATGAAATGGTATTTGGAAATGGAGCTTCTCCATGGGACAACTGAAAGGGGCATCTTAAGAAAGAGTTTCTTATTGACTTTCAGCTTTGAGGATGGGTTTGAATGCATTGATGAAGCACTCCAGGAGATAAAAGAATCTATATTTAGAAAACATAAGGAACTGGTAGAACGGGCTCAGCTAGATTGGAGTCCATAGCTGCACCATGCACTGGAATGTTACAATGTGACTACTAAAGAGGAAGAAGAAGACCCACAAAATATTAACCTTCTAGAGATAGAAGGACAACGCGATCTTGAAGGAACGAAAGCTGAGAATCTAGATATATCAGATCCTTTGAGAATGAAATAAGTAAATTTTGGATCTGAAGTTTAGCTTAAGTTCACAGAGATAGGAGATTATTGGGATGAATATATATTTGATAAGGTGGCTGAATTGCTGCATTAATACGAGGATCTATTCCCGATAAATTTCTCGGATCTGAAGGGTATTGTAGGAGATTTGGGTGTAATGAAAATCACTTTGAAACCTAACGCAAAGCCTGTCAAGAAGAGACCTTATTAGCTCAATCTAAAGTATAAAGAAAAGGTGTGCCAAGAGCTTGATAAGATGCTAGACAGTGGAATTATTTAACTAGTAGAGGAAGCTAATTGGGTGAGGCCAATGGTGGTCCAACGGAAATCAGGTTATGGCTAGATCTAAGAAAGTTGATTGATGCATGTGTTCACGATACGTTTCCAACACCATTTAGAGATGACGTATTAGAGAGTGTCAGTGGACAAGAGTATTAATCATTTACTAATGGGTTCTCAGGATACCATCAAATAAATATCTCACTAGAGGATCAAAGAAATATGACCTTCGTGACAGAGTGGAGTTGCTTTCAGTATAGAGTAATTCCATTTGGATTAAAGAACACGCCTGCAATCTTCTCATGGGTAGTCATCACGACATTGAAAGATTTTATTCATAAACGTTTGGACGTTTGTTTTCATGATTGGACTATGTTTGGGTTGGTGAAGTGCCATGTTGCAAGTCTGCGCCTTATTCTAGATACATGTCGAAGGTATCAAATCACAGTGAACTTGAAGAAGTGCATATTTTGTGTGCCCTTTGGAATTTTTCTTGGCCATGTCGTATGTAAGTAGGGATTGATGGTGGACCCTACAAAGATCAATGTTATTGTGAATTTGGAAGCTCCTAGGAATGTAAAACAACTGTGTACAACATTGGGGCACACTAGGTATTATAGGAAGTTTATCAAGGCATATGCTCAGATAACTGTGTTGATGGAAAAATTATTGAAGAATGATGCGATGTTTTGTTGGGATGAAGAATGTCAGTACAGTCTGGATGTATTGAAGGAAAAGATGGTGACTACAACTATTTTGGTGTTTCTAGACTGGAAGAAATAATTCCATGTGCATTTAGATGCCTCTTGCATTGTGCTCGGTGCAGTATTAACATAGGCAGGAGAAGGAGAAATTGATCATTTGATAGCCTTCGCAAGAAGAAAGTTATCAAAGTTTGAGAAGAATTATTCCACTACGGAGCGTGAAGGGCTGACGATGGTCTATGCACTGCAAAAGTTTCAACATTATTTGTTGGGTGCACATTTTAAAATGTACACGGATCAGTCCGCGCTGAAGTACCTAGTCAATAAGCTTGTGTTTGGGGAGGGCAATCTATCGATGGTTACTACTATTTCAAGAATATGACTTTGAAGTGATTTTAAATCCTGGCAGGCTGAATCCTGACCCGGACCACTATCAAGGATTGAAAGAGATGAAGAACCAATTAGTTTGGACAAAGGATTTCTGGATGCACAAATATTTGTTGCACATGTTGCTGATGACCATTTTGTTGATATAACTCAATTTTTAACCATGGGTATAGCTCTAGAAGGGTATTACAATGAGCAAAAGAAGGAATTAGTGGTTTGCTTTGTGGATTTTTCAGTGATTTTGAGTCACTTGTACAAGATGGGAACATATGAAGTACTGGGAAGGTATGTTACAAAGTTTGAGTATGATAGTATCCTCACCGAAGCACATGGAGGAGCAAAGGGAGGACACTATGCAGGGAAAGAAATTGTGCAAAAGATTTTGTGCAAGATTATGGTGGCTTACATTACATAAGGATTCTAAAGCATATTGCAAGGCGTGTGATGCTTTCCAAAGGACGAGAAAGCCTTCACGAAGAGATGAATTGCCTTTAAATTCTCTGTTTTCATTGCAAGTATTTCATAAGTGGGCTATTGATTTCATAGGACCAATACAACCACTAGGAAAGAAGATGGGTGCGTGTTATATTATTACTGCAACAAAGTATTTAACCAGATGGGTGAAAGCACAACAAGTGAAGGATTGTACAACTACCACCCCTGCGAAGTTTTTGTTTGAAAATGTATTAATACGATTTGGATGCCCTAAGGTGTTGATGAGCAATAGAGGTACACATTTCTTGAATGAAACGATCAGATTGGTGCTTGAATAAGTTTAGGTGTACCATAAAGCGAAGGGAGGACACTATGCAGGGAAAGAAATTGTGCAAACGATTTTGTGTGTAAGATTATGGTGGCTTACGTTACATAAGGATTCTAAAGCATACTGCAAGGTGTGTGATGCTTGCCAAAGGATGAGAAAGCCTTCACGAAGAGATGAATTGCCTTTAAATTCTCTGGTTTCATTGCAGGTATTTCCTAAGTGGGTTATTGATTTCATAGGACCAATACAACCACTAGGAAAAAATATGGGTGCGTGTTATATTATTACTGCAACAAAGTATTTAACCAGATGGGTGAAAGCACAAAAAGTGAAGGATTGTACAACTACCACCCCTGCGAAGTTTTTGTTTGAAAATGTATTAACACGGTTTGGATGCCCTAAGGTGTTGATGAGCGATAGAGGTACACATTTCTTGAATGAAACGATAAGATTGGTTCTTGAATAATTTTAGGTGTACCATAAAATGAGTATGCCTTATCACCCATATGCACATACCAGGGATTCTATGGGCATATAGGATGACCTGCAAGAAGTTGATAAGCCAAACACTATTTAGATTGGTCTACAAGATTTAAGTGGTAATTCCTATGGAATATATTGTGCCAAGTCTACGTATTTCAACTTTGACAGAGATGGAGGATCGCGAGACCTTGGAGGAATGGCTCACATAGCTGATGGAGTTGGAAGAGGACCATTTTCCTGTAGGATTTCACCACCAAGTGAAAAAGGAATGAGAAAAATCATGGCATGATAGGCATATTAAGCTACGCATTTTCAAGGTGGATGATTTAGTGCTGCTATATGACAACAAGTTCACAAATTTTTCAGGGAAATTTCAAATGCACTGGTTAGGGACATATGTTGTTAAGGAGATCACGGATGGTGGGTAGTTCACCTCACGAACCTGAATGGTGAACTACTCCTTGGAGGATTGAATGGAAGCAGGTTGAAGTTGTATACAGGGGATCATGCCCCTGCACAATGACTACATGGAAGCAAAACAATCTTAGCACTCCAAGAAGTTTCAAGGTAGAGCGGGACTATAAACTACACTTCTTGAAGAGGAGAAAAATATAGTAAGGTAGTTGCATAATGGAGGCAATCGATGTGACAGATGAAGCTATGATGGATGAGTTGTACCACAGGGGGAGGTACTACACAGCCTCTTTCAAAAATAGTCATTGGGGTCACTATTCATGATTGGATGGAAAACATCTTGTTAGGATAAGTGGGTAGGCAACATTTATGGTGAAAATATTTGAAGATATTCTACCAAATATGCATTTATGACAAGAAAATGGAGGGAATGGTCAAATTTGAATTCAAAATCGCCTATAAATCTGGCATGATGGGCTACCACACAATAGTTTTCTTTTTGAGAAATTGGTTTACGCCCCTTTTTTTTCACTATATGAATCGACAGGTTTGGGAAGAATTAGTTTCTAGTTTGGCATTCGTGAAGCTGCCTGCAATTATCCAGCAGTTTATCCTCGAACAAATGTCTACTCCAGTAAGTTTTGAAACTGCGGTCTCTCAAGCAGAGACCCCTGAAGTTGTGTCAATGGAAGCTATGCGCTTAGTTCCTACGATGCCAAGGTCACCTAGGCCAAAGGAATTGGCTGCTAAGGAGAAACAAAAGAGACCTGTACTAGTGAGGGAGTCACTGAGGAAGAACCTAGAGGTTCGATATAAAGAGAAGAAAGATAAGACAAAGCAACTAGAGGAATTAGTCAACTTGAAAGTGTGCTCTTAGCGCGCATCCCAGTGCTGAAGATGGAGGATTGGGATCTCGGCGACCACGAGAAATTCCATCACCTAGCTACCCATAAGTAAATGATGAATATTTACTATGAAGAAACAGGGGTCACAAGGTTGGAACACATGATATGGGTCAATGGCATAGAGTCAGACGAATTACTGCATATGCTTTCCGTAACACACTTCCACCAGTAGATTATCAACATTGTTTGTGTGTGCCATCTACCCGTGTTGGTGCATGAAGGGTTCTTATGACTCAGTGAACCCATCCCTATAACCAGTATGCTCATCCATAGGATTATGAAGCTTCTATAGAAAGGGGTGGAGTCAGCCAAGGAATTCGGAGGAAAAAGCAAAGAAAAGGAGTTGGCGGATAAAATGAAGACTAAGTTTGGGATGATCAAAAAGCTGCAGGGATATTCTATTCGATCAATTCAAGACTAAGTGATGTAGCTTGCTACCCAAATATTAGTTAGGAAGATAATGAGGAAACGTTTCACAAACTAAGTTCCGACGCCAGTATTTTTTTTGGCTACATAGTGCTTGAAGGGGGTGTAGTATAACTAGGTGTAGTGCTTATTTAAAGAATTCCTAGCAAATTGCCATGAAGCATAGGAGGATAGCAATGCATTTCACTATGCCTGACTCTTATTGCTAATTTTACTAGTAGCATGGTTCCTACAAGACGATAGTCAATTTCTTTCGCAGGAAGAAGACTTACCAGAGGCAGTGAAATTAGCTTCGTTATGGGCGACGAAGAATCCAGAGAGGATCAAGGAATCAAATATTTTCTGTATATTGGTTGAAATGGAACTCCACACAGTAATAATTAAGTGGCCAAGGTTGTCTCCAACTTTTTTCAAGTAGTTGAGGGATGTCGCGGAGTTTCAAGATGACTTTCATAATTTCTCTATCTGGGCGAGACGAGACCCTAAGCACATATAGCACAAGTTTCCATACATAGTCTCGAAGACAGATGTGCAAGAAATTGTGGGGAGTTGGCCAATAGAGTGGCGAAAACCGACAGAAGTTGGCACATGCATGAGTCAAGGTGGAGAAATATCTACTGTGTAGGAAAATGCTGTATAGAAATGAAAAGAAGCAGCGTAGGCAGTGGTGAAGGTATTAGCCGAGCAAGGGAAGAAAGAATCCGCTACTAAGGGAGCTACTGAAAAATAACGTGTTGAAAAAGAGTGTGCTGAGAAAGAGCATGCTGGCTAGAAGGACACAGTGGAAGTCGAAAGACTGGCTTACCAACATAATGATGAAAAGGAGTAGTGAGAGCAGGAAGGAGGTGGGGTTGACTTATAGAGCACTCCTTTCAGGTTGTCGAAACAAAAAACGGAGAGAATTGCTGGGCCAAGGAAGAACCACAAATCTAACAAGCAAGTGCGCATTGACCCAATGGTCCTCACCAAAGGGGACGTCAAAGAAATCAAGGATAAGGTCCATGATATGACAACCGAGCTCTGGACATAGTTTGAACAACAATACATGCAAATGATAGGAAGCATCCAAAAGGAACTGCCTGAGCTACATATCAAAATAGGTACGATCAACGATAGCAGGCCAAGCGAGTGGGGTGCAAGAAAGCTGACACAAGTGAGCAAAAGCACGTTGGAGACAAAAAGGACTTTGGACCTCAGAGTCATCTCCTTACCAGAAGGACCAGTCCGTGGAGAAATAGAGGAAGTCTATGCCCAACTGGAAAAGATCAAAGGCATAGGTTTGAACTTAGCCACACTTCCCCTTCAGACCCTCCATGCGCTTCATCATGGGGTCTCGGATGAGATTTGAATCAGAGAGAAGCACACACTTTTAGTGATCAACGAGGTTAACTTAAATAATGAGAAAATATTCATTGAGAAGGCTCAGGCCATGGAAGAAAAGGAAGAGCTAGAAGAATGAAGTCACAGCCTAGAAGTAGCAATCACACATGCATATAACTCTGTGCTAGAGTTACATATTATGGAAAACATCGTAGCTACAATGAAGATTAGGAAATTGGCTACTCCATTCTGAGAATCAAAAGATGAGATAGGCAGAGTCACGTTTGACTTCTAGATGAGGATATCAGAAATATAATTGAAGCTACAACCGACTTCTCCACCTGACGTCGAGGACCGGTGTAATGCAGCCATCAAGGAGCACATGGCTACTATGGAGAATGCAATCAAAGGCTGCAACTTCCTTCTTAACCATGCTGTGGAGTTATGGGACACTTTGCAGGAGGACCCAAACCTATAGAGATTAAGTATAGAATTTAGAGAGACCCAACAAAAATATGATGAGATTAGGGTGACTACGCACGTAATGGCACTAGTCCATCACTTCACACGCCTACAAGAAGGGAATCTTCTACAGGAAAAAGTTCAGGAATTGCAGCAAAAAAAATCAGTGCTAAAGGCTCATCTTCATCCTTGGACAGAGGAGGCCAGCCAAATTTCTCAACCCATTCAGGAGAAGCTCAAAGCTTTGCAACAGACTCATAGGACCATGAGTTTAGCGGTGGAGGGACTACAAAAAATTTGGTTGAAGAGGTCAAGCAGGCTACAGAACAAGGCATCCCAGAGTTGGAAGGATTAAAGCAGGAATTCAGTGAGCTCTACCACAAAGTAGAGAAGGTAGTTGAGTGACTCGAGGGCGAGTCACCATATTTGTGTTGGGGGCCTATTGGGATAGGGTCGCTAGGGTCAAGTTTTGTTAATCTAAAACAAAATTGGTTAATAATTTTGTAAAGAATGTAAAGACTGTGAAATGTGGAAGTGAAACACGTAGCTAAGTAAGAGTCAAAATGGGATTTATCCCCTTGTATGGGTAAGTGATAGGATGGTTTTGAGATTCACCCATAGGCCACAGGCCATGGTATTACAATATAAAGGATATAAATATTTGGGTCATAGTGAGTCTAGGAGGATAAATTTTTCTAAAGAACAAGTGCAAGGGCAATTTCTAAGACATGAAAGCTCTATTTTCCTATACATAAGCAAAAGGGAAAGGCACTTGTAGCTGAGTGCGTGCAAACCTTCGCAAGTCCGCAGCTAAGTGCGCAGGCCCCTGCAACTGGGTGTGCAGGCAAGAAGAGTCTGTATATTGAATGCTGAATCTAATAAGGACTGTTTTGAACCGAATCTATTGCATCTGTGCCTTGTTCTTATTTTTGTTACAATTTATGCATTGTCACTTAATGATATGTTTTCTATGAAATAAAGTGTATTCTCTACACGAGTCTATTAAATAGTTAATATATATGCAAGAAATGAGTAATGAAATGTTTTTGAGAAGATAGTAACTAGATCTATTATGATAACCATTCAGACGGATAGATCTTGCCGAAGGCGGATCTAGGGTTGCTAGTAATTAAGTGAAAGTAGTATATCCGTCTATCTTTGTCTGCTAAGTATGATTGCATCCCTTCACGAAGACCTGGAGGTCAATTGGATAGAGTTGAAGGCTTGGACAAAGGGAAGGTATAGATTTTCATGAAGGCAAATCTAAGCTATAAGGGCTTCAAAATACATATCACACAGTCTCTAGATGCAGAAACCGACTTCTAGCATCCCCCAATACTGCTTCGGTTGAGCCATTAACCTGCACTACGCAAGGTGTTATTGAAAAGGCCATCAATTAGGGTTTTCTTGGTTGGTGCAAATAACTCTGAACCTAGCTCATGCCCCCTTTAGCCCCTTATATGGGTAAGTGATAAGATGGTTTTGAGATTCACCAATAGGTCGCGAGCCATGGTATTGTAATAGAAAGGATATAAGTATTTGATTCATAGCGAGCCTAGGAGGATAACATTTGGTGAAGGACAAGTGTAAGGCAAATTGCTAAGATAGGAAAGCTATGTTTTCATGTTCTTAGGAAAAAGGGGAAGGATCCTCCAGCTGAGTACGCTGAGACCTTGGTAAGTCCACAGCTAAGTATGTGGGTTTCTGTAGCTGGGTGTGCATGGAAGAAGAGTATATAAATTGAATGTTTAATCTAATAAAGAATGCTTTGGACTGAATCTATTGCATATGTGCCTTGTTCTTATTTCTGTTTAAGTTTATGCATCGTCGCTTAATGATTTGTTTTCCATGAAATAATGTGTATTCTCTGTGTGAATTTGTTAAATTGTTAATATTTATGCATGAAATGAGTAATGAACTATTTTTGTAAAGGTAAGAACTATATCTATTATGATACTTGTTTGTACAGATAGATCTTTGTGAAGATAGAACTAGGGTTGCCCGTAATTAAGCGAAAGTAGTATATCCGTATTTTTTCTCTCTGCTAAGTAAGATTGCATCCCTTCATGAAGACCTGAAGGTGAATTGGATAGAGTTGCAGGCTTAGAAATAGGGAATTTATATATCTACGCGAAGGCCAATCTGAGATATAAGGGCTTCATAATACACATGACACATCTCTAGATGCAGAAACATAGTTCTAGCATCCCCCAATACTACATCGGGTGAGACTGCAACATGTGCTACGTAGGTTGTTACAGAAAGGGCTAGAAGTTAGGGTTTTGTTGGTTGGTGCAAATAAATTTGAACCTAGGTCAGGCCCCCTTAAGCCAACACATATCCCCTCTTAAAACCTATGTTCATCATCTATTCAAAACTAATGCAACCTACTCATAGACCTTCAAATCTCAAATTAGGAAATATGAACATTAGATATTTGTCAACAAAGTTTTGTAAGCCTTCATAATCATCCACCTCTAATCCTTGATCATCATTATTATTCCATATCCCAATTTCGATGAATCAAAAGCCCAAAAACCCATAAAAACCAAATTTAAACATATATTAACTTAATCACTCTATAGAATGCCCCTTTTTGGATGGGATTCTACAAAATTCCAAAATTATGGTTCCACTACAACATAATGTCCATTGTTGGTTTGTAACCCATTCGACAAAATGAACCTGTGTGGCATAAAAAATGACTAACCTAAGTACAACTAGTACTCAAACTAGTGTCTCAACCAATATATAATGGTTGTGCCACCAAATGAGCTATGTGTGAGGTTTTTAGCCAATGCCTCCAACTTTGTAATGAATATAGATTAGAAGAAAAATGAGGGTGTAGGCCCACCCTAAGTGCCAATCTAGTTACCCTATGTCATTGATTAAATTGATGTGTTTGGGGTTCTTGTACTCACAATAGTAAGAGAATAATAAGGTGGTCATCAAACTTGGTAATATATATGTGTGTCTCGGCCACATCCATGATTTTAGTTTGAATCAGAACCATGCACAAAAATTTATTTAACATTTACCCCCATAAATATAGTTCATAATACTTCAAACCATGTTTTTCATTTCACTAGAGAGATGCCACAATTGTTAAGATTAAAATAGATTCAGGTCACTCCATGGGGGTAATGTTGTCATTTTTTAAGATCAAAAGAAAGTCGGTTTTCTCTACTAAGACTAAGAATTCGCTGAGGAGCCAATGTTTCCATTTTTAATACAAAAGTAAAATAAATTTAATCCACTCAAATTGAGACATCAATGAGTGAGAAATATTCTCAGAAAAAGAAAAATTAGTTCGCACCACCAAGTGAATTTTCCAATGTTAAGACCAAAAGAAAATTTATTTCTCTCTGTCAATACAGAGACTTCACTGAGTTAGTGACATTATCTTCCAAATAAAAATCAGATTTATCCACCAAGAATGAGGCTTCACTAAGCTACTAATATTCCACACACTCACACTATTGAACGTAGTAGCTTGGAATTGTATTTATAATTTTTTGTTGTCGCAATCTTGGGGAGGGTCGTCCAAAGGCTCATGGATTTTGCCTATAAAATGGGGCCACTTTTCATTAATGTGTGAGTCATATGATGGAGGCTTGAACACACCATGTAACCTTAAATCCACCATATAACTAGGGGTTGACCCTTACCTTGTCACATTATTTCTGTCATAAAATTGAGGGTTGACCCTCACCATGTTTCCAATCTCTTTCTTTGTTTGGCTCATTAAACTTATCGTCGTGCTTACATGTGACTGAGTTCCTAGGGGACCCTGGTCATCTACATGATTATGTCATCATGACACCATCATGCCATGTAACATCTCATGATGGGTGCCACGTGTCATCCATTTCCAACCTTTCTACTAACCAAAAGTTGCCATTTTTCCATGAAACATGGAATTTTTTTTCTGATGCCACATTAACATCCTAATTTTAGTAAATTATGTGTCATCTACATGTACATGTAGCCTACGATATTTTCCCTCGTGTCAACCAATGCATCTTTCCCACATGTTGGTTCGAGAGGAGACCATAGTTGGATTTTCATTGTCATGCAAATTGTCATGTTATTTGCCTTATAATTTCTTTAGATACTAGTAAGATGTGTTTAATATCGCAAATATGCACAATCTATAACAAGGTTAAATTCCATGCATTTTTTGCTAAGATTCACTATTGACTACATTAATGGATCATCGATGGGCCTAGAGGGTGTGAGATCTTTAATGTATTGATATTTTGGTTTTTTTCTTATAGTTTGGGCCTCCAAATAGTGATAATTTTCAAATATCCATAAGCTCTCATTTGGTAGGAGTTAGTCAAAGAAGAGTATACCATTGAAAAGGTATCAATGAGACCCACAAAATCATGCAGCTTATAGAATCAATAGAGAAACATAACTACATCAAAAAATTATATGACTTGAAGAAACTTTAGCGTCACTTGATGATAAGCTATAAGAGATGTAGCTTTCATATTTCTTCGTAGAGAGTCTTGTTGCTTCCTTTGGCATCATAAATGATACTATTATTGTCTTAGGTATTTCCTTTGACATCAATGACATCTAGTTGTCATCAATGACAATACAATGTACAACATAAGAGACATTTTATGGCATAAGCATACACATATTTGAATAGAGTAGGTCAGTAATATCCTTCCCGAATGATTTTTTGTGTCATGCTATCACCAAAGAAATGACCTCCAACCAGTCCATATGAATTTTAATTAATACTTTATTTGCTTCTGAAGGTTCCAAGCATCACAATAATACCCCATTGTGATGTAGACTTTTGAAAATAATGTCATTGATCAACTGATACTAAGTTGATTGGAGATTGATCACATGTTTCTACTTTGCTAATAATCATATGAGAGGGTGTCATATTCCAAACGATCCCTTAATTATTTATACCAAGATAGTTCAATCACAAAATTGCACATAGAATCTAAATTATACATCTCAATTTCAATATCCCAATATTCATTGTCTTCTGCTTTGGGATCCAAGGCTTGTGCAACCAGTTTACACCACCCATGACCTTTGATAGTATGTGCAGGTTTGAATTCAAGGTCATATTCCTTCAACAAAGTCATCCAATTCCCTCATTGTTCTCCTATCCCCTTTTCCATGAATAATGTTCTAACTGCACCATGGGGAATGATTATGTTGGCATGGATTTTTCAAATTGTAAGGCCTCAAATGTTTCACTGCTTTAACAACAATGTAGGTTTATTTATTGATCTCAGGGTATCTTAATTCAGATCCTTGCATAGCTATGCTCATAAAAGATATTGGTAGTTCATTTCCTTGTTCTTCCTTTTGCATCAGTACAACTACAAGAGAGATATCAAAGGAAAATTTATATAACACAAATTATTTATTGAAATGTGAGATATACAAGGAAAGAGCCATAATGGTAGCTTATTTGATATTTTTCAAAGCTTCCTTCAGATTCAAATTCCATTTGAATATAACATCCTTCTTTAATTTATCTTGAAAAGGTTTTATAATTTGCGCAAAATCAGATATAAACTTCCTAACCAAGTTTATCATTCTCAAGAAGGACTACATAGACATTTTACCATTAGGATATGGAATTTGTGTGACATCCTTCAATATTTTAGGATATATAGTGATTCTATTTTCGAAAATAATATGCCCCAATAAAATTTCTTCAAATACTGGAAAGATGCTCTTCTTTGGGTTCAGTGACATTTTGTACATGCGAGAGTGTTAAAAAATCTACCTAAGATGATGTAAGCGATCTGGATTCCTCCTAGAAAACATTATGACATTGTCAATATATATGACTGTACTTTCCCTCATCAATCCTCTTCATGCCATGTACATGGAACATTCAAAAGTAGCGCCAACATTCACTAATCCAAAAGGAATGTGCCTATAAGAAAATGTACCCCTTTTGGTTTTGAAAGTTATTTTCAAGAGGTTCGACTTAGAAACTAAGATTTGATTATATCCTTAAAAACCATCTAATAGAGAAAACACTTTTGATCCTCATATTGTCTCACAAAAATGCTCCATAAATGGTACAAGATAATTATCCCAGTTAAAGGCTTAATTTAGATTACAAAAATCCACACATAGATGAAATTTCCCTAAATTGTTTCTTATAAGCACCAAATTAGATACCTAGGTAGAGTTTCTCATGTTGAATATGGTATGTGCATCAAATAATTTCTCTATTTCCCTCTAGAGAAGAGATTCCAGAGTCAGACGAAATTTTCACAATTTTCACTAAAAAGGCTTGATACCTTTTTTGATGGGAATAAAATGTTGAATGATTTAGGTATCATTTCTTTTAATCCTCATAATTCCAAGAAAATAGATCTACGTAATTCTTAGATAAATGAATGAATTCTTTTTGTTATGATTTAGTGCAATAGACACCAAGATAAATTGATGAGTGAGTAGTTTCCACTTTGTTTTGAAAAATTAGAGATTCATGCCACTCATTTTGATACTAAACAATTTAGAGTATTAGAAGTTATTACCTTTTGTGACATTTAATCATGTAATTGATTTCCCTGTACAAGCATGCATGCACTAAATTCACCATGCATATGTACCATCATGACTGATAATATGTCTGTTCTAACCATATCATACCATAGTACCTCATGGGTAGATCACAAACATTCTAGAAATCTTAACAAATTGATGTATTCTTTCCTTTATAACATAGTTACCAATCAAATGAGAACTATTACCTCAAAACGAGAAATCTAGCCAAAAAACCGCAAAAAAAATGAAAAAACAGGCTGAAAATTAAAAGTGTTGATGTCAGAATAGAAATTGTTTTTCAGGGTACATTTCCAACATATTTAACAAATGGCAGTAAAAACAAAAATAAGTTTGTTCAAAAAACACCTTGAAAACGAAAAATGTTGATGACGTTAAAAATAAAATATCATGACACTAAAAAACTTTAAATTTCCAACAATTTTCAAGCATGACATTAAAGACAAATATCACTTCTTCAAAAAGCCTTAAAATTCCAACTATATTTAGGCATGACATTAAATTTAAAATATCACGTCTTTGAAAAACCTTAAAATTCCAACAATCTTCATGCATGGTTCTAAGAAAAAACACTTATCATTGTTTTCAACCATAGCATTAAAGATAAAATATCATAACTTAGAAAAAAATTAAAATCTTGACAGTTTTTCAACCATGAACTTAAAACCAAAGATTATGACTAGAAAAAGATATTAAGTTTTCAAAATATTTCAAGCATGACATTATGGAAATTTTTTATGACTAAAGAAACTTTAAAAATGAACACCTAAATGAAAAAGTTATTATACCAAGAGTAATTTATTTTTTAAATGCTAAATGTATAGTGATTTTAAAATCTTAGGCTAAGATAACTTGAAACATCACAACAAAAATTTAGACTCAACCATTAAATTGACATGGAGTGTAGGTAAACTCGACCTATCGTAATGAAAATTTAAGATCAACCATGGAATTGATACATTATGGGAGCAGCCTCGATTCATTATAAAAAAAATTTTAAAATCAACTATGAAATTGCACATAATGGGATCGGGTTGCTAGACAAGCATCGACACGAACCCTGCAAAAAAAAAAATAAATAAATATATAAATATATGAAAATGAAAAATACAAAAGAAAACAAAAATTTAAGTATTGAAAAAAAATGAAAAATAAAAAACAGAAAATAATACAAAACAAAACAATAAAAAAAAAACAAAAACACAAAAAAAGAAATTAATAACAAGTAATAAAACTTAAAAAACAAAATTCAAAAACATGACAAAAAAAATCATATATATATATAATGTAAAAAAAATAAAAATTTTAAAAATTTGAAAAAAATAACCCTAATAAATAAAAATTTAAAAAAAAATAAATATTGAAAAAATAAAAACCATAATAAGAAAAATTAAAATTAAAAATAAGAATAAAAACTAAGTAAATAAATAAATTAATTAAATTTAAAATACTAAGCTTAGATGGTCGGTTGGGCCGCGGGATGGGCATGGAGGGAGTTGCGTGCAATTCCTTCCCAACCCACCCCGACTACAGGGTGGCTAAGGGCCGATTCCGGGAAACGACCCCTGGCCACTCGGAATGGTTGGGTCGTGGGGTGTGCAGGGAGGGAGTTACGTATAATCTGCCCCTGGACACCCTGGGCCGGTTGGGCCACACGATTTTTTTTTTTTTTCATTTTTTATTTTTTCTTTCATTTATTTTTTTTTTAATTTTTAATTCTTTATTTTTTATTTTCTTTTTATTTTATAATTTTTTTTTTAAATTTAATTTTTTGTTTTTTAAATTTTAATATTTTATTTTAATTTTTTTGGTAATTTTTTTTTTATTGTTATGAGTTTTTTTTAATTCCCTTAAATTACCTGATTTTGAAATATTTTCCTTTTTCTATTTTTTTTTTAATTTTTATTTGTTTTTTCGTTTTTTTTTTTTTTTTTTTTTTAATTTTTTTATTTTGACAAGTTAATTTTGTTTTTTTTACAATTTTATGGTTTTTTTTCTTTTCTCCATATTTTTTATATTTGACTTCTTTTTCATGTTTTTTCTTATTTGTTTTATTACCAACATGAAAATCACCAACATTTAAAAAAAATGCACACTTAATACACTAGAAAATTTAAAGTGTGAAAAATAAGCCCTCTAAACAAAAAGGGTTGATGTTGCATCAACTCTTTTCAAAATCAACATGAAAATTACTAAAAAAGAATGGTCATACTTGATACATAAAAAAGTTTAAAGTGTCAGGAATAAGCTCTCTAAACAAATTTGTTGATGTTTCATCAACACTTTTCAAAATCAACATGAAAATCGCTAACATTTAAAAAAAAGATTCATATTTGATACATAAGAATTTAAAGTGTCAAAAATATGCTCCAAAAAAAGCTGTATTTTTAATCACCACTTTTGAAAATTGAGTGAGTTTTTTTTACCTCAAAAAGAAGGGTACTAGGTAATTTTCTCGTTTGATCGGTAACTATGTTTTATTACAACCCATTAAGTAATAATTACAAACTTACTTTCATAAATCAACAATTCCATACAATTTTCACATTAACCAGAAAAAACCAATCCTTAAATTACATGTTCCTTATAAACTAAATCATTATTTTATGATAAACTCACTCATGTCAATATTAGAAACTATTTGGATAATACTCATGGAATGATGAACACAATTGTAATACATATAGTTTCTTCATACATAACACATCTTAATGCATCCTCTCAACTCATTACCAAACATTTTATCTCACGGGTTTATTATTAATTCATTTTTTTTTTCAATATGGTAGGTCAATTTATGCATACATTATTAAGATTTTACTAAAAAAGATGTTGACATCTTTTTCTTTAACCTCACCCCTTCTTGGGCATCCTTGAAATACATGCATTAATTTGATAAGAAAATATGTAAAATTCAACTGAAAGGAACTCATACCCAATAACTTTACCTTTTTACTTTTGCTACTTTCCCTGCTTACTTTTCTACCATTACATGTAGTCTCTGCTAAGATAATTTCAAGGAGTTTAGTTGGCTTCATAGAATATTAGATGTCGCATAATTTAGTAGCCCCTAAAAATGATCTCAGCCTCACATATTATTCACAACTCTATCACTTTATTTTCTTACACACAATTTTCAGTGAATACTCATAAAAGGAATTTGCAATAGTTATCCAATTTATGTATTCAATCATGCACCCAAACATGTGCATATACCACTTGTAATTCATGTTCCATTGCTGGCTTAGGGGGTCTTGACCCAGGTTCAAAGTTAGTTGTACCAACCAACAAAACTGTAGACTACTAGCCCTTTCGGCAACAACCCACGTACCGCACGTTGCAATCTCACCCGAAGCAGTATGGGGGGACGCAAGGACCAAAATTTTGCATTCAGAGACTAGTGTGATGTCTTCCAGTGCCTTGGACCTGCCTTCATGTAGATCAATAAAATTCTATGGCACGTCTCGAAAACTTCATTAATGCAGCCTTCAAACCTTCGCCAAGGTCCATGATCAGTCCTTGTGGACCCTTAACAGACGATTTACCTACTTACGCGCATCAAAAAGCAGCCCTAGATTGGAGTTAATGTATATCTACTTTATTCATTAGAAAACATAAGAGGGACAATATGAATCTTCACAGAAGTGGTTAAGCATTCATTTCATACTTTATTAAGACAGATTCAATAAATTTGCATAGAATTTAATCATTATTCCATAATACATGTCATTCATTGGTAGTATATAACAAACGGATGGAAATGGAAATACTCATTAATTCTTTGTAAAACTATCTTTACTGATCTTCAATGACTAATTGTAGACTCAACTATCCTACTCACACAACTACAAGGGTCCGTGGACTCAGTTGCAGACTCTACCCAAGACTCTGTGCACTCAATTGCGGAGTCTTCCATTCTATACACAACCGCAAGATGCATAGCATTCTTGCCTTAGCTCATTCACAAGCTCTTCAGTGAACCCGATTCTCTATCAAAACTTCTTGTTCACTTGTCCTAAGGCTCGCTAGGACTCAACTATTTATAGACTTTTCCATAAAATTCTATGGTCCGTGGAAATGTGTGAATCTCAAAACTGACTCAAAACTTTACTTAAACAAGGGGCTAGGCCCCTTTGACTCTTATTCATCTACGTACTATGCTTCCATATATCGTGGAGACTTTGCATATTTTACAAAACCTGTTACAGAAATTGATTATTTAATTCCATTCTACCCTTGGGAACCCCATCCCAACAAGCCCCCAACACAAAGATCATGACTTGCCCTCGAGTCACTCAGCTGATTGTTCTACTTTCTGGAGGATTTCGTTGAATCCCTTGGTCAATGCTTGTAGCTCCTTGTTACTTTTTTATGCTGCTTGTTGCACCTCCTCGACTAGTTTCTCTGTGGCTGGCCACTCTACTGTCAGTTATGTAGTCCTTTTTGTCTACTGCATAACCCTCATCTTCTCAAGAATGGTCTATGAAAACTGGTTGGCTTACTATGTCCAAGGCTCAAGCCATGCGCTAAGAACAAACTTCTTCTTCTATAGTTCCTGTATCTGTAGAAATTTTTCCTTTCCTTCCTATAAGCACACAAAACACTGGACTAGTGCCAATGTCCATTTTGTCATGCTGATCTCGTCGTACTATTGCTGCGCTTCCCTAACTCTCGTGCTCAACTGCTGCAATGTAGGATCCTCTTGTAGTGTATCCCAGAGTCCCAATGCCTAAGTGAGGAGCTTGTCTCAGCCTTGAATAGTGACATCTAGCTGAGCCATGGATGATTTAATCACCGCACCTATTTGTTCCCAAACCTCTGGTAGTGTGGTCGGCTGCAACTTCAATTGCTGCTCAACTATCTGTAGTCATAGGTTGAAAGGTGCCCTGTCAATCTTCTCCTTTGAAGCATGCACTACAACAACCAATTTCCTTATCTTGGCTAAAGTCTCTGCATCATCGGGTATACCCAACTTAGGTACGAATTGGTGGGCCTGGTCAATCGCTGTGACCAGGTTCTGACATTGTGTCGGAAACTCCTCCTATTCCTTCAGGGCCTGAGTATTTTCCACGAAAATCTGCTAGTTATTGACTTTGAACTCACTAACAGAAGTGAATGTGCAATGTTCTCTGATTTATAGTTCATCAGTGACCCCCTAAAGTAGCGTATGAAGAGACTCGGGTGGTATCACGACAAGGTTTAGCCCCATATCTTTGACTACATGAAGTATTGCACGACGCTGATCTGATTCCATACAAACTGACCCTTCAGGTAAAGTAAATAATGTGATGTCCTGAGGCCAGTCAATCTTTGATACTACACTCCTTCCCTATATCAGGATTTCTTGTGCGTCCCTCGCCTTCCTGACATCCTCCTGAATTATGTTTTCCTAGATCTATAGCTCGTGTAGATCCTTCTGGATTCTCTTGAGTGTTTGAATGTATTGTTGCTTGAATTTTTGCAACACCTTTATTTTCATCTATTGAATTTTGTTGCAGATCTCATTGTGATCGCCCTCTATTAGCACTATGGGATCAACATATGTCTTCTTATTAGATTTTTGTTTCCTTTCCTACCCACCTTTCTGCTCCTGCGCATGCTTGTTCAGGATAAAAGGAGTGGTTTTCTCTGCACCGTGACCTCCTCGTTGCTCTGGAAACTCTTCCTTATCAGTGTGGTGGGAAGAAGACTTCTTTCTTTCCTCTACATCTTTCTATTCTCGCTTTGCCTGTGCTTTGGTAGTGCGCTCCTCCTACATACAGGCCTTCTCTAGAGCTGTCGTAATAGCCTCCTTCTTCTTTTGCGCAGCCAATGTGCACACAATAGAGCATCCTGCTCCTGTGCTTGGTCCTGCATCTAACTCCGTAGGCATGCACCATTCTTGTGGCCAAAGCCCCACAACTTCCTAGATATCTAAATTCGTCACCATATAAAGAAACGAGTGCCATTTCTTCTCACGGTCTTTTCATGCTTTGATCGAGACCCTATGAAAATCAACTTTGAACTTTTCATAGGCTGATAGCTACACGGACAAGGTGGGAGATAGTCTTGGCCACTCGTTAACCACCATGTGCATGTCCATATCCATCAAAAGCCAAAATATCTTTGTCTCTATAACACACTCTAGATCTTTTAAGGCCCGTAATGAGGTAAACCGTGTTGCCTCGAGAAATTCCTTTTTTTGAGGAGGAAACTTGCTATCCTCCAGTAACCTCCAAGGAACCAAAACAATTGACAGTAACAACCAGGCATAATGAAATGTCCTACTCTCCTCCTGGGCCTCTTAGTAGTTCATGAGGAACTCCTGACATAGATACTTGGCTCAGTTGTACTAAATTCCCTTCGCATACTGAGATGTGAGTGATATGACTGATGTCGGAACTTCATCTGCACGACATTCTCTCATTACTTTTCCTGCTAGAATTTGGTCAGCCAATTGTACTTCTAGGTCTGATATGGATGTGATCGAGTACCCTCACAACCTTTTTATTTGACCAAACTCCTTCTTCAACTTATCTTCCAACTCTTTCTCTCCGGCTTTTCCTTCGAACTCTTTTGGAGGGTTTGCCCCTTTGTAGGGTAAGTTAGTGATCCTATGGATCAATATGTTGATGATAGTGTTATGCTCTCCTTGCCATAGGAACTTGTCATGTACCAGTGTGAGGAGTTGGTGCACACAGATCATGTTAATGGAGGAGTGATGATAACTCAGCACTAAAATAAGGTTGAACAACCCTGACTGCTCAACACTGCGGGCCCACTTCATAGGGTCTAGAATTGTAGCCTCCGTGTCATCATAGGATATTTTATTCATATAGCTATGAGTCATCAAGTGTGGAAAATTTGTATGGTCCGCAAGGTCCCAAACTTCCATTTTAAGCAACAGAATGTGTGCTAGCCTAGGACCCTCTAACACAACCTACTCAGGGAGCAAAGGTGTCAAAACTGAAAATTTCCCTGTATCAGGATCCTTCGTGAGTTTAGTTTTTCCCTTCCGCGGAGTGATATACTCAGGTAGCCTCGTCATAGGCTCCGACTCTTTGGCATTAACATCCTCGATACCCTGGAATTATTCCTCTTCTCAATTTACTACTTTTTCTAGCTGCTTATCCTTTTTCTGCCTCACGTGTGTTTCAGTATGCTTCCTCGGTGACAAACGCACTGACACTGGCTGATTCTATTTTTCCTTGCTAGCATGCTGCTTTTCTTTAGCCACAACATTTTTTGGCCTATGTGACCTCAACACCGCGTGCACAGTAGGCATAGCCTCCATACTAGACACGTCCAATCTTGGCACGTCAAACACAACTGCTTCTGAACTCAGAGCCTCAACGGGGTTAGTTGCAGTCATTCTCTCCATAACTAACTCCCGGGCTGCTAAAGAATAGTTCACGAGCGACATAAATTCTTCCTAGAATGGTCGGCTCATATGCGTCAAATAGAAAAAGGCTCCAACACTGAAAATGCAAAGAGTTCTCTGTTGGATTGGCACATGTAATTTATAGGTGAATTTGAATTAAAATCAGTCATTCCCCCCAAATTGTGATAATAAATGTTGTTTTAGCGGTAGATCTTCAAATATTTTTTCCTTAATTTCTGCCTCCCCGCTCCTCTTAATCGCTTTCTGACTGTCAAATCATGAATAGTAACTCCAACGATCATTTTCCTATTAGGCTGCATGGTACCATCCCCCATGGCACAACTTCCTGAGCACAACTTTATTTTTTGCATCCTCGTCACTATTCATGCGGCCAGGTGACTTCCATGTTCCCCAAACTGGGCAATGCAGTTTATAGTCACGCGCTCCCTTGCAACTACATGGAGTACTAAGATTGTCCTCCTACCAGATAGTCATTGCACAAGATCCCCCGTATATAGCTTCAGCCTGCTCCCATCTAATTTTCCTGGTAAGGGTTAACTATTCAGCTTCACGAGCTACACTGCACCACCATCTATAATTTCCTTGACAATATATGGCCCTAACCAGCGCATCTGGAATTTACACATAAATTTAGTGAACGTACTATCATATAACAATATAATATCGTTTTCCTTGAATGTGCGAAGCTTGATATGGCAATCACACCATGATTTTTTGCATTCCTTATGTACTTGTTCATGGAATGCCGCCAAAAATCAGTCTTCTTCGAGCTCCATGAGCTGTGTAAGCCATTCTTCCAGGGCCTCGCGATACTGAATATCCATTAAAGCTTGTATGCATACTAGGCACAATGTATTCGATTGACATTACAACTTCGACCCCATATACTAACCTTAACGATCTTTGTCCTGTAAGCTTCTCACATGTAGTCCTATAAGCCCATAACACTATATGTACATGTACATACCAATCATTTTGCTACACGCTACAAATCTTTCTCAACACATTCTCCAAAATTTTGTTAAAAGATTCGACAATTCCATTTGCCTGTAGGAGATATCATGTATTCTTCTGATGGTAGACCTGGAATTCATCAGTAAATGCGCTGATCATTTCATTTAGAAAGTGCGTACCCCTATCACTCATTAATACCTTCGAGCATCCAAACCTTGATAAGACATATTCAAAGAAGAATTTTGTTGTCGTAGCCCCTGTACAATCCTTTATAAGTTGTGCTTCTGCCCATCTGCAGTGATAATGTAGCGTGCGCCCATTTTCTTTCCAGGGGGCTAAATTGGCCCAATAAAATCAATCGTCCACTTCTAAATGCCTGTAAAGATACCTAAGGATGTAGTGGTAGCTCATCCCTTCGCACCGATCCTCTAGTTATTTGACATGCATCACATGCCTTGCAGTATGCCTTGGAATCCTTGTGCAATGTTGGCCACCATAGACCTATGCACAAAATCTTTTGCGTAGTTGTTTTGCCTACATAATGGCCTCCTATAGCTTCCCGATGAGCTTCAACAAGAATGATATCATGCTCAAAGTCTGGCACATACCTCTAGAATATTTCGTCTCCACCCCTTTTGTACAAATGTCCAGCAATGACTGAAAAGTCGGTTAGACACACTACTAATTCCTTCTTCTGCTGACTTGTATATGCTTCTGGTTCTATCCCTATAGCTAAGAAGTGAATAATATATGCAAAATGGTCATCCGCTACATTCAACGGAAAGAGTTGTGCATTTGGAAACCCTTCCTCCAACTTACTGGGTTCTTCGCCTATTTCAATTTGTGACAAATGTTCAAGTCCAACATTTAACCTGCCCGGCTTCACAATGACTTCAAATTCATACTCCTAAAATAATAAAAATAATCTGCAAATTCCCCTCCCACAACACAAGCTTGTTGACCAGGTATTTCAAGGAAAAATGATTTGTATACATCTTGAAATGCTCTCCTAACAGATAACGCCTGAATTTTTGTAGCACATAGACCATGGCCAGCCCTTCACACTCAATCATTGAATAGTTTTTCTCAACCTTCGATAACTTCCTAATTGCGAAAGCTATAGGATAATCCATTTCTCCTTCACTGGCCCGTGTTAGCACTGCACCCAGCGCAATGCAAGAAGCATCCACATGTACATCAAATTCCCTTTTCCAATTGGGAAATACCAAGATTGGTGTAGTTACCATTTTTTCTTTTAGCACGTCTAAGTTGCGTTGACATTCTTCATCTCAATAGAATGTCGCATCCTTTTAGCAGTTTTTCCGTGGGCGTGGTAATTTGAGCATAAGCTTTGATAAATTTTCTATAGTATCTTGTATGTTCCAGTGTCACACATAGTTGCTTGATGCTCCTAGGGGCCTCCAAGTTCACAATTATCGCAATATTTGTAGGGTCCACCATCAATCCTTGCTCGCACATAACATGGCCCAACAAGATCCCAAAAGCAACCCAAAATATGCATTTTTTTAAATTCGGCACTATCTAGTATCTGCATGTTAGCCTATCTGATCTGTCACTTCAACCTCTGATCAAAGTCCCAAGGAATTTCCTCAACCTTCATCATGATCTCTTTAACTTCAATCACTAACTGTGAGTCAAATTTAGGTTTCCTAAACTCTTTGTTTAAAGTTGTTTGAGTTTCTGCTAACAATGCACAAGGATTGTCACTACAATACTTAATGTGCCAGGTCAGTGCACGATCCTACAAGGTGGTAACCAGTTGATCCTTCTTTATATTATCATCGATAATTTGTTGCGCTATCCATACAATGTTCACAACAAACCAGAACTACTCTAGATCTTCACTTCCTATGCCTTTGAAGATCGGCATCTTCATTGCATTCACCATGTTGAATGGTGGTGGTAGAGGTGGAGGTGTGGGTGAAGCTGTATGTGATGGGGATGGAGGTGGAGGTGGGGTGGATGGATGATTATTCCTAGGAATACCCTGAGGTATTAGCTAAACATCACTTCATAGTGTAGTCTACACCACCCCTTCGTCATCGCTTGAAGCAAGTCCAACCGATGGGCTATACTCTAGTCCTGATCATGCATGATTTCTAAATAATATTACACTTCTTGTAGCTCCGAACATCAAGGTAATGGCATTACCCGTTTTTCACATAATAGAATTTTATTCCAAGTATTCAATGATCTTAAATACTTAACTCACAATCCTTTGAAGAATATTTGCTCCGCTTTGTTATAGCTCACTGAAGTCTCAACTGCAAATTGTGTAACAAATCCTCCCAGAATTCAATCAAGCCAATGATTGACAACCCGTGCGATCCTGTTTTCAGAGGTTTCTACTCATTTCACTAATTTTGGAGTCCACACTATGGGACTATCCAGCTTCCACCTATATTGACTGTCTGTCAATTTAGCTAACCACTCATAGTTCAATTTAGAAGGTGGAAAAGAAGATTATGTGTATCTCTATATACACAAATCTATTCAACCAATGTTCCTTTGATAGGCGCGGATTCATGTTTTCTTATGCCCCAAGCTCATGAATCTTATGATCCAACCACTTTTCAATTTTTTTCTTGGTTGGGTTCCAATGACACGACATCACACATCTCTTTTAAGAAGATCGTGGTCCTAACAACGAAACCATTTGTTGGCTTAAGGGGTCCTAACCCAAGTTCAGAGTTATTTGTGCTAACCAATAAAACCATACACTACTAGCCTTTTTGGCAACAACCCGTGTAGTGCAGGTTGTAGTCTCACCCAAAGTAGTATGGGGGGATGCAAGAATCAAGTTTCTACATCTAGATACTAGTTTGATGTCTTCCATTGCCTTGGATCTGCATTCACATAGATCGATAAAGTTCTAGGGAACTTCTCTACATCTCAGTTAAAGCAACCTTCAAACCTTCAAGAAGGTCCACGATCAGTCCTTGCGGACCCTTAACAATCGATTTACCTACTTACATGCACAAAAAAGTAACCCTAGATTGGTGTTCGCATAGATCTACTTTTTGGTTAGAAAACATAAGAGGAACGATCTAAATCTTTGTGGAAGTGGCTAAGCATTCATTTCATATATTATTAAGATAAATTTAATAAACTCATGTAGAATTTAATCATTTTTTAATAAAAACATGTCATTCATCGGCATCATATAACATGAATAGATGGAAATGGAAATACTCAGTAATTCTTTGTAAAACTATCTTTATTGATCTTCAATGACTGATTATAGACTCAAATACCCTACACACATAGTTGTAGGGGTCCACGCACACCGCTGCAGACTCTACCCAGGCCTCTGCGCACTCAGCTACAGAGCCTTCCCTTCTCTACCTAAGCGCAGGAAGCAGAGCCTTCCCGCCTTGTCTCCTTCGAAAACTCTTCAATGAACCCAATTGTCTATCAAAACTTCTTGTTAAATTTTCTTAAGACTTGCTAGGACTCGGCTATTTATAGACATTTTTATACAATGCCATCGTCCATGGACCATGGGTGAATCTCAAAACCAACTCAAAACTTTACTTCAGTAAGGGGCTAAGCCCCTTTCACTCTTATTCATCTATGCACTCCAATTCCATATATAGTGAAGACTTTACATCTTTTAGAAAACTTGTTACAATAAATGACTAACTAATTCCATTCTGCCCCTAGGGACCCCATCCCAACATCCATACTCTCACATATTCCATGTTATTCATACACATTGATTTTTAGAGTTAATTTTTAGCCTCTCTTGTTTTCAAGTATTCACACGACAAGTCTCATAAACATAAGAATCAACACACTACTTTATTTCATGTGCTAGTTAGCAACAAGGATCACTCTTCCACACTATCTATATGGACATTCCATGGGACATGGAACTCATTAGGCAACTTTACTGTATTACAAAAAAATTAATGAATAACAGTTTCTATTTCTTACTATTCACACATTCATATTATTTTCATAAATAAAATATATCATCCAAGCACATTTTTCAATTATGTGAAATTCGCTTATAAAGCCATTTTTACAACTATGACTCCTCTATCCATTTGATTCATACTTACACAATCAATCCCTCCTTGACTAATCCTTTATCCACATATGACCTCTATTGAAACACTACAAGGTAGGCTTCCAATCTCATCAGGAATTCACACAAAACATTTTCCAAACACTTAGAATATGGATCCCACCGACTAGATGGTTTATTAACTGCCCTTTAATACAAAGTACCAAGGTGGTTTATTAGTTGTACCTACGACAAGCACTGTGGTGGTTTATCAATTGCTTCTTAGTAGTAAGAACCACAATGACTCACTCTATCCTCTAACAGCAAGCACCAAGGTGGTTTATTAGTTGTACATATAGGAAGCACCATGGGTGTTTATCAACTATTTATTAGCACTAAGCACCATTGCGACTGACCATTTCCTCTAACATCAACCAGCAAGGTGGTTTATCAATTGTACCTACAACAACTACCATGGTAATTTATATTTCCTCTAATAGTAAGAACTAAGGTGTTTTATCAAATTCCATCTAACATAAAGCATGAAGGTGTTTTATTAGTTTAGTTTTCATGGAAAGTGTCGTAGGGGCCTGATTTCCACTGTCTAGTTGTTTTATCAGCTACTCAGCAATAACCATAGTGACCCGTAATTCCATTTCCATGTGGTTTATCCACTATAGAAAAAGCACCATAATGATTAAGTCTTCCAATGATGACACAAACTTATACAAAATAGTCTAGTTTCCTCACGCATAAATTGTCCCTACACTCCTCCCTCAAGGTCTCGAACCCACCACAAGGTAATCGAAGGAAAAGCACACTCACAATGTTATGACAACTTGAAAACCAACATGCATAGGTTCTACCATTCACTCATCAACACCTTATCTTCCATAGCCATGATTCCAATGCACTACATGTAGTAGCGTTATTGGCTTCCCATTTATATTGTCAACTTATTCCTGGTTAGATGCTCACCATTAACCACTATTATTCATGTGAATAATGTTATTAAAGTAAACTACTTTGATTCTTTACATCCGGATACACATCCCTTACTATATGCACCTCACATATATTCATGCATCTAACATATCATTATTTAATATCTATTTAATGGACATGCATGTTTTGGACTATCTCATCTCTTCCATTTTTTTCATGCCTATGCTATTATTCATTAGCATATGACAACTTCACAAAAAATTAAGAAATTATTAAAAATATAAAGGTATAAGTTATGATATTCCCCCTCATCGTTATAGCTGCATCAGTTGACCATAAACTTTTACAATATTATTCGGCTACACTAGAGAATCTAGTCTAAAACTTGCATGTTTATCTTGCTGCATTAAACTCAATCCAATATTCAAGTAACATCACTGTATTGATATATATAATTTAATGATTACACATAATTAAAAAGGCATGGATATAAATTAATCTAAAAATTTAATTATTTCCTATACTCGAGGTCATCTACGTTCAATGCTGAACCTTAGCTTCCATACCACTTGTAACATAGTATTAGAGCTCCCATTTTATATATTCTTTAACACATCTAGGTCCATTATTGAACCATGGTCTGATACAACTTTGTAAAATAACAAGTGCCTTAATTCTTGGTTAGGGATACAGGGTATCAAAAAATTTCCCTCTTTAAGAGCTTACAATTATCTCAGATACCATTTTGTCACATAGCCCTAATAAATTTATCCCAATCACACTTGCAAAAACATGATTTTCAACTCTCATTTTTTTTTTCAAACACTATACATGTATACCTATCTTCCAATATTTTGTATACAACTAATTCAGTAATATTTTTCTTCTATATTTTTTTTCAAATGTTGTGCATGGAATAAAATAAGAAACAATGCTCTAATTCCACTTGTAACATAGTAGTTGAAATATACACCCATTCATGCAACTTTTGATTTCTATTTTTGAGGTATTTTATCAAATATTTTGTATGAAAATTGTAATAAAACACCTCTAACATGTTTCTTCTAATTCCTTTCATGAGATAACAATAGAGTAGCTATGTTAGTACTATCATACAATAACACTAACATTAACCAATATTATCCTCATCTAGGAAACAACATTTTCTTTGGGGCATTTTATAAAATTGTTTATAAGAAATCAATCATTTAACCATTTAGGTATTTATCCAGAGGAATTGCATGCAAACTAATATAGAAACTTCCTCACAACATATCTCATAAATTATAGTATTCCAAGTTTTGAAAACTAAGTTAGATGATTAGTAGGGATTCCCCTTACTATGGTCCAAGATTATGGAACCTCCTGGATGAAAAGTTATAGCAGAAATGCCAAAATGAATAGAGTAATTCATGATATTAGGAGCATTGAAGAAGATTGACTTGCTCTGATCGTATCTTCTTAAATATCGTGGCCCAATATCTAAACATTGGATGAGATGATCAACAAGATTTCCCTCACTATGGTCCATATTTCATCTTCTAAAACCTTCCAGTTGAAACAATATAGTATAAATTCCAACATAACTTGTTTAAAAATTCATTTAGGAAACCAAAATTCCTATCATCGTATACCGTAAAATTTCACAATCCAGTATTTGAAAATTTGACCAAATGATCAAGAAGATTTTCCCTCATTATGCTGCAAGTTTTAGCTTCTAGAACCATTGAAAATAAAATTTATTATCAAAATACCAACATGACCTATTTAAAGGAAAATTTAGGAAGCTAATAATCCTCAACTAGTGTTGTTACAAATTTAACACATACAAAAAGCTAAAGCCAAATAGTATAACAATTACAACGATGATAAATTTGTTGAAGGGTAAATACATGTACTTATAAATTTGATGAAATGAGAAACTATATAATCATTCATATCAACAAGCTATCCATGCTAGTAATATCATTAAAATAGAAACAAATATTTATCCATTGCATCCAAAACAATATTAGAAACCAAAGTAGGGTGAGACACATTCCACCTCACCATAGGGTCGGTTGTGCTACAATGTTTCTCACAACCTGCCAACCCCATGGAATATATTGATACCTTGATGGAAGAAGTAATATGAGGGATTACGTACATAGTAGAAACTCAGTTTTTGTCACATAGGATGTCCGTCAAGGCTCTTAACTAATCACAGATTCTGAACCTTTCTAGCTTTTGACACTAATTATCTTCCAAATTCACCTATATAAGTGAGAGGGAAAAAATGTATGGGAGACAAGTATGATAGAGAAAAACTAGAAGCTTAGTAACCAAGAAGAAGAATCAAGAACTTAAAAACAATTAACAGTTTCTCCTTACAGTTTTTATAATCACACCTTGACCCTTCATCTTCCCAATATTTTCCTAGAAGCTCCTTAGGAATAACAACATTCATATCAAGGGAAAATAATATTTATTCAATCAAGGATAGTATTATTCCCATGCCCCACTTATTCTTTCCCTCCCAAGTTATGCTTTTCCCTCTCCCCAAGGCAATAAAATTTATTTGTTCTCCCCTTTGTTTAGCTCCAAAATTTTTGTTAATAAAAGTAAGAATTACATAATATAATAGAGTTTGGCATCATATTATTTGATGTTATCACCCCAACATTACATCATATAATGGAGTTTGACAATCATAGAATTAATGTTCTTAATTACATTACAATGCTTGGGGTAATGAAGGGGTGTCACTAAAAGGATGATCGAGGAAGATGATGTAGTCGTAATGTTGTTTTCCATCTCCTTAGAAGGAAATGATAGAAATTGGAAACTAGATTTTCCCATAGGAGGACTTATTGGTACCAACTTCATTATGCATTTGAAAAGAGATGGGATAGTGTAAAGGAATGAACGCAACTCTTTGGTAGGTTCAAAGAATAAATGAATACTAATAATTAGAATGTCAATAATTTCACTTAGAGGTATGATAAGTTGCTTAAAGAAGTATCTAAGTTGTATAAATATACTGAATAGGCCATTCAAGTGCTCTATGTTGATGATTTTCCTATACATATATCTTATGCACTAGAATATAAAGATCCTCAAACAACTAAGAAAGTCAAGGATTTTTTTTTATAACCATAGAATGCAACTTGGCCTCATCTAAGGTTTATTTTCATTCATATGCCAAAACTAAATTGGAGGTCAAGTCTACATCATTTGCCAAGTCAACCCTTTATTGTATGATTTTTCCCATAAATTGGATAAAAATACCAATGATATAATGTAGGGTAAAATGGTCATGGTGAAGAAATGGAATATCTAAGATAGGGAAAGAGGGTCTAACCAAAATTATCCTCCAAAGCCCCAGTTGGATAATGATAGGGATCCTAAAATAAATCCTAATAGTGTAAATAAGTTTTCTTAGAAATTATGCCTAATACCCTTTCCCCTACCAATATGATTAATCATGGAGGATTTCCTTATTGCCATACATGCAATGACTTCCATAGTGAAGTAGAATGCCCATATAATCAGACTAGAAAGGATAATATCCTAGAGAATTTCAATTAATTAATGATTTTTCCCCATTCACCACTTTTCGCAAAGAGTTTTCATCGTTTCGTGAATAATGGAATAAAGAGTCAATTGAAGAAATAATTAAAAAATGTCTTGAAACAATTAATGTTTTTGAAGCTATGTATATATTCATGGGTTTGAATAATCTTAGGAAGAATAATGAGTTGAGCCAGCCCAAAGAAAGTAATGGTATTTCTTCCTAGAAGAACATGAAAACACAATTTTCTTCTAGCAAGAATAATCCCAAGAGAAATTCTTCAATTTCAAGAAATGGAGTGTCACTAGAAGTAAAGTTGGGAGTCCTCATGAATGTAAATGTTAATTTTTCACTTATATAGCTTGCTGACCTAGAAACTCAAAGTGGTAAAGTTGTGAAAATAATTAACTTAGATAAGGAAGCTAAGGACCCTACTATATTATTTAGAAACATGTGTTATTACTAAAATAATGAAGAGCATGTTCCCATTTTGTTAACCCTAGTAACTATTAATATTATACTGCAAAATATTTACTTGACTCCAAATCTTCTGAAAACGTTATGCATTTAGGATACATGAATCAAGTCTAGTTGTAAATTACTAGGCCTTATGGAAATATATGTGGCTTTGACTCAAAGACTATCCATACACATGGTTTAGTGAAGGATATTGAATTTTAGTTGGCCACTAATAATTTAATAATGAAATATAGCATTTAATGGATATAGTGGCTATATATGTCCTTGATTCCTAGGGAATTAACCTATCAATAAAATGGTTAGTGTCTATTGGTTAGAATTTACAAATGAACTTGGGATTATACTACAATAGCTAACACTAACAGAAATCCATTCATCATTTATCAAGAGACGCATATGGATAATCATGTTGAAGGCATTGATCCTTTCCATTTCACCAATCACTTGGGAAGATGAATGATCCAGGTATATATTTGTGGACACCCGCCTTTTCCACTTAGAACCCCACCACTTTTTCTTTCAGTTTTTTAGTTTCCTTACTTGTAGCACAATTTACTATTGTTGGCATTTTTTCAGGTCCAAACTTCCGAAGCTATTTTGAGGCCTAAATGATGTTATTTTGGAAAATGGGCAAACATAAATGTTTGATTGATGTTTGTATTCCAAAGTTGTAGATCTCGGATAGATATTTCTAAAGATGTATTTTTTACATCAAATGAATATTGTATGACAAAGTTATGGCCCCGGAAAGTTGATGTACCAATTTAGCCAAACATGGTCCATAGTTTTGGTGCTTCATCTCCTAGGGTTCAATTTTTTGATGTTTAGGGCTTTCCATTGATTCTCAATAATAAATAGGCCTTCAAGCCTCATTGTAACATAGTTTAGAGATATGTAGCCACCACATCTCTTCTCAAAGATAAGCGATCATAATTGTAGCTATTTTATTTATATTTCTTTAGGTAAGCATATTTTAGTTCTTTGATATTAATGAAATGAAGTTTTATTTCGGCTACATCTATGTGTATATGTGTATTTATGTATTTTTTTATGTTTCTACATATGCCAAATCAGTGGTATCAGAGCAGTCTGCTCTTTCTCTATTTTTATTTGCATGTCCCCAACAAGGTCAGGGTATAAGGAGTTAGGGCTTGAACTAGTTGAACCTTTGCAAGACCAGCCTCACAAACCCCGATGACCTCCCATGGTGGAAGAAGATAAAGACAAGGGGGTAGGAGATCCTTTCAAAATATTACTCGAGGAAGACGTCAAGTGCTAAAGGAATGTAATGATGGATAACATTCCTGGGATCCTTCGACAACTACCCACAAGCAACACATCTTCATATAGAAGCCACTCTAGAGACAACACTCCTTTTAAGGTACAAGTTAACTTTGATATTCCCATATTTGAGGGCCAGATAGATGCAAACATCATAGATAGATGGCTAGATCTATTGGAAGGGTATTTTTCAGTTCATGACTTTTCTAATCGGGAAAATATTAGTTTTGAACTTCTGAAAGTCACCCCACACATCAAGGACTGGTGGAGACCTACTATGAACAAAAGGATGAGAAGGAATCCTCATTTTTTCAGTCACACCCACTTGGAATTCTTTTTGGGACGCCATCATACAATAATATTACCCTACCAGGATCTATAAAGATAAATACATAAAATGGCCCATGGTGTGACAACGAAGGGCCCAAGATGTGTTGGAGTTGACAAATGTTTTCCATACCCTTCGCATGAAGATGTTTATCAAGGATTCTGAGCAGAATTTGGTACTCAAGTATTGTGATTGTCTACACAGGTACATCGCAGATGAGATGGAGTTCCTAGAAATATCCTCGCTTGGCACCGCCTATCGGGATGCTTTCAAAATCAATCAGGAATTTAAATAGAAGAAGCGAGACTTTGGACCTAGGAATCTAAAGCAAGGGAAAGGCACCCCCAAGGCACAACAAAGGAGAAAGCCAAGGCAGGGTGACCCAGGACAAGCTGTCGAAGCCACAAGAGAAGAACAACACAACAAATACAAAGAAGGACACATGGAAATGGTGTGAGTTCCATAAGAGCCCCACTCACAACACAAGTGAGTGTTAAGCCGAGAAGTTACTGGTGGCTGAGTTGAAGGTTTCCAAATCAGATGCATGTTCTAAATTTGAGTCAAAAATCGACAAGGGGAATAACAAAGGGAAGAAAATTATCGATGCAGAACCTAGTGCCATACTTTCAACCACCAATATCCAGAAGGATGAGCCTGAAGATCCAGATGAGGGGGAGAAACTCTTCCACTTATAGATGTGGGTGAAGGGTTCTCCGTTGCAGTTCATTATCGACATCAGGATCTAGAAAACCATAATTTCAATAGAGGTCATGAAGTGGTTGGGCCTACTGACCACACCACACCCATAGTCGTACACCATTTGGTGGTGTCACCAAGGGAAGGATCTCTGTGTCAGCTAATAATGTCACCTTCCCTACAAAATCAACCCCTTCACAGATGAGGTATTGTGTGAGGTTTCTCCTCCTGTAGTTTGTGATGTATTATTAGGCTAACCATACTTGTGGAAGAGACATGTTATGTATTCTTTTAGGCCTAACACTATTATTATTACTTTAGGTTATAAGTTGTACAGGATACTGAAGATAACACCACCTACCAACATTTCTTTGATCATTGCAAAGCAATGCAATAAGATCATTTCCAAGACTAAGAAATTTGTTTTCCTTATGATTCTCCATTAGGGAAAGAAGAATATTATGGCCATGGCCTCCAGAAAAGTCTGTTGTACATGGCCACAATGGATGGAAAATGTTATCGAGGACTACAGGGACATCTTCACCTCACCTGTAGAGGTACCTCTACACTGTCAAGTCAAGCACTCCATCGACCTAACCCCGGGTGTGTTGCTACCCAATGGGCTGATCTATCAACACTCTGTTCTATAGAAGGATAAAATCGAGAGGAATATTATGGATCTATTGAAGAACAGGCACATCAGACCAATTTCATCACCCTGTGGGAGCCTGATCGTGTTCGTACAAAAGAAGGATGAGACTTGGAGACTGTATTGACTATCGGACACTGAATAAGATCACTGTCTATTATAGTTATCCAATCCCATAGATTGATGACCTTATGAACCAACTTAAGGGCACCAAATATTTTAGCAATATTGTTTTCAAGTCTAGTTATAGGTATCGATTAAACCCTCCAATGTGTGGAATATTTCCTTCAAATCCAAGGAGGGATTTTTCAAATGGCTGGGCATGCCTTTCAGGTTAATGAATGCCCCCACAACCTTCATGAGGATGATGGATGGCATCTTATGAACCTTCACCAACTCATTCATTGATGTGTATTTGGATGTCATTATGATCTTCAGTCAAAGTTTGGATGAGCACCTCCACCATAATTAACAAGTTGTCCAAACCGTGTGACAACAAAAGTTGTGTGCCAATTTGGAGAAATTCACTTTTGGTATGACCTAGGTTCAATATTTGGGGTACATAATTGATGAGCAGGGAGTTCATAAGGACCCAACCAAGATACAAGTCACTCGGGATTAGCAAGCCCCAACCACTCTAACTGAGCTTCGCATCTTTCTGGGTCTTGCCAACTTCTACCATATCTTCTTGTTGGGGTTCTCTAATATCATTTCACCCTTGAGTCAAGTCACCATGGGACCAGTGAAATCAAAGTTCTTTTGGTATAAATCCCAACAAAATGTGTTCCCTGAGTTGAAGCATTACCTTCGCTCTACACCATTTATCACACTACCAGACCTACAACAACCATTTGAGATTGAGACATATGCCTTCAACTATGCTATTGGTGTAGTTCTTACTCAGCAGGGGCATCCAATGTCATATAGTAGTGAGACACTTTCAGAAATAGTCTGAAAGTATGCTACCTATGACAAAGAGATGTATTCCATTGTGTAGGTCTACCAAGAATGGAAACATTACATTATGTGGAAGGAAATGGTCAACCACATAGACCATTGACCCACATAGTTCATATAGACACAAGGGAAGTTGCAGAATGATCGCCATCAGAAATGGTCCACATACTTGCAAGATTTCCATTTGAACATTAAATATAATAAGGGAAGCACCAACAATGTTCCAGATTGCCTCAGCCAACAATCAGTCATGGCACTGAACACTGTGCTTGACTCTTGTGGGCATGAGATTGCGTGGTGGCCGCACCTTTACAAGAGTGATCCAGAATTCAGCAACACATACTAGATGCTCCTGAAGGGAAACAAGTTCCAAATTTTCACCTCCAGGATGCACTCTTATGCCACCTAGAACACCTCTATGTTCGTTCAAGCGAGCATGCAAAAATGATTTCGGAGGCACACTACAGTTGGGTCGCTAGAAATTTCAGGGTAGATAAAATAGTGGCAATGCTACAAAACTATTTTTATTGCCCAAACCTTTGATAGGATGTTGGGAAGTACATCAGATCTTGCACTTACTATTCCATTTTGAAACTGAACATCAAGAATAAAGTCCTACATACTCCTCTACCTAGTCCTAGTCGACCTTGGGAATGCACCTCCACATATTACATGTCAGGCCTTCCTTCTACTAAGCATGGAAATGACTACACTTTTGTTGTTGTCGACTGATTCTCTAAGGGGGGCATTCTAGCATACTTGAAGAAGAGTATCGTAATAGAAGCCACTACCGAGCTCTTCTTTGAATGGGCGTGGGTAAACTTTAGGATCCCACAGTCCATTATCTCAGATCATGACATCAAGTTCCTATGTACATTTTGGTCAAGTCTTTGGTTGATGCAAGATATCAAGCTCACTAAGTCCATGACTTTGCACCCCCAAACTGATGGCTAGACAAAGGTCATCAATAGGATGATCACACAAATTTTGCGAATGTACAACTCAAGTCATCCATGCACATGGGATGAAATCCTGCCCTATGACTAGAACAACTATAACAAAGCTCTTCATATCTTAACTAGCCACAACCCTTTTTTAGGTTGGGTTGGGATTCCAACCATTATGTCCCATTAATGTGTCCATACCATTTGCAGCTAATCCAATAGATTCAACTGATTTCTAGTATGAAGATGACAGGGATAAAAAATTCAATGAGCACATTAAATACATCTACATATAGGTCCATGAAATATTGCATAGAGCCAATGCTAAGTACAAGTAGCGTCATGATCAATAGCAAGTGCGACACAAGTTCCATGTGGAAGACAAAGTTTAGTTACATTTATATAAGGATCACCTCGTTGGGCCCAATCGTAAGCTTCGCCTGGTCTGATATGGGCCTTAAACCATCAATAATGTTGTAGCAGATAATTATTTTGAGCCCAGAATTCCACCATTCCTTGGCCTGCACCCTATGTTCAATGTGGACTGCTTCCAACAATAGTTTCCACCATTACTAGACACATCAAACATTGTAGAACAACTCACACCAACAAAGCTAAACATAGACTACGTGAAACATGAAAAAAATGATCAGAGCATGGACACATATCAAGAATACTTTCCAATAAAATATCCAACTATATTGGGTTTTCAAAGTTTTCCAAATCCTACACCAAGGCAAGTGGCCCACTAGGGACCAAGTTCAATAGAATTTTTCCCATCTCATGCAGGCACTCAATGCAATGGGCACCATTTCTTTCTAGGGGGGAGGACTAATCCAAGTTTATATTAGTGGCCACCTACCTATTCCACTTGGACCCCCACCACTTGTTCTTTCATTTTTTTAGTTTCCTTAATTATAGCATAGTTTACTATTTTCGGCAGTTCTTTGGGTCCTCAACATCTAGAGCCATTTCGAGGCCCTAATTTTTATTTTTTTTGGAAAATCAGTAAACATGAGGCTTTTCTATATTCTCTAGTCGAAATTTGTATTCCTCGAATAGATATTTCTAACAAGGTATTGTGCACGTCAAATGAAGATCCTATGGCAAATTTACGAGCCCGGGAAGTTGATGTACAAATTTATCCAAACAAGACCCATAGCTTTAGCGCTTCATCTCTTAGGGTTAGGTTTTTGGGTTTTTAGGGTTTTCCATTATTTCTCAATAACAAATATTCCTTCAAGCCTCATTGTAACACAGTTTAGAGGCATGTAGTTGCCACATATCTTTTTAGAGATAAGCTACCATCGCCCGAGCTAGTTTATTTCTATTGCTGTATGTAAGGATATTTGAGTTCTTTCATATTAATGAAATGAAGTTTTATTTCTGCATTTTTTTATGTTCCTGTATAAGTTCGGATCAATGAAAAAAACACCAATACCTTGAAACTGCATATTGAATGGAAGAGATTTGAGCCTAGGATCCTAAAAATAACTAAGGTAGTTGACAAAATATGAGGATATGTGTGTCAAGTAAACTAAATACCTTTTTCAAAATTCAAATGACCAAGATATAAACAACGGAAATAAACAATGCATTGAGAAACAAGGAAATAATTTCTATGTCAGAAATCTAGTCCTTATCGATGATGACCCATGGGGGCTTCACTTAGGTAGCATTACCATACCATGTGCATTCATATTAGGGGATATTTATTGAGGAGAGGATGACATAATATATTGGGGCGTATATAGGGGTAAAGGGTTTTTATATTAGCATGTATAAAGAATGGAGCTCAAAGATCATGAGAAAACATAAAGTAGTATAAAAAATGTTAATAAAAAAATTGATACCTACAATATCTAGGGAAAGTAGGGTTTTTTCAAATTGGTAAGGTGTATTAGGTTAGTATTGGTATGGTCTTAAATAATGTGATTTTTAGAAGTATTTTACAATATATAGTAAAATTAAAGGCATTGTTTAGTATGCTAAAAATACAAGTGGTATGTCAGAGGTTCATTAAGTGAAGCACCCCTGGGATGACACTCTTCCATATAAGGTCCATGAAAAATTAAAGGTTAACTACTCCTACATATCCAACCTTGATGGGTAGCCCTTGTCATCAATAGCCAATGGCATGTGCCTCACCCTTAATAGTGGGACCTAATGCATTCATGAGTAGATTGTTGCATTGCATTGTGTGTTGCATTCATGTGTGTGAATCCTATTTTCCATATTGATCACGCTCATGTGTCTACATAGTAGTTAGTTAATGTTATTTTAGCTAACATTTTACTTTAGTATTATTATATCCTATAATCACAAGTATTTGATCAAGGCCATCCATATTTACTATCAACGAGTTGTTATGCATGCATAGGTATATGAGCACCAAGGATTGCTAGAGTTATCAAGCACTCCTTATTAGATCATGTGGATAATTTTCTCTATGGTGAGCACATGTCTTCTATTGGAGATAGATTTTACCCACTAAAAGGTGGGTAACCCAAAGAAGTAAATTCTTCTCTTTCCTGTATAGACATCAAATTAGAAACATTATTTGATCATTACAAAACATGGTGTGAGGATCCTTCACTTCTTGGTCCAATGAAATCTATCCCATCCAACATATAGGTGGGTCATCGACCATCAATTAAGTTAACAATTTTTCAATCATGTGTTTTCACTTAATTTTATGGGGATACTAATACGAATCATAAGGAATAATGGATTATTGACCAATCTCAATTGTATTTTTGTTCCCTTACTTCATTTGGATGGTTATTCTACATCCTTATTCAAGTGGGTCATATTCTAACCCCATAGGGAATTAGGAATGGCACTATTAGGAAAGCATTGATTGAAGAATCATGTCCAAGTTAGTCCAAACTAACAACTTTCTATATTTCCTTATTATTCATATCCATTCTCTGGGTATTGGTCATTGGTATAGGCATGCTTCATCCTCATCCTTGAGTATGGGCTTGAAAATTTAACCCTAGAGGTTGATGCAACTAAAATAAATGTAAAATCATAAGGAATCGATCATAAAATATAAATATAATATGTGAAATATGGTTCAGACATTTATTTAGTGTGAGGGAAAAATACTAGCATGAGCTCTAACCCCCCACATTAGCCATCACCAAATTGATCATGAATCTAATTCCATGTCTAAATAAAGGAACTCTTATATGCTAAAACGTGATCACTGATAAATTATTTCATCTTAAAGCAGTAACAGAACATTTAAAAGAAAGCTTAGGCTCCTAAGGTATCTAACCAATAAAGGAAAAATCATATAGAGGTAAAATTTACACTAGAGGGGCATAAAATGGATGCATGGGAAATGTATAATTCAATACACAACAATTTATTGCTCCTTACATCTCTACGTCGATGATGTTAAATGTGAATCTACTAGTTAGATGGATGTGACACATACCAGTAAGTCTTTCCCACTCTAAAACCATCATCATCATACACACATATGTATTTATGGACTTACCAAAGTCACGACACTCCCCTTTGGGGTTAGAAACACCTAATGTTCTTTTTTTTACCTAACTATCCCTCATATAGGTGAGGTAATTTATTAAGATGTCTCGATCTATTTAGACAATTTAAGTTGAGTTTTGTGTGAAGTATTCTTATTCCACTAATATTAGTTATGGTCTACCATGATGAAATTATGGTTATTTTTTACCATCATTTTTTATTAAATTTCATATGGATATAATTTTTCTAGGTGCTGTTATCACAATATCATATACAACTTAGTAGTTTATCTGTATCCCATCTGGTAGCACTCTATAGGTTGTTCTACCCAATAGAGAGATTATTTTTTACCTTGATTATGTATTGTTATTCCTCTAGAGATAATAATTGGGCTATGAGATGGTTCCACGTGGTACTTGACTCTTGTAAGTACTCCATATGCTAAAATTCTAAGCGAGTCAAGTCTCTGTATTTGATTGACAGGTGATGTGCTCAGATGGAGCTAGGATCCCCCTAGGTTAGCCTTCACATTGTTTGATGGATGTTTCTTTTTCTGGATCTTGAATTATTATGGTTATCTATGATACTATATGGGGAGGAATATCACATCATTGGTGGACTCCAAGTATTGAACATGATGGTACCACATCACTCCTTTTGCCCCATGAAGGGTGACATAGGCCACATTAGTGATGACAACATGGTTTTGTTTTCATACTGATTGTGCTTCTATATTTTATTAGAGTATGGAGCACTCATGATCTAGGTGACACTTTTTTTGTGGCATATTGGGCAATTATGGAGGATTACATCAAAGTGGAGGACATAATTTCCCTGACACATATTTGATTTTTGGAATTAATTGTTATGTGTTTTTAGCCATATTAAGTTTTCTTGTAATATCAAAATTATCGAATACTCGAACAATATTGTTCTAATGCTTTGCTTCTAAAATTAGTGGAAACAAGGCACATTAATCCTCATATAAATAGAGGAAGCCTTACTCCACTTTTCATCATCACATATTCATTCAGTCTTCTCTTCCAAAGAGTGTGAATTAGTCTCTTATTTTATACTTGGGCCAAAACGCGATCTTTTCATGGTGTGAATTATCTTGAATATTAATTTTGCATGGATATTGGTTTGCTCAGATTGAATAAGGTGTTTATGTTGGAAATTTTTGTAAGTTTAATATCTCATTTCAATATTTTGCATATTATAACTGTGTAGCAAGTTTTCTATTTTGTTCCATGATTGAACGGTAAATATTTCTTGAAGTATTCCTCCTTTATCACATGTAAAATTTCTCTTTTTCAAACCTTTAAGGAATCTCTAATTGTGCACTCCTTCAATTTTAAGTTTCCCCTCACAAGGAAATTTTATAGGGATTTAATGTGTTTTCGCTAGTTATTCCCTATTAGTCCAAGACAACAATTCTAATTGAACTAGGGCCTAAATTCTCAAATTATCCCATTTAGGAAAATTTAATAGCGATACTTGTTATCACCAAACAATTGGTCATCTAGCCTAATTTACCATATGGATCAAAGTATACCATGTAAAGCCAATTTTACCCTAGTAAAATTGCTTTCACTGTGAAAAATTACCTGATAAACCACCTTTATTAAGTAATTTATAGTTAAACCCATGAAGAATAATTAAACAAATCATTATTTATTTGATTTTCTTCTAAGAATAATTAATTTAACCACTGTTTTATTATTATTCCTTGTCACATTTGACCCAATCATGAAAAATGAACAAACAAATAATTATTTATCTTATTTTTCTATAAGAATAATTAATTAATCACTAATTAATTATTATTCTTTGTTTAAAATTTGACTAAATCCATTATGAATAATTAAATAAATCCTTATTTGTTTATTATTCCTTAACTAATTCATTTAGATGATAATAAAACATTTATTTATTTATTATTTCTAAATAAAAGTTTAAGTACTTTTTCCCTCCTAAACAAATATAATAAAATATTCCAACTGGTTATTCCAAGAATGAGATCAATGATATTTTATTATTGCTCATTATTGAAGGATAACTCAATATTTTGTTATAAATAGGAGGGTTTTCCATTCATTATTCACTTTCGATTATTTTCATTTTTGCACTCAAGGTTGTAACTCTGATTATTTTCATTGTCACACACCATATTTTTGTTGGGTTTATGCATTATAGAGGAGAGAGACTCTACAGGAGTTGAAGACGTTTCAGGATAGCTAAGAACCCATCCCATAGAGTGGGACTAGTAACATTTATTTGTTCTCTTCACAACTGTTATTATAAAATTATTCTTTACATACCTAGTTTCCATTGGATGTTTGGGGTTATTACTCTTTCTTTCACTATTTAACTATGATAATAGCATAGATCAGAATTTTAGCAGGTTTTGTTTCTATCAATAGCAGCAAATATACAATGTTTAGTAGTCATTTCTATTTTTGAGATTGTTTTTCATCCACAATCTTAAGTGGGTTCTTTTCGTACATCATTGAGCAGAAAACACTACAGCAAATTGGTGACTCCACTGGGGATTATACTTTAGATCCAGAAACCTGGGTGACCATTTGTTTTCAGTTTAAGGTTTCTTATTTTATCAATTCTCTTAGTGTTTGCTAGTGTTTTAACCTTAGATCTGATAAATTTTTGACTTCTGCAAGCTTTTTGGTCGTTTCCACGGCTCATGGGAACCAGCCACGACAAAGGCAACACTTTTTTTTCGAAATTCGCAGACCGGGAGTCTCGAAATAGAAATCGTAGTTTTCAGCCCAAAAGGTGCAATTTGGGCTTTAGAATGCAGCTTTTAGACCGAAAAGTATGATTTCATCAAAAAATCGGTAAGAACATGCAATTTCTGGGTTTTAGGATTTTTCTCTGATCTGTTTCTGGGTTTTGCTGAGAGCTGTCTGCTAGATGTATAACCTCTATCTCATCCCTCTTAGGCCTTGATCCACTATGTTTTACTTGTCGAAGTCAAATTTAGCCTCCCCTAGGGCTTCTAGTACACTTCCACATTTCTAGGAGGCTTTTAGCTGAGTGAGAAGTCTGAGTTTCTACAGCACTTTTAGCCACATTTTCCAGATATATACTCTTTTGTTTTAGATCTATTAAGATAGGTTGATACCATCCACAGTTTCACATTTAAACTTGTTTGGTCATTCCCTTAGGGTCCCATCGGTTTCCCTAAGTCTTTAACCCATCTCCCTATATTTTTGCAGTGATCTTCCTCTCTGGTTTTTTGTTGTTGCTACACCACTTTCCAACAGCTTAGTGTCACCTGATCCCAGTCACACCGACATTCAGTTCTCTTGATCGTTTCAGTATATTTCTAATCCGTTTAGCCACCAAGAATCACAATGTTTGAAAACCCAGTGTGGGTGGGGTTTAGTTAACTGTTTTGTTGTTCATTTTTTGTTATTCATTTCAGTTTTTGTAGCAAGATTTTTTCTTTTTTTACAAACACGGTCTGGGATTAATCAATTAATACACTTTCGCACACAAGCACACCTTAAGCGAAGGGCGCTCGGTTTATACTACCAAGCCAAGACTTAACATAGTAAATTTATCTCCCCGCATCAGAGACAAAAGATCTATTGTTGATCTCCCTTCACCATTTCCATGTTCTATGTGTCCTTCCATCATTGCGCTACCAAGGCATGTGTCATAGAGACTATTCGGCCTTCAACCCCAGTTTTTACTTGGGTGTATTACTCCTCCCCATTGGGTTCAAGTTCATAGTCCTCCAAGTCCCCATACCAACTCTTCTCTCGGCCCTTCTAATTCCTCATCTGATTCTAAGCCTCCTTCACCACATATCATCACCATGTATGGACCCACAACTAGTGCAAGAACCCAACCTAGTGGTGGCTCTGGTGCTAAACCAGTGGTCACATCAAGCATAAAACTATTAGGAATTTTTCTATTATCCCCCATGCTCCACTTTATGGCTAGGCTAAGTCTACCAGATCTTAACCAATTGGTAAATGAACCCATACACCATTATGCTGGTTGGCCCTCTATGGTGACTAGGCTTCCCTTAGACATCCCAAAGTTTGAGGGTATTGCTGGAGAGGATCCTACCAACCATTTTCGATCCTTCCATATGTGGTGTTTGTCTACATAATCAATGAATCCATTTGTCTTTGGCCATTCCAATGCACACTCACTCGAGATGCTGTAAAATGGTATGTAGACCAGCCCTCCACCTCTCATTCCCTTTTCGTGACATTTTCTAAACTGTTCCTTTCATATTTCAAGTTACCTCTCTGGTACAACAATGGTATTGAGTTATTGACCACATTCTGTCAATCCTCTGCTACTCGCCTTTCTAACCATGTTCAAGAGTGGTGTCGAATAAGGAGCACCTATTGTGCCCTACCTTTCGAAGATTGTGTCTATATAGATTGGTTTCATAAGAGCCTTTTATCCCCCATCGGGAAAGATGCGGCATCCCATTTTCCTCACACCGAGGAAGAATCTCTCCAGACCGCTTTAAGATATTATCTAATTTATGCACAATCCAGTTATGTCTATACTGTCATTCTAGACCTCCCTCATCCAGGAAGTGCCAATGCACTGAGGGCATCTCACACTGCGGACAGTATCATTGGATCTCTTTCACACTCTTCGCACATTCTCAGCAGAGTTATGGATATCTATAGGGGGGCACCAGTTCCTCCAACATTTATGCCCCTCCTTCCAGCAACATGTTTCCCATGCCCCAACCCGTCTACAAAACTATCGCTCCTTCTTACGCACAACTTGGCTCTCGATCCCCTCAAGAATTAGCACCGCCACGTCCAATGCATCCTCAGCCCTAGCAGCCACCACCCCTCAGGGCCAGGTGTTTGCACAATAGAGTGATACCAATCCCAAAAATTTGAAGAAAAAGAATAAGGGGAAGGGTAACAAGGGTAACCAGGGTAACCAAGGTAACCAACCTTGTGAACCCTAGGGGAACCAACCTAACACCAACAACCAGGAACGGGGTGGCCAACCCAAGCATAAAAAGGTTATTCATATGAACAAGCCTTGTGCATGTTATGGTGTACATGGCCACTATACACATGAGTGTCCCCTCTTACCCCATATGTGCCAAATACGGGAAGCTCGAGAAACTTCTAGAGGCCAACAATCGCCTCAGAATCCCTCGCAACCTGAATCGACCATGCTCGCAAATCCTTTCCCTTAGCAAGGATTTGTTGCTACTCAACACCATCGAGGTCAAGCAACCCACCTCCCCCAATCTTCTAGTCCCGGTGACTGCCAAATCCTGATGATGAACTCTAATGAGGTTAACCACTCCAATATAAAAATACAAACTTGGTCGCGTCAATATGACAAGCCCTCCACTTCGTCAGCTACCAAGTCCAAAACCAAAGTTTCCATTGAGCATCTTACAACACCAAATGGTCCTTTAAATATCCCTTGACCCAAAGTTAAGGCCATTACCAAGATCCCAAAGGGACAGTTACTCCGTAATGCAGCTTCTAATAGAGCTGCCCATACATACAATATAGTAGACGACTTGGTGCAATCACCTACCACCATGTCGACAATGGAAGTCCTCGAGTCATGCCCTTCCCAAAATAAGGCTCTACTAGCTACGTTAGGTGCATTGGATCCTTTTGATGGTCGCTTGATTGTCTTCCTTTTTGATTCATCATAGCATCTCCCATTGCCTTCATCTGTTTCTTTCCAAATACCAGTTCGAGTCCGTAATTCCATGATCTCCAGATGCATTATTGACCAATGCACATCCACATTTGTGGCTTCTGCTGCTATTTGGAAACAACTCAAGTCACCTAAGTTTTTCCCCTCCACCATCTCCTTTCATGCTTGGGATGGACACTCCTCCCAACCCCTTGTCATATACCCCAATTGTCGAGTGACCCTTGCAGGCAAGATTGTCCATGTCGATATCGAAGCCATTGATGCCCTTTTGGATTACAACATCCTCTTAGGTCATAGTTACACATATTCCATGTCAGCTATCGCGTCTGTGGTGTTCCACAAGATGTGCTTCCCCCATGAAGTGAATATCATTACCATTGATTAGTTGACTTACTACAATTCGACATCCGTGACCTCCACTGAGTTCATCATCTCGTCGATGTATGAAAATCAGTCTTCAACTCCTTGCACCAATGTCTCACCCGGAGTCTATAAGGATTCATAATTATTGTGTGCCTTCCCTAGTCCCCCCCTTCCCATTCTTGAACCTACTTCCATGAGTGTTTGCATGTTACAAGCATCACGGGCTACCCTTAAGCAGTCCGGTACACCTAATCAACAACTAGCTCCTCAGGATCTGACTGTTTCTCTTCCAACTAAACCCTTTGGACCCACTCCCCTAGGACCTCCTCCATTCGTGGGTGCCTCTCCTATGTTTTCTCCAGGAATTTTTCCTCCAGGTCTTAACCATCCAAGAGCTATTCCCCTGGGACATTATCCTACCAACCAGATACCTTTCTTATTCCCCCCTCTGGGAATTTTTCCTGTACTTGTCATGGCTTCACTAGTCCTTCTTAACATGACTCTCAAGATCCTAGTATGGTACATCGATCCCCCTACAAAAACTATGTCTGGTCAGCGAAGACCGTATCATGCTTTGACCCCAGTTCAACCAGTCTCCATGACCCCTGTCGCTGCCTCAATTCCATCACAACCTCAACAGGAACCAGCTCCTATTGCAAAAGCATCTAGCTAGGGAGGAAAATACAAAAGGAAAGATTTGAAGGATAAGGATCCCCAAGCTCCTCCAGCCCCTAAGGCCCCAAAGGCAACACCACCATGCGCTTTGCGTGATGTCATTAGGCACGCCACCAACAATTATCCTGAAATTCCTCAACTTAAACCATTGGTTCATGAAGCATTCCCTAAGTCGAATATTATGGAATTCCATTTTAATATATGGTCCCACCCAAGAAACTCAAAACGCTGCGCATAAACCATCCTTATGCCCTGTGTGATCATCATTGTCACTATTCCCATTATTGCCCTCATCTTGATGAATTTTGTGATTGCCTCGGAGTGATTCGCAAATACGACGACACTCATAGTGGATCATCTACCCATTGACCCATGGATTCTCATACCACTAGTCAACTAGAATAGGGAGACTCTAGCCCTATTGTGATCACTCCCCCTGATGTCGAGATGGCAGACACCACGGTCCCTTTCCTTTACCTGTCATCATCCTTGAGTTCCTCGCAGGCAAACCTTCTTGAGGTTTCTACGCGCATTTCTATTGAACTCCTTCCACACAATCCCATGTCTCAACATCAATAGATCCTCCATCTACCAATCCATCATCTACCATTCTAGACGATGCATATGTGAACCTTATTTCTCAGTTTGAGGCAACAGATAATATCGCCACGTCATGTAGTCGATTTTCCTCCCATCTGCCCATCTCCTATCCTGATGAGGAAACCATGGAAGCTATGTGTAGCCCTGATTACCCCTACACTTAAGTAAGGGGGCATTCCTTCCGAGGATTTTTAAGGCCATTTCCTTCCTAATTCTCCCAATGCACTCTACCTCAAGAAATTTTTCTCATAGCACATCCATTTGATTTTCGTGTCTTTATTTCTGCCATCAAGTTAGGCAGATTGAATTATCTCATATTTTTTCTTTTGCACCTTTTAGATGGATCCATCATGCACATCGTATATTGGTCATGTCAATGGTGCAAGTCGTTTCTCTTGAAACCTAGCCTCTACATCTTGGGCCATTTTTATACCCTTACATATGTTAGCCCTTTTCAATACCGTGTTCATTGGATTTGCCGCCAACAATTAGGTTGAATATGATGCAGTGATAGGTTTTTTAGTCGATGCCCTCGCTCATGGCATCCTTCATCTTTATGTTCATTTATATTACTTGGTACTTATCATGAAATTGAATTGTGTGTATCATGTGCATAACCAAATCCTATTTAGAAAATATCTACGAGTGAAGCTATTGGTACGTGAATTTGAAACCATCACTTTCAGTCATGTGATTAGAGCACAAAACCACTATGTAGATACCATTGCAAACAACATTCTAGATTGCCATTTATCACATGTATACCATAGAAGACAACCATAAACAAAACAAATGGTGAACCGTCATCGTTATATAAAATGCATAATCATATTATGTATCATAAAAGTGTTTGGAGCCATAGCTGTAAATACATCTGACATGCCCATAGCATGTTACAAAAATCACAACCAAAGGGACCCACATGTCCCTCCATCTAGTCATTGTCCAGTAGATCTCATGCCAAATGCTCTGCTCCACTTGCACGCAGATCACTTACTCCCTAACCTGCCATCGCCACATGCTGCATGGTGCCTTGCCACACTGAGGGTACACCGATGCACTCATCTATGTATCGACCCTATAATTCATGCCATGTGCTCTCTGAAACCTCGGTCAAGAGTACATTGAACCTACATTGCAAATCAGCAAGCATCGTAGTATTCCCTCGACCCTCTGTGATTATGATGTCCCCCAATATGCAGCCTAAGGTGCTACGGCTCAGCCTGCATATCCTACTGACTTCGCTGATGCTATGTATGCATACAACATATTTCACACTCAGTACCATATACATGTGATAGAAATATAAAATGCACCATAAAACGTAGCAAATTAACACTTACCATCAGGTACCCATGCTCACCCAGGCAGAAGTGGCAAGTTAGGATCCCCTTGATATTTCATCCCACTATAAGGGTAGTCCTCAATGAAAAGTGGAATCTTATCCCAGTGTATGAAAAACTCAGGTCAAAACACCCATCTAACTCCCACTCCTCCTCCCCTCCATAGTAGCTACCCCCAGCGATGCATCCTGGGCTACTGCAGGCCCCCATCTCAAATCTATACGTGAGGACATATAGTGGGTATCTTCTAAAAGAAGAATACACATAATACTATACCAAAAGTATAATCATGATTCAATTTCCTCTTGCAAAGACTCAACTATCATTTCACCAACGACATAATCATCTAGGCCCACCCATATTAGGTCCCAACCAAAACACTCTCAACTAACATCATCTACCCACCAGTGATGTGATGGAACACCTGGCTATCCAAGAGCCGTAGCATCACTGCAGTAACAGCTTCTGTCTCTAGCCTATCTAGATTAACAAGCGGGATAGTTGTTCCCTTGACACTAACACCCCATCGACAATGGCGCTCCACAAACTCAGTAATGTTGCACCCATGAGGTAACACCAGATGAATACCCCCCACCACTCCGATGGGAGGCATTCTGGTCAAAAAGTAAATATCATGTATTGTAATGTGAGCTCGATCTTATGTGCCTGCATGACAAAGACCTCCTTGTTTGGATCAAAATATCTCACAATTCTTGATAGAAAGGGCTCACCTGCCCTCATCAATGGGTTCTCTACCAACTTGAGAACCCCATAACAATCGAATGCCCCTCGAACCACCTGATTCCCCTGGATCTTGGAGCGAAGAGTATCGAAGTCTCATTGATGCGAGTTTATTTTTAGCTCTGCCTTATCTTTAAAACACCACATGTCTTGTTAGTTCAGAAAAGAAAAAAATTGGCTACATTGATCAACCTGTAGCCCCCACCAGGCCAACTGACCAACTCTTTCTCCAACCACAAATCGAAATTTTCAACCCAGAAAGTGCAAGCTCGCAGGCTTCCAGTTATTTCCTATGACCCGGATCACACTTCTGGGCCCAGAAAGTGCGATCCAACAATGAGCAAGGGCAAGGGTCTCTCAGGGAGTTGTCAGGTTCCAAAAATGAGGAAATAAACCACTAAAATTGAATAGATGGGTAAGGCCACCTACTTGAAAGTCGCAGATCCTGATTCTAACGGTCAGTTTTGCCACTACAATCTCCACAATATTTAGGGCCTTTTCCTCCTCTCAAAATTCAGCACAAATCACTTAGCAAATGAATCCAAATTGGAGGAAAAACACCCTTTTATAGAAAAATCCCCAATTTTTCTATCACACATTGCGACTGGACCATAGCTCAGTTTGATGAACCATTAGTACTATTGGAAAGCTATCACCGAGCTCTAAAATGAGTCCTCCTCAGTTTTTGACAATTTGACACATCACCCAGAAACCATTTTTCTAAGAAGGTCGCTTCATCATCTCTCCAAATTGAATTTCGTCATAAAGCGACATTTGTACTTTCGATTCCACCTCCTCTTAATAATTTTTGTACCATATGTCAACTTTTGTCATGAGTAACCATCATTTACTCATGTTTTGATGGTCCGCATAGGGCCTAGTTTTTGTGGCAGCGTCATCAATTCACCTTCTTCAGAGCATCTATGATGAGTCACCCTTGCGTTATTGGAGTATATTTCATGACCCATCATATCATATCGTAGTATTCCATCCATATTTGCATACCGTTCATCCTGTGTTCCCCATTTTGGCCTCCAGTCATACTATCCCCATCGCCTCTGGAGTTGAGTGAGTTGCTGCTAGGTCAGCCACCACTTTATGTTATGGCAAGGGAAGTCATATGTTTTCCCATCAATCCCATTTATTCATTATCCCTGGTGTCAGTCCATCAGTCATATTACTATTTTCCATCGTGCTTTAGTTGAGGATCCTCATTACCTCATCTATTGTGAGCCCTATTTTGTCGACATCAGCTCCTTTATTCTAGAAGAATGGCCTAGAGGGTGGTGTAACTCAGTTCCAACATCCATTCTTGTTCGACACCTTGGATCGAGCAGAGGATCTCATTATTTCCTTTTGACTTGGTCATTTCATGTTCGTGATCCATACACTTGATGGTCCTGTGATGCAGCAGATTGTACTAGTGGTTCTCAAGTATGTGTGAGATATTTTAGACCTCATGGAGGGGTGGTCATTCAGGTAGCCCCCCACATGCCCAGATGCATATCTATTATGATATAGCCTCAAATGCATTTCTACAGAGTTTATGGGTTCAGTTCCTACCAATCGCAATATTCATAGCATGCACGTCTCCTCCAGATGATGCATTTAGTTTTGCAGAGCCTTTCCTTGTTCAACAAGGCTTCTCTGGTTGTTCTAACCTCCATCCCACACATTTTTTGAGGGAAGGGGATTTGTATCTCATGTAATCAAACTTATTGCATTCGGTCTCGACTCATGTTTTTACCAAGTACATTATGTATATGAGACACATTATATTATTTTCTGGCTCTGTTGTGCCAGCATGTCATGTACCATTAAGCATGTACTTCATTGCTCAGTTTCATGTTTCTAGGCAAACCATTATTTTTTGTACTAAGTTATCTTGGCGGGTATGGGTATGCCTCCCCTGCCTCATTGAGGTTCAGTGCCACAACATAAAAGGAGACTTGCATTAGTCTTGCCCCCTCTGTCACTATCCTCTCTCAGATTCAACTTCATTGGTCTCTCTCTCTCTCTCCCCTTGACTCCCCTGTGTTCTCTAAGGGATTGTCTTTACAATGTATTTCGATCATACATTTTGCTCCTAACACATATGTTGGGGGGCAATCTATTATCACCAAAAATTGATCATGTAGCCTAATTTACTAGATGGATCAATGTATACCATGTAAAGCCAATTTTACCCTAGTAAAATTGCTTTCACTGTGAGAAATTACCTAATAAACCACCTTTATTAAGTAATTTATAGTTAAACCCATGAAGAATGATTAAATAAATCATTATTTATTTGATTTTATTCTAGGAATAATTAATTTAACCATTGTTTTACTATTATTCCTTGTCAAATTTGACCCATTCATGAAAAATAAACAAATAAATCATTATTTATCTTATTTTTCTCTAAGAATAATTAATTAATCACTAATTAATTATTATTCTTTGTTAATTTTGACTAAATCCCTTAGGAATAATTAAATAAATCCTTATTTTTTTATTATTCCTTAACTAATTCATTGAGATGATAAATAAATCATTTATTTATTTATTATTTCTAAATAAAATTTTAAATACTTTTTCCCTACTAAACAAATATAATAAAATATTCCAAGTGGTTATTTCAAGAATGGGATTAATGATATTTTATTATTGCTCATTATTCGAGGATAACTAAATATTTTGTCATAAATACGAGGGTTTTCCATTCATTATTCACTTTTGATTATTTTCATTGTTGCACTCACTATTGTAACTCTAATTATTTTCATTGTCGCACACCATATTTTTTCTATGTTTATGCATTATAGAGGAGAGAGACTCTACAACATTTGAAGATGTTTGAGGATAGCCAAGAACCCATCCCACAGAGGTAGACTGGTAACATTTATCTATTCTCTTCACAGGTGTTATTATAAAATTGTTATTTACATATTTGTTTTCCATTGGATGTTTGGGGTTATTACTCTTTCTTTCACTGTTTAGCTATGATCGTAGCATAGATCATAATTTTGGCAGGTTTTGTTTCTATCAGTAGTTGCAGATCTACAGTGTTTAGCAGTCATTTCTATTGTTAAGATTTTTTGTCACCCATAATCTTAAACGGATTCTTTTCATACATCATTGAGAAGAAAACACTGCAACAATATTTATGTTGATTATCCATAATTTTAATAAAATTTCTCATTCTTTCTCCTTTTTCCTAGATACCTACGGTTAGGGCTTGGGTTTTATGTGGAAAATTACGGGAAAGTAAATTACATTTAATGTTTTATTTCTAATCAAATAGGAAATTCATTAGTAATAAATATAAAATAAAAATATAGCATTATATTATGTTAAAAATGATCCCATTACTTATTTTTATTTTTTATATATGTTTTCAGCTATTAAACTCCATTGAAAACCCTAAATCATTATTATTTATTTTAAGGTCTTCACTCCTTTGTTGATAACACTTTCAAAGAAATTTGCCTATGGTTTTTATATCGTATTTTTCACCCTATCAATTAAAATATCCAAAACATCAACTTATAAGTACCCTCTAATTAATTTAGGAATATAGTACTTGAACCATGGAATAGAATATAGAGGCCTTCTAGGCTCCACCACTATTATAATCCACTTAGTAGGGATTATATTAATCACCTTAAAAAATTATCATTGAATACCATTTAGGTTATTTTATGGAAGCAACCATTATCTTCAAATACAAAAAAATAATAGGAGAAAAATTGTTGAGGTGACTTTGGCAACCCTTTCTTTTATTGCCCAAATGATTGGTTCCCCGTACTATGTCTTTGAAATGGTCCTGTTATATTTTTTGGCAACAATCCCCATGGGACAATGGAATAAAAGGATATAAGAAGAGAAAAATAGAAGATTCATACCCAGCCATAAAACATTGTTGCATCAATGTACATCTATATGACTCGTCTATAACTCTTATGTATTCTAATGGAGGTTAGACCTAATGGCTATTTCTCAAATAAATATCTTATTTTTTAGAGTTCTTTTTTTATTTTATTTTATTTGATGAGTCTTTTATATAATGCTATTACATTATTTATCCTGTTATGTTAATATTTAATATATATTTAAAGTATCTTGATAGGAATGTTTAAATGTGATTGGAATGCTTTATGTTATAATGTCTCATCTTTTGCGTAGGATATCAATAGAAATTTTCTTATAATTTTTGTAATTATCTAATGTGAGATCATATCTAGTCAACGAGTATTGAAAGTGTTGATGCTTATGGGGTATTTCTTGGTGAAGGAGCTCAAACTATACTACTAAACCCAACTTAAACAATGGATATATTGTAGATACCTAAAAAATTATAATCCTTGTTAGAGGGTAAGATTATGGGCTGGAAGCTACCAAGGGAGGAGATATAGCACTAACTTCCAGAGAGAGAAAAGGAATCTGTAGTTAGAAACTAGAAATTTAAGGATTAACATTTATAAATCGAAGGAAAATTATATTCACAGTAATATTCTTGATATTTTCTTTGTAAATTCCATCTATCTACTATTGTAGTGGATAGAGTGATAAATTCTATTTAATCCATTGTGAAGGGTTTAAGAACAGATGGCTTCCGTTGAAGAAATAATTAACACTATAAATAGTCTTGACAAAATGTGGATCAAATATATTGAAATTTGTTTTGGGCATGTTAAATAAGGATACCTAGTTGAATTTACAGTGGGATGTAGTCAATATTTCAATAATGCAAAAAGAAATTTTGACACCAGTCCCTGAGGATTTTAAAGGTTGAAATCCCATTATTGATTAAGATTTCATTTTTCGAGAAGGTAGTTATGAGTATGAGTACTAATAAAGTGGAAGGCTAAAACCCTACATAGATTAGGGAGATGAATACATGGGAGAAAATATTAGATAACATTGGAAGGGAGCATAAAGGATAGATCTTGGGTAGAAAAGATAAAGAAGGGAATCAATATATTTGAGAATAACCAAGATCAAGGAATTGATTAGGAAATAAAGTTGAAAGTAGGAGGGAAATAACTAGAGGTATAGGTGTGATAGTAACATAAGCACAAAGCACTAGGAACATAGAGAAATAATGGATCATTGGGGAGATGGTGCAAGATGGTAGTGCCAAGAGAAAGGAAAGGTCATCGAGGAGACATATCTCAAAGGAAAATACTTTAGGAGAGGCTAATTAATATAGTAGGAATAGATGTACAACTAAATAAATGGGATCCTGATGAGGGTTATGAGACTTGATAAGGTTAAATGAGTATGAAGAGTAGGATAGTAGTAATAATAGGATAATATGTACTAAATGATAAGCCAATATGCAAGATTAAGTGATACACTTGCATGATTAAGTTTGGAACACTCTTCTAGATTCATTGAAATAAGTAATCAAGTAGGAAGGAATAGGCCCCATCTTTGAACAGCCCCCCTTATGCATTTTAACATTGAGTTTAAAGAAACAAAAAATTAGTAGTGAAGTAGATGAAAGTTTAAGTTAGTGAGAAGTCGGGAGTTTTTAGAAGAAATGAGAGTGTTTATGAAGAAACAAATTTAGGATACCACCAGAAGTATCATTTCAAGGAAATTTTTGTATAAGAAGATTCCACCAAATATGAAACAAATATTAGGTGTATAGTAGATAGTTGGATCAACAATGAATTCTACCATGAAAACATAAAGACTCAACATCGAGATTCCAAAAACTTCCTAGGACTAGAAGCGATTATGAAAAATAATATTAGTTCACATCTAAGTTAATCTAGGTAGGAAATTATAATAGGAACAAAAACTCCAAGATTTCATATAAATAGACTACATGTCAAAATATGGCCCTTACATGGTATATGAAGTATAATGAAATGACTTTAATAGGGTATTCTAGGTCTCTTATGGAAACATTTTCTACAAGAATTTCAAAAAAAAAAAATTAAGTCCCATTGCATCATGAAGTTCAAGGATATTAACCAACAAGTAAGAGAATCTGTATCATACTATGGTCAACACCTTAGAATCATGTTCGATAGACTAAAATTCCATAATGAACATTTAAATAATTAGGAATGGTTTATGGAAAGCCTTTCCCATAAAATTTTAATTCCATTTACCCAATGAAAGGTAACCACATAGGCAGAAGCACTCGAGATTGTGAAGTGCATACAATATACTCTTGGTGATGCTAAAAGTTTGAAAGGGATTGCGTAGTTTTATTTGCAACTTGTCATGCTCATTTCATAGTTGTAGGAGATCACTGATGTAAATATAGGTCATAAGAACATTTGCATGTGTCACTACAAACTATGTAAACGCACACCACTGAAATGATTACATCATATTGAGAAAATATATTGCGACACATATGCTCAGTCTATTTCTAGCACAACCGAATCCATTGTTGGCAGACATCCATGGGGAATGGTGTGATATTTGAAGGTAATGGAATATTTTACAACCTCTTAGAATTATTATTAAATGAGTCACATTCATCTAGGATTTTTTCAAGTCTTTAGGGAATGATGAAGCATTGGCCTACATATGCTTATAAGGTTGAAGCATAGACTAAAGGAGAAGAACTTGTATAAATCCAAAGGGGCCTTAGAGAATGATTCAAGAAGCAAGGATGAGTATATGTGGGAATATGGCTTAAATGTAGTTGGCCCAATTTAATTGCATAAATTAGGATATTAAATTTCCAGTGCAAGAGTTCCTAAACTTTTGAGATGTCATGCACTGTATGCGCAAGATTCAATCTAATGTCACACTACTCAATTAGAAAATTGATGACATTAACTATTTAAGGAAAGTTAAATCTAGGTTACAAAGGGTAATTAGCAGGAAATTTTTAAATGACATTCTAAATTGGTAAACTGAATATAACATAAAACAAAACTATAATCTATCAATCCAAATATAGAAAGGGACTAATCTTACCAACCTAGACTAATTACCAACCTAGACTAATCCAGCTTACAATGGAAAAATATCAAGTTTCGAGGTGCAATATTCCTTTCAACAATGAGAATGGAAGGCCCACACAGTTACACATTATTTTGTCGCATTCATGGAAATTTATATCATAGCCATATCCTTCACCATATGAAGCATAATTTCCATTAATCCCTAAAACGAATTGAAGAAAATAATTTCTCTGGAAGTGTTGTAGCTCCTACAACACCCCCCCAAAATATTTAGTAGAAATTCCTAAATTTTGGGTCCCTCCTATTTTTCAAAGTTTTAGTGGTATTCTTGTGGCTTGAAATGATCTAAAATCCTTCAAAGAACTAGTTAACATATTTCACTATATATTGTCATGGAACATATTTCCCGTGCTTGCTTGTCCTATGACATCCTCATGATTAGGGTTTGTGGAATTTGTAGCTAGTGAGTTGTATAAAATATTTATCATCCCGCTTCCTCCATTCATGTCTTATATTGGTTTAATGTATTGTGTTTTGGGCAAAATATGATGATCATACTTATGTGTTCCCTTTTTTGTCTAGGGTTTAGATAAGGAAACAACAAGATCAAAAGGCATATCACCACTAGAAGCAACTCTTAATGGGAAGAAGCTACTATTAGGTCAGAAATATTAGAAGATGCATCATGACTCATTGGTCATTTAATGTTGGCATATTGTTGTAAGGATCAACTTTCCTTCATCCATAACTTAGCTTATAGGTGACAATGGGTGTCTAATGTTACATGTGAAAATAAGTTTTGGGTTCCCCGAACTTGAAATTTTCTCAGACTTCTTTCCCTATGATCTCTTAAACTTTAATTATATTTTGACATGACCCAAGTTACATTGCACCCTTTTAGGCTTAGTGTTAATCACTCAAAGATTTTTTCTTTTGGTCCTTTTTTGGAAGTTGCAATTGCAACTTGGAATTCTAGCCTTCTTAGCCTCAGGAAGTTTGGTTTGCGACATAGACCATAAACCTAATCTCCCAAGTCGCAATTCAGAAGTATAGTTCCTAATAGCTTATCCTTTGTCCTCTAGAAATATAATTTGTGATAAAAAATAAACCATCATCTTCTTAGGTTGTAAGTCACAAATCTAGAGCCTAATGTCTTCTTCACTCCTTCGACAAGTGTGACTTGTGGCTAGGCTTTTCCTCATTGCATGTGACTTAACCAAGTCACACTTTTGTATATGTGATTTCCCATCACTTTCTAGTTCCTTATATATTAAGGTTGATCTTATATTATTTCATTATACACTCTGAAATTGGATGAGTGACCATATCTCTAGATAGTATTAAGGATTGTGAAGTTCTTGGTATCTAACACATTCCCTCTCATCATTATTCTTTGTCTCATTATGTATGTGAATGGATTCAATTTTCCTACGCTCCTCATGAATATTTATACTATAAAGTTTGTTTCCTCTCATTGATATATGTGCCCAAATATGAGTTACCTTTAATCAATCTATCCCTGGATTTTTCCCTTACATGAATGCCCAAATTTCTTCCCAATCCTTAGATTTGGCAATGATGGTTCCAAACCCTTTCCCCTTATTTCCTTTTGCAATGGATTTTTCATCAAATTTAACACATATTCCAAAATTTCAATGTCCCAATTACATGATACCATGTTAATGAAATCCGATTGGTTGCAGGTGAAATTGTATTAATGCAATCACGTGAATTCATTACTTGAGTTTACATGAATTTATTGGGTGGAATCACATATGTCTATTTATTGAATTCATATGGTTCATAGATTGAAATCATAATTGAATTGTATAATTTAATTACAACAGTGAATTGCGAGTCCTTTACCTTTCATTTGAGTGTTGATCTTGTGATTTATTAACAATAGAGAAAACATTTTCCCAGATTACAAATCATGATTCTAGTATAAACTTAGAATCGTTGTTATATGGGTTTCGGATTGACAAATTCACTAGGGATTCTCCTCTCCTTTAGTTGTAAATATCATTTATAAGCCGAATGACGTTTTGATTCAAATATGTGACTTGAATAAGAGGCTTTTCATCTAAAGTCACAAGTTGCACTTCTAATCTTTAATGAAGTTAGTAACCCAATCTGCAATTCCACTATAATTTGAATCAATAAATAGCCTTGCATCCTCCCTTCATCAAGTTGTAGTTCCCGTATTCAAACGTAAATGGCACTAGAAAAATTATCTGTGAGAAAAATGGGAGGTCCCTCTTGCTCAGGTCACAAATCACACTTATAAGCCTTAGAGATACTAAAATCTTGATCTATGAGTGAGGCAATTTTTTCAAAGATGACTTACCTTACGAGTTCACATTATAAGTGTAATTTCCCTCAGTGAAACACTACTTTCGTACTTTACATGTAACGAATGATTCTCGATCATCAGATATGTCAATCCTAAGAAGAGGAAATGACATCAGGGACATTTGTCCTTAAGAAACAAGATTGTGTGCTTAATATCTTTGCGATTGTGATAAGAGTTGGTGGAAAAGGCACTCATTAAGCATATTGTCCCTTAATATGTATTATGGTCCATTTAGCAGACACTGTAGCTATTTTCCTTGGATTCTAGTCACACCTCAACCCCCCTTCAACATTGACTGGATAACAAATTTTAAGATTGTCCTCTAAAATTACTTTTGCATTTATACAAATCATGCAAATGAAACCTCAATGTTACAGTTAATACTGATAGCATAAATAACTATAAGTTAAGTTTGCTAAGTTGAAAGCTTTTAATAAATTTGAGACTATGGCATCTGCTTTGAGCCCTACTACATTGAGTGCCAACCACAAACCCATGAAGGGGTTATGCGAGTTTATTCATGAATAGTGCCAAGGGGAAACATTAGTAGTAGCATATTCAAAACATGGGCATGCAATAAAGGAGAAATTAAGAATTGAATGTGTCAACAATAGCGTTGTTATAAAGTTATTATGAGGATTGAAAAAACATTAAAGTGAACTTATAACTGGTCTTGGAAGTTAAGATTTAGTTCCTATAAGTTTGGGTGCATCCCACGATATTTCAAGGTTTAAGCTAAAGTTTAGTCCTGATAAGGTGGACACAATTATGATTCAAGAAAACATTATACTTGTCAATCTTGAAAAGGAACTTAATACACATAAAATGAGGGTACAATAGTTGTATGGATGGCATTTTCTAGGACTCTAAAAAATTGTTCACAGAAATATGTAGTATGTAAAAGTGGTAAAGCTTGTAGGTAGATGAACAAATGATCGTGATACAAATTTTTCAGAGATACTTCCAGACGAAGTTGAATTCGAGATAAAAGAGGCAACATCAATATTCTTGGGAATTGAATTATGTGGTCATGCCATGTTTAATATTAAATCTCGTTGTATTTCAGTAAGAAGGAAACATTGTAAATACCAATAAACATGTTGAACTATAAGGGGAATTCATGCCTTTACCATTCAATATGTCCATATTTTAATCATTAATAGAAAATCGTTGAATCCTTGATATAACAAAACTAGCAGATGGAATTAAATTCTATAATATGTTTAGAAAAACAAATGAAACCTCTTTTACTGCTTGTTGTAAAATATAAACTTCTCCAATTAGTATATTGGAAGAAATTTGTAGTTGAAACCCTCATTAATGTTATATGGATAGATATGGAACTATATTTATAGAGTCAACAAAGGCTGATAGGTTTAATGTAATGGCCAAAGCTAGAGTTCCTACAAGTCATAGTGGTTTCATGATATATACAATTATATTTTAACTTGTAAGATAATCATTAAGAGGAATCAATATGAATTCTTATTTTTATTAAACACTCCAATGTCATTAGATATATGTTCAAGCAGATCATTTTTTTATCAGGAAAGCCAAGGTTATCATATTCACCACAATCAATGGCACATCATATGAAGACCATTATAAGACTAGACTTTGTGAACTCAACATATATAACACATGTATATGGATAACAACTAGAACTTTGATATATTAATTCAAATGTAAATATGATTTTCATAGAAATTTGACATTATGTTGTATATTCCTTCTTAAGGTTTTAAATCTCACATTTATACATTCAAGCTCATTTAGATCAAACTCTCATGGATTCTAAAAATATTCACAATAATATATTTGAGAATGCATTTTTATATAATCATCCATATCACCCAAATCCTTCTATTTTTTAGAATTATGCTCAAGCATCACCTAAATAGGCTTTTTCTACAAAAAACCTATGTTTTAGTTCTTAGATGTTTATCTTCGTTTGCTCGAAAATTCTGTCAGAATCTAATTACTAAAAATTCGCTGCAAAAGTAAGACCATATCCTTGTTTAAGAGTTGAATAATTACACATGTTATCCATGTAACCATTGAGTAATATACATCAATATTAGGGGTCCTAGTGACAAACCCCATGTGCCTGAATTTCTTCTACAACTATGTTGATATCTGAATCACAGTGGTGGTTATTAAAACTGGATTTTACATTTAAGAGTTGAACTCACAATTCTTCATTAGAAAACCAACCATAATCCCTCTTAATTCATTAAAAAGATTAAAAATACATGATAATTAACCACTTGTGAATTTGGAGATGTATCACAATGTTCTAATGAATATTTATTATAGGAGTCATAATGAATGATTAAAGGGTGAGGTAAAAACAATTAAATAAATGATGAGAAGGGTAATGAAATAGTCACCAAAACATCTCCCCAAAAATGAGATATTTTCATGTCCTTATGAAAAATGAGGAAATTATATTTGTATTGTACCTAACACTGAGATATTTTCATGTCCTTATGGAAAATGAGGAAATTATATTTGCATTGATCAAACATGATTAACCTATTTCCGAGCATAATTGTATGGAATCCATGATAATGTATGAAAACTATGAAAAAATGAAGTATGGTCAATACAAAGCTCATGTTTAGAAAAAAAAAACTTCTTTTCTTCAGTATTTGATGGTATTAAAGACACCAATAATATTCCTTTCATGCTTAACTATTGCATATACTTTATATTGCATACTCTATTTTTTTCTATATATGATCATACTTCTGTGATGTACATGAAGATAAATAGTAATGGTACTGTCATGATTTACATTATATATACTATGATTCTTTCTTCTGAAACAAAAGTAAGACTACTTCCTTAAAACCATAATCAAAATATTTTTTTATTGGATAATAACATATCAAAATTATGAAGAACATATAGAAATAAGGGAATGTTATATCAAAATGGAGTGGAATGTTGAAAATATGACAAAATGGATGAAATCAAAATAAAATGAATAATGGTGAAGGATAAATTACATGATTAAGTAGTCACTTACCATAATGACATAAACTTCGACTAAATTTAAAAAGTGTTATAGATGTCTTTATCTCAAGTTATACCTTTGGAAGATATTTCATTGGTACTTCTAACTATAGTAGGATAAATGGAGAAGATAAAATTATATAAATGAGGTCAATGTGATTTTTTTTTGTTGGAATTGGCACTTTGAAGATCATCTGAAATCATCACATTAAGAAATGTAAGTGCTACTATTGAAGAGAAGATATGAAAATGCGAATACTGGAACTCTGAAAACTTGAACAAATCTTAGATAAAATGAATTAAGTGATGAAAAATGCATCTAATACACTAAACTACTAAAAATTCATTTTTTTTGTGATTCCTGCTCAACTTGGAAATCATATCTACAATTCATTAGCTACAAAATTCTAGAAAATTATATAAGTTCCCATACACTTCAAAATTCTACAAATTATATTGAAAAGCTAAATAAAATGTCTTAAATAAACTCCCATACATCCATCACTATGCATTTTCTATAAATTTTGTTGCGTTGGTCAAATTGTTATCTTCTCCAAAAAAACCCATGCCTTGAATTTTTTTAATTTGCCTTTGATCTGTAAATGATGCCCACAAGTTCCTCTTGCAAATATGATGTTACATGTTTTTCTATAGCTACATAAATTTTGTAGATTTACAACTATCATCTAAAATATGACAAGTTGAAATTCTCTTTAGAACAAAATAATTATTGTAGGAACAAAACATCTTCCTTGTTTGGAAGTTTTTTTGGTAGTCAAAATTTAAGAATTTTCTTTGGGAGTTTTATCCATAATGATGGTTTATAATCGATATTTCCAGTCTAGAACATGACCCATCATAATGATATAATTATTGAGACAAGGTGGATAGGGTAAGAGGAACAAATAAATAAATAAATAGGATAATAAAGTAGAAATTATGAAGGATACAAGTTGACAGGTAAGCCATAAAGAACTAAAACCTATAAGGAAATGAGAAATATAACTAATGAACAGAGTATAACTAATAATAATATATTAGGACTAGTAACTTGATAATATATTAAAATTAATGATATAAAAACTAATATTGTTAATGATAATACCGTTATATGTTGAATCATTATGGGAAGTTAGTAGCATGAATATGTAACAAGAGAGGTCGTGATAAAGGAAAGCAAGAATGAATTAGATAGTCAAAGTAGGTAAATTAGTAGTGAAAAAATTATTCAAAATGGAGATCCAATATCTTGTTTTCTCTCTTCCACACTTGTACTAATTTATCCATGAATTAATGATCAAAATATGAATAAGACATGTATGATAGCTTTCTAGAAAGGATAATCTAAAGGCTACAACTTTGATTTATCTTCAACACGAAGGGGGAATTTAAAGCTTATGTTGTAGGGAAAACCCAACACCCCCAATTATTTGAAGTAATGGTGATTGTTTCCATTATTTTTTGGCTAAGAATCTTTTATGATTTTCATTTAACTTAAATTTCTTACAATTTTTTCAATTTTTAGTTTTCGTCATATTTTTGTTTTAATTGTTTCATTGAATCTGAACTTTCACAAGCCTTCCATCGATACTTGTTTTGACTTATTTGATCAACTGGTTTGTAAATGGAACTCCTTTGAACTCTGATCATTTTCTCACCTAGACTAAAAATCTAAATAAATGTATAAAAATTCGATTTTTTGTAGCTAATTAAGTTCAATAGCCATTCATTGTAAATATTAACTTTATTGAGTCTTTACAAATATTCATTCATTTTTTTCACCAACTGTTAAGTCCCTATAGTACTAGTTTAGCCTCTTATTGTTATTAGTGCAACACCCTTATTGTATTGTTGTGCCCATGTAGTCCCCATGTTGTTATTATTGTTCCCCATAGAAGCCCACTATTATTATTGTTTTGTCCCTACAATATTATTGTTATGTAGGCTATAATTATATTGGAACCACTTAGACTCCTATATATAGAAAGGAGGTATTGTCATTTCTATCATCGAAGAATTGTTCATTTCTGTAATGTAAAAGAGCTTTCCCCGTTGAAGAGGTTGATTCTGAAGTCATTGATCTATCTTGTCTATCTTTTTGTGACTTGGGTTTCTTAACATTTGGTATGAGAGCTTTGGATTCTAGGGTTTCGCTGCTCCAAACAGAGCATTGTGGCATTTTCGCTATAATTTTTTCTCTATGATGTCGTAGAAGAGGAAAACAAAACCCATTTTCTGAACCTCGGGTCCAAATGTTTGATCTTGTCTCGCTATACTTTCAGAGATATGATCGAAGGAAGTTATGGGTTTTGCAAGATCCCGAATTCCATCTCAAATAGGTGATCGTGGAATTTTCGGTATAATTTTCTTTATACGAAGGTTTAGACTCTAAAATTAAATTCTATTTAAGCCGAAATCGTGGTGAAGCTCAAACCCAAATCTCAAATCTTGTTTTTCTATATTTCCAGAGATATGGTCCAAGACATTTAGGATTTCTATAGGCTCTTGAAGTACATCATAAATAGGTGACCTTGGGAAAATTGTCATAACTTTCTCTCTAATCCTCCAATTGAAATTTTGTCAAAAGTTATAGAAAGAGGATGGATTTTACCTTTATGTGTATTAGTTTTAGGTCCAAAGTTCTAAACAATGACACATGCCACTTCGTACAAGTTTTCTCTATTGAAAAACTATATAATCGGGTCATCTTTGGAGATTGGGTATAAATATTTCGTGGAGTATCCAATTTTGATCAGATTGGTGGCATTGGAAAGAGGATATAGAAGGATACTATAGATTGAAAGTTTAGACCTTGGAGATTCAAAATTTCAGAGATACAACAGATTCAAGATCGAGATGCCAAAAGAAAGAGAAACAATGACACGAATCAAGAAAATAGAAACACCTAGTAAGAAAAATTGGATGGATGATTTGAAGAATGCGATCAAAGTGGAGATAAATAGTTTTATATGTGTCATGGAAGCTAATATTGATGGTAGGGAAGAAGATTTTAAGAGAGGCATGGAATATTTGAAGAAAAACATGGAAGGATTGAAGGAAGGTGGGACAAAACTGCTACAAGAAAGGCCTCCTCATGATGAAAAGGTAGTAGAGGCAACTCATGATGAGAAAAAAATAAATGTTAATCATGATTTCATAGAATCTAACATTGGATTTAAGACCCACCATATTCCAAATATCGATATGAGGAAGTTTGATGGCAAGGGTCCTGTAACATGGATACTACAGATGGAGAAATATTTTGATCTACATAATGTGCAACTATTACAAAAGGTATGTATTGCATCTTTATATTTAAAACTGAATCAATTTTTATGGTATAAAGGGATTTTTTCCCATACACCACTTCTCACCTCATCAATTTTCGTAGAGGAAATGATAACACATTATGAGGATACAAATAGCAACACCTTCTTTAGCCAATTGATAAATCTCAAAGAAAAGGGTTCAATGGCTGAGCACATTGAGGACTTCCAAAAATTGAATATAAGAGTAAATGATATTCAAGAGAAGCATAGGATTGAAGTCTTCATAGGGACTTTAAATGATAACATCCAACATTAGGTTCACCTTTGGGAACCTGATTCATTGGAGAAGGCATATAGGTCAGCAAGAAAAATTGAAAGAAAAATTATGGCAACAAGAAATCCTACTACTCACAGTTATAAAGATGGAAGTGTTGTTGCATCTAGCCTTCCACAACCTACAATGTTGACACCACAAAAATTGGAAGAAAAAGGAGAAAAGAACCTTTGTTATAGTTGTGATAGGAAATACACTAAAGGTCATAAGTGTGATGAGAAGAAATTATTTTACATTGATTGCGAAGAGGAGGAAGAAAAGGATCAAGGAACATCAAGAGATGAGGATATACACCAGGAACCAACCCTAGAGAAAGAAGAAATGAATACTACCATATCTTGTAATGTATTTGAAGGAATTAGCACTCCTCAAAATCTCAAGATAGAAGGGAATATCAAGAAGAAAAAGGATAACCTCACTTTCACACAAAATCAAATGAAATAATAGGCAGGTCAAAATCGCAGGGAAAGAAATTTTGATATAGGTGACTGGGTATTTTTACAACCATACAAACAAATGTCCCTCAAGCAAGATAAGAAGGATAACAAATTATCACCAATTTTCCATGTTTCATGCATAAAGAAGGTTATAGGTGACAAACTTCGAGTTCAAACAATATTGTTGGAACTTGATGAGGAAGGAAAAATCATATTGGAGATTGAAGCAGTCATGGAAACAAGAACCCGATAGCTAAGAAATCGATCAATTTCAGAGTATCTCATGGGGTGGAAGAACTTACCCAATAAAGGTTCTACATGGGAGGATGAGAATGTTATACAAAAGTATCCAAAACTACTCAAACATTGTGGAAAACATGTTTTGAAGGTGAGGGGCATGTTTGGTCCCTGTACTACTAGTTTAGATTGTTATTGTTATTAGTGTAACATCCTTATTGTATTGTTTTGCCCACGTAGTCCCCATGTTGTTATTATTGTGCCCCATAGAATCCCACTATTGTTATTGTTGTGCCCCTACAATATTATTGTTATGTAGGCTCTGGTTATATTGGGACCACTTAGATTTCTATATATAGAAAGGAGGTATTATCATTTGTATCATCCAAGAATTGTTCATTTGTGTAATGTAAAGGAGGTTTCCCCCTCAAAGAGGGTGATTCTAAAGTCGTTGATCTTTTCTATCTTTTTATGAGCTAGTTTCTTAAAACCAACTATACTGAAAAATGACCTAGCTAAGTTGTACAACAGATGAAAATGTGTTTTAGAATCTTGGTAATTTACTCCAATTTATTAATTTAAAACAAGTTGCAAAGACTGGTTTAACTAGGTTGAGTTACCTTCTCTCAAGCTCCAAATGTCTTAAAATATGAATTTCATCCACCAATGGAGAATATATATAAGATCAACCCTCTTGCTAATCAGGCAAGAAAGTGATCCTTAAGCTGATCTTAGGCTCAACCAAGCCACAACTAAATCTTGCCTCTTTATGAAGAGGGCTTTTAGAAATGTAGAATTAATCTAAATGAAAAATTATTCTAAAATGCAAGAAAAAGGAACTAAATCCTAATCTTATCTCAATTAGGCAGATATAAATCTAACCCAACCGACAACAAGATATTTAAATGATTGGGATTCAGATATGTCTGGCTTATGATGAATATCAAGCTAACGAAGTAGTTAAATTAACTAACATTATGAATACCAAATCATATTCTATTAAGAGACCTCTTGACTAAAATTAATCAACCAACAAAATTTAGGAAGTAGTTCACAAAATGATGTTGATTGTTAAATCAGTAATTCGAATAATTAAACAATAATATGAGGAAATAGTTCACAACATATCACTATTTGTTAAATCAATATTAAAAGACAGACTTATGAGTAAATATTTACTCATAAATCAGAATTCAACCTAGAAGAGTAGAGATAAATAATAACATATGATTGAGACAAATTACTCATACCGATAATAGTGCACAAATACGAATAAAATTACACATTCCTACCATCATAAAATGAAACTAGTATTTAAAACAATAGTATCAAAAATACCAATTTATTGAATCAGTTTCACTTTTTTGGTCTCCAACAATCTTCTACAATGCTTGAACTTTTGTTGTTAAAACAAGAATTGCAGTAGTGCTAGCTCTGTTCTCCATACATAATTGAAAGTGGAAAAGAAAAACCCTCGATAACCCTGATCTAAGATGTTCTCTCTTCCCACCTACAACTCTAAATTCCTATTACAAAATTTCTTTTAGAATTCTAGAATTGCAGAGGAGAGAAGCCCTTGTTACATTCTACAATCTGCTATTTAATATAGTTTCAAAAGAATTCTTAACAAGAAAGTTTGTTGAATAAGAAATCTATTTAATCAATTTTCATTGGCTCAAAATTCCATTCTTCTATTCCTAGTGCCTTTTCATTGATTGAGGTCTCGCTATCCTCATCTCTTGAACTGTTTTACTATAAAATCAAATCAAAACAAAATTAAAATGCAAAAATAAAAGCAAAATGCCAAAATTTGGAATTAAAACAAATCTAATCAAATTCAATTAAAAAAATAATTTAAAAGGAAATATGAGATTTCTATTGATGCGTGTGATGATTTAATTGGCAAAGGATATCATTGACGAATGAATTTGCATTCAAAAGAGGCTTGGGCAAATGAAAATGCAGAAAAATAAAACTCAAAAAAAAAATATTTAAAAATTTGGAGTTTGATCTTCTACTGGATTGTAGACCCAATAAATGATCAAATCCATTAACGAAACCTCCTCAGAAATGTTATCCATGATTTTATCTCTCCAATGAGCTATCCTGGGCCTCATTTGGCCAAGTAAAATTTAATCTATGAGTCTCCAAATTTGATGAGTTAAATTGGCAGAATTCTAGAAATTCTGTTGCCTCGTCCGAGAAGTTAGAATTTGTTAATTTAATTCTAATCCTAAATTAAATTGCTGTTATTAATTAATTAATAATAATTAATTATAACTACATTATTAATTCCTATTAACTGTTTAATTAACTAAATATATACAATTATTTTAATTAAATTAGATTAATTATATATTAAATATTAATTAGTTTAATTATATTAAAACTAATTTAATAAAGTTATTAATATTTAGTATATATAATATGTTAGCACATATATATAAAATCCCTCAATTCATTTTAAATGAATTGAAAACAAAACAAAAAGTCGAAGTTATGATCGCATCATCCTTATCTCATTTTTTTGTTTCTTTTAAATGGTAAGGTTTAAGATTATGCGATAGGAGGTTTGCGACAAGACTTTTGCAATAAGAAATTTAATGATTTCATCCGCATTATAACATTTTTTTTTAAATGTTAAGGTTTAAGATTATGTGATAATAATTTTGCTATGAGACTTTTGCGAGAAGACTTTTGCCATACAAATTTTCACGATGATATTTTGTGATATGATTTTTTGTGATCTTGGTCTTGGGGGCTATTAAATTAATGAAGATGAGTGGGGTCCACATGAATTAACAATCCTACAAATTGAACTATAGCCACTTTTCAATTTTGAGAATCCGGTCTTGGCAACTTGTTTTAAAATAATAAATTGGAGTAAATTACCAAGATTATGAAACATGTTTTCATCTGTTGTACAACTTAAATGGGTCATTTTGCAGTACATTTAATGAAAAAAATGAAAGAATATTAGCAAAAGTTAAATAAGAGTGAATATTTGCAACCAATGACTATTGAACTTAATTAGCTACGAAAAATCAAAATTTTATACATTTATTGATATTTTTACTTCATGCAAGAAAATGATCAAACATCAAAGGAGTGCCATTTACAAGCCGATTGATCAAATGAGTCGAAACAAGTATTGATTGAAAGCTTGTGAAAAGTTGGATTCAATGAAACAATTAAAATAGAAATCCGATGAAAACTAAAAATTTAAAAAATTGTAAGATATTTAACTTAAATGAAAATCATAAAATATGCTTAGCCAAAAATTAATGGAGAGGGTCCTCATTACTTCAAGTAATGGGGGGTGTTGGGTTTTCCCTACAAAAATGGTGACACACTGAGAAGAAATAGTTATCTCTTAGTTAAAGAAAATGAACATTAATTTATCCAAAGGTTGAAATAATCGAGTTTACGAAATCATCTAACAGTAAAATATTTCCATAGGTCTCACATAAAATAAATTAAGCAATATGAGTCTGTAAATATAAGTACTCAAAATAGGTTCAAGTAAAAGTCATGAATCCACATTTGGGAAAAAAAATTAAACTACCTCATATACAAATAGAAGGTAGAGATAGGAGTCTTTGATAAAGTATATATCCATTTTATGATTGTCTCTCACATCGCTTTGCTTCCAATGAGCCTAAAGAGTACCCCAGTGAAGTTGTCTTTTATGCCATACAAGCCAAGTCCCATTGCCAGTGAGCATTCATAGCCCCGACAGGTTTACTTATATTTCCCATGCTTCCTCTTTAATCACCCTTTTTATAAGCATATTTGCAAGCTTGTATTTAATGATATATTGGAGTGAAAGAGGTGGGATAGTAATAGAGATTTATGTTTAATGGACATAATACTTTCATAATGTTTGCCCCAAATCCTTTCCCTACAGCTATCAATTAGAGGACTTTATGTGGAGGCGTGGAAGGGATTCATTGTATTAAACCAAAACCAATTATTTCCTTGAAAAAGTATACTCAATCACCTAGAAAGGATGTGTGTTCAAAAATATTTAAAGCAAGAGGAATTATGATTCCATAAGGATAGGCCTTTAATGATAAATGAAATTCACTCATATAGGAACAGTTAAGATTTCCCTGTGTATGTCAACCATTTTTGAATAAGAAAGGTCCTTTCACATATATCATAGTAGAGTCATCAAAATAAATTAAAATTTGAAAACAAAAGGAAAAGAAATAAGCAATCAAAAATAAAAATGAAGAAAGTGAAAGGTGAAAGAAAAGATCCAAATTTTTGAAAGATAAACTCCAAAAAGATAGTTTATACCAATGTTTGAATGAGGCAAAGTAAAAGTAAATAATCGCGTGAATGTTCCTTCTTTTGTTGAGATTTAGATAAATTTTATCTTGCAGATTTTTAAGAATTTTGGCTTCCGATAATAGTGATGATAGATAATATACTAAATGAGAAGTCTATTTCTACTCCAAACTTTCTTGTTTCGAAGAAAAACCTACAAAAAGCATCTTAACCATCTTCTAATAAAAACAATGCTTAAGGAAATAGTTAAAGGTTCAGAAACTCCCCAGTTTAGATGAGTCGATGAGGATCATTACTGCTTCTTTCAAGAACCTCATAGAAAACTGAGCAAAAGAGAATGAACTTCAAAACTGATATAGTAGAGGTGCAAAAGGTTGATGAAGACTTCTAAAAATAGATTTTAGGTTTAGTAAAATTAAAAAAAAAAAAAAAACCAAAAGAAAATAAATTAAATTAAATGAAATTGGGCACATGAAACTTACTGTTGTAGAATTGCATTAAATCTTACCTCAGAGGTGTCATCTTCTCAAACAGTAGATAAGTTATCCATTTAATTAGAATTAAAAGCATGAAGAAGTTGAACTAACTGTAATTTTATAACTCCAGAATCATCATTCATTAAATCTATACTAAAGCGAGCAGTAAATTAAGAAAGTAACATTTCTTGTTCAAGGAATCGAAAATAAGCCAAATCCATCATAAATAAAAATGAATATATACTTCTTAATGAATCGCAACCATGAATGCTCTTATGATATTGTAAATTTCATATCAATTCCATGATTTCCATAAATTTTCAGAGTTAAGACCAAATCGAAAATAGTGAAATACATAAGTATAGATGGAAAGGTATTTCATTTAGCATATTAAATATTGAGTGATAGATTAAAACCCAAATGTAAGAGAAATCGAAAATAGCTTATCCATGTTCAAAGTTTCTTATGAATTTCTAAATTACCATAATGGCCGCCCAAAAGTGCCTTAAATTATTTTATATAGGACAACGCCTCATCGCATGTTTCACATCGCAAGTTTCTTTCCCATGCATAACTTCAAACCGCAAGATTAACCTTTTGTTGATATGCGATTGAGTGTTATATGATAGTTAAAACATAATGGCAGAGAGGCATAAATTAGAGTTTATCGCATTACAGGATCTTAAGACAAAGCGCCATTTGAGTTTTACGATGCGATATAAGTATTCTGATGGAAAGGTTGTGATATGAGCATATCCAATGGGAAATTGTGATTTGTGATATCGAAGAATAATCACAACGAAGATCAGAGCAGTTAGGAAAATGAAATTTCGATATTATTCTTGCAATATGAGGGAATGTGATAAATGATGTGTCTCATTGGTGAGATTGGCTTTCAATTTATAAGAGTTCAGTGATAGGATGTTTTGATTAGAAGATGTAACCTCTTTGATATGCCGATATGCAATGAATAACGGACTCGATCATTTAATTATATGGATTTCATATCGGATCTGGGACATTGGAACTTTTAAACATGTGCCTCAACCGAAATTGCAATTTATGCACGAACCCAATATCTGTCATAATTGCATTTAAATGTTGTATTGGGTCTGGGACATTGAAACTTTTAAATGTATGCCCCAACCGAAATTGTGATGGATGCAATATATTTTAAAACTGGATTTAAATGTCATATTGGGTCCGAGGTTTTATGGTCATCGCAATATTGGTGAAGTCAATTATCAGAGATTGTTGACTCCGGATATCGGAGAAATTTAAAATATGGCATTTTACAACTTCGAGAACTTCTCAAGGTATTTAGTTCAAAAGAAAGCGACCAAGTTAACTTTTCCTTTTAACAAAATCCCTTTTAATAGATATCAGAAATATTGGATAAGGGAATATGTTTATTGGAGCTTTTTCGAATGATGACAATTATGCTATTAGAGTGCTCCGATATGAATCTTCTAATACTATTTTTAAAGGTTTGTTTGGGTTTTAATGAATGAAAGAAAAATTCAAAATGTTTAAATTATGATGAACAACCAATAATACTTTCCTGAATATGTTACAGATTTGAAAAGGTCTAGGTGCTTGCTTATCTTAAGTCTCGATAATCAAGTCGATGAAGACATGTAAAAGAAATAAAGCATAAATAAGAAATAACCTTTGAAAAAGTAAAAATAATAATATATGACGATGAACCTATAAATAGATACCTAGAAGAAAATTGACAATAAATTTACCTCTTGAATCTTCCAATTCCCCCAAATTTTCTCAAAATTTGCATATGTTCAACATGACCTAATCTAAAATTCTATGTAATTAATTTTCAAATTGCCTCCACCTCTAATTTAGATCGGAAGACAAGAGTGGTGAAAATGAGCTCCTTTTCGTAAATACTTATGAATAAAAAATTGTCAAGCTGTAGAAAATTCTTGGAATTTATTCATATCTATGATCAATGTGATGTTTTTTAAAACAAGACAATTAAGGACTAAACAAATATGCATGATCTGTTTATTCGAGAGCTTCTAAAATTTTAGAAGCCTCTTTTCCAAAAATGGAAGGGAATGCCCAAAAGAAGTCAGATTCATTAATTGCTTTATCGAAAATATGAAATAATGAAATAGGTGCTAATAGAAAAGAAATCTAATATAAATCAATCTATTCCTACATCTAACTGGATTAAGGAAACATGACTAGGTATAGTCATACTTCCAATGTAACCACTCTCTCATTTTTATTCCTGCATGTATGTACAGGTCAAAAATTAGTAATAAAAACAAAAATATAATTAAACTAAGAAAGTTAAATTTTAAAGGAGAATGTACATTACTTGCGAACATATTTACAAAAAGAAACTTAATTACCTTCTCTTGAACTTCTGTTTCCAACTAAATTTGAATTGGATCGTAGAAATCTCGATGGATTTCCACTATTGATTGGGAGATGTTTAGAAGAGAAGATGACAGGCTAGATTGTGGAAATGAGCTTTTATATAAAATGGTCTACATAATTGTGTTAGTGATATGTGCAAGTGTTAAACTATTAACAATCTTCTGTGAAGGAAAACTTTCCAAATACTTTTCAAAGGGGTCTATGAAATATGGATGCAAATCTGTTAAATAAAATGGAATATTATTAATTAAATCAGATTGCTCGTTATATTGTAAACATACAGACTCTTGTTGACACTGCCTTTGAGAAAATAGAAGTAATTGATAATAAATGAACATTAGTTGGAATTGGAAGAGAAATAGCTCTTGATGTTCACTATTAGAATGTGAAACTTCATTTTCCCTTTCAGGGAACGCATCAATCAAGTGTTCAATACTTAACTTCTGAATATGGCAACATAAAGTATCTAAAAATTGAAAACTAAAAATAGGAAAAAAAATCTAAAATTAAACAAAAAAATGAAGGAAAAATAGCAAAATGAAATCATAGTTTATGCTAGTGTTACAATTATTGTTACAACACAATTGGGGCCGACTTCAAACAATTTCCTTTTCACAAGAATTAGTTAGAATAATAGAATTCAAATGATTCCTAATACCAACTTGTGAATTTGAAAGAGAGTAACGACTAAGAATATGAATGGGAGCTTGATCATCATATAAATCATAGACTGGGGTTTCTTGAATGCTGAAATCATGAGTATGATTAATTGTTTGAAAATGAGAAATGTTTGAAATAATTTTTGAATTAAAGTTTACTTTATTTTCACATGTAATCCAACTTTGATCATGAGGATTCAATTGAGAATGAGATGAATCAATATCCTTAATGTCAAAGTAACTATCATAAATGACCTCATGAAATTCATTAGAATTCCCTTCAATCTCATCCAATGTATCAAAACAAGAAGGAATATGAAGAACATGTTTATTAATGATAGAAGAATGATCATTAATTAATTCTCTATCTTAATAAAAATTAATTTGCAATTCATTAAGATCATCCTCTCTGTTTTCTGAAATATCATTGATGTTAAGAGGGGATAAATTGCAATCAACAAAAATATCAGGATAAATGGAAAAATGATAATCAAAAGCAATGGATTTAAAAATTTATCTATTTGAGAATTCTTGTGCATTCTCTTCATTGTAAATTTCATATTTGAGATCATTCATTTGTGTACTTGTGCTTACTTGAAAAATGTGGCTTTGCTATCCTGAATTTGACATTTTCTCATCATAAAAGAGTTCAAAAATTTGTACAGCATATTGTGCATTATTGGGAATTTTAATTGTTGTTTCTACTCGCTAATTTATTCTCTAATATTTTGAATCTGACATGCACTTATTTTCAGATTTCAAAGCAGTATCTTCTTCAAGATTATTGCTAGTATCTTCTTGCATTTGAATAGTAAAATTTTCCAAGATTTGTGATTGAAATTCACTGACATGTGAAGGTGCATCCTGATCACTATCAATACTGTAGGAAGTTTGCAATGAAGGAATTTATTGTACATAATAGAGACCACTTCATCATCATTTTTTTGCATATTCATATTGGAATTCTCAATTGTGTTAATGTAATTGGAAGATGTTTAAGAAAATCTTGAAATAATTTCACATGGATTATGAATGGGAGGAAGAGAGAAAATATGTTCATAGCAATCCAATAATTCCTCTTTCATAGGGTTTTCTTCAATTTTAAATTTCAAACAATTTAAATGAAACCTGATGGTAAAATCAATTAAAGATTCATTTTCGAATCTTTTTAAATCTTCAAAATCCTCACATACTTGTTCATAGTTAAGCTGTCAAATTTACAAAGGAATGTTGTAATAAATTGCTCCCAACTATCAATTGAGGCAACTGGATGTGATTGACACTAGCCTCTGGCTTTTTTTCTGAATGTAGGAGTAAAAATCCTCCGTAAAACGTCTTCGTCAATGTCATGAAAGGTAGAATTTGTTTTTTTTTTTTAATAAATTGAAAGACATGATTTAAAGAAGAAGAATTTCTCTTACCATTAAAAATTACTTGAGACAAGAGTCTTACCACTTCGAATGGAGTATTGAAAGATGCACGTTGAGAAATACAACTCAAAATTAGAAGTTTAAGAGTAGCCATTGTAATGAAAATAAGATGTTAGAATACAAGGACTCCAATAGACACCAATTTTTAGGCCCTTCTTCTAGCGCCAAAAAAGTTGAGGCCTCGAAATTTGCTGCAACAACATGGGGGATGACCACCCAGTCTAGACCTTAAAAAAATACTTCTCCGTTTGGAATGGTGGTTCTGACTGGTTTAACTAGGTCCAGTTACCACCCCTCAATCTCCAAATGGCTTAAAATATGAGTTTCATCCACCAATGGAGAGGATACAACAGATCAACCTCTTGCTAATCAAGAAAGAAAGCGATCCTTAAGCTGATCTTGGGCTCAACCAAGCCATAACTAAATCTTTCCTCTTTATGAAGAGGACTTTTAGGAATGCAGAATTAATCTAAATGAAAAGATATTCTAAAATGAAAGTAAAAGGAACTAAATCCTAACCCTATGTATAGATCTAACCCAAATGAGAGAAAGATATTTAAATGATTATCAAGCTAACTACGCAGTTCAATTAAATAATATTATGAATACCAAGTCATCTTCTATTAAGAAACCTCTTGACTCAAATAATCAACCAAAAAAATTTAGGTAGTTCACAAAATGATATTTATTGCTAAATCACTAATTCAAATAATTAAAAAATAATATGAGGAAATAGTTTACAACATATCACTATTTGTTAAATCAATATTAAAAGACTTACTTATGAGTAAATAGTTACTCAAAAATCAGAATTCAACCCATAAGAATAGAGATAAATAATAACATATGATTGAGACAAATTACTCATAACGACATAGTGCACAAATATGAATACAATGACACATTCCCGCCATCATAAAATGAAACTACTATTTAAAAAAGTAGTATTATAAATACCAATTTATTGAATCAATTTCCCTGCTCTGGTCCCCAACAGTCTTCTACAATGCTTGAACTTTTGTTGTTAAAACAAGAACTGCAATAGTGTTAGCTCTATTCTCAATGCATAATTTAGAATGCAAAAGAAAAACCCTCGATGACCCCATATATTAGATTTTCTCTCTTCCCACCTACAACTCTAAATTCCTACTACAAAAGTACTGTTTGAATTCCAGGATTGTAGGAGAGAAGCCCTTATTACATTCTACAATATGTCATTTATAATAGTTTCAAGAGAATTCTTTACAAGAAAGTTTGTTCAAGATGAAATATGTTTAATCAATTTTCATTGGCTCAAAATTCCATTCTTCTATTGTTGGAGCCTTATCATTGGTTGAGATCTTGTTCTCCTCATCTCTTCAACTATTTTCTTGCAAAATAAAATCAAAACAAAATTGAAATGCAAAAAATAAAATCAAAATTCCAAATATGGAATTAAAACAAATCCAATCAAATTCAATTAAATAAATAATTGAAAAGGAAATGTGAGATTTTTATTGATGCGTGTGATGATTTAGTTGGCCAAGGATATCATTGACGAATGGATTTGCATTCAGAAGAGGCTTGGGCAAATGAAAATGCAGAAAAATAAAACTAAAAAAAATGAGTTTTATTTAAAAATTCAGAGCATGATCTTCTACTAGATTTTAGACCCAATAAATTATCAAATATATTAATGAAAGCTCCCCATAAATGTTCTCCATGATTTTATCTATATGCATGGTATAAATGCCTTGATTTAATGTTGTAAGGCTTGCACTCCATCAAATATTTTTCCATGGTTGTTTGATTTCCTCTAGGTATTCTTCTTGATATTGCTCATAGAAATTGTTGTCTTCTATCACTTCCTTTAGTGCATGTATGTTCCTAAATGTTGTCAGGATTTTCTTCTCTTGAGCTGCAAAGATGTTCCCAACTGCTACTATGTAACAACCCTAGTGTAAATTCCACGTAACAAAAGTTAATAAAGGAAAGATAATAGCCATGGTTGATTGGTCATTTATTCGAAGTTGAATGTTGGGAAAACACATAACGATTGGGATCACTGGTGGTTGATTAATGGATAAGGAAATCGGCAAGGGCAATGGAAAAGGATTTGGAAAGGAAAAATGGGATTTTGGCACATTTAGTTATAAAAATAATGGAAATTAGGAGAAAAATGAGGTGAAAGATCACAGGTTTCATGTGAGGGGGGAAATGAATGAAAATAATGTGAAATGAAGAAAATAGAGTCCTCATTAATAAAAAGAATTGTGATGATCAATACACAAAATTTTGTTAGTTCATTTTTGGAGCAATCTCTCTATTCTCTCTGTCATACTCTTGGACACTTAGAGTTTCTTAGAGCACTCTTAGAGGAGTGTGGCATACCTGGAGTTTCGGAGCATGAAGGAAAAGGAAGAGAAGGAAATCATAAGAGGACATTGGGATCAAAAACTACAATGCATTTTGCTTGCAGTTACCGACTTGCGTGTATTTTTTGTCACTAGTTTTAGCATTGATGGCATATACATGTGGTGTATTGGTCATGATCTGTCATTAGCATGGATGATTTTCTAAATTGACAGTGTATTTTCCTAGCCTTGGAATTTCCTAGATAACCATGGTGTTGTGGGTTCATTTTATTGTTTCCTAGTTGGTTCTCATGTTTCCTTTAGCTTGGGTTGAGTTCCTAGCTTCTGGAAGCCCTGTTTGGACAAATTCTCTAGAAGCACTATAATATCTTGGGTTGAGTTGCTATTCCTGGAAGCCTTGGTTGGAAAAACACTCTAGAAGCCCTTGGTGGGTTGAGTTACTGGTCCTAGAATCCTTGGTTGGAAAATATTTCTCGAAGCTCGACGACACATGTGGATCGAGTTATTAGTTCAAGAAGCCTTGGTTGGAACAAATGATCTGCAGCCCTGGAAGGCTTGGGTAGAGACCAATCTTGTGATGCTTTCTAATGTCCAAATGTTAGATGGAATTACTGTTTGATCAGTTGAGGTTGTTTGGGATCTAGAAGCCCTAGGCGGTTTTGATTGACGTGTCTTATGATATCCCATGTTCATCCTTGGAATATCGAATAGGGTGATTGGATGAAGAGATATTTGGCTCAGCCATGTCTATTGCTGGGTAGTTTGTGGAAGTTCCAAACCGGGTTGGGCTTTGTATCATTAATATGAGGTTATTTCTCCTTATTAATTCATGAGTATTATACTGGTTTATGTGTGGATTATATGGTTGTTTTTTCCTTGGTAATTGTGTTGTTATTATGTTTATTATGAACATCTATTATGATAGTGGCTATATATGGATACCATCATGTTTTTACTTAAAAATGAATGAACAATGTATCTTTGACCTAATGGATGAAAATATAGCTAATGTGTTGAGGGATCAATTCTTCTTAGAAATTCTCATATGAACATGTGACCCCTATGCTCAAATATATTATTTAAACCTGTAGATACATAACTGTGACATGTTTGATGAAATTCCTTCCATGGCTAGTAGGGCCCTGGTCAAGTCCTTATACAAGTAGTTGCATTTGTATCATTATTCTATTGTTATCTTTCTATTTTGAAAGTGTCGTTGAGTTTTGGGAAGTGACCTAAGCTATGGGCCTAAAGTGGCACAAATCTTGGAGTTGTAGGCATAGGTCTGAGGAGAAAAGTCCCCAGACACATGTGTACCCATGCTATGGGAGTGTATGGAGCCTCCAAGATGCATACTTGTACATATCAAGCGAGTGTATGAGGGTTTAATGGTCTAAAAACTCAATGGGACCCAAGGGTTGGTTAATTGAGAGGTTGGGATGGGTCCTAAGAGTTTTGTCGCTGATTGGGAAGTTCTATATGGTTCATTTCTGCTAATTCCACTTCCCTAACTCACACATAGGGAGTCGAATCATATCATAGTAACTTCTCGTCATATGTTTACCCTGATTGGCTGGTTACTTGGGTATATGTGGGAGGAGGGTATTACAGAGTAGTTTCAAAGCATGATTCACCCCTCAAACTAGATGGTCTATGTGTTAGTCATGTATTCATGTCGGTTGCACATGTGTTTTTTGTGTTGTAATACGATGTGCTTGTTGCATTTGTATGGTATGGGTTATGGTTGTAGTTAGTTCGCCATGGGAAGTTGATGGTGTCATTGTGGAGTTTATCATCATGAGTGTATGGTTGATTATGCATTTTTTATGCACGTTAGTATTCACATGTGGTCAAGTGTGCAATGATGTGGTGGTTGTTGTCATGCATGAGGTCATGGTATGTGTAGTTAATATAGTCATGCATTAATGATTGGAATCTCGCTAGAATGATGGTTATATGGTTATATAATTACGTTTTATATTTCTATATGCTTTCATGATTATGTTATACATTTAGTATGATGATTTTTTGTTCCTGTAGACAAGGTATCCTCCCCGAACTATGCTAAGGTATGCCAATTAATTTTGATTTGGTTTAGCTGAAATGATATACCTTGCATGAATAATATCAAAGATGAATAGAAAGATGATATAGTATAGTTATCAAGACTCTCCCTATGGATTAGATTAGCAATGTCGTGTTGGGACTCTTCTGCTTTGGTAGACACACTCAGAAGCTTAAAGGAATTAATAAGGAGTTGTAAGGAAGACAATGACAGAATCATGCATGCATAGGAGGAACAAGCAAAGGTAAATGTAGTAATACTTCAGAGTTTGATAGAATTAGAGTGATAGGGACCACTTCAGATCAGCCATGAGAAAGAGGAAATAAATAATGGGGCATATGACAGCAACTCTCATGGTGAGTATAGGTGGGACAGAGAGGACACGATCAGAGATGGCAGGCCCTTAGATTCTCTAGATAGGATAGGCAATGGATGAAGGTACTATTCTAGTTCTAAACGTGATAGGTATTATGATCGGCATCCTTATCATCCTTATAGGAGGAGCGATAGGGGATATTTTCCAGACAAGTTTAAGAAAGAAAATCCACATACATTTGATGGAGAGAGCAAGAAATCACAGGATGCAAAGGCATGGTTTCTTGATATGAGGAAGTTTTTCAGGTTGCATGGTTACCGAGAGAACATGAAATCTAGAATAGATACATTCAGATGCAAAGTTAAAGCATATATGGGAAGATGTGAACAATTTTAGAGGTATTCGTGAGGAGGAATTGGCTTGGAATGAGATCAAGAGACTATTAAATAGGTAACTATCGAATAGATACTTTTATGAGAAGGAAAAAGAATCCTATGAACTAAAGATGGGATCGTTGATAGATGAGGAGTACACTAGTAGGTTCTTTAAGCCAATGAAGTATCTGCCTTACCTCAAGGAGGAAAAGGCCAAGATTCATATATTCATTAGTGGATTATTGATTTCATTCAAAGACATGATTGAGTTCAATGAGCCTAGATAATTGGAGAAGGCCATCCAGAAGGTAAAGCATTTCTGTGAGAAATTGAAGCACAAATTTGAGAGTAAGTTGGACTGGAAAGGTAAGGAAATGAACAAAGGAAAATAGGACAAGAAGTGAGAAAGACCTCAGGGTAAAGGTAATAAAAGGAATGCATCGTCATCTATGAAATTCAATGCGTTTGACAAAGAAAAAGGACTGTGATCTCAAGATCAGAACAAAGATGGATGTTGGAAGCCTAGAGAGTGTTCAACTTGTGGAAAATATCATCGTACGAGGAATTTTCCACAAAATTAGGGTGGTAAACTACATGTCTACAGTGCTCAAGAGCCACATGAAGTGGGACACATTGGGTAGAGTATTCCTAGGATATATGCAATGCTAGACAACGGAGAGGCATACCATCAATAATCTATCATTGAGATGGATGGTAAGATTTGTGATCAAGTTGTTTCTATTTTGATTGACCATAGATATAATTATAGTTATGTTAATCCTGATTGGGTGGGTAAGTGTGGTTTGAATAAAGAAGTCCATGCAAAGTATTGGTTAGGGGATTTGGCTATAGGTACCAAGAAGAGGGTTCATCATTGGGTAAGAGCTTGTGCATTTGATTTTAATGATATGCCTACCATAGCACATTTGAACTTATTACCATTGGGATCATACAGTATGTTGTTAGGCATGGATTGGTTGTACCTTCATAGAAACAAGGCAGATTTTTATGACAAAGCCATTGAGTGCTTTGATGAAAATGGGGAACAAAGAGTCTTATGGGATAAGAAGAAAGAAAAATCAGTTATAATAGTAACAATTGTACATGACAAGTGTAGTCGCAGGAAGGGATGTGTGTTATTTGCAGTGCATATTTCTAGTGATGAAGGTAAGGAAGTTGAGGATGTAGATATTTTGAGAAGGTACCGAGTTCTAAAATAGTTTTAGGATGTATTTCCTCTAGATATTTCAAAGTTTCCACCTAACAAGGAAGTGAACATTTCTATTGAGTTGGTGCTAGGGGAAAATCTGACACCGAAGGCACCTTATAGGATGAGTACACTTGAGTTGGTGGAGTTCAAGTCCCAGTTGAAGGAAATTCTTCAAAAATGGTACATTAAGCAAAGTGTATCGCCATGGGGTGCACCAGTATTGTTTATGAAGAATAAGGATGATACTTTGAGGTTATGCATTGACTACACGAAGTTAAACAATGTGACCATCAAGAACAAGTATTTGTTACATAGGATTGATGAATTGTTCGATCACTTGAAGGGACCAGGAGTGTTCTCCAATATTGATCTGAGATCTAGATATCATCAAGTACAAATTAGAGAAGAGGACATCTACAAGACAACTTTCCGGTCATGGTATGGGCATTATGAGTTGTTGTAGTTCCATTTGGTTTAGCTAATGCTCCAAATCCTTTATGTTCTTGATGAATAGTGTCTTGCATCTGTATTTGGGCAAGTTTGTTATTGTGTTCATTGATGATATCTTGGTATATTCAAAAAATGAAGAAGAGCATGCCAAGCATTTAGCAACAATGATGAGATTATTAAGAGAGCATCAGTTGTATGCTAAACTTAGCAAGTACAATTTCTTTTAGATTGGGGTACATTAATTAGGACATGTGGTTTCCATGGACAGCATAACAATGGACCCAAAACAGGTAAGCGCTATCGCGGAGTGGGAAATTCCTAGGAATGTGGATGAGGTGAAGTATTTCATGGGTTTCGTAGGTTATTACAAGAGGGTCATCAAGAACTTCTCACGGATTTATTATCCTATCAAATCATTACAGAGGAAAGGTAAGAAGTTTGAATGGAAAGAGGAGTGAGTGACTAGTTTTGAGTAGCTTAAGTAATTGTTGACACACACACCAGTTCCAAATATTGAAAATCTAGAAAAAGAGTTTGTAGTATGTGCATATGCTTGCAAGAGAGGACTTGGTGGAATCCTTATCCAGGATGGACAGGTGGTATGGTATGAGTCATAGAAACTGAATGAGCATGAGCAAAACTACTCGACACAAGATCTTGACTTGGAAATGATCATACATGCATTGAAGATGTGGAGGCACTATATTCTTGGCATGAGGTTTGTATTAATGAGTGATCACAATGTTTTGTAGTATCTATTTGACCAACCAAGCCTGAATGGTAGGCAGGCTCGGTGATTGGACATGATCAACAAGTTTGACTTTGAGATCAAGTATATCGAAGGTAAAGAGAACAAGGTGGCAGATGCTCATAGAAGGCGGATACAGGTAAGTCACATAGGAGTTATGAGCTCCTACAGGGAAAATTTAGAGGATATGATGCAGGTAGGTCAGTAGTATGGCAAGTATATGGAGATTGTGCACAGGTTGTAGCAGAGTATAGGTACAACTATAGATAGTGATACAAGTAGTGGTAGATGGACAGGTACTGGTATAGGTGTAGGTGCACATGATGTGGACTATCATATCAAAGTAGATGGATTGGTTAGGTTTAGAGACTGGATATATGTGGAAGACAAAAATGAACTCAAAAAGGTGATCTTGATGGAGTTTCATGGGAAACCATATTCAGGTCACCTAGGATATCAAAAGACACTGACAACAGTGATAATGTTTTACTATTGGCTGAATTTGAAGAGAGATGTAGCAGCATTGGTGGTTAGGTGCTTGGATTATCAGTAGGTAAAGGCAGAGTGTAAGCATCCAGGTGAAAACGTACAACCGATTCTAATTCCGAAATGGAAATGGGTGGTCATTTCCATGGACTTTATTATAGGTTTGGCGAGGATAATGAGACAACATGATTCCATCATGGTAGTGGTGGACAGGTTGATAAAGGTAGTGCACTTCATTCCAGTGAAGTCTACATTCTCAACGAGTGATGTAGCATAGGTCTTCATTAGGGACATGTTCAGATGGCATAAAGTTCCGAAGAAGATTGTATCCAACACATATGTGAATTTCACTTGCATGCTTTGGAAGGAGTCATTTCTAGGCCTTGGCATAGAGTTGGCCTTCAGTACAACTTATCATTCGCAGAAACATGGAAAGGCAAAGAGGGTCAATAGGATATTGGATCACATGTTGATGAAGTATGTGATGCATCAGCAACAAAATCAGCAAGAGTACCTTCCACTGGTAGAGTTCACTTACAAAAATGGGTATCAGGAATCTTTGAGGATGCGCTTGTTTGAGGCATTGTATGGGTGAACTTTTAATACTTCCATTTGTTGAAGTGATCCAGTTAACAAGGTGTTGATTGGACCAAACATGTTGGTATACGTGTAGTTGGAAATGCAAGTAATGAAGAATAATTTGAAAGGAGCACAAGATAGGCAGAAGAGGTATGCTGATCAGAATAGGTTGTGAATGAGGTTCCAAGATGGGGAACATATGTATTTGTGCAACAAACCAAAGTAGATATCCTTGAGGATTGTATCATGTGCCCAGTCGGCACCCAATTTTTCTGGACCTTTTGGGATTATTGAGAGGATTGAGCGAGTAGCCTATTAAATTTCACTATCTCCGATATTCAAAGTCGATGATGTTTTCCATGTGTCATTTCTTAAGAAGTATGTTAAAGATGTTGATCATGTGATTGAATGGTCTATATTACATGTGCAGCCAGAAGGAGAATTCCAGCCATAACCATAGTGAATTATGTAGAGAAAGATTCTCATGCTTTGGAATCGAGCGATCGAGTAGGTTAAAGTGCAATGGAAGAAATTATGCCTAATGAAGCTACATGGGAGATGGGAAATAAGATGTAGGATATGTATCGTTCCTTATTCACTAGTTGAGTGGATGTTTTGCTATATTTCTTTGGTACATATTTTGGTGATGTTTGGTATGTCAAATATGTATATGGACATAAATACCACCATGAGCTATGTTATAAAGGTCCAATAAGGGATACGGGTGTCATGTCATTACGATGTTATACTTTTTATGTCGTCATGCTGGTTTCTTCTAAGCAGGATGACAATTGTAACTACTGCAATGAGTTGAGTTATAAAGCTTCATGTGTAGTATCATTTTCTTATAACAACCGTGTTGGTTGTAGGTGTTTTTGAACACTTAGGATGGTGTTCCCCCAAGGTGGAGGATTTTATAACAAATCTAGTGAAAATTCCATGTAATAAAGGCTAATAAAGGAAAAATAATAACCACGATTGATGGGAAACTAATTCTAGTCTTGTTATGATCCATTTGGGCACATCACTCCCATCATTAAGATCAGTACTATTGGGGCTCATCAAACCCTAATTTAGTTGCTACATGCCCTAGAAATGTCATCACTTTGAATGCCTCCTTCCCTGAGAGTTTATTTCCCTAAAGCCCTACAGAAATGCCTCCTCGAGGGACCAGCATAGCCTTGGTTAGGGGTAAGTGTGCTTCAATGCAGGTAGGCCCATGTCAGGGTGCTTTCCAAAGCACTTAGGCCCACTTTGACCTGTGTTGGGTGAGATTGAGCGAAATCATCATAGGGCTCTGGGAATATTCTTATCTTCTGGATCCATCTAGAACATTCCCACACTTATCATCTCCTATGAGCTCAAAATTGGATAGGGAATGAGTTAAGTAACATCCTACCCTCTCATCCCTTCCTCCATGGAAACTAAATCTAAGTTTGGAAGGCCATTCATTACCCTCATTTATGACCAAACCTCCTCCATTTTCCTATAAATTGAGCACTCATCTAAGTGATCATGGGCTGGAATTTGAGAATTTGTAAGGAGATACTATTGGTGTGAGGTTTGAGATTGTAAGAAACTATTGTTATGCTACTAGAGTGTTGTGCTTTTGATGTGATGTTGGTTGGAACCCAAGCTAGAAGAGTGACAATGGATCAGACTTCATGGTTGTAATTCTTCCTTCTACTTAATAAATTCTTTACACTTTTTCCCATATTCTTGTCTTTATGTATGATTATTATATGTGTAAATTATTTCGATTCCATTTGCTTATAGTAGATAGATCTCTTTGTTTGATTTGTTTTTGTCCTCTGTTTATGATTGCAGGTACTTGTTGAGTGGATTAAGTTCAAGAAGGAGCGATGGGAGCCATACAAAGGAGACAAAGGGAAAGAGAAATATAATAAGTAGGTCCCTTGTCTTATTTATATTCTATATAAAAATGTTATGTGCTTTAAATATGTTGTTCTAGGTGTAGCTACCCACCTAGGGAAATTGTGTTTATCCGTATATACAAAATTCCACATAACAAATTGGCGACTCCACTGGGGAACGATCATTGTTCCATGTAGTTAACCATCATCCTAATACATGCTAGTAGACTTTACATGATTCCATTGATCTTGTTTCAGTCCTTTTTGAAGTGTTTTTTGGTAAAAATTATGCTTGCAAGCCCCTAGGATGGCCTCTCTGGAACGAGCGCAAGTTTGGTCAAGAGACAGAGCACTACAGAGCACCCCTGGCTTAAGGAAAGTGCTCTGAAGCACACTGTCTCCCATTTAAGGCTGTTCTAATCCTATTTAGATAAAAAAATCCCTCCTTTGACTTGATTTTTCTGAAATTTCCTTCTGTTTCTGCTTGCTGAAAGATGAATGATGCTTGTGTCTCTGAAATCAATTTGTGTTTTCTTTGCTAGCCCTACTTTGGCCTTGATTGTTTAGTGTTTCTTAAATGATTTCTTTATCACTATCAATTCAGTGTCAAAGTTAGCTTATAGTCGATTAATATTTGTTCAAAAGAAAGTGTCGTAAAAGTATTCATTTCTTTCGAAAAGAATGGTTGTAAAGTCTTTGTTCTTGCAAAAAGATTGATTGATTGTACGTGCATTAGTTTCATTTTGTTCATTTCAACATGAAGGGAATTTAAAAGAAAAATATGCATTGTGCATTGAAAGAGTTTGTGTGTGCTCATAAGAATAGTTTAGGGAAATTTCATTAGATGTGTTCTTTTTTCTTTGATTAAAAGAATCTGATTGCTCTATCCCTATTAGCTAAGGTTTACATTGTTCGAATTGAATGGAAAGAATTCTTATCATATTAGTTTCATTCTAGGAATTTCAAATACATCACGCGGTGAACCTTGAACAAAAAATTCTTAATCAAGATCAACTTAAAATTAACGCCAATTAACCTAATGGAGAATTGTCACCTAATGCAAAACATTTAGAGGTTCTAGGCTAGGGATGTGGTCCGGCGTTGTAAAACGTAGCACCTGTTGCTAACCTTTTTGCAATACATTATGAGTGTGATACCTCATTCCATGTACATGAGTATATCATAGCTCATCGACGTACCTTCGAGTATATAGGGCGGTGTTACAGTACGCAAATTATAAAGGAATGCTCTCACTATGCGGTTTCGCATTAGACAATACTAATACGGATTGGGCCTCCATGTACTTTTGAGTATATATGGGAGGAAAGAACTAGGTTTCTATCCATATTTAGGTAACCGAGTCGGCCACCTTGTACACTGTGATACACTAAACACAACGTTTGGGGAGATTCCCTGCCCGTACTTCTCAGTTCGCCAAGAGGTATTTTGCAGTTCACAGTGGCTTGGTAAACCTTTTTTCCTAGCTTACCCCTTTTTGTTTATTTCTTTTTGTGGAGAGAAATGAGTAAACCACCTTTATCGCACGAAGCTACACCTATCCGGTCGAAGTGGTCTCGTTTGAATAGATCCAGTACTTCACAAGCTTCTGGTTCTTCATCTGAATTACCATAAACAACTATACCAGTAAGTATTGTGACCCTAGTTACTCCTATAGTTACTGGTACATCTATTACTGAAGTGGAATCTCCATAATTACTCGAGGAAAATAGAACTGAATCTAGTGAAATGGTAACCCAAGTTGTTCAATAAGAAATTACTTCTGAACATGAATATGTTCAACCAGAGGTTGGTCCTGAACCTATCACTATTCAATTAGGAGTTACTTCTGAACCAGAAGTTGTTCAAGAATCCCAACCTGAACTTGTTCTTTTACTAGAACACTTGGATCTAGAGGTTGAACAATCAGAAGTTGTTACCATACTGGAGAATATCGACTGGTACATCCTCAGGCATCCATAATTGACGAGACTTCCTCTTTACCTCAGGAACAAATACCAAAAATATATTACAGACCTGATGGTGAAATTATTCCACCTGGTTTGATTTTGATAGAAGAGGAACCTAAGGTAGAATCACCCAGATGTCCATTCCATTTTGGAACTAGATTGTATCTGTATCCTTATACTCCTCATTTTACTGCTCCTTTTGATCTTGATTACATTCAGACACCCATTGACTCGTTAGGAAATTTATTTGGACATTTGACTATGGCAGAGTCAACATCCCAAACCATACCATTTGTTGTGGCTAGGGAAGAATCTTCTATCACAACCTCCTCGATGTTTACTACGACACCTAAGTCACACTTGTATGGTGTTCTCTTTCTTCCATCGAGTTACCAATATTTTTCAGGAACCCACTCAGGTGTTGCTTCTATACCTTGGTCTTCACCAATGTCCTCTACTAGAATTTTATCTAGTTCTTCATTAATGAATACCAAACAGCTAGACCCATCAAGTTCATATCAAGCTGGTTCATCTAGTTACTATCCAATGTATTTGCTTTACAGTGGACTAACTCCATACAGAGAACAGTATGCACATTCTCCTTATCCTCCATTTTCTGGGTGGCAACCATATGTCAGTGTGTCGTCAACTTTATGTCAGCCTAGAATGACTGTCTGTCAGTGGCAACCAACAATTTGTGTTCAACCTAGGCTTATGTATCCGTCATAACCTATGCAATCTATCTCATCCATACCTACAATGCCTGATGTTACAACTTTACCGTAATAACAAGCTCATATTATTGTATCTCAACCTATGCAAGTGGGCCCTTCAACCTCAGACCCCCAAGTTTCAGGTTTACATATTCAGCCTTCTCATGCAGTTTTACAATAACCACTTGTGCCTGGACTCCAACAACCTCACACTAATTTTCATTTTATTGGAATGACTCAGACCTACATTGGTTTAATGTATTCACAACCTGCACAAGCTTACATTGGTGGGAAACAACCATTAAATCAACAACCGTTGTATCAACAACAACAACAGTTGCTTCAACAGCCTTGGCATCTCCAATATCAACAACAACAATTCCAGCAATAACAACCTCAACCTGGAGTTGGTCAACAAGCCTATGTTGGGTTTGGTCAGCAACAAATTTACCCAGGTCCTGGTCAACAAGCCTATGTTAGGTTTGGACAACAGTAACTGTATCCTAGTGCTCAACAACAACCTCACACTAGATTTTCTCAACAAACTTACCCATATCAAGGTTACCAGTAGCAGATGCCTTATGCTGGTATGAAAAGGCCTATTGCCCAGGAAATCCCATCTTACCCTAGATATGCTAAACCTAACCGCAATAGACAGTTACCTTTTGTTGCAACACTTGAATTACCAGATATAAACCGGTTCACCAATGACCTAATTCTTGATGTACGTTGGTGGCCATGATTCCTCACAAATTAACTTCGGGTATTCTAAAATTCAATGGAAACCCTAGAGAAGACCCATCCAACCATGTCATGAGTTTTCATTTATGGTGTTCATCAAACTCCTTGAATGATGATTCAGTTAGACTACATGTTTTCTGGAGAATGCTTATTAGTCTAGCTACGAAGTGGTACATTGAGTTACCATGATCTTCTTTTGATAACTTTACTACCTTAGCTACCACGTTTTTAACCCACTTCTAGTTACCCATATGATATGAAACTAGAAAGGAGCTATTAACCAACTTTAAACAGATTACTGCTACTCATACCTCTGATCATATTCATGAGGGGCGTCGTCATCGTCAAATGGTTAAAACTTATGTTCCTAATTAGCTCTTAGCTGAGTGGATTATAAAATCCTTGTTTCCATATATCACTGAGGATGTGGTGAAAGGTGGAGTTGTCACAGAAGAGAATGTAATTTCTCATGCCCAAGATTTGGACTTGATTCATACACACTCTGGCACACTCTATGACAAGATCCCGAATGCACCCCGACCATATTTCACTATTCCTCCACCACCATTGAGTAAGGACTCTCATGCCAGTGACAGTGTGATTGGTTCTTCTAGAACACAAATGGCAGTTAGACCATTTGGTCAAATACTTTCCCTTTCCAATCAAACTACAAATGCACCTGATAAGACTCTTTCTTTTGAGATCAATACCATGTCATCTGACAAAGGCAAGAATGAAAAGAAACCACGAAGCAAGAAGAAGGGGAAAAACAGGAAGAAACAAAATAATCCCCCTCAAGAGAAATCATCTGATTCATCTCCTTCAGCTAGGAAACCTTGTTACCCATGTTTGATCTGTAACGATGAGAATTTTATGCAAGATTGTCCCACCGCTCCGAAGACTCAAAGCTTTTGAAGAATTCTAGTACACCCATGGTATTTACTAATCCTTTTCCAAAATCGGAGACAAATATGGTTTCTACAGACCATGCTTCCAATTCCCAAGTTCTTATGCTATCCCCCTCTAAGCCTAAAATTGATGTTTTGGTGTCAACATGAAGTAAAGATTATGGAAATCAATCGTCATCGTCGAATAACCAGGCTGATCAACCTAATCCTTCAACTTCAACTTCGCCTGATCCTATTCCACCACCTATTGCACCAGAGTTAACAATAAAACCACCTAAGCCCTCGAGATCGAGTTGCACAGAACTATAAAATAGTAGAAGATTTGGCTCAGTCACCTTCTACTATGTCGATGCTTGAGGTGCTTCAAAATTGTCCCTCCCAAAAGCAGGCTTTGTTGTCAGCAATTGGTGGAATCGATCCAACTGATTCCAATCTTGTGGTTTTCAACCATGCGGGTTATACACCAGAGTTACCAGCACAATTAACATTCATGATTCAAGTAAATGCCTTGAATAAACTTATCCGTCGAACCATTATTGTCAAGGGGGCTTCTACTTGTATTATGTCTATGAATTACTGGAAAGCACTTGGCTCACTGCCTTTGTCACGTTCACCAAAAACTTTAAAAGCTTTTGACAGCCGCACATATACACCTTGTGGAATATTGAGTAATCTGCAAATCAAACTAGGAGGAAAAACAATAATTGTTGAAGTCAAGGTTGCCGATGAACTCCTTGACTACAACATTTTGCTAGGAAGACTGTGGGTTTGTGTTATGGTTGGTGTGGTTTCAATGTACTTCTGTATGATTGCATTCCCTCATAAGGGTGGAATCATAGTTATCGACCAATTCACCTTCTTCACCTCTAGTTCACAGGCTACTGGAAGCATTCCGTTAGTACACAGACCCCCACTATCTCTTCAAAACATTGGTTTAGGTCTCTTCAAGGATCCTTCCCTAATGGGTACTTTTTATCTACCGTCACCATCAAACTTGGCGGAAGTGGCAAAAGTTGAGACTTGCAACATGATATCTTCCACTTCATCTAACTTAAGGAAGATTACCAGTAGTTCAGAAGTTGATAGTAATAATGAAATCATGCCACTAAGACTTATTGAGCTTGCATAGAAATCAATCTTTTTGGCTTGTGAAGCAAACCCAAATCCATCTTCACCAATTGTATGGGTAGATTGTTCATTAGAATATGGTATGTCTTGCGATCCTTTTTCACATATATTTTCTACTGATGAAGGAATTATCCAATCAATGATGATGGAAGAAGAACCATGGGAATATTATCATCATCGTTCCCATCTTCCATATCACATAAACGATTTTTCAAATGAACTTAATCACCCTTCAATTTTTTATTTCCTTTTGAATTCTGTTTTCATAGATATGGTAGATTCTAAGAGAAACCTGTCAAATATCGAAGAAACAATTTCTATCAATAGTTCGACCAAACCTGACATTGTAGAAAACATTCATGTTGGAAAATATTGTTCTCGATTAGAACTTGATATTTACTATGCTCTCTTTCATGAATTCCGAGATATATTTCCATGGTCATATGAGGAGATGCCACGAATTGACTCTAGTATAGTTGAACATGAAATCAAAATGTATCTTGATGTCAAACCAGTGTGATAGCGCCTCCATCCTATTCATCCAAAGAAGGCTGCTTCCATTAAAACATAAGTTGAAAAACTTTTGCATGATGGTTTCATTTAACCTGTTCCTCTTATTGACTGGGTTTCCAATACTATTCCTGTCATGAAGAAACAAGGGATAGTACGAGTGTGCATCGATTATAGGGATGTTAATCAAGCTTGTCCAAAAGACAACTATCCCACTCCCTTTATGGACAAGACTATTGACGAATGTGCCGGATGTGAAATATTCTCATTCATGGATGGTTTTTTCAGCTACAATCAGATGAATATTTTCCTAGAGGACCAATCTAAAACTACTTTTATCTATCCATGGGGTACATTCGCTTATAAGAAACTCCCTTTTGGTTTGAAGAACTTAGGGGCAACTTCTTAGAGGGCGATGAATTATGCCTTCCATGACATCAAACATATTGTTCAACCATACCTTGATGATTTACCTGCTAATTCATGAAATTAGACTGATCACCCGCACCATTTGAGAGCTATATTTTTATGGTGCCGACACTACAAAATATGACTCAATCCACACAAATGTGTGTTTTGTGTCAGTTTTGGTCTTTTTCTTGGTTTCGTAGTGTCTAAGCAAGGAATTTGACTTGACCCACTTAAGGTTCAGGCAATTCTTGACTTGTCTCCACCTTCAAATTTACTATAGTTACAGAGACTCAAAGGGAAGGATAACTTTCTGAGGAGGTTCATTCCCAGTTATGCTGAAATGGCTAAAGGATTTACTTCTCTATTGGAAAAGGGGATATCCTTCCATTGGGATCAGGTAGTGCAAGCTTACTTTGATGTTATTAAAGATACCTTGATTAGAGCGTCATTAATGTATTTCTCGAATTATCAAAATGACTACTTCTTGTATCACACCGCTGCAGATACAACCATTGGTTTTAATCCAAGAAGAAGATGGGATTGAACATCTGATATATTATTTTAGACAAAATCTCAATGATACAGAATTTAAGTACTCTTACGTTGAAAAGCTAGCTCTGGCTACTGTTCAAGCAGTACAGAGATTTCACCACTATATCCCACTATAGAAGACCAATGTCATTTCGAATTGCAACCCTATGACATATATTTTGTCACGTCAAATTTTGGGGGAAAATACTCAAAATGGATCATCATTTTGCAGGAATTTGATTTGGAATTCATCAAATCCGAATCAAAGAAATATATAGTTTTCTCCGAGCTTCTTTGTGACCTTCCCTCAAATACCATTGATTCAACATCAGAACCATCAATTCTAAATGAGTCTCTATTCTTGATTTCATCAGCTAACCCATGGTATGGAGATATATTGATTTAGCTCCAGACCCAAACTTTCTAGCCTGATACCTCTCGCTTGCAACAATGACGTATCTGATACGAAGTGAAAGAATATCTAATCATTGGCGACACTCTTTACCATAATGGTATCGAAACAATTTTACGAAGGTTCCTCACTCATGAGGAAGCTGAGAAAGTTTTGAATGATTTCCATTCAAGTGCTTGTGGTTGAAACTTATCTGGTTATGCTACCATGTAGAGAATTCTCCATGCTAGTTACTTCTATCCTACCATTTTCAAAGATTGCATTATTACTATCATATGTTGTCATGCATGTCAAATATATGACTGTAAAGTTGTTTTACTGCCTGCACCATTGCATCATGTCATCGCTATTGGACCATTCGCCAAATGGGGCATTGACTTCATGACATGTAACCCCACCTCTGCTGGGAGGCATGGGTACATTATAGTCGTCGTTGACTATTTCACAAAATGGGCTGAGGTGATGCCGACATTAATCAATAGTGGCGAGATGGCTGCACTTTTCTTTTTCAACCACGTTGTTGCCCAATTTGGTGTACCATAAATTATAGGTACAGATCACCGGTCACTTTTTCGTAATCACATGATGAGTGACTTAACTGCCAAGTTAGGACTTTCGCATGATAGTTTTGCTCCTTATTATCTACAAGCTAATGGACAAGTTGAGGCCATCAACAAGGCCTGAAGTGAATGCTTCAAAGAATGATAGGGGTTCATAAACGAAACTGGAATTTAATCCTATACTTTGCTTTGTGGGCATATCAAACCTCGGTGACAAATGCAACTCGATTCACACCCTTTCAATTGGTGTATGGTCTGGAGGCAATCTTGCCGATACAATGTGAAATTTCATCTCTCAAACTCGCGATTGACTCATTACCCAAGACTTCTGATGAAGAAGTGTGTTTCTTAGAACTCATCCATATTGATGAAACATGTTGTGAAGCCACATTGGCTAACAAAGCAGATAAAAAATGAGTCAAGGCGCAATAAGACAGGAATGTCAAGCCTCACATTTTCTCAAAAGGAGACCTAGTCTTGCTTTATGATCAGGAAGCTGATAAACTAGGAGAAGGGAAATTTGAACCACTGTGGATGGGTCCTTACATTTTCAAGAATTTTTTGGCAAAAGGTGCCTACGAGTTGGTGGATTATGATGGAATTCCATTGTCGCAGCCCCAAAACGGGCCATATCTCAAATTTTACTATGCTTAATTAAGTGTAGTAAAATCGCGATATATATGATTTAATTGCATGTGTGTGTGTTAGTGTGTCTTTTAGAGTTTTTATGTGGTTAAGTAATCTGCTTTTCATTTGTTGCAGATTTCAGAATCTTTGGAACCATTTGTTGGTTACGGTGATGGTGCTAGTCATAATACACATAACCTATATTTTGTAGCATGGGCCATTTTCGCTCCAACTCGCGAGTTAGTGAGTTTTCATGGGATTTGTATTGGTCACTCTACAAAAAATATCATTGAGTATAGCACGTTGATTGAACTTCTCTCTGATGCCATTTCACTTGGCATTCACTGAATCATCATTAGGCTGGACTCACAACTCATCGTACTGCAACTAACAAACGTTTATACTACGTGAAACCCAAGGATTCTTCGTATGTTCCTTAGAGTTCATCTTCTGGAAAGACATTTTGAGTACATTCAATATCAACATATTTCCAAAAACTTTAACACATTAACTAATTCATTAGCGAACTATGTGTTAAACAGACATTTGTGATGCATGTAAAAGTAAATTTTCAATTCACATCATTAGTTGAATAGGATTTCACATAACCATATATAAAAACTGTAAAAGTAAAATAGGTAGATGTTTTAAATTTTTTACAAAATTTGTGTCCAAGACATGTTTGGTCATCTAACCTAAAAACTCAAAATGCATGCAAAAATCATCCTAAGTAAACCTAGTCATGCTCATGATAACGGGTCACAACCTGAGCTATCGTGCGCAAGAGCCGCACCAAACAGCCAGGAACACCAATAGTATGGCACTGCAGCTGATCCGGATTTAAACAGGAACGCAATAAAATATAGAGATAACCATAAAGACAGATATGCAGCGGAAATAATACTTCATTTCATTACTGTAAAATACTGAAATATGCTTACAAATAGAAATAGAAATAACCTAGCTAGGGCGATGATAGCTTATCTTTGAGAAGAGATGTGTCGGCTACATGCCTCTGAACTATCTTAAAATGAGGCTAAAAGGCCTATTTATTGTTGAGAAACAATGGAAAACCCTTAACATTCCAAAACCTAACCGTAGAAGATGAAACGCCAAACTATGGGCCCCGTTTGGGTAAATTGGTACATCAACTTCCCGAGGTCGTAACTTTGGCATATGATCTCCGTTTTACGTGCATGATAGCCCGTTGGAAAGATCTCTCTGAGGACTACAACGGGAAAGACGATTTCTTATCTGCGGAGCTAGATTTCCTAAAAAGCTTCGTTTAGGGCCTCAAAACAACTTCGGAAGTTTAGGACCCAAAAAACTGCTAAAAGTAGTAAACTGCGCGATAATTAAGGAAACTGAAAATGTTGAGAGGAACAATGGTGGGGGTCCAGGTGGACTTGGCAGGTGGCCACCAATATCCACCTGGATAATTCCTCCCCCCTTAGGAAGAAATGGTCCCCATTGCATTGAGTTCCTCCATGAGATGGGGAAACTTTTGCTGAACTTGGTCCCTGGTGAGCCACTTGCCATTGTGAAGGAGTTGGCCTTCTTTGACAACTCGATACAGTTGAATATTCTGTTGGCGAGTATTCTTGATCTGTGTGTCCATGATTCGATCAGTTTCAGCTTGTTCCATGCAATCTGGATTTAATTCTATGGGTGTGATTTGTTCTGCAATGTCGTATGTATCTAGTAATGGTGGAAAGTATGGCCGCAGGCGGTCCACATTGAACACTAGGTGCAGGCCAAGGAATGGGGGAATGCTGAGTTCAAATGCATTGTCTCCCACAACCTTAGTAATGGTGTAGGGACCATATCAAAGTGGTCTCAGTTTCCGATAGGATCCAGTAAGGCGTTCCTTTTGCAAATGCAACCAGACTTTGTCGCCCACCTGAAACTTGTGTGGCACCCGATGTTGATCATGTCGCTGCTTGTACTTGGCATTTGATTTCTCCAGAATGTCATGGACCTACTAGCGAATATGTTGGATTTGTTCAATGAAGCTGGTTGCCTTATCTGTTTCGGACTGGACATGATTTGAATCTGTGTGAGTAGCTGCAAGTGGCATGGCCACATCAATGGGGCATAGTGGCTAGAATCCCAAGCCCACCTGAAAAAGGCTGTGGCCAGTCTAGATATGAAGAACTTGGTTGTAGCTGTGCTGAACATAGGGGAGGCTCTCGTCCCATGTCCGTGGATGCTTTGAGTTGTACATGCGCAAAATGTGTACAATCATCCTATTGACAACCTCTGTCTGGCCATCAGTTTGAGGATGGAAAGCTGTGGATTTAGTGAGTTTGGTGTCTAGCATTGACCAGAGGCTGGACCAAAGTGTACTGAGGAGCCGACTGTCCCGATCTGAGATGATAGACTGTGGGATCCCAAAGTGTACCCACACTCGTTCGAAGAAGAGTTTAGCAGTGGCTTCTGCTGTGCTATTCTTCTTGCAGGCTGCCATAATGGCCATCTTCGAGAACCTGTCGACGACCACAAAAACACAGTCATTTCCATGCTTAGTGGAAGGAAGGCTTGACATGTAATCCATGGAGATGGATTCCCAAGGTCGACTAGGGGTAGGCAGCGGGTTATAGAGGCTTTGCTTCTTAATGGTCGGCTTGGCAATGGCACAGGCAGTACATGATCTGATATACTTCCCGACATCTTGTCGAAGATTCGGCCAATAGAAATATGTTTGCAGTACTGCCACCGTTTTCTCGACCCCGAAATGCCCAACAGTTCGACTATAGTGTGCTTCCCAAATCATCTTGGCACGCTCGCTTGAAGGAACACAAAGGTGACCCAGGTGGCATAACAGGGCATCCTGGAGGTGAAAATCTGGAACATGCCGACCCTCCAAGAGTGTCTGGTATGTGTGGCCAAATTCTGGGTCGCTTTTGTAGAGAAGTGGCCAATCAGAAGTCTCGTGCCCACAAGAGTTGAGCACAGTGGTTAACGCCATGATCGGTGGTCGACTGAGGCAATCTGCAGCATTATTGGTGCTACCCTTCTTATATTTGATATTCAAATGGAACTGCTGCAAGTATGTAGACCACTTCTGATGGCGATCATTCTGCAATTTCACTTGGGTCTATATGAACTGGAGGGGTCAGTGGTCTGTTAGGATGACCGTTTCCTTCCCCAAAATGTAACGCTTCCATTGTCGGCAGGCATGCACAATGGAATACATCTCTTTATCATAAGTGGGATACTTCCGGACTGTGTCTGAAAGTGTTTCACTGTGATATGCCACTGGATGCCCATGTTGAGTAAGGACTGCCCCAATAGCATAGTCAGAGGCATCTGTCTCGACCTCAAATGGTTGTTGTAAATCTGGTAATGCAAGCACTGGTGCCGTGCAGAGGCGATCTTTCAACTCTATGAATGCCTTCTGTTGAGATCCAGACCAAAAGAACTTTGCTTTCGCTCCACCCTTGGTGACTTGACTCAAGGGGCAAGTGATATGAGAGAACCCCAACACGAATCTGTGGTAGAAGTTGGCAAGACCTAGAAAGCTGCGGAGCTCTGTCAGAGTGGTTGGAGATGGCCAATCCCGAATGACTTGGACTTGGCTGGATCCACATGCACCCCCTGTTCATCAATAATGTATCCTAGATACTGAACCTTGGTCATGCCAAAAGTGCATTTCTCCAAATTGGCACATAGCTTGTGTTGCCGCAGTGTTTGGAGAACCTGTCGGATGTGGTGGAGGTGCTCTTCCTAACTCTGGCTGAAGATCAGAATGTCATCCAAGTATACCACTACAAATGAGTTGGTGAATGGCCGCAAGATGTCATCCATTAGCCTCATGAAGGTTGCAGGAGCATTCGTCAATCCAAAAGGCATAACCAACCATTCGAAAAGGCCCTCCTTGGCTTTGAAGGCAGTCTTCCACACATCAGAGGGTTCGATTGGTACCTGGTGATATCCTGACTTTAGATCGATCTTGCTAAAATAATTTTCCCCCTTTAGTTGGTCCAAGAGGTCATCAATCCGTGGGATCGGGTACCTATTACGGACAGTGATCTTGTTCAGCACCTGATAGTCAATACACAGTCTCCAAGTCCCATCCTTCTTCTGTACCAACACGATCGAGCTCCCACAAGGCGATGAACTCAGATGGATGTGACCTTTCTGCAGCAGCTCCTGAATTTGCCTCTTCATTTCATCGTTCTCCAGAACGGAGTGCCGATAAATTGGTCCATTGGGTAGCGGCGCACCTGGGTCAGATCGATGGAGTGCTTGACCTGACAGTGCAGAGGGACCCCTGTGGGGGTAGTGAAGATGTCCTCGTATTCCTCGACGACCTTGTCCATCTGTAGTTGTCGTGCAGAAGGGCCCTGCCTAGAGGCTGTGGCCACCGTCTTCTTCTTTCCTTGAGGGCGTATCATCAGGAAAACAAATTTCCCGGTTTTGGAAATGAGCTTATTGCATTGTTTTGCAGTAATCAAAGAGATGGCGGTAGATGGTACTACCTCTGGTATCCTGTACAACTTGTTTCCTAATGTAATAATAACAGCACAGGGCCTTGATTCATACATAGCATGTCGCTTCCACAAGTATGGTTGCCCTAATAATACATCACAAACTTCAAGGGGAGCAATGTCACACAATACCTCATCCGTGAAGGGCTTGATGTTGTATGGAAGGCGACACTGCTGGCTCACACGAAGATCCCGTCCATGGTGAAGCCACCCGATGGTGTATGGTTGTGGACGTGTTTTGGTTGGTAAGCCCAACCGCTTCATGACCTCTGCCGAAATGAGGTTCTTTTGGCTCCCGCTATCGACAATGAACTGTAGTGGGGAGCCCTTTACCCACATCTGGGAGTGGAAGAGACGCTCCTCCTCCTCTAGATCTTCGGGTTCATTTTTCTGGACCTTGGCGGTAGCAACAGTGGCGTTGGGATCTACATCAATGATCTGCTTCCCTTTGTCATTCCCCTTATCGGGTTCTGACTCAGAGTCGGAACATGCATCTGATTCTGAAACCTTTAGCTCAGCCACCAGTGACTGCTTGGCCCGACACTCACTTGTGTTGTGAGTGGAGCTCTTATGGAACTCACACCATTTTCTCGTGTCCTTTTTCGGCTTCGCGGCACTGTTCTTTGCTTGCAGCTTTGGCGGGTTGTCTTGGGCTGCCCCGCCTTGGCTTTGTCCTTTGTTATGTGGTTTAGGGGCACCTTTCCCTTGCTTCTGATTCACAGATCCAAAGTCTCGCTTCCTTTGTTTAAACTTCTGCTCGATCTTGACAGCATATCGATATGTTATGCCAAGCGAGGAGATGTTAAGGAATTCTATTTCTTCCTGGATGTACTTATGCAGACAGCCGCGATATTTGAGTATCAAATGTTGCTCCGTATCCTTGATTCCCAACTTTGTGCGAAGGGTATGGAAAAGATTGGTGAACTCCGGCACGTCTTCGTCCCTTCCCTGCCGCAGCGTGGTCCACTTTATGTATTCATCCTCATAGCTTCCAACAGGGTAGTACTCCTCCTTGATGGCATCTTGGAATGAATTCTAGGTGGGTGCGGCTGAAAATAGTGAGCCGGTATTTTCATCCTTCTGTTCGCAGTAGGTTTCCCACCAGTCTTTGACGTGGGGGGCTGCTTTGAGAAGAGCAAAAACATTCTTTTCCCGACTCGAAAATTCATGAACAGAAAAATAACCCTCTAGAAGATTTAACCATTTATCTACGGCATCCACATCTATCTGACCCTTGAATATGGGGATTTCAAAATTAACTTGTACCTTAAAGGGCGTGGCATTTCCAGAGTAGCTGCAGGATGCCGATGTGTCGCCTCTAGGTAGCTGCTAAAGGATCTGGGCAAAACTATCCATCATCGCGTTCCGTTGTCACTCGAGGGCTTCTTCGAGAAATATTTTGATAGGATCTCCTGCCCCCTCGTCTTTCTTCTCATCCGCCATGGGAGGTCGTCGGGATTTACGAGGCTAGTCTCGCAAAGGTTCGACCAGTTCAAGCCCTAACTCCTTATATCCCGACCTCGTTGGGGACATGCAAAGAAAAACAGAGAAAAAAACAAACCGCTCTGATACCACTGATCCGGATTTAAACAGGAATGCAATAAAATACAGAGATAACCATAAAGACAGATATGCAGCGGAAATAATACTTCATTTCATTACTGTAAAATACTGAAATATGCTTACAAATAGAAATAGAAATAACCCAGCTAGGGCGATGGTAGCTTATCTCTGAGAAGAGATGTGTTGGCTACATGCCTCTGAACTGTCTTACAATGAGGCTCGAAGGCCTATTTATTGTTGAGAAACAATGGAAAACCCTTAACATTCCAAAACCTAACCCTAGAAGATGAAACGCTAAACTATGGTCGTAACTTTGGCATATGATCTCCGTTTTACGCACATGATAGCCCGTTGGAAAGATCTCTCTGAGGACTACAACGGGAAAGATGATTTTTTATCTGCGGAGCTAGATTTCCCAAAAAACGCTGTTTAGGGCCTCAAAACGGCTCCGGAAGTTTAGGACCCGAAAAACTGCTAAAATAGTAAACTGCGCGATAATTAAGGAAACTGAAAATGTTGAGAGGAACAATGGTGGGGGTCCAGGTAGACTTGGCAGGTGGCCACCAATATCCACTTGGATCAGTAGCCTCATAGGTAACTCCTCGATCTAGACATCTGGAATACCGAGGGTTAATCCCTCTACATTATCCTGCAACTCTGCCAGTGTCTTGGCAAAATTCAAATCCTGGAGAACTGCTCTCCCAACATTTCTCCGCGCTGGCCCACCTGCCTCCTGTTGGTGTCTCATAGGTCGAACAATACAAACATATGCATGCATGAGAAAGATTTTAGTTTATTCTTGGGAACATCAAAACATAAAAGATGTAGAAACTTAAAAATCAAAAAACATTTGGTCAAAAAGAATTTACCTATAGCACCCCATTGAGTGCCCACTGGTAAACTCAACTATGGATCTCCAAAAAAATCCATCCTTGTGTATGGATGCTCCTCAATGACAATGTGTTGTCGATCGAGCCAACTAAAAAATATAATAGAAAATGTAATCGATGACTGACCAACATTTCTAGCCACCAATTCGACCCACTTCTGCATCCGTGGATCTCTAGGACTAGCTACACCCAGTGTTACACACTGAGGTTGCATCAATGGAATTCTCTCTAAGGGAAGATAAATTAGGAGCGATCCATAGATAAAATTCTTTGTCTTACCGCTCTTTACCTTTGTCAGCTGCTCTTTGAGTGAAGAAAGTACTGCCTCACACTAGTTGAATAAAATTGGCCCAAGGCACTCAAGTGCATACTACATGTATGATCTGTTTGCCAGATGGAGTGTCACACTGCCTGCCAACTTTGTGATGGTGAAAAGGATTATTTTCAAGCGAAAATCATGAATATGTTTGATGATTATCTCTCCATCATTGCGAGGTTGTGTACCTAGCCAACAGAATTGTTAAACATAGTCCCTCATCGATTCCCCTCCACAGGAAGAACCTGAAAGAGATATGGAGGCACCATGTCTTGACATACTTATAAGAAAGTAAACATCATCGATCATAATATGGACCACTTTTCCCCTTATGTGAAAAGTCTAATCCATTCGATCCCATGCATGAACTAGGAATTGCAATAGATTTGATGGTTGCCTCATTCCAGACAACCTTAAGTATTTAAGCAACCCACAGTTTTTGAGGGACTCAATTGTACCCGAATCCTTTAGGGAAACCATGTCTTATTCTTCATCCTCTCTTTATCACTGAGTAATATACATTTTGATCCGATGAAAGCCTGAAATCAAACCATAAGCTTAGTTAGGATCCTTTTCATGCAAAAAAACAGATAAATTTTCAGCCAAATAGGTGAAATGAGTTTGTGAAACTCGCCCAGTGCAGTCCAGGTAAGGAGATAGTGCATTGGAGTGTAGCTACCCTTCTGTATGGGTGCTCTCCAGTGCATTTTTCGACATTGAAGCCTGCGCTGATCCGAGGGTGAAATATTCTAACCTCAGGGTCCTTAAAAACTCTAAAAACTTGCATGAAACTGTAAAATAGTGACATGAAAAGAAAGAGGAGGGGTAAATCTCCTACCTGGCCCTGATGGGACGAGAAATGATCCACATAATCTCTCGCAATCAACTGCTGAATATAGAGGCAAAAATAGGGTTAGAGCACAAACTAAATGGTAAATATCTAATGGTGAAAATAACATGGTGAATTCTTGTTTTATGTTTATTTCATGATCATTTAATGAGTAAACTTTAGTATTTACCTATTTTTACCAATGAAATAGGTATTTTTAATTCATTTAGTGTTGCTTTGGATAGATTTACAGCTAACATATAGAATTTGACGTGCACGATCATGAATTGTACTTTGACCATAAAGCATTCTTTTATCTCTTTTTCGAGCTTTGTTAAACATCAAAAAAGGAACCCATTTGGAGTCCTCCTTAAGCTCTTTTCAGACTCTCCGAATATGAAAACATTGCTGAGTGCTTGTCCTTTTCATCTCATTAATGGATTGGAAATGACATCTACTCAGTATAAGTTTAACCCTTTTCCAGACTGAGATAGATTATTTACGGAAAAGGAATACGTTGATCGAACATGGTCAATAGGTTCTCTCTCATATTGTTGTACACTTTTTCAGACTTGAGAGACAAATTCACAAAAAAGAACTCGTGGAGTTTTCTTTTTGTCCCTTTTCAAACTCTCTAAACATGAAAAGGACCAAGTTATCATTGTCGTTAGACTCGTTAAAAAATAAAATAGTGAAAAACTTGTCCATCATGACAAGATCGAGTTTCACCTTCGCTAGACTTGTTAAAGCATCACATAGCGATGGATTCACCCGAAGGATGGAATTATAAAACAAGCATACGTTATCCTCAAGCTTGATAAAAATAAAGAGGTATTGGAAAGCAATGACTGGGGAAAATGGGAAAAGGGGTAAACCACCTTATGGCAGCAGGTCGCTCTTGAACATAACACTTTCACTTCATCACTATGACTATATGGGTTGGGTTATCTCCTTGATGGTCATCATACGTTAGTCTACCATACTATCCATTACTTTGGTTTTGGGTCAATGCTGCCAATTCATTCAGTGTCACCGACATGTTCAAGAGAAGTCACTTAGTTAAATTCATCCTTTGCAATACTCATAAACCTTCATTTTCATGACTTCCATTCCTGAACCTTGTGTCGTTAGTCACATTTTGTCTCCAAAAATCATTACACTTGTTTCATTTCATTGATGTAGGATACATCAAGGCCCTCCTGCAATGAGTCGCTTCTTGTCGACATTAACACATTATCCAAGAAGTTGACTTAGAAACAACCTTCCAATACCTTGAGGCTTGCATACATCAATGGAAAGTTTCTCTCTTTTGGCGATAGGTTGAAATCACTAGCCTTCAGCCGAAAGACTTTGTATGGTGCTCAACATCAAAACATCCATTAACACCATGCAGAATGTACTACAATACCTTGAGGATCGTTATCATTGTCAATGATTTCTCTCGTGTCTGTTAACGAGTTACATCATTGGCTGGTAATCAGATGGTGTCTTCCCATGTCCAACTTTAGATCACATATTCACGTGGTTAGAATCGTACTTGAGTGAATGATTGAATGAGATAGAAGACCCCGAATCTAGTTTCATCCATCTAGGATATGATTTCACGATAGTACCAAATCATCCGTACACTGGATTTACATTGATGGTCATCTGATCATGGGTCTATATTTGTAGACGACTATCTATGTAATTGTAATGAAAGTTTATATGTTGAGCATGGGTATCCCTTCCATCAACAATTCATGAGAAAAAATAAAAATATCATGATATTATGTATTGTAATCGATGCAGGTCACCATCCACTTCAGAACCTCCTAATCACATCGTAAATCATATCAATCAACATTATCATTTTCAACTTCATGCTTTATGGGGCAGTTGTTACAGATCCATTTGGGCACATCACTCCCACCATTTAGATCAGTACTATTGGGGCTCATCAAACCCTAATTTAGTTGCTACATGCCCTAGACAAGTCATCACTTTGAATGCCTCCTTCCTTGAGACTTTCTTAGCCTGAAGCCCTCCAGAAATGCCTCCTTGAGGGACCAATGCAGCCTTGGTCAGAGGTAAGTGTGCTTCAGTTTAGGTAGGCCCATCTCAAGGTGCTTTCGAGAGCGCTTAGGCCCACTTTGACCTATGCTTGGCGAGATTGAGTGAAATCATCATAGGGTTCTAGGAATATTCTTATATTCTAGAGCCATCTAGAAGATTCCCACACTTATAATCTCCTATGAGCTCAAAATTGGATAGGGAATGAATTAAGTAACCTCCTATCCTCTCATCCATTCCTCCATGGAAACTAAATCTAAGTTTGGAAGGCCATTCAATACCCTCATTTATGACAAAAACTCCTCCATTTTCCTATAAATTCAACACTCATCTGACTGATTAGGGGTTGGACTTTGAGAATTTGTAACGAGATACTGTTGGTGTGAGGGTTGAGATTGTAAGGAAGTATTATTATGCTGCTAGAGTGTTGTGATTTTGATGTGATGTTGGTTGTAACCTAAGCTAGAAGAGTGACAATGGATTGGACTTCATGGATGTAATTATTCCTTCTACTTAATAAAGTTGTTTACACCTTTTCCCATATTCTCGTCTTTATGTATGATGATTATATGTGTAAATGCTTTCGATTCCATTTCCTTAAAGTCGATAGATCTCTTGTTTTGATTATTTTTTGTCCTTTGTTTATGATTGCAAGTGCTTATCGAGCTGATTAGGTTCGAGAAGGAGTGACAGGAGCCATACAAAGGAGAGAAAGGGAAAGTGAAAGATAACAAGTAGGCCCCTTGTCTTATTTATCTTCTATAGTAAAAGGTCAGGTTCTTTAAATCTGTTGTTCTAGGTGTAGCTACCCACCTAGGGAAATTGTGTTTACCCCTAGATGCAAAATTCCACATAACAAGGCTGAATGTTGGGAAAGAACATAGTGATGGGGGTCATTGGTAGTTGATTATCGACTAAGGAAATTGTCAAGGGAAATCACAAAGGATCCGAAGAGAAAAAATGGCATTTCTGCACATTTATTTGTCAAATAATGGAAATTAGGAGAAAAGGGACGTGAAAGGTCACAGATTGCATGTGAGGAGAAAAATGACAGAAAATAATGGAAAATGAAGAAAACAGAGGTCTCATTAAATAAAATTCTTATGAGGATTAGTACACAAACTTTTGTCAGTTCACTTTTGGTGCTATTTCTCTATTCTCTCACTTTGATACTCTTCGACACTTTGAGTTTCTTGGAGCACCCTTGGAGGATTATAGCATACTTGGAGTTTTGGAGCAAGAAGGAAAAGGAAGAGAAGGAAAGTACAAGAGGACATGAGGATCAACAGCTACAACACATTTTTCTTGTAGTTACCGAGTTGTATATATGTTTTCCTCACTAGTTTTGGCATGCATGGAATATGCATGTTGTTTATTGGTCATGATTGGTCATTGGCATGAGGCATTGCCTAGATTGACCATGGATTTGCCTAGCCTTTCCATTTCCTGGATTTCCATGGTGATGTTGGTTCATTTCTTTGTTTTCTAGTTGGTTCTTATGTTTCCTTTAGCTTGGGTTGAGTTACTAGTTCCTGGAAGCCCTAGTTGGACAAATGCTTTAGAATCCATGTAACAACTTGGCTTGAGATACTAGTGTTGGAAGCCTACGTTGGACAAACACTCTTGAATTCATTGGTGGGTTGAGTTACTAGCCCTAGAAACCCTGGTTAGAGAAACACTCTCAAAGATTGATGACGGTGATGGGATGATTTTCTAGTCTTAGAAGAATTGGTTGGAACAAACGCTCTAAAGGCTTGGAAGGTTTGGGTAGAGACCAAATTGGTGATCGTTTTTGATGTATGATTGTGAAGTGGAATCACTATTTGATGGGTTGAGTTGGCTTGGCCTTTGGAAGCGTTGCATGGTTTTGATTGACGTGTTTTATGAGATCCCACATTCATGCTTGGAATATGGCACGGTCGTGTGGTTTGTGAACTAGTATGGCCTTTACATAATTAATATGAAGTTATTTGTCTCTGTTAATTCATGAGTATTATACTATTTTATGTGTGGATTATATCGTTTTTATTTCCTTGGTAATTCTGTCGTTATTATGATGGTTATGAACATGCATTACGACAGTGGCTATGTATGGATCTCATCATGTTTTTACTTAAAAAGGAATGAACAATGTATATTTGGCCTAATGGATGAAACTGAAGGTAATTTGTTGAAGAATCAATGCTTCTTAGAAATTCTCAGTTGATTATGAGATCCCCATGCTTAGATATGTTATTTAAACCTATATATTACATAACTATGACATGTTTGACGAAATTCCTGTCATGGCTAGTAGGGGTCTAGTTAAGTCCTTATTCAAGTAATTTCCTTTGTATGATTATTATGTTGTTATATTTCAGTTCTAAAAGTTCCATTGAGTTCTGGGCGGTGACTTGGGCTCTGGGCTTAAATAAGTGGCACAAATCCTAGGGTCATAGGCACATGTCTCAGGAGAAAAGTCACCAGAGGCATCCATACCACTGTTGTGGGAGCGTCTGGAGCCTCCTAGATGCCTGAATATCCATATCAAGGGATTGAATGAGGGTTGAAAGGTCTAAAATGCAGTGGGACCTAGGGGCTGGTAACCTGAGTGGTTGGGACGACTCCTAGGAGTTATGTTACTACTGTAGAAGGTTTGTATGATGTGCTTCTGAGAGCTCCACTTCCTTAACTGACACATAGGAGTCAAATAATATCACAGTAACTTCTCATCACGTGTTTACCTCAGTTGGATGCTTACTTGGGTAGTTGTAGGAGGATTGTGTCACATACTAGGATTTGAGAGATTCTCTGGAGTAAAATTGTCATTTACTCAATGTATGAACATGCTTGAATTATTATTTCTAGTTGTTAATTTCTATGTAGAGAATGTATCAATACATGGGAGGTCCTTACAACACCCAAATTAATTAAAATTCATATCCTATTTGATACTAGAAATGAATGAAATTAGTGCGAAAATAAAACACACTACAAACATCACGAGGGAAAACTCACAAATATAAAAGTAAGTCTTGTATTTAAATGTCATCATGTTACTAAGAGAATGTTGTCACCATGTTTTATTTTCATCATGAGTTAGTCTCTTGTTTCCATGAATAAAGACATAATTTCGTAAACAAAAATAAAACAACCAAAATACCAACGCTCTAATCCCCTTAACATCACCCCATCAATGATTCAAAAAATGTTAGGAAAATTTTATCTCATAATTTCCATTACATTTAATAAAAACCCAGGGCTTATAAGCTTGCAATGTTCATGCACAATTTTTGTAAGACCAAATATTACCTATCCCAATTACAAAAAAGAAAAATCATTCAAAGAAATTGAAGAAAGAGTTGGAAAGAAACACCAATCAATGTATCACTTGAATGTGGGGGAAATGAACCTCATAAAAGCTGAGAGATATAATGTTTCATGTATAAATTTTCATGCAACTTAACTAATTTCCAATTTCATCAATAATTATTTACCATATGTTGTGATAAATTAACATAGTACACTATTCATAAAATAGTTTAAATGTAAAGACTAAAAATCAAACTATAAATTTAATGGTATAACTAGAATTAAAGGAAGTGAATACCCTATGAGTGATCCCTTCCCGCTTTAGCTCTTTTTATACAGGAAAATGACCTCCTCGCCAGCTCAGAGGAGCAAGACATGAAGACTGAAGGAGTGACCAAGTTCAGAAGCCCATTTTTCAAGCTAACGATGTCTAGGAACTAGCAACCTGCTTTATAAAGCTTCTGAGCAAGGCTAAGGGTGCATTAGTGCCAAAGCTAACTCTATTTGTTACATGGAGAAGAGCATTAATGAAACTAAATGAGTTTCTATGGGTGAATGGAACAAGTTGATGATAAATATCCTGAGATTCTCTCCTATGTAAACTCACAAAAGTAGGGAAACATCTAAACTCGACCTGTTTGGAGGAATTACTAATTCCTAATGGAGTCTACAAATGGGAAAGAGCACAAAGGCATGGAAACATCACTGCTTTTTCCTAATGGAACTCATGAAGGACTTTGCAACCTTATCCTCACATGTTATATATCCAAGGCTAGGGCCATTATGGAAGAGGTCGAACCATTTGAAAGGATTACTTATTTGAATGTTGAGGACAGTCTCTGACTAAGGCATTAGAGGAGGTTAAGAAGGGAGAGAGAGAGAGGAGCTAAAGGGGTAAGGGAAGGCTGATACAACCTATGGTTGTAATCACTCTTTTCTACATCAATATAGAACTGTAATTGTGTTGTCCACTCCATGATGTTGGTAGTATAATTTGTTTATATGTTCATGCAATGTTGTTATTATGAGTGGCTTAGATATATGCAACTAGATATCTTTATATGTTAATGCATTGTTTTTCAAGGTTATATGTTGTGATATTACGCTTGTCTTATCTATGTGCAGGTTTTGATCTGGAGTTGGCTTAGGGGTCTTCCACCTAGCTACATTGCACTCTCCAACAACACCACACTAAGAATTGAGGTAATAAGTCCTTCTTCATGCTTTGATTCTCATTTGTTAAACATAGATATGCATGCATCTTTGTGATAGTTGCAGCTAATCTTACAGTCTTCCAAGGATCCCAGGAAGATCCTTGAGGGTTTCTACATCACCAAACACCCGTGCATTAATCCCTATAGTAGAATTGGTGACTCCACTAGGGTCTATAGTTAATTCCCAATTTTCTCCCAAAACATTCCTAGATCTCTCTTTCTTCTAGGCCTTTCTATTCATCTTCATTCCCTTTCTGACCACTTAGGACAATACAACACCCTTATCTCAGTGCTCAACCCTATGTTTGATCCCCACAGCCTCCTTTTTGAGCCTTTTTCCCCACTCATGATGTCTGCTAGTGTAAGCAATGCTTTATAAAGCACTGCAGCCTCACACACGCGTTAGTGCTGCAAGTAACTCTCTGTACCCTCTATTACAGAGCATTAGCCAACCATTTCTTGATATATAAACTGCTATGTGACCTCATGGGTTGGGAAATATACTTGTAGACTAATCAAGGATCTGCAACTATGCTTGTTTGATTGATCTATCTCCTGAACAATTTTTTTTTTTAAGAAAATAGCTTTACTTCTTAAAGTTTTTGTTTTCATAAAAGAAAAAATACAAATTTTTTACTGTTTTCTACTTAGTTGGTTAGATCTACATTATTTGGTTTCAAAAGTTGTTAGTGAGAATTGTTAGTTCTGTCAGTTGTTCTGGTGTTTTATTGAACTGGATGCATGGTATATATATTGACGTATAAATGACTCTCGCTTTGTAGAAGCAATTTCTTAATCGAAAGTGAAATTTACAAGCATTGTTTTTTCACGATTTGAGTGAGAGTCCCATATAACTTCATACGTCAACACCCCTACCAAAGACTCTAATGAAGTACATTTAAAATTTACCTAATAAAATCAATCAACAACTCTTTTTAGAGTAAACACACATTAGTTTAGGCTAGGATCTTGGGTTAGGAAGTTGTGAGTTAACTGCCCAAGATCATACACTGAAACTAGTGTCATTAACAAGGGAAATCCTTCCGCACTCATATTATCCAAAACCACTATAGTAAAAGCGGAGCTAAATATGAAACAAAATCATACTATAAATGAAGGTAGCCTGCCTTTTCTTACATCTACTTTGGGTATTCTGTGTATCGAGGATCCTTTCACAAATATCGGAGCTAAGTCAGGGACTCAGGTATCCTGCCCACACAACATACTATCTGTGACTATGTACCCCTTGGAAGTGTCTGCGATTTGAGGTCACCATAATGGCCATACTTTTAGGGATGAACAAAAGGTGACTGGCGCGGGCTACCCTGGTACCTAACACAGACGAACCTACTATTTCTTCTTGTTTTGGGAGAGTGCTCATCTTGAGGAGAGCACTTGGCCCCTTAATCTGAGGTTCAAGCAAAGCTCAACAATAATCATAACTATACATTTGGCCAACTCTCTGTTTTATCCATTGCGATACTAGGTTTCATCTCTAGCAAATGGTGGTTATCAAACAGGGTCATACCCTCTACTTGTTGATTGATTTCTTTAGTGTATTTTTTATTTCTTAAGTGCCATATTGTTATCACTGAGACTTTAATAAATATAACTGTAAATTTTATTGATAAAATTTATCGGTCACTGTGGCTACATCCAACCCTCATCGTCAATTTAGACAGTTGTTAGGTCTTCCCCCACTCATTGTGGAGGATCCGTTGAGCCCTAGTGAACTAGACTACCAGTCTTCAGGAAATCAGTCTCCGCAATCTAACACTAAACCAGTTTGGACATCCCACAATTAAGGCTTACTGGAAGATTTCTTTACTAAATGTTTCATTCCTCCATACAATCCTCCAATCACGAATTTGTTGGGACCACTCTTGATTCCAGTTCCATTTGTACTCCCTATGTCTTTCGTTGGACCTACACCACCCATCCCATCGATGACTAACAGGTCGTGGGATTTTGTGGACACTTTTGGTACACCACCACCTCCCTAGTCGACAATCAGTACCACACCTCTGATGGTGAACCCTATTATCCCACCTATCCCAGGTTCAAACCCCATCTTGACATTCAATGCGAGTGTAACCTAGTATATACCAGTTTCTACCCCATTTGTGTGATCTCCCAGAACTTCGACAAGTGCTACATATAACACTCCTTATAAAGTTGCATATAGCACGGTTAGCACAGGTCCCTTCAATAACCCCTTTCGTTGGAATCAATTGTTTAGTTCCAACCCCCAGGTTCAGATGCCTGGGGGAAATGTTTCGAATATGAACATACCGACTGACAATGTTACAGTTCCCCCTCCATTTATAGGACAATAGGGACAATCATTGATTGACATGAACGCTCCTTATGTCAGTCAAGGACCTATAGTTAATTATGTGGTGAGTGGGATCCCTCAAAAAGCTCCCACTCAATCAATATGGGTGTTGGCTTGTTGGGGCCTGACCCAGGTTCAGCAGTGAGTTTAGCCAAGAAAATCCCTATAATATTGGCCCTTTCAGAAATAGTCCACAGTGCGCAGATTGAGGTCTCACCCAAGGTAATATGGGAGGGTGTTGGAACTAGGTTTCTGCACCCTAGGGATGTCTTGATGAAGTCTGGGAAGTTCGAAACCGAACCTGCGCACCTGTGCTGCTCCGCGTAGCCATCTATCCTTCATAACTTGTGCAACTTCTTCCACGTAGCTCTGTAAAGAGTGAGAAGAGGCATTGTCTAGATCCTTTATCCTTACTGTGTTATTATTATAGATCCTAACTTAATTAAATATACCCAATATTTGTTAGAAATATATATATTATAGAGCAATGGAACATATAGAATATTGCATAAATATAAACATAGAAAATGCATAAACTAGAGAGACACAGATATACGCGGTTCACCCAGTTTGGGCTACGTCCACCCCAAATAGCCAGTCCTTCCTTTCTATTATCCAGAAAAATGAAGAGACACAACCTACAGTAGATCCGCTATAATATTTTTTGTTTCTCTCACAGTCTCACCTCTCTATTTCTCGCTCAGAGAATACACATCTATTTCATAGGCTCAATACAATGCCCTCATACAAAGAGAGGGGTTTCCTTCTAGGGGAAAAAACCCTAAACTAAACATAAGTTCTACTGTCAAATCATCTGCCTAATGAACGGCCCAGATTGACTAGAAATTACTATACTTTTACAAGGCAATTTTACATCTGTTTTTAGCTTCGGGGGTGCTACCCCCGAAACCCCCCGCTAGGGGGGCGCTCCCCAAAGGTCACAGCCACCCCCCCCCTAGACCCCCCCTGCAGTGAATATTTTACAGGTGGAATTGCCACCCCATTTCGAACTGGGATCCAATGTGGAAATACCATTGAATATAGAAGATAATCAAGCTCCACACCCAAAAATATTCTTATTAATCATTCAATATTCATAGCAAGTGGGCGCAATCATAAAACCGTAAAGAGATGCATAAACATAACAAGAGTATAAACACACAGTATCTCAGAATCAACTTAACTTTTATTAATTCTTTGTCCAAGCACAATCCCAACTCCGCCCTGCGCACTTAGCTGTAGGGGTCTGCGCGCACAGCTGCGGACTCTACCAGGCCTCTGCACACTCAAATGCAGAGCCTCTTACTAGTACTATGACCCAAGACTCAGACTTACAAACTCAGAGTGAATTCCTCATTCAAAACCCATATTACTTCTCAAAGCTAACACCTTCTTCAGACTTAGATCCTCGCTCTATTTATACAATCCCATGGTCCATGGACCATGGGTAGGCCGACACATTCTATATTAGATTACATTATTTTAGGGCAGACAACGCTAGGCTCTCACACTCCGCGCCTACATTTTGCAGGGTCTTTACATTACATTGACCAAAACTTGGGCTTTAAGCCCCAAAACATGTTATGGGGGGATTCGATGCCCAACAAGCCCCCAACACAATCAACGTGACTCGTCCCGAGTCACTCAGTTGGTGTGGTGATCTTCGCGTAGAGTCCATCCAGCAACTTCTACACTTCGCTTACGTGTACAACACATTCTTCCGCTATCTGCTATATCAGTTGTGCGTGAATCTCCGATTCGTCATTGTCATGGGTACCTTCTTACCTTAGCACATATGTACCCTGCATCTGGGCTAGGTTTCCCTCGATCATGGTAGTGACCATGAATGCTTCCTCGAGCCAAGGCTAGATGCGTGCTTTAAGCATTGCCTCTTTCTGGCACGTGGAATCCACCTGTTCCTTTCGAGCTCAGGCCTCCTTCATCTTGAGAAGTTGCTGAGTAAGGGCGACCATCTATGCGGTCCCCTTGATATTTTCATATCCCTGTTGTAATTTTCATGCTTCTGTCTCCAGACGCTGTATGGATGGATCTTCCTATAGTGAGGTGAGCATGACGAGGGACTGATCCAACAATCCCATGCAGTCCTGGATGGCATGCTCTATTACTTCCAACCCCGATTGAATGGCGTGGTTGCGCTACTCTCTGACTTCTGCGGGTGTGGAGGGTTGTGCCTTTAGCTACAACTCAACGATCTACAGGTTCATCTCCAACTGAACCTTCGCGACCTCCTCCTGGGCCTTACAAAATTCAGCCACTAGTTGGTGAATATTTTCTGTTGTTGGGAGTACCGTTGGCACGACCAACTCTTGTATGCTGCTACAGGCCTCATCCATGGCCTGTTCCAATCCCTAGGTTTGTGCGACCAGGTTGTCGCGATGTAGGCTGATCTATTCCAAATTGAACTTCTACTCGCTCAAGACTTGGAGGGTGCGGCCCTCCCTGGCGTGAAGCTCATAAATTACCCCATCCTGTAGTTTGTATAGGATTTCTCTGGGAAGGGCAGCCAAGTTCAACCCCCAACCCTTTATTTGACTTGACATGGTCCCATCGCCGTTGGCGGCTGCTAAGACTGCGCCTCCTAGTAATACAAAAGTGTTCGGGGTGCACAACATCGACTCGACTTCGGATGTACTTGCCGCAACATGTGGTGCCATTATTCCTGGGGCTCGCACATGTAATTCCTGCAACTGCGCTTTGAGTGCCCCTAACACAGTTGTCTGCTCCATCATTAATTCCTCAAAAGCATCCTTAGTGACATTAGGAACTGTTTCGCCAATGTCAAGAAGGTCTCCCTCCATGTGCTAGATTGGGTCGGTGGAGGTCTTTGCTGCCTTCTTCTTTTTCCATGAAGGTGGCTTCTAATGATTGTGCGGCCTCTTGAGTTGTGTCAATTTTGGTGCAGGGTCCATAAGTTCCTCTGTCTCAACCTCCCCCTGTATGTCTTACTATGTGGACATTTCCTAGCCTTCCTCCGTCTCTTTGGTGGGCAAGGTTCTGGTCTCTTCCATCTGCGCTGTCGCTACTGCCTGACACTTTCTCCTAGCACTTTCTCTCCGCCAACTGTGCGATGCGTAGCTTGGTTTCCTTCTTTCGCTGCTATGCTGCGATCTTTTCCATTTCTGCCAAGTCTAGGGTGCACCATTCCGGAGGCCAGGATGCCATTACCGCAAAGATTGCATCATCCGTTGCAATGAATAGTAGCTTCACCCATGTTCGTGCGGGATATTTGCACGCCCAGATATACAGGTTATGCATATCAGCCTTGAACTCTGCACACTCTGTAAGCTATTATGGACTATAGGGGATAAGCACAGCCTCCGGTTGATCCATGTTAGTATGCTCACCTCTACGAACACGCAAAACACCTTTATCTCGTGAATCCTTGTCACATCTTTCATTTCCCAGAGCGAGGTGTACCTCGCGGCTTTGGGTAGGTGACCCTCAATTATGGGAAACTGGTTGTCTTCCAGTAGCTCTCCTACAACCAACAGGATGGATAAGAGCAACCACGCATAGTGGAAGGTCTTATCCTGCTCCTGGGCCTCTCTATAGTTTGTCAAAAATTTGTCACAGAGGAATTGCGCCCAGTTGAACTGGACCCCCTCTGCGCACTGCTTTGCCAATGTAATTACAAATGCTGGCACTTCGTTGGCCCAACATTTCCTCATTAGCTTACCGACGAGTAGCTAGGTGGCTACACGCACCCCTTGGTCCTTGATGCTTGTGATTACCTTGCTTCCTCTTCTCCAACTTATATTTGGCTTTCATAGCTTCTGCGAGGACCAAGTCACTGCTCTTTCCTGCTATGGCTACGGGGTTGTTTCCTTTGATGGGCAGCCGAGAAATCCAGTGAATTAAATCGGCCATGATGGGAATCGGCTCCTCCAGCCAAAGATACCCATCATGTATTAGGCATAGCAGTTGTCGAATGACAAAAATTGTGATCGGCACATGGTGGTAGTGGGGTATCCATTGCAAATGCAGTAACCCAGCCCTGTCCACACTGCGTAACCATTTCTGCTGCAGTAATTTCTCCACCGCCAACTGTGGGAACTTCTCGCTATCTCCGAGGTCCTAGTCTTTGAACTTCATATTAGGTACCCATCCCATCAGCGGACCTTCAAACCTTATTTCATCTGGAAGGAGTGGGGTCTGGAGTGCATTCTTTGTGGCCTCTAGGTCCTTCAGTATCTTGGCTTTCCCCTTCCATGGGGGGATATAGGGGGGTAACCTTATTGTCGATGGCACTTGGGAGACAGTCTCCACCTCATCATCCTGCACTTCAATTTGGGCGATCAGAGCTTGAAAATATTCCTCCTCCTCCTCTATTTCAAGGGTGATGGCTTTGCCCTTTTCTGTCATTGATAATTTACTAAACTGTGGGTTCCATGGTGATACACGGACTAGTCCCATTATTTTCTTGTCTTAGGTGGTCGCGGTGCGCGTGGTGACTTTGGAACCTCTGGTGTAGCTACCACCTCTCTAGGCTCCTCCTGGGCCATACGAGGCTCCGGGGTAACTTCCGTGAATTGCACTGTTGTTCTCCCAGTCGTCATCATGTCTTCAGTTGAGGGTGGTAAGCGTACGCGGCACTTAGTGCATTGTGCTTGCTTAATTATAAAATAACCAAGTGTTGCCCTGTGGCTAGCCCTAGTGGTTTTATATCATCTTTTGAATTTGAATTCAACCCTTCCCCCCACTTCTGAGTCATTAATGTGTTTTTGGTGGCATATTGTCCCAAATCTAGCTCTTAATTCATATCTTAGTTGCCAACCGCCTGCTCCTTTTTGCCTTAAATTGGACCTCTTGTCATGAGCAGTGACACCAACGGTCACCTCCTAGCCTATCTGCACAGCAGCGTGGCTCCCTATACACAGTCGTGACCTCTGTGACATATCGATCCTACATGCAATCTCCTTGCCGTGTAGCTCCCATATAGAATCCTTTATAGTCCCACGCTCTCTTTCAACTACTTATAGTGTTGAGACTATGCTTCCTATAGACATTCAAGTGGTCGCACTCGTGGTTTGAGGATTCAAGTCTCCTTTCAGCCCGGCCTGTGCGCCTCCCTTAGTCACCCTTGCGGCAGCCAATGCCTCACATTTTTCCTTATGCAATGCGCCCCCTTGGTTACATTGTTTGATAAGGTGCAGTTGCAGCCATGGTAGTAGAGCCAAATATTCTCGGTGACAATCTTCTAATGCAGTGGTATGGCTGGCTGTATCTTGTATCTTGTCCTGCCCTTCCATCGACATGACATGTTTGCACGATTTCGGTCTCCAGTTTTCTTATTTATGCGTCTATTACCATGTTTTTCTACTTTAGTCATACCTGAGCTTCTTCGAGTTCACGAAGTTTCAAGTTCCCTCGCTGAATGACTTCCTGTAATTGCATAATTCCTTTACCCGGGTCATTACGTACTATCCTAAATGCAGGGGTTGTGGTATGGGGATACTTCTCTGGTCTTATGGTTTCATCTCCTCTTGTCAGTGTTGGGATCGCTTCCGCGATCTAGTTTTTGCTCATGGTCCTAGAGGCCCAATGAGCCGCTGGTACGCACAGGCCCCAATCAGTTTGTCTCACCTGGTGAACTTCGTTCATGATTCTACATAGCTTTTTGAATGCTTCGATGTGGAATTTTTGTCACTTTTCTTGTTGCTGTGTCTCGTTCTGATTTTCGATCCTTAGTCTAGGACATGCTTTCACAACACATGTCTACATCCATCGACACAGGTGGGCACGCAAACTGTATCGTCCTGGCTGCCTGGCTCTCGTTCAATGCTGGGGACTTCAAAACCATAAGCTCATTCGTCTTCTACATTCACACCAGTTTCTAATAGTCTTCTGGTGTTTACTTCACCATCATGCGGGTGTCGCGTGAAATGCCCATTCTAGCGCACCATACCACTGCTGTTTTGGTACTGCACTTTCAATTTTGTCTAAGAATTCATCCACCATTATGACCCCCTCATATGTCAGTAGTTCCCTTTCTTTTGTTATCACGCACCGCAATGATCTAATCATCATGTTGCAATTCAGTGTTGTCACTTCGTGCAACCAGTTCTACTAGCATTCTACTTCTTCATCTGAATCCGAAGTACAGGAATTGTCACGTTCCCACAAGATTCTCCCATCTGCAATCAAGTTCACTTGATCCTACTCTTGTGCCATTATCTGGTAAATGCAATCTAGCTCATCGTCACTGTCATCGTCATGCACAGGTTCAGTGTAGTGCGCTCCTTCAGCTGGATGTAGCAGAACTACTACGCGTAGGGACTTTTTCTTGAATATCATCTTCTGCTTCTTCAAGTTGATGTCTCCATTCATATCAGTGGCCCAGTATATTCCTAGCAATGCGGGATAAGGATTGTTGTCATCAACAATATCTATCACTTCAAAGTTCATCTGCGTGCTCGCGCCTTCGATATCAACTATTACGCCTTGTAACCTCCCGATGGGAAAAATCTTCTGTTGTTTCACCATTCGTAATTGAATAAGATACCACTACAACACGGGCCTGCCCATGCATTCCCATGTCTGCTTTGGTAACACATTCGCATCCGAACCCAGGTCTAGGATTACTTGATCTATTTCATATTCACCAATCTGCACCATTAATCTCATTTCCCTCCCAGTGCCCAATGTATGCTTTCCTAGTTTCTAGACTACGCGCAATTCACCCGACCCTATCAACCTACTGATAAGCTCTTCTAGTCCTTTAATGGCCCTATTGTCACACAGTAGCTTCATGCATGTCTCTAAAAAGGTAGTAAGCATAGAAGGATCCATTTCTGGCTCTGGTTGATCCTTACTACCTGAAGTAGAGGCCTCCACAAAACTCTTCATAGCTTCCATAAACGTCTCCTTTGCACATTCCAAGTCAAACTTAGGTTCCTTTGTAGGAGCCTTGCGAACCCATGTATCTTCCTTGGGTTGCTTCCCCTTATCTTCCCCTGTGGTTGCACCACTTCTGAGCATCATGTTCACGTTGGGGTCTTCTTCGTGCAGTTTAGACCTCATCATTTGGATATTCTGAGTCGAAGTAGGCTGTAGTACCCCTTTCTTGCACATCTGTGTGATCAACGTAGGACAATCTACCATTTCATGATCAAACTGAGCATAGTACAAACAAGATATTATCATTAGGTTGGTACAATCTTGAGCGTAGTGCCCTAGTCCTCCACAATTGTAATAGATTAACTGTCCGCAACCCCTTCTTGGTCCCATTCTTCCTCATCCTCGACCTTGGCCCTGAAATCCAGTGCACGCCATCCCCGCGGCTAGGTCGAGGCCTCGCATTTCTATCTTCATTCTATATGCTGGGGTCCGCTCCATCATTAATGCATAGCTCCAACAAGTACAATTAGAGTGGCCCACCGACCTATAGAAATTACAAAACAATTGTTGATGGTGTCATTGTATTCTTTTGCAATAAATGAAAATTATCTGTTGTGTGCTTTCCTCCTATCTGATAGATCGTGCACCATAGTGTGGGTGCCCCACTCGGCCCTGCCTGTGCCTTCGGTATCAACAACATTGGCCTCCCTCCTGCCAAGTAGTTCCCGAATATTGGACAATGGTATTTTTCCTAGCCCTAGGCTTTGCATTTTATGAACCACACTTCTTCATGCGCCTCCAGCTGCGGTGCCCTATCCTACTTCAAACTCTACATCTCCAAGCATAGATTCTTTAGTTGTGCATGGATATGTTGGACTCCCAATCCTGGATCCTATATCGTGGTTTCATGCAACCTCATCGCCATTTCCAATGCTTCGGCTAGGGTTGAAAGCTTCTACTATGACAGTTCCATCCTCAGGTGTGGTGTCAAAAATGCCACAAACCATGCGTAGTGCTACGCATCCGTTAGCGTCATATTAGCCTCATGGATAGTACTCTTTAGCCCCTAATCTAGATCCCATGGGTCTCACCCGGAAGCATCATGATCTCTTTAAATCTGATGATTGACTGTGTCTCTGATTTTGGCCAGCTAAATTCTTTGTTCAGCGCATTCTGGATCTCTTCTATTCCTGCATTTGGGTTATCATTGGAATGCTTGATATTCCATGTCAACACACGATCCTGCAGTGCGCTCACCAATGTAGCCTTCTTAATGTTTTCGTCTATGACCCCTTATGCTTCCCACATTGCTCTTACCATGAACTAGAACTAGTCTGGATCCTCATTCCCTACTCCTCCGAATATAGGTAGCTTGATTGTGCTTGCCATGCTGAACTGCGGGTTTCGTGGAGGTGGGGTTGGTGAAGATGTAGGTGAAGTAGGTGAAGCGTGTGATGGCATAAGTGGAGGTGATAACTGCAGAATGCACTGCCTTATCAAACTGACTGCACTTCTCAGAGAAACCCGAGCGAGCTCCTCCTCACTCTCTCACAACAGTGAAATTAAGGGACTGTTTCCTAATCCCTCGGTACCTCTGTAGATCTTTCTGCTTCACATCATTCCAAACATTATTGTATTTGCATCACTCTTTTTTCACATAACAACATCTTAATCTAGGTATTCAGGGATTTAATGTACCTACATCATGGTCCCTTGAGAAAACATTGTTCTGCTTTGCTACAGCTCACGGTGGTGTCTACCGTGAACTCAGTGATAAATCCCCCTATTATCCAGTCGAGCCAATGGTCCACATCTCACGAGATCTTATCTTGTGATGCCTCTAGTCTGTGCACTAACTTTGAAGTCCACACTATCGGTTGGTTGAGCTTACACCTACCCTGGCTATCGGCTAACATCGCAATCCACTCGTATAGTTCGGAAGGAAAGGATGTGAAGAAGATCTCATGGATTTCTATATACACGTAGTGATCCAGCCACCTTTTCTTAGATATCTGCAAAGTTTTGTTTTCCTGTGTCACAAACTCGTGAAGCTTCTTGTCCAACCACTCTTCAATTTTCTTCTTTGTTAGGTTCTAGTGGCACGACACCAGACATCCCTTAGGCAGATCCCAATCCTGGCAATAGAACCATTTGTTGGCTTGTTGGGGCCTGACCCAGGTTCAACGGTGAGTTTAGCTAAGAAAATCTTGGTACTACCGGCCCTTTCAACAATAGTCAGCGGTGTACAGTCTGAGGTCTCACCTGAGGTAGCATGGGAGGGTGCTAGAACCAGGTTTTTGCACCCTAGGGATGCCTTGATGAAGTTTTTGAAGTTCGCGAACTGAACCTGCGTGGTTGCGCTACTCCGCACAACTGTCTACCCTTCGTAACTTGTGCAACTACTTCCAAGTACAATCCCAACTCCGCCTTATGCACTCAGCTATAGGGGTCCACGCACACAGTTGTAGACTCTACCAGGCCTTTGTGCACTCAGCTGCAAAGCCTCTTACTACTACTACTATGACCCAAGACTTGGACTTATAGACTCAAAGAGAATTCCTCATTCAAAACCCATATTACTTCTCAAAGCTAAGACTTGCTTCACACTTACATCCTCGCTCTATTTGTACAATCCCATGGTTCATGGACCATGGGTAGGCCGACACTTTGTATATTAAATTACATTATTTTAGGGTAGACAACCCTAGACTCTCGCGCTCGCACCCACATTTTGTGGGGTCTTTACATTACATTAACAAAAACTCAAGCTTTATGCCCCAAAACATGCTATGGGGGGATCTACTACCCAACAATGGGCACCCCACTCTCAACCTCAAATCAGTCAAGGGGCCATTCCTTATCCTAGGGAAACTTATAACCCCCAGTCTAACAATCCCTATGGACAACCATAGTACACGATGGTATCCTAGGGAAATTACTATTACACGAATCCTATGTATAATAGTGGGAACAACACGATGGGAGGACTACAAGGATCCTCAAGTCATATGTCATCGCCTTGGTCCAATTTAAGGGCATCAAACACCTTGCCTTTCATGGCAATGCTTGATATCCCTGACCTGTACAAACTCACCAATTACCGCATCTATCACAACTTACTTTGGCCTCTAATCTCGCACAAAATTCCGACAAACATCCCGAAGTTCGAAGGGAAACAAGGGGAGGATCCGGGTATGCACATCACCACCGATCATTTATGGCATGTTTCTAACTTCATGGTGGATGATAGTATCTAGCTACGACTCTTTCCCAACACCCTTACTGGCAATGTAGCCAAGTGGTACATTGAGTTACCATGTGTGTCAGTCAATACCTTTGGCGCTTTAGTGATGGAATTATTAAAGAATTTTCAGTTACTCATCCACTATGAAACTGGGACGAAACTCCTTAATTCATTACATTAGGACGCCACCATGCACATCTCTGATCATATCCATGAATGGAGACGTAGGGGGAAGCTAGTCAAAGCTCCCCTTCGAGACTATTTATTAGCAGATTGGTTCTGTAAATCTCTTCTCCCCCAAATCACTAAAGATGTATCCTTATGCGGCGTGGTCATGGAAGACCAATCCATTCATCATGCCCATCACATGGATTTTATATATTCATAGTATGACACTTTATACGACATTATTCCCAATGCCCCTTGAAACTCCAATGCTCCCGCTGCTCAACAACCCAGTGCACACACCCCAATGGTATTATCGGTGCTACCTTTGGTGCTGCTGTAAAACACCTTAGCAGTCACATTGCCTAGTTGTCAGTTGGCCCGACTACCAAATTGACTAATCTTCCTACCGCCGCGATAAACTCTATGCAGTCTACACAAAAACCTAGCAGTAAGAACAAGAAGAATAAGAAAAAGACTGCTCCTTCTAAATAGCAGTACAACCCGAAGTAGAAAGCTATTGCACCTCCTCACAATGGAAAGGAAAAAGCTTCCAAATTCCCTTGCAAAACCTGTCCAGAAGGCCATATGACATATCGCTATCTGCGTCTCAAAGAATGCACAGATTTCCTTTCTAAAAAGGACATTGGCTAGATCCCTGCGGTCCTAAACACCCCTTTCCCTGGTTAGAAGCAGCTGCACCTTATTGCAAACCAACCCTGACCCCGCAAGGGGGCAACAATGATTTGCATCATCCTTCGGCTGGTGAAGGACCATCTACCATTTACACCTTTGAAATGGTAGATCTTCAAACAAGAGCCAAAACTTATTGAGCTCCGATCGCTAATGCTAAGGAAGCCTCCTCAAGTCAAAACCCACTGTCGCCAAATGATATTTATATCGAAAGGCTAGTTTCTGATCTTTTTATTTCCCCCCCAAAAGGGGCACTTCGTTGCACAACACATAATACATGTACACATCTTTCCCAGAACTACAGTATTGTAGAAGATTTGACGCAAGCACCATCAGCTATGTCGGCACGCAAAGTATTAAAAACCTTTTGAGCACAAAGGAAAGCTCTGATTTTGGAAATTGGTGTGGTAAACCCTTAGGATTCCATGCTTGCAATTTTCGACATGGAAAAATGTAAACCTCCCCTTTCACATCAGCTTGCATTTCAGGTGAAAATATTTTCGAAAGGGCGAGGAGTACATACAACTCTCATTGATGAAGGTGCCTCAACCTACATCATGTCAGCTTCATGTTGGCTCTCTTTGGGTTCTCCAAACCTATCCCCATTATTGAATTCCATTAAAGCTTTCGACGGGCACACTTTCATCCCATAAGGTTACCTTGCCAGCTACCCCATCACTTGAGGTGGGAAAACAATGATGATGGATATCGAAGTCGTGGATCGAACACTAGACTATAATCTAATATTAGGTCGCAGTTGGACTTACGCCATGACTACGTTTGTGTATAATTTCTTTCTCATTATCCTATTTCCATTGGATGGAAGGATAGTCACATTGGACCAGCTGCCCTTTTACACCACAGGTTACTCCCTGTTACCTAGTGGCTTTGTACCCTTAGTGGGTGGTGTACCTGACTCTTAAGTCAGTATCAGTACCAGTCTATTAAAGGACTCTTCCCTAATGGGTTGTTTTTCTCTCCTACCACCTGTGGTTCCAAATATGGTCTCTATGGTCTCATCTATTCCTCACGATCCGAAAAATCCTTGGATCCTCCTTGCCCCTTCAGACATTGACGCTTACAGAGAAAAAATGCCATTGTTAGCAGCTAAATTGACCTACTAAGTCATTCAATCTGCATCTGAATCTCTGGTCACTGTGGTCATGACCAACAGTACCACCTCCTCTCCCATAATTCTCCTTTTAACGATCTCGTGAGTCAAGTCCTACCGGTGGATGAAGCTTTTCAAGAGATCATGTGTTTAGAAGAGCGCGTTTGGGAGGACTCTCACCATCATGTTACGATATCTAATTCAGACATGATGCCCATTCAAATCCTATCTTATAATGGACTTGAAATTGTTTCCTCGCCTTATATGACTATCCAAAATTTGGACTCGGATGGGAACATGGGAAATCTTTCAAGGACCTTTCTCATCGATATTTCAGTCAAGACATGCATCGTGGAAAACATCAAGATTGGAGCCGTTTACACTTTTGAGGAAATTGCGAGCTTCACCTACCCTTTTAAGGATTACTGTGATGTTTTCCCTTGGTCTTATGAGGAAATTCATGGAATATACCCTTCTATTATCAAGCATGAGATTAAGAAAGACTGAGCATTCTTTTCATGTTATTTTTCTTGCTCGTTAATTTTAAAAATCCTCGAGTCTCCTTCTTCGGAATCGTTAAAATACCACGAAGAAGATCAAGCATTATTTTTCTGGTATTTTTCTTGCTCGTTAATCCAAAAAACCTCGAGTCAACGTCTTTGGTCTCGTTAAACTACTGCAAAGAAAATATGAGCATGATATTTTTTGGGACCTTTTTCTCACTCTTGAAATGAAAAATCCTCGAGTTCCTTCTTCAGGCTCATTAAAAACTTATGAATAAGCTCTGAGCATTCTTTTCATGAACTTTTCTTGCTTCTTAAATCGAAAAAACCTTGATTTTTCGTCATCGGGCTCATTAAAAACCTACGACGATGATATGAGAGCTTTCTCTTTTGGGACTCTTTCTTGCTCTTAAATTGAAGAATTCCCAAGTTTTCCCCTTCTTCGTGCTTGTTAAATCTACAAAGAAGGAATGAGTAGTTATTTTACCTCTTTTTCCTCGCTCATCAAAGTAAAAAATATACCTCCATTTTTCTTCATTTGACTCGTTAAAATTTGATGAAGGTCTATTGAGTTTGTCGTCACGTGACTCATTAAAATTTCACGATGAATATCGAGTTTACTCCGTCTACTCGTACTCGTAACAAAATGAGGCAAACATCTATTGAGCATAGGTTTCTCTTCATCCGGACTCGGTATATTAACTTACAGAAAAGGAATATTTTTGGGTATACTATTAAACCTTTATTGCACCTGGTTCACAACTATGATAAACAGACCATCCTAGAATCATTCTTTATGATATTTTCAGACTCTCGAAATATGAAAAGACCACAGATTTGTCCTGTCTGGACTCATTAAATTAAACAGATCAGGAATGGAGTCACTCTTTATGATCTTTTCAAACTCTTCAAACATGAAAAGACCAATGAGTTTTCCTATCTAGACTCATTAAAATAATCAGATATGGCAGAGAGTCACTCTTTTATGATCTTTTCAGACTCTTAAAACATGAAAATACCAACGAGTTTACCCATCTGGACTCACTAAACTAATTAGTTGGGGAAAGTGCATAATACGATTGCTTTGTGTTGAGTATTTTGAAAAGAATTTTTTGGCAGCAGTCATTCCCTTAAATATGGCACTCACTCAGATAAACCTTCCTTGTGAGGACCTCTCAATATGAACCTTACCATCCAATGAGTTTAGCCTGTATACCCTGATGTTCTTACATATCCATATCGTAACACTCTTTGGTGTTCGTGAGTCTAGTGTTGCATGGTTAAAATTGTTGTGTCATGCCTTCTATTGTTCAAGGGAAAGCCTTTTTCTTTAGTTTCCTCCATCAAACCATCAAGCATATCCGTTCATCATGCCCTCTGTCTCTTTGACCCAATCCTCAAAAGATTCCTCAAAAAACATTAATCCTTGTCTCGTTTCGTGTCAACTGATGTAGGACACATTATTGCATACCTTTCGATAGGCCTCTTCCTATTGACTTCAACACTCTATCTTGGAAGAAGACCCAGAAAAAATTCAGTGCCTTGGAACTTACAAACATCAATGGCAAGTTACCTTGTGTTTGGTTAGATGTTTTCATTATTGGCTCTTGGTTAAACTATTCTACGAGTGTTCAATGATAAAAACATTATTCACACTCGCTAGATTGTACTTTGCATATTGGATACCATCACCATTATCAATGGCCATGCTCGTGTCTATTAACGGTCTAAATTATTGTCTGGTAATCAGATGATTTCGTGCATGTTCGACTTCAATGCCTTGATTCACATTTATCAATCTATGCTATTGCGGTGAATCGTAAATCAAGACCTTCAGTAGAGGCTTACATCACTCAGCCTTGTTTCCTCTCCCAAGTTGAGTTTATTGTTTTTTAGAGACAGCTCATTAGAATGATCCTATTATGACACAGGTTCCGCATTTATCTTATTGGCGACCAACATAGTGGTATCTCTTTATTGAGAAAATCACTCTGACATAGCTATTGAGTGTGGGAATGACCGAATGAGGACATGATTTTAGTTGTTTTATATATATCTGTTGTATCAGGTTTCTTGTACCACCCAAAGATCCAATCCCCTCTCTCTTTTTTCCAAATAAAAGGAAAATTATATATAGAGTATTTCGGCCATCGTTGCAACCTTTGATATCACACTTTTGGGGGCATATGTTATACAGGAAAATGACCTCCTCACGATCTCAGAGGAGAATGACATGATGACTGAAGGAGTAACCAAGTTCACAAGCCTAGTTGTCAAGCTAACGTTGTCTAGGAACTAGCAACCTTCTTTATAAAGCTTCCTAGCAAGGCTAAGGGTGTGTTAGTGCCTAGGGAAACTATGTATGTTACCTTGGGAAGAGCATTAGTGAACCTAAATGAGTTTCTATGGGTCAAGGGAACAATTTGACCAAGAAGTATCCTGAGATTCTCTCCTATGTTAGCTCATAAAAGCAGGGAAACATCAAAACCTGACCTGTTTGGATGAATTACTAATTCCTAATGGAGTCCTCAAATGAGAAATAGCACAAAGGCATGGAAACATGACTTGTTTTGCCTAATGGAACTCATGAAGGACTTGGAAACCTTATCCTCACATGCTATATATGCAAGGCTAGGGCCATTGTGGAAGAGCTCGAACCATTTGAAAGGATTTCCTATTTTATTGTCGAGGATAATCTCTAACTAAGGCATTAGAAGAGGTTAAGAAGGGAGAGAGAGAGGGGAGCTGGAGGGATAAGGGAACGTTGATACAATCGATGGTTGTAATCACTCTTTTCTACATAAATATAGAACTACAATTGTGTTATCCACACCACGATGTTAGTAGCATAATTTGTTTATATGTTCATGCAATGTTGTTATTATGAGTGGCTTAGATATATGAAACTAGATATCCTTATATGTTAATTCATTGTTTGTCAAGGTTATATGTTGTGATATTGCGCTTGTCTTATCTATGTGCAGTTTTTGATCTAGAGCTGGCTCAGGGATCTTCCACCTAGCTACATTAGCTCTCCAGCAACACAACACTAAGACTTGAGGTAATAATTCCTTCTTCCTGCTTTGATTCTCATTTGTTAAACATAGATATGCATGCATATTTGTGGCAGTTGCAGCTAATCTTATAGTCTTCATCCTGGGAAGATCCTTGAGGGTTTCTACATCACCAAAAACCCATGCACTAATCCCTATAGCAGTCTTGACTTCTTAAAAAATAACATATAAGTCTAGACTTTGAAAGCTCAAGATATATAACTCATGTATATACATAGTAATAAGAACGTTTATGTATTATATCAAATGGTAATACAATTTTTACAGTAATTTGATATCATGCAATATATCCCTAACGAAGATATGAAATATACTATTTATATATTACATTTAATATCATTTATATCTAAGTCCGATTGATTATAAAATCCTTTAAAACAACACATTTTAGAAAATAAGGTGTAGAGAATCACCCAAATCCCCTAGATATTTAATTTTTGAGGAATATATTCAATAGTCACCTAATTAGACTCATTCTTCACAAAACTTGTGTTTTACTTTTTGAATATCTATCTTCATTTTCTTGGAATTTAATTTTCAAAAAATTAATTCTAAATTTAGGCCATAACCTTAATCAAGTGTTTGGAGGCTTACACATGTGACCTAGGTGAGCGCTAAGCAAGATACATAAATATTTGGGGTCCTAGTGACAAAACCCATGTTCTTGAATTTATTCTATAATTGTGCCAATATATTGGTCATGGAGGTGGCTACTGAAATTAAATTACACCTTCAAAAATTGAACTCACAATCCTTTAACGACAAAGTAAACATAATCCTTCTTAAGTTATTTATAATAAAGGAAATACATAATAATTAACCACTTGAACATTCAGAGATGTATTGATTTGCTTTTGTGAATATTTATGGTAGGAATGATGATGACTAACTAAATGTAAAGGTAAAAATAATGAAATGGATCACTTAAAAGGTGACAAAATAGTGACCCAACAAGGTAGACACACTGAGGAATTGAGACAACAAATATACTAGATTAGTAATGGCAATAGAGAATTAAACTAGTCATCTCTTATTCTTGGGAATGAAGGCAAAGGAAAGTTGAATAACTGACTCACTTAATATCTAGATTTCCCATAGCGAAAGGATGCAGGAATTAAATAAAATTAAATAAAATTAAAGTTTAGCTAGCTAGAGTTGAAAATTAACTCTAGAAAATGAATGGTGAAAAGGAATCTTGAAACTCCGTAAATGTTCCTCATGCTAGAAATAAACAAGTTTTGTAAGTTTGAGACTAGTTCGATAGAAACATAACCATCTAGAGTGAGAATATCCTAGGAATTTCAAATTCTAAGTGTTTCTATGGTCCATGTGTTCATGGGTTATCTTAGTTTACAAGATAAAAGAAAAAACTAAGATAAAATAATTCACCAATTATGAGAATTCGCCAAATGTATAATAAAGAGTCAATGAAGAACTTGGTGTAACGATCTTCACCTCCATTGAATTACCACTTCCAATGTTGACGTTAGCTAAAATTCCATAACAACCCCAATACATACCAAAGTGCTAGTAAAATTCACATGTGTCAAAGAAACCATTATACAAATACAAGCATAGGCTAAAATTTGTAAAAAAATGTTGTTCACCTCCATACTAGCACAAGTATAGATTCAACAACATATTACCAACGTTAATAATTTTTTACCCAAACCAAATCACATGCAAATCATTTTTCTAATGTGGTGAAACAAAGTTTTTTGTTATGGATGCATTTGCAGGCTCGTCCTATACTCATTGTGCCATAATAACTAGTTGGAATAGTGGATGCATAGTTGTAGGTAAACTGGTAATCCATTTTGAAGGTTACCTTGGTTCACTGTAAGAAAATCATGAATGAAATCTCTTGACTAACACATCATCTCAATGATTCTTGGTAGGAACAATAATTTCGTCTGAGGGTAGAACATGTAGAGAGTCATTACATGCCACCAACATATATTCAAAACACTACCTCTAGGGACATCTTGTTCGGTGACTACATCATGCCTAATGAAGAAAATACAACCATTAAATCATTTAAGATATTTTATTAGGACCTATAGTAGGTTCATGACCCATTTGAGGAGTCAGATTCCATATTTGAAATTTTTATATGCATCCTTATCACAAAGGTTCCATTAGTTTCACTGATCATATCGTAAGGACATTTGATATATTGATAATGAGGCATATGCTAGTGTTGAGAAGGTATTGGAACTAAGGGAAGGGAAAAATTTTGAACCTTTTAATAAGTTAGAGGATATGCCCTAAGGAAAGGGACACTATTCCTAGTGAAGAAAAGACGTGTCGTGCAAAAGCATAATTTAGAGGATACCACATATCCAATTGATGTATAATGCATAAACACACGAGGGAGCACTCCTCTTTTGTCCTTTTATTCATTTGTACTATTTTTGTAGCTAACCTATGGGCGAATTAATATAATATTCATGAAGATAAAACTATAAAAGGACAAAAGAGGAGAGATATAAGGGAGTAATGTCAATTTGTAAGAGATTCTCGTGTCGTTGTACAGATATCCCACTATTTTAAACCTCTTGTATATTGAAATGGATGTTAGACTAGTTTATTATGTGTCATGTAAAGATCTCATTTTCAAGAGGAATTATCTAGTTTCTAATTTTATAAGTGTTTTGTATAATATTCATTACATTATTTATAGTTTTACCATAATTTTTAATGTCTCTATAGATAATCTTAATATGAATATTTAAATGTGTATTTAATTCGTCCATGTAGAGTGTCTCATTTTTTACATATGGTCTACATTAGAAGGTTGTCGTTAGTAATATAAGTGTCTCAAGTGGTAAACTCTATAGTCATCGGGGATTTAAAGTGCCAATTCTTATGGGGCATTTGTTAGATAGGGAGATTGAACCAAAGGTTTGAACTCTAAGCCACAAATTCATTTGAGAGCCACCTTGTTGTAATGATATTTACTTATACATAAGTAAACAACATCATTTTCTAGATATATGAAAATTTTAGACGAAGTGATAAATCACCATTTTGTTCTTCTAGATTTGTTAACATAATTCAATAAGGAAATAGCAAGAGAAAATATTGACTTACATGAATTTTGATGGTTGACCAACGTACCCACTAAATGATTCTATCAAACTTCAAGGATATTGGTCCACTTCGTTACTTGGACAAAAATTATATAAGTAACAATTTCGTCATGAACTTATAACATTACATATGAAATACTAAATGATACGTGTAATATGCCTAGACTATTTTGATATAGTATCATATAAATTATATTAAGGTTGGTGATCGATTTTGTTTTTTCAAACTTGTGCATTGATGTAAATATTAGTTTAAGGATTGCATGCCTATATTATATATTTTAAGGCCAATGGCCTTATGAGGCTCTGATCAAAGAGCCTACGTGCAAGGGCCAATGAACACAACATTTTATTACGTAATCATGCCATATAATATATAACCTCAGCTATATAATGTGGCAACAGTTTTTTCTACCCCATGTAAGAGTCACCATGTGTATTTGTTTATGTAAATAAATGTGAAATATAAATATGTCTAATCGAGAGAAGTGGAATTGGTTAGTAGGTCTTAGGAGTAGGAGTTTCCTGTGTTGAGTTAAAACCAAAACCCAAGCCACTTCATTTATTTTTACCACTTATCTCCCTGACATATTAATGATCTAATGGTGTAAGCAATGAAGTTGTGTATGGGTTGATTGAGTAAAGAATGAGCCCCATACTATCCCTTTTATTATTGAACATGTTGGTAAAATTAACACACAAGAGAAGGGACAAGGGAGTTGGCAGCGAAGGGAATGGAGGAAGATAATGCACAACATGATGATAAAGTGAGAGAAAGAGATGATATGGAGGAGCATGAATAGGAGCAAGCAGAGAAGAGAAGAGAAGAAAAGAGAACATGGGACATCAATCCATATGATTCTGGTATGGACATTGGTATTTATTATTTTTTTTATGGGCCACTAAAGACTCAATGGAGATATTAACTCACTAGTGCTTGTTGTCTTAGCTAATAAACCTCGACATTCTTTCCTTAAGGATGATAAACCACTTATATCTTTCTAAATCATATAATAAATCATGGGATTCCTTGTTGGAAGGATAAAACACCACTTGGTGGGTTGAGACACTCAAGTGATTATTGTGTCTATGAATAAACCTGCTCCTCGGGGCTGATAAGCCACTTAGAGCTTGCTAAATAGGCTAATCAACCACGTAGATAGTGGACTCTAGACTCCTGCAGTGCTTTCCTTGAAAATCCTTCTCATAAAACACACTTAGAGTCAGGTGATTCTCTTCGAATGAGAAGATCTTAACTAAGCATTGGGGTGAATACATGTAACCTATTTCAAAGATATGGAAGAGTCATTATGGTGCTTAATATAGGAGGAAATTGATAAACCACATAGACAATGCACACTCTCTCCCATCGGATTGGCTTGATAGTAATGTGAAATCCCCGTGAGAAAATAAATCCTCCGACTCTAATTATAGCTAAGGGGTGGTCAATTAGAAGAAATATTATAGTGTTTCTTGCCTATTGTTGGGAGGAGATTTGAGGTCCTCCCTTCAATTGTCAATAATTAAACATAATCAAATAAGTGTATTTACTCATGTATTTACTTGTTCCATGAATGGTTAATAATTTCTAATATGTAATATGAAAGTGCATGGGTTAATGCTAGCCATAGAGGAATGCTAATATTCTTGTGTGTTTACAATGAATCCTTGCTTACATAGGTTGTCTTGGTTTTTTTGGTTTCATAGAACTCAATGTTGTTGTATTTTTTTAAGCTATAAAGTTAGATACATTAATATGCATGAATTTCTTTTTGATTCCCTTGACTGATTTTTTTCATGATTAGGATATGAATCTATGGAGCTATGCTCAATGTAACATGAATTTTGTGTAATATGAGTCTAGGCTACATGGCTCAGTATTTTATTAACAATGACTTATGAATTATGTGTGATTCTAGTCAAATAATGACAAGGATCCTCTAAACAATTTTAATAGTAGACCTGGATGGTCTGAATAACTAGCATCTTTCTTTGTTAAGCCATAAATGTTGTGTGAATCAATGCTGGGAGAATTTCCCCTTTATATATCTGAATAAATAGTAATTGAGGGTTCAAAGGTTCTTTCTCTTTCTTCCATTGTTCATGCACCATTCACATGTTTTGACCTTTAGCACTTCTCCCTTAAACCAAATATTTGACATTTAGCTCGTCACCTCTTTGTAATCATTGTTGGTAAATTTAGTTGATATGTCCTACAATCTAGTGGCTCCAAGAACTCTAATTCAATTTGGATTAAGGAGTAAGTTGAAAGGAGATAGGACCAGGATGATGTATGCATAATTGTGGGCTCTCTAAGTCAATTTGGAAGTGAGGTGTAGTTTGAAATAAACTAGGGATGGGATGATATGTGTGGAGCTTGAGATATCAAAGTTATGTTTGAGAGGGATGTAGTTGAAAATACTTGTAGATGAGATTATGTATGCGTGGTCGGGACCTCGTGAGGATGATGCATATATTGGTGGGACCCCTCGTAAGTTACTCTAGCCTACAATTACTTCGAAAGGATCATGAATATCAAGACATGTGCCTAACGAAGACACACAGGGACGTTTTATGTATAGTTAGTTGGAGGAGATTAATTAAGGTATGCAGTTGGAATTAGACTTAATCCTTGTTTGAATGACCCCAGGTGTGTTAGGCACTTAATTTCGAGAATGGGGTGTGAACCTGGGATTGCGATGACATGTTTATATAGACCGGTCTTAATAGAGAATGATCACAGACGCAAAGGAGTCAAGCTTGTGGATCCCAAAATCATATGACCAAAATGTGACATAGTGTAGATATTCACCAAATGATGGAACCAACATAGGTACAAGCACATCATTACGAACTAATTGTAATATTCCCTCCGACATCATATAACCAGAGCATAATCTTACCCAATTTTTCTTCCCATATAAGAAATGTTCATAGATATCCAAATATAGATAGAAATTATAGATACCTTCTACTATACAATTATTTTGTAGCACTCAAAGGCCTTTCTCTCAAATATGGCTGACTCTTCAATGCCACATCATAGTTTGTTCTCCAAAAGCTGGAGGATTTTTTTCTTGTTTTTCTACACTATCAGGAATAATGAAACTCTTGCATCCATCACTAACATTTCCTCCCAATATCTTATATAGAGTTCCAATTAAAAATCCCCTCAGTAATGCCATTGTTCCTTGAAACGTCTTGCAAGTATCCCCTTTGAACAATATTTTTACACACGCATCACTCATATTTCTTACATAAATGAAATTTTATGGCTAATCTTGGGATGTGTGGAACACTAGGCAATGTTATAATATGTACACCCATGAGATTCAATTTTAATTTTCCATGTCCTATGATTATTTTTTTCAGTCATCTCTTAGGAAAACATCACCACCAACAAATATGTCATACTTGAAAAAACACACCTAATTGTGAATCAAATGAAAGGAAGTTATTGAGTTAGCCAACCATACTTCATGATCTACATGTGTACTCAAAGAACGTAAGTATACATTCCCTCCTCTATCTGAGGAAGTTTTTTCTTCAACAGAAGGAACATCTTCTAATCCATTTTGTTTCCTAGAAATTTTAGACCTACAATATTTCATGTAATGCACTTCTTTTCCACATCTTCAACATACCTTTATAAACATATCTTGGAGGTTTAAATCTTTACATTAGATTTACATTTCGCACTCAATGACTTATTATTATTTATATTATAGGAGAAACTTGTTAGATATAAGGCATATCGTTTTTTTATTTCCATTTTCCTTCATCTCATCTCCTAAGATAACATGCATCAAACTACTTCATCGAAATTTAAATTAATTGCATTACAACCTAAAGAAACAACCAAAATATCCCACTAATTTTCTAGAAAACATAACAATTTTATTCACTCATCTTCATATGAAATATCAATATCAACAAATAGTAGCTAAGTTGCCCCATTATTTAATGTGTTTGGATGCAATGTCACTAAGTCTCCATCCTTCATCAATAGTTTATACATTCTTCCAAAGGGAAAAAAAATTCATTGGGGAGTTAGACTAATTCAAAGCCTTTAACTTGTGGTTCCAATCCTTTATAGTAGCTTCCCCTCAAATATTCAGTAATATTGAAGCTCAGAGACACACTCATATTGTGCAATTTTTCTTTCAATCCAAATTGGTTTATCCTTTTCTTGACATCTATGTTGGTGCAAGATCTAGATCCACATCAATCCATTAATATCTTTGGACCAAAAAAATTTCCATTTTGATCCTCCATAGCTAAAAAATGGACCCTTTTAGTTTCCCAATATCTATGTTTTAGCTACTCATCATTTACTTTTCACCGTAATAAGCATCTCCTCGAATCTCCACTATAATAGGGTCTACCACAAGCCCGATCTAAACTCCTTAGCTACAAACAAATCCCCTTAAAGATAAAACTTCTATGATACCAAGTATAGGTTTTAACCTTATGCAATTACTTACTGCAACAAGATTCTTAATAAAATGAAAAATAGGTAATTTCAAACACACAAATAAAATATAATATTTTATCGTGGAAACCCAAAACTAGGAAAACAAACAAGATTATCTTCAACATATTGTTTTGTATAGTATTACAATACAAGATATATCCCAATACATCCACGAACTTCCAATAAATTTACCCTAGATTATAATACAACCATATCTCTTTAGGAAAAACTGTAAAACCATGGGAAAGCCCCCATGCACCACAAAACCACTTTTAGCAAAAATTCTGTGCTATAAACTACAAAACACACAAAACAATTTCAAGGGAATTTCCCCTAAACACTTTGAATGGCGGGGTGGCGTAGTGGTGGGGGGTTGCCACCTCTCATTACACATCATGCATTTTAAAACACATGGGTTAATGTTGAAAATAATATAACACATACCCAACATTTAACCCATATAGGGGTTGTTTTGGCATCCATATGAGTTATTTCCTTCCTTTAATAGATAACAATTTTAGCTACATAATGTAGACTTATTCTTATAGATTGCCATGTTGGAATATTGTCTTCACATCCATCTATTCTACTTCAAATTCAAAGGTGATAGCAACATATTAAAAAAATAAATATTTTAACATGGAAATATATCACCAAAGTCAATTGCATCTACTTGGGAATAACCTTTTGCTACTAACATAACCTTCAATCTCTCCACTAAACATTTTCAACAACCATTTTATTTCCAATGGGAATTCTTCTAGTTAGTAGCTCCACTAGATCCCAAGCCTCATTCTTTTCCAAGGATTCCATTTCTTTAGCCATGGCCTTTTTCTAGAGATTTACATCATCTAAATCCACTACTTCCCTACAAATTCCAGGATCATCATCAGTAACAAACAAACAAAAGTTTGAATAGGAATAATGTGGAGAATACCTTTTTGGGTATATTAATTTCTAAACCAATCCAAATATTGGAGTATATGGTTCTTATTCCTTTTATTCCTATTCTTCTATAAAGTCCAACTCATTATCCTTGATTTAAATATTTATCTTTTTAGGTCCTTTCTCCCTATGTAGGAATTCCTATTTGATAGTACCTTTGATTTCTTTAAGTACCTCATATCTGCCATAAAAAACCACCTTAGTATATGGGTTTCAAATCTTATAAATTTTATATCATATTTATATCAAATAAAGATTCACTTTCCAATGTTCTTATCACGCTTACTCCTATTCTCCTTTGGAACATGTACATAAGCTTCACATCCAATTATGTGGAGACATTTAAGAGATGTCTTGTTACCAATCCACACCTTATGTCTATTTTTCTGCATCTAATGGTCATGACAATATACTAGATAACACATATTGTCTAATACCTCTACCCATAATTCATGTCCTCACCCAACACCACTGAACATGTTCCTTGCTTTCTCCATCAATGTATTATTCATTCTTTCTACAAATCCATTTTTTTAAGGCATGTATGGAGTAATATCCTTACTTTCTATACTATAGTTCTTACTTAATTCTTTGAATTCATTCCCATATAATTCTTTAACATTATCTATCGCCATGACCTAATTTTCTACTCTGTCTCATTCTCCACAAGAGCCTTAAACTCTTTGAATTTTTCAAAAACTTCAAATTTATTCTAGATTAAATAAATCCATGTATTCCTTTAGAAGTCATTTATAAATGATACATAGTACTTAGATTTTCCTAGGATGGAATAGACACAAGTCCAAGCACGTGACTATGCATCGACTATAATATTCACTCTACCCTCATAGCACCAAAAGAGACTCTTACCCAATTATGCTTCTTATATAGACATTGTTCAGAGAAATGAAAATATAGAGATTAATTATACTTACCCTCTACCATACCATTACCATGCAGTAATTGAAGGCCATTCTCCCAGATATGTCCCAAACTTTAATGACAAATCATAGTATTTTCTCGAAAGGATGTAGGAGTTTTTCCTTCTTCTCTTCCACTCTTAGGAAAAACCATATTATTGTACCCATCACTAAAAAGGTTTCCCAATAAATTGTACATAGTTCCAATCAAAACTCTTTTCAGTAAAATCATTTCTACTTAAACCATCATGCATCTATCCTTTTGAAGAACCATTTGTACACTTGAATTAGTCATATTTCTTACATAAATCAAATTTCTAGCCGAATGTAGGATGTGTACAAAACCAATGATTATTATAATACTTCCACCAACAAGCTTCAACATGAATTTTTCTTGTCCTATTATTTTAGTTTTTGAGCCATCTCCTAAGAAAACATCACCAACATTATATATTTCATACATGTAAAGCCAACCTTATCAGGATTCATCTGAAAGGATGCCCCTAATTTTACCAACCATGCCTCATGGTCTACACTAGTACTTGAAAAAACCAAGTACACATCCCCCTATATGAGGAGAATTTTTCATCTATAGAAGGATCATCTTGAGATCCCTTCCCTTTCTCAACAATTTTGGGTCTAGAAAATTTCTTATAATTTTCTTCTTTTGCACATCTCTAAAATACCTTTACAAACATCCCTAAGGATGTATATCTTCCTTTGGATTAATATATCCCACTTGAAGACCTATTTTAAACTCTATTCCAGAAACATATTCTTACACACAAGCCATCTCCTTTCTAGATTTCCATGATTTTTTGTCTTGTCTAGTATAATAACAAGGATGAGATTATTTCATCAAATATTAAAGTAGTTATGTTACAACCTATGGAAACAACTAGACCATTCCATGTGTCTCGTAAAGAACATTATAAATTGATACATGTATTTTCATCTAAAATCTTAATATCAATAGAAAATAACTTCTCACAACAACATTGAAGGAATTCAGATGCTTTGTCACTAAGTCTCCATCCTCCTCCTTGGGGTATATATTTTTTTCAGTACGAAATATTTTCTCACTAGGGACTTAAAGTGATACAAATCCCATATACTTGTCCCATAAAAAAGTTGGTGTTTCTTCCCTTGAAAAATTTAGAAATAATGAATCTTGGAGACACAATTGTATTGTGCTCTTCACTTTCCAACCCCACTTTGTCTACTCTTCAATTGAAATCATATTGGTGTAGGAACCATATGCAAAATGGTCCATTGATCTCTCTCCACCAATAAATCTTCCATTTTGAGCTACATAACTCAAAATTATTCCCACTCAATTAATCAATCCCTATCTTTTAGTTTCTCTCCATTCTCTTTCACCATAAGAATTAATTATGCAAATCTCCCATTGTAACAATTTCCACCACAGGCATGAGAGAAACCCCTTCACCACAAATGCATCCCCTTGAATCCAAAATTTCTTCAATACCAAATGTATGATTTAACCTTTTACAATTAAGTTTTACAAATATATTCTCAATAAAAAAAATGTAATGATAAACACACACATTAACAGAAACGTTTCATCTTGGAAACCCAAATTAGGAAAACGAGTAAGAATTCTTTAAATATTATTATGTACAACATTAAAATACAATATATAGTCTATGAAATTCATAAAATTCCAATCGATTTACCATGGGTTATAATACAACTATAGTATCTTAACCAAAGCCAAGAGACCATGGGAACACCCCATGTGGCACATAACTACTAAAGGTGAAAATTGCATGCCAAAACCCACCAAAAAATGGATGCAAAACACTATTAATTTCTTTTTGGGGTGTTATAAGTGATGGAAAAGCACAATGGGTGTGAATAGTCATGCAAATAAAATAAAACATACTGAACATTAGGAGATGTCAAGCCTATAATTTGATTGTATTTTTAGTGCTAGTTACTTCTTTTTTGATCACTTAACTCTGCCTTTTCTCATTGTAGTAATCCCTTTCACCATTTAATCTCATATTTTCCAGTGAAAACATCATTTGAATCTCATAAGGTAACTATGTTTTCAATTAATGAACTTTATATTGATTTTTATAAATGAGGAGGACTAAAAGTTGTTTGTTACTACATATGGTTTTAACTAGTTTAGATCTTATGGCTCATATATGGATCCATTAACCACCCTTATCATTCAAGATACTCGCACGCTTCTAGAAATAAATCATATTTATGAGTTTTTCTCCTACATGCATTGAGATGGTTTTATGTTCAATATATTAGTTTCAAAGAAAATAAGGTTAGCACTATCCTCTAGTCAACCTAGTGGTCAAACTATGCCAAGAGTAGTAGAGTAAGTGAGGAATGTGGCCATATAAGTGATTAAAGATATTCTTATGCATTGCTATGTTTTATGAAAATAATTTTATCTTTATCTTTCTCTTATATTTTCAAATGTTTTACCATAATTACAAATTGTACTTATTTTTACCATTTACACCATCTAACTGATGTGCTTAAGGCATGAAATGGGGGATTCCTTTTAGAGTATACCTACATTTTCTTTTGAAGATGTATATCTATATAAAATAGAGATAGAATAATGTAAGCAGGGGGAAATAGTAATAGATCATTATTATATGCCTCTGAATTTGTATTGTTGAACCTTTAAGTAGTTCATAAAAAAATTATTGAGCTAGTGTTTATGAGACAAACCTATGTGTGACTAGTCTTTAGTGTGCACTAGTTCTCCTGCAACATGACGTTGTTGGGAGGGCCCTCAATCTAACCGTTGTTGCAATTCATTTCAATAGAATTTTATTCAATAAGTATAATTAGTTTTCAATTTGTTTCTCTAATTTCATAACTAGTGTTTATGTTAATTAGTTGTTAGATCAATCACTTTTATTTCTTTTATTTACATATTTCCATATTCTTTATTTTGTGTGAAATCCCTTGAAGAGAGTAAGTCTCTTATTTAAAGTTAAAAGAAAACAAATACTTCACACCATGTTGTACGAATATTTGATTCTAATACCAGTAAAGGATTGTAATATGTGTTATTACAATGAATCAATATTTATTAATCAAATAATAAAAGCATGCGTATGAAGTCATACTTTATCTAGTATATTGTTAGACCTTCTTTTAAACAATTGTTTGTATGATTTTAGGTGGAAAAAAAACATATAACCTATATGGAGAAAGTTTTTATTGAATATTAGAAACAAGAATTTCTTCACATCTAATTATAGTAACATTTAAGAGGGTTGAATAGATAAAATATTGTAGTTTATGATCAACAAAGTCCTTCACCGATCAACCATTTAGTGAACAAAATATCTCTGGGTATTCCTAGTTTATGTTCTAAGAAATTTATATTTTGAAGGGGTAATATTTTTATCAAGAATTATGTTATAATTTAAGAGATTTCCTTTAGATTAGAAACCATTTATATACAAACTGTTCACATATTGTGTTAGTATCTCGCAAGGTTACACCCCAGATTCATAATTTAATGCATAGAATTTAAGTTAATTACGCCGTAAGGCGTTTCCCTCTGGGAAGAACTCCCTTATATGCCACCGTGTCTTATTTTGGACCATTGATCTGATGTGTTAGACGATTAAAGGAAATTGTGCCGTTGGATCATATCTTGGAATTTTAATCAGCGCTGGTTGAAACATCGACAGCGGTATCATAACTGGCGAGGATTGCATCCGCGGCAGGTAAGGAACCCAAATCGGCAGCGGCGAGGATTGCATCCGCCGCAGGTAAGGAACCCAAATCGGCAGCGGCGACAGCAGCAGAGAATAAATGTGAGCAGAAATATAAATCTGCAGTTGTTGGAAGACAATATGCAACGGTTCATTTTTGGTTATTATCACGGACAGCCATGGAAGCTCTTTTCTTATTCTTCTTGAACATTCCAACGCTGCGTAACTATGCGCTTTTCTTGTGGTATCTCGCGAACCACGATGGCGGGAGGCAGTAAGTCTACTGCGTGCCTGAAGAGGCTGATGGCTGATCTGAAGAAGCTGGAAGATGACGCCCCTGCAGGTGTTAGCGGATGTCCGCGAGAGGAAAATATTAGGATCTGCGATGCTATTATTTTCGGGTATGTATACTAGGGTTTTTGTAATTTTTTTCCGGTTCTAAAATAATTATTTTTCTCCTTCTAAAATTACGATTTATTTATATGCTCGTATTGCTGTAGATCCTAAAGAAATCTCTTAACGTTAAGAATGGTTTACAAAATCCCTTTTATTTTGTCTTTTAATACTTCCTTTTGAAATGTCTGGAAGCCTTGTCATTTGCAGGTGGGGTTCCAGCGTTTTGCTGTGAGGGAATCCGACCTTTAATTTGCTCCATTTACCTCTTCTTTGGACTTTGTCGACAACTTTTCAATTTATTTTTGCAATTTCATTTTCTCGTCATTGAGTTTTGTGTTCTTTGCAGGTTGGGAAATTCATATCCAATGGATTTAACAATCTTTGCACCTTCTTCTTTGAGAATTCCAGAAACCCTCCACCCGCAGTTTATCTCTTCTATAATTCTTTTACATAGAGTTGTTTATATCTTTATATCTTTGAAGCTATTCATCATTCATGAAGCCCTAGACCTTTTGTTGCAGATTTTATATGCTCGTATTGCTGCAGATCTTAAAGAAATCTCTTAATGTTAAGGAGGGTTTACAAAATCCCTTTTATTTTGTCTTTTAGACTTCCTTTTGATCTTGTTTTCGTGAAGAGGGTAGACTTCAATTTTCCTGCTTCAAAGAGGGCTAGAGATGGCAGTGGTAATGAGTTTGGGTTATTTTTGTAGACTTTTGCACGTCATCTGTTTCTCTTTTATCGATTCAGAGCATTTTTTACGACGGTAGAATTTGTGTTTTCAATGTAATCTCAGTAGTGCCTACAATAAAGGGCATCTGTATAGCTCTTACTGTTATGGTGCGAACATCAATATGAATTTTGGGTATGTTTTCTGGTTGTTTTTCATGGTTATTCGATTGTCAAATTTGGTATCGGTTAAGTTTTCACGAACTGCTCTATTTTTCAGATATTCAAGTTTAATCAGAGGTCTCTGAAGTGAAAATTTCCTGTTAAAAAGGTAAAAATCTTAGATCCCTTCACGTTTCGATCTTTTTGATAGTTTATTTTTTTTGAGTTTGTGGAGAAGTTCGAATACCTGAAACTTTGATTTGAACTTATCTCGGTAAAAAGTACAAGAAAAAAAATCACAGAATTATGCATCTTTGGACTGTGCCATATAATTGGGTTGTGAAAACAAAGATTTAGAAAAAAAAAATTTACTTATTAAGTTGTGATTGAAAACTATCTTGTGATTGAATTTGTATGTGTTGGTTTAGAGATATGGAGACGGACCCAATGATGAACTTCCTCTGGAATCAAATGGAGATTACACACGACAATACGGGTACCTTCACTTTGCAAACTCCACAACTCCATCAGATCAGAATTCAAGCAACCTCCTTAATAATGTGTGGTATCAACCTGAGGAAGTTTTTCCAGTAAATGGAACTCCAGAGGTCAGGCAACATGCTTTTTGGGTGCCTGTGGATGAGCACTACTATCAGACTGCAAAGAGCCTTGAGGTATTTACTAGTTCTTTCAGGAAATGTATGTATGTATATATTTCTTTGTAATCAAGCAAGCCTCTATCAGATCTGATCTCATACAAGTATTGTTTAGATTTATCTTAATTTCCAAAAAAAAACACTCTACACTATCTGTGTTTTTATAATAAAATTTGTTGATAGTTCTGATTGTGTTTATTCAGACTCTGGAGTTGGAAGGATGTTTGAACTCAACAACTTGTCTGCCATATACTCCCAAGGCTGTTCTAGTAGAAAGAGGAGCGAGTGCAAACGTGTTTGTGGACAATGCAGCGTACATAAACATCCTCTATACCAAGTTCAATATAAGTCCCATGGACATGGAAAGTGCAGTTGTAGCACTGGTCTGCCTTCAACAAAGACTGCCATTCATACAATAAGATCTCTTTCTGATTTGGCTGGAGGGGAAACTTCTGAACCTAATGAGGTTGCTGTCTTTTCTGGGCTGGCTAGCCAAAACGTTGTAACTGCTGTAATTCAATTTATCAAGTCTCTGTAACAATGATTCGTATTGCACTAACCTAGAAACCTTTCCCTATCCAAAGTTGCTTTGGATTATTGAAAAATTCATTTGAAGGGTAGTACGGAAGTCAATGAGATGGGGAGGCACAAGCATCGCTATTTTGTAAAGTCTCATTGTCGTGAGAGCAACTTAATTATAAATTTAGGTTCCTGGAGTGCCCAGCTGTAGGGTTAATTGTCGACTTTGTTGATAAGTTGGTTTCCTTCTTAATTGAATTTAAGACACAGTTAAAAATATATTAAAAGTAAAAAGTATTCTCCATCATCAATACTAAGTATGCAAAATCACTTAATAATGTCATATGAGTAGAAAAAGTTTCAAGTAAACATTAACACGGTAAGCATAACACTAAACTTGATGCTCTAATCTTGTTAAAATATATGTTATCTACTATTGCTTAATGCTCAAATCTTGTCATTACACTTTTTTTTAATGGAGTGTTATTGAAGCTTTATGTGCTTGGTCCGTGGATGATAAACTAGTGTGTGTCTACCTTCAATACTCCCTAATATATTATTGTACAATCATTACTAATCCTGTCATATCTTAACTTATAAATGACATTGTTTGTCTCATCTATATAGCTTTACATTTAATTAACACCACTTCCCTATACTAATATGGAGCACTATAAGTCGTCCCTTATTTTTGTGAAGGAGCTAGCCTATACTTACATTAAAGATTTAGCATAAAGTCAAATTCTTTTGATAGAGAAGCAATAATAAAGTTTGCATGCAAATAGATTATTGATTAGAGATGGATCTATATGTATGGTTTCCCTTAATTATTTGATATTCATTTTAGTGTTTAGTGGCTTTATGAAGCTTTATGCACATTTCATAACGACATTAAATTTTTATAATGATTATTTATCAAATTGAGGTTGATTTTACTAACTTGGTTTTTAAAAATTGAAAAGGGAGGTGACTACGAGCACGATTTCGTTGAAAGGATCAAGCAAGTTTGTATTTGAAGTACTCCTTCAAGTAATGATATTCCACTCGATAAAATCTCTATGTAACTTCCTTTGGATGAATGAGTTAGTATATGCGATACACTTAAATAATATTATTATTTTAATTTTTTTTGGTTTAATTAATGAGTTAAATTTCTTTTGGTTTAATGAATGAGTTAGTATATGCGATACACTTAAATGATATTATTATTTGAATTTTTTTTGGGTTCAAATTCCACTTAGGCTCATTATTATGGTTTGGGTTAAAAAAAGTTTAGGAAACATTTTGAATTGAAAACTTTCATTATTATATAATTTTTTAATTATTTTGGGTATTTTTTAGGTGGAAAACTAGAAGCATTGGATTGTAGGGTTCATTATGAGGGTATGTCTTACTTTAGTGACTTAAGGTCCAAAAACTCTAAATCCAATTTGAGGCTCGAAATGGTCATTTTCGGGGTAAAAAATCCAAGAAAAAAGTTCCCAACATATTAATGTTCTTCTACTCATCAAGAGTACCTTTTCCAGCAATGCAAAAATCACCTCAATTGGAGTTTATATATGGAAGTTTTGCCTCATGTAAGTTAATTTATCTTATTGACCACCATGATACTATATTGATGCCATGCCAATTCACATTATTCACACATGTGGATCTAGTTAGATATGAACTTTCTTTTGGAGTACATACACATTACCTGCTTTATAAATTATCTGGGTTACAAATTACAAATTATCTGGAACCTCCACTTTTGTCTTGGCTTTACAAATACTCGGAATTACAAATTTCTGGATTACAAATTACAAATTATCTGGATTACAAACCTCCACTTTTGTCTGTTTTTATAAATACTCTGAATTACAAATAACATATATTTATTTTTATGGCCGTAAACATTTATCAACCATTTAATTTCACTTCACTGATTATAACTCTGCTAAATTAGCTAAACTATGAATAATGGTAAATTAGTTGCAAGTATGAATAATGGTTTAAGTATGACTAATGGTTCCTAAATTTTAACTCAGGAATAATTATGTGTAACATGAATCATAGGCCAGAGGTACGAAATGGAGAAAATGATGATTGCTGATATTCTTTTTTGGGCGATGGATACACCACCACCAGCAAATCTTATCTTCATCCTTGGGAGTGTGGATTTCTGTTACATTTTTCAGAAGCTCTGGCAGAGATCGTATAACATTTTCTTGGTCTACCCAGCCCACCCCTGCGGTACTAATTCTTCTCCGACGTCGCAGGTTCGAGACGGAGGCGGTCCAAAGGTAATGCACTACGAGGCCGTGTAAGAGATTGATGAAGAGTGCGGGGTGCCAATCCCCAATCCAGAGGTAGGGTTTCTCCAGAGGTGTTTTCCAGGCGGGCGTCAGGACTTGCAGCACATCGTGCCTTGCTGCGCGGTCAAGGGCATCGTAGTGGGATTCGAAATGGAGACATAGTGCTTCCACTTGAACCTCCACGCGAGATCACGTCATCGGATTGCAGCTGCATCTTGGATATCACTGTAGAAGCTTTTACATGGTTTGTTTGTGTTAGCTATTTCGTTAAAGCTAAATCTCAAGAAACTACCAGCCATTGTTGCCATTACCTGGTGGACCATCGAATTTGTTTTAGGATCACTATTAGCCCTTTCCTCTATAGCAAAAGTTTTCTCAACTGAAACATTCTCAGCTAAAACAATCCTAGATATTACTACATGGGTAAACTGTTTTCTTCTACTTTGCTGTGCTATCAAAGCTGTTAGATGCCATACCTTCATCAGCACTAAGGATTTATCAGATCCCCTATTAAAGGAAACTGCAGAAGAAGAGATTCAAGTTACTCCATTGAGTAAAGCATGGTTTTTGAGCCGTCTAACTTAGACTTTGTTTTATGATTGTGATATTGTCGGTGGCAACTAGATTAAAGTTCCTCATTGGTCATATCAAAGATCTCTTAGGAATATGTTTTATTGCCAAATAGAAGTAGATATTCTATACTTCTAATTAATTAGTCATTCACTAGTGGAGAGAACTCAAGGATGTATCTTCTTACAATCCTTAGTTTTGGTATTGAATTCACTATTGAAAGGCCATTTTCTAGAGGGCAATCATGATTGTGACTGCAAACTTAGTTACATTGCAAGGACCAAAGGATGACGCATTTGTTATTTGCTTGTCTCAACTTGCTTAATTTTGAGAAGCTTGACAACATGTTATAGAAAGCATCAAGAGCATTTGCAGGCCCGCTAAAGTTTAACAGACCTTAGTAATTGCATATATGTTAATGCTGCATTGAGATATTAGGGCTGGGAAATTCAAGATGGAGCTCACATATCTGGTACATTCTGCCCAACATCCCCTTCCCGTAGAATCTAGATCAATCAATATATCAAATGATGATACGTTTTTCCTATAGTGACTATAACTGCCTCTTTTCTGTCAATGGATTCTGCAATAAACTGGGACATTGCCTTGAAAGATTTGAATGCAGATGCAAAAAAGCAGCTTACAATGAACAATGACAGTGGGAGAAACATATCACCAATGATATTTGATCAAATCAAGAATGAAAATATGGCTAAGTTGTGAGCAGAGGCAGATGTGTGGACAACCAGGGTCCAGTAAGATGAAATTAGTGAAGGTTGAAAAAAAGTGTAATATGCAAAGTCAGAGAGGTAATATCACAAATTTATAATTGTAGACATGGTTGACAGAGCCAAGGGGGTCGTTTTTGCTGGGTGTTTTGGTCACCAAAATGCAGTGTAAAAAGAGGACAAATTCACTAGGATTGGACCCATGATTTTGCTAAGAATTTACCAACCAAGTCACAACAAAAGGGACCACATTTTTAGGCGGTAAGGCACCCATCAAATCGTTGTATTGAAGGGCCATGAAATGCCAATGACAGAGGCACGATTTCGCTGGGGAAGCAACAACCAAAACACAGTAAATTTTAGCACGAATTAGCCATGGAAATTGGTATGATTTCGCTTGGTAAAAGGTTCATCAAATCTACTTTTTGAGGGGCCATTAAATGGCAGTCGTTTCTGCAATGATTTCTAGAGAAAACTGGAAGAGACACAAGTAAAAACTAATTTCGAAAATAGCCAAGAAAATGGATAATCTAAGAAGATCATAAATGTGCCAGAAATATGAAATTTTGTTCAAGTCAATTTGGCGTATGGTTTATTTGGGTTTCAAGTCTACTAGGTGTATATTGTGCATTGTTGAAGCTCACCGCCAGGGAACCACCCCCACGCAATTCCACTTTTGGTTTTTGTCATTCCACTTTTCAAATCTCAGCTAGCACACCGAGAGAGCCAACAAGCAAATATCCAGGTGTTGAAAAATCCAAGCATGTCACCAAGAATCAAACATTAAGTGCGAACCAAGAAAGAAGTGCGCCCACGAAGAGAACTCATGAATATCAAATGCACAACGCATCCAATAAAGAGATGAACACATTTCCATATATACATTTTAAGAAATATTTTAGTGTTGGAACTTGGCAGGTTCATGCTTCTTCGTGAGACCAATATAAATGTATTGTTTCAACGTCGTTGGTGGCAAATTTATGCAACATATTTGATCATTTAAGTTTAACAGATTTGCCTTTTCTTTTCCTACAGAATTTGCTCTTTATACTTGCTGGAGTTATTGGGATATTCTTTAGGAACTAGCAGGCATGCAAATTTATATTTTTAAATCTCTAATTCTCCTCATCATTTGAAAATTGTTCATTTGCATCTATGCTCAGAGAAGGCAACTTAGCTTCAGAACGTTTGTAAAACAAAAAATGAAAATTTTAGCGAATATGGAGGTAATAATAAACGCCTTGTGGTGTATGAACAATGTTTTCTTGGGTCTCTTTTGAGCAATATCATTAGAGAGCCGTATATTGGTGAGGGACCTTTAACCCAACGCATCAGTGGCTTCATACAGGTGTGATTGGGGGTGCTCATCTTTGTAGGCAGAAGAAAAGAATGTCATTGATACATTTGTGATTATTGCTTTCAACAGAGCTCTCTAGAGTGTTATTGATCCCAGGTCTGGCATTTACAAAATGTGACTCAGCTCTTAAAAATGAGGTAACATTCTTTGCATTTTTAGAGAAGAAAGAAAAATTAATGATATTATTATTTGAATTTTTTTTGGGTTCAAATTCCACTTAGGCTCATTATTATGGTTTGGGTTGAAAAAAGTTTAGGAAACATTTTGAATTGAAAACTTTCACTATTATATAATTGTCACACGGAATCTGTCAAGGGTGCGGACACGACTGACCTTCCTAGAAGTCTAAGACATTCTAATGACAAACAAGACAAAATGGAGTGATCTTTCTCTAAATACACCTTTTACAACATGAAAACTACAAGTGTTTAGGCTTACCTTATTCCAAAACGCTGTTGTTGAAGTCCGTTCTTGACGATCCGGATGAGCTCCTCCTTCAAGTCAATTCCTGCAACCACAAACAATCAAACAATTACCAAGCACTTGCATTTCATATAATAAAACATATATTCAACATGCAGACCAAGGAACACATGAAATAACTCATTAACACAAGCTATTGAGAAAAATAAACCAGTTTGTATTAATAACGAAACAAAGAAACTCTTACAACCTGGCCTTGGTGTTGTGCAAGTTCCTCCCAGGGTCCATCAAGGGTTTTCCTCTACTTTGACAAAGCTCACCCTCTCCCAAGTAGAATCAAGTGAAGACAATCTCTCCTCACAAAGGCTCTAATGGAAGACCTAAATCCTGCAGCATTTACCCAAAGAAAATGTATAGCTCCAACCTCTCCTCCTTCTGGCTCAATGCCTTTATTTATAGTGCTGTAAAGAGGTTATTCAGGTCCACTATCAATGGGATCATCCCCCTCTATGGGTGGGATAGCTCCCTTATTGATGGGATAAGTTCCCCCTTAATAGAGATACATGAACCAACTGGAGGCGCATCCATTTCATCAAACCGACCTCTAGAATGTTCTAGAAGTAACCACAAGTAACTTTTTCAAGATAAAACTCGCGCATTTTGCCTTTTACAGAGGGACGCACCTGTCCCTTAACATACAGAGCGTCCATGGACGCAGATTTTGTGAACATGGTCAGCGTCCCCGCAGGTAAGGCTAGAGAGAACCTGCGACCCCAGAGATAAACATAGTTTTTACAAGACTTTCTCTCTTCTTTGAGTTTGAGATGGATAACAGAGGCATAAGACTTGCCTAAGAGGGTAGCATGACTGTTGATTTGAGCCATACTAACTGTAAGTAGTCAAGGTGACATTTTTTAGTGTAACAGATTGCCCCCTAAAGTGCGAAGCCTGGAATAGAGTAGGGTTTTGTAATTCTAGGAAGGGTGAAGCGCTTTATCATTTCAAGGATTGTCTTGTGGATGGCCTGGTTGGAACCTGCAATTTTCAACACAAAATACATGGATAAGATTATATCATCACTGAGGTAGGCATTCCCATACTCAGATTCAAAACTTTAACTAATGGACTAACTATTCTGATACAGGAATGATCTTGCAGTACATCATTTTTATAGACTTTTGTAGACACAGTATGGACGCAGCCATCTGTTTATGATTAGTCTACATAGATAATGAATACAAAACTCCTCGCAGCCTGGATGGTAGAAACTAGATCCAGGGTCTTCACTTCTACTTCCCGAATTGGTACGATTCTAGCCATGTGATGAACATGGTAGAAACCACTTGATTACCAGTCAATGATGTAAACTGTTAACAAGCGTGAGAGAAACCACCAGTAATGTCAATGGTTCTCAAAGTACCAAGCACAACCCGTGAAATGTGAATAGATGTTTTGATGTCGAACACTTCACGGAATCCTCTGATCGAAAGTCAATGATGTAAACTGACGTCAAAGGCGAGAAACCTGCCATTGATGCATGCAGACTTCAAGGTACTGTCGATTCCTAAGTCATCTTTCTAGATAATGTGTCGATGTCGATAGAAAGCGACCCGTTGCAGGCAAGCCCGCAACACGAAATCATTGTTCAAGTTGAAGAAATGTTGCTGTAAGGACTGACTCAGGGATGGTCAAATGGATGACAAGTATTTTGCAGATGAAAGTTTTTTCTTGCAGACCTCTTGAACACATAACGACACAACAGATGGCTTGGTGACGTATAACTCAAAGTTAACCCCTGGAACCCGGTTAAAGACTTTCAAAGTGATTTGGTCAACTGTGAGGTAAAAGATTTCCCAACCCAGGTGAATGAAAAGTGTCGTGTTCAAGAGCGGTAATAAAGTTTCTTCTGAGACAAAAGGTGACAAATAGGTTCATTCTTCTCTTTTTTCCCCCACCATTTCTGGCAAGTACCTCTTTATTTTTAACAAGCTTGAGGAGGATAACATATGCTTGATTATAAGCTCATCCTTCGGACGAGTCCAACCTAGTTTAAATTCGAACCCTAGGAAGGAGTGGTTCGTTCCTGTTTGTAATTGAACAGGTCCTCTACTGTAAAAGTTTAACGAGCCCAGTATAGGAGAAACTCGGCGTTTTTCAATTTTAGAGAGTCTGAAAAAACTAAAGGAGACTCCACGTTGAACTTTTTCGTATATTTGTGTCCCTCAAGCCCGAAAAAGTATAAAATAATACCTGGGGGAACCGCTTGATCTTGCGACCAAGGAGTACTTTCATAATAGTGTCGTTAACCTGAAAAGTAAAAAGCGATCAAGGACACGTCGTTTTATTTCCTTATCGAGTTCGAAACGACAAAAACCCGGCAATCTTTTCCTGATTTTGCGGTCAGAAAAGAGCTAAAAGGGGACCGTCTTTTAATTCCGTTTTAACGAGTGAAAAAGAAACACTCGGCGATCTTTTCATGTTTTAGGAGTCAGAAAAGGGCTTAAAAGATGACTCTGAAATTTTGTTTGTGAAAAATTACAATTTCCCTCGAAATCCCTTTGTCCTGCACAAAAGCGACACATTACTCATACCTGTTTAAAATAGGCAAAAATACATTCAAAAACATCTTTTCATGGTAAAAAATGAACTAATTCATCCAAAAAACCTATAAAAAGACCTTTTACCATGTCATTTTTACCGTTTCACTGTTGAGGTTGAAAAAGGAGCTTTTGACAAGAAACTTCCCGTGGTCGCTGCGGAAAATCTGACCGTCGGAATCGAACGCCGTCTCATCCAGGTATTTTACACATCCTACTCTGCATTTCTATCCGTTTAGAATCAATTTTTAGGTTTTAGTTTCATTTTTTGGGGGGGTTTTGGTTTTGGAATGCGCCTCTCGGCGGACGCAGGTGCCCTTCGGGTGACCTGCGTCCCCCGACTTTTTCTCATACGGGAAAACGGTCGGAAGACGCAGTCCGCCTTCAGGCCAGCTGCGTCCGGGCGCCCTGTGCTACAAAGCCGGGGTGCGTCCTCCGAGAAACGCGCATTTCAAAACCCCAACTCTCTCAAAAAACCACCAAAAATTCCCAAATTAATTTCTAATTGCTATTTTTGATATGCAGGGCATTAATCATGTTAGACTGGAGAGAAAGAGAGCATGTAGAGGAAGATGAAGCTGCAATAAATCATCAACCTTCCCTGGATGCCCTAAGAGCATGCGGATTATACAAATATTGGACCATACCGGGCATGAGGGGCCAGGTAAGATTCTTGGAATGGCTGGTTGAGCGATGGAACGTACAAGAACAATGCTTTTACATAGGAGGGCACCAGCTCGAGATAGAGCCCTCGGATGTATACTTTCTCACTGGCTTGCCAAACAGAGGTGAGCAACTCAGTCTTGCGGGGACTAGGCCGGGTGGCCAATCCCTTGATAGTCTCCGCGAGAATTGGTGCACACCTGGGGCTCACCATTCAAAAGGCATAGAGATAAAACACATCACTCTACCGGAACTCAAAGTCATAGCGTTCACGGTTACCAGAATTTGCGGCGCGGCCGCTTTACACATTGCTTCCGGATCCCAAATGCGGATGGCAATTGACTGTTACCAAGGCACCATTTTCAACTGGTGTGAAGCTGTGTCGGCTCATATGAAGAGCCAACTGACCAAGGCAAAGAACGGACGACTAAAGACTTTTGGATATGGGCCTATAGTCGTGAGCTTTGCCTTGGAGAGAATTCCAATGCTGATCCCTCAGCAACTCACTGTTGATATCTTGGGTCCCCAGCAGCCAAAGCTGATACGATGGGTTGCGGTGATGGCCCGGCATCCTGACGAGGGCGCGACAGTAGTTCGATTCTCAGATAGTTATTTTGACTGGTTAGAGGGCCAGCTTTTTGTGATACAGGACTTTCCGTATGCCGGAATGGATTTCAGAGGTGATCCGGACATGGTTCTTCCACAGGGAGAACAATGGGACGACAGAGGTACTTTTTATTTTCACAAGTTTTCTAGTTATGTATTTTTTGTATTTTTTATATATATCGTCTCAAAACTAATAGTAAATCTTTCAAAATGCAGATGTTGGTCCACAGCGTCCAGCCAACCTCCGGCCTTATGATAGACTACATCCAGCTGCACCGGTACCGGCCCCACAGGATGCGACAGCAGAAGTACTAGCTGAGTTGGAGCATGATCTAGAGCGTCTCACGGCAGATATACCTGAGACTACTATGGACGACATTCCTATCAGGCTTCAGCGCTTCGTAGTCGCGGTCCCTGGACCGTTTAGGAGATTTTTGCGTAAGGTAGCCCGCGCAGTGGTGTCGTACAGAGAGCACCACCAGTGATTGACTAGTCACTTTTGTAGTCACATGTGACATTTTTGACTTTTTGTACTATCATTTTGCCGATCATAAGGTGTTTTAAACCTATGATCGAAGACGATGTATATATTTTTTGACACACTTCTATCTATATATATCACTATTACCGGCTTATCTTGTTTAACATATGTGATGAAATGTTTTTAAATTTACTTGCATGATTATCGTAAATGTCTGTCCAACATTCGAGAAGCAATTGCATCTGCTAATGTATTCAAAGACCTTGGAATATGTTGATATTCAATGTAATCAAATTCACGTTCCAAGAGACGCACTCTCAAAAACAACCTTAATAACACAGGATTTCTAATGGCATAAACTCTATTAAGCTGTAATACAACAAGTTCAGAATCTAACCTCACTATCAAACGTCGAATTCCAAATGAAATAGATTCGGATAATAATTCAACCACTGCACTGTATTCTGCAATGTTATTCGTTGTTTGACCGAGGCTTACCCCATGCATAGAAACTAACTCGTCAGAGGGCGAATAGATAACCCAAGCTGCGGAAGAGATATTCCGTGTATTACGACAAGCACCATCAGCAAATCCAATGTATGTTTGGAGAGGCGTCGACATCTACAATATCAAGAGTAAAACCAAGATAAGCCAGAATAATGACGAAAAACCACACTTGCTAAGCTAAGCACACTGACTAAACTAACACACTTGCTAGCTAGAAAGAAAATCTAACCTATCTAAAAATTTCTCCATACCCATCATTTTAAGCATAATACCTCTTTAGGTAAAGTCCATTTCTGGGTTTACCCAAAGAGTCCCCATCAAAATCAACTAACTCATAAGCCCCTTTTGCTAGCTTTCGCTTTACAATGTAGGGCCCATGCCACATGGGAACGAATTTTCCGGCACCTAGCTTATCGTTAGCTTGATCATATAATAGTACTAGGTCTCCTTCCGAAAAACTTCGAGGGGTTACATTTTTATCGTACTGAGCTTTCATTCGTTTCGCGTGAGTCTCGATAGCTAAAGTAGCGTCACGTCGAGTCTCATCTAATTTAGCCAAGTATAATAACCGTTTCTCCTCTTCGGAAGTAGCTGGAAGTAATTCGACAGCCATTTGAAGTGATGGGATTTCGCATTCAATAGGTAACACAGCTTCTAAGCCATAAACTAGCTGGAAAGGGGTGAAACCTGTTGAATTTTTCACTGAAGTTCGATATGCCCATAGCGCCGAAAATAACATGTTATGCCAATTCGTTCGATGGATACCAATGATCCGTCGAATCATGATGACTAGAACTTTGTTGATTGACTCAACCAAACCGTTGGCTTGCGGATAATAAGGAGTAGAGCTATCGTGGCGCAAACCAAGCTGGCTTGTAAGCTCAGTCATCATGACGTTTCGAAAATGGCTCCCATGGTCAGTAATGATTGCTTGTGGGACACCAAACCTAGTTATGATATGATTGAATACGAAAACTGCAGCTGTCTTGCCGCTTGCGTCGAATGTAGGCATCGCCTCGGCCCATTTTGTAAAATAATCAACCGCGAGGATGATATACGCATGCCCCCCGGCCGAGTGAGGGTTACAAGTAATAAAGTCAATGCCCCATTTGGCGAATGGACCAGCGGCAATTATAGGGTGGAGAGGAGCAGGTGGAGCGCGCATCTTTCGATCAAACACTTGACAGTTGTGGCATGTTCTGACAGCAAGGATACAATCTTTAAACATAGACGGCCAGAAATAGCCAGCGCGCAACACCTTCTGAGCTGTGGCATACCCAGACATATGACCGCCACATGCTCCAGAGTGACAATCATTCAAAACTCTCTCAGCCTCTTCGTGAGTTAAACAACGTCGAAAAACTAAGTCTGCCCCCCGGCGATAAAGTGTATCTCCAATAATTCTGTATTGCTGGGATCGAAACCGAATTTTTCGACGGTCTTCCTTGGAAGCTTCAGGCCGAAAGGTTTGGGTTTGGAGATAGATGATTATATCCCCATACCACGGATCTAAAGTGCTAATAAGAAACAAAGATTCGTCCGCAATGGACTCCTCTGCCACAGTCTCTGTGTCAGCACTCGGGAAATCACACATCAATTCCGCAAAAACTAAAGATTTCTTAGACTTGGACTTCTCGAACTCCAAGTCGAACTCTTGCAGGATAACAATCCATTTAGAGTACTTGCCCCCTAGCAGTTGTTTTGTCAAAATATAAATCATAGGGTTGCAATCCGAAATAACTGTAGTCTTGCGGAGAAGAATGTAGTGACGAAAACGCTGGACAGCTTGAACGGCTGCCAGGGCCAATTTCTCCACATGCGAATATTTTAACTCAGTGGGATTTAAGGTTCTACTAAGATAATATATCACATGCTCTGCTTTGAATTCATCTTCTTGAACTAACACCATTCCAATGGTGGAATGCGAAGCTGCGAGGTATAAGAAGTAGTCCTGGTTGTAGTTGGGAGGATGCAATAACGGTGCATGGGTCAACGCGTGTTTCAGTGCATCAAAAGATTGTTGGGCAATCTCGTCCCAAAAGAATTGTGCGTTCTGTTTCAACAACCGTGTAAAACCTTTAGTGACCTCGGCGTAGTTTGGGATGAATCGGCGTAAAAAGTTCGCTTTCCCTTGCAAACTTTGGAGTTGGCGCAAACTCGAAGGAGGAGGCAATTTGATGATAGCCTCGACTTTCGAGGGATCGACGCGAATGCCGGCTTTTGAAACAACAAATCCCAGCAATCGACCTGTTTCTATACAGAAAACACACTTGTGGGGATTCAACCGAATTCGATAATGCCTACACCTCATAAAGATTGCTCGTAGGTGGACAAGGTGATCAGCTCGTTGTAAAGAATGAGCAGGCAAATCATCGAGATAGGGTTGCACAATGTGCTTGATGTCATGAAATGCATAAGACATCGCCCGTTGAAAAGTGGCCCCGGCATTCTTAAGTCCAAAAGGTAATTTGCAATAAGCAAATGTCCCCCATGGACAAATGAATGCCGTTTTTGGTTGATCGGCAGGTAGAATATTGATTTGATTATAGCCTGAGAAACCATCCATGAAGGAAAACATCTCACTTCCGGCACAATCATCAATAATTTGATCGATATAAGGCGTAGGATAGTTGTCTTTTGGACAAGCTCGATTGATATCCCTATAGTCGATACAGATTCTTATTGTTCCTTGTTTTTTATTGACGGGAACAATATTCGATACCCAATCCGTTAACGGGATCGGATAAATGAAACCTGCTTTCAACAGCTTTTCGACTTCTGCTTTAATCGCAGCCGCTTTTCGAGGGTGAATCTGACGCAACCGTTGCCGAATGGGTTTAGCATCCGGGTAGGTTTTGATTTCATGAACAACAATGGCAGGATCAATTCCCGGCATTTCCTCGTAAGACCAGGCAAACACGTCGCGGAATTCTTGGAATAGGGCCTTGTAAGTTTGGATTTCTTCTTCAGTACATGCGGCACCTATATGAATGTTCTCCTCGATTCCGGGCTTCACTGAAATATCAATGGGAATAGTACGAGAAATATTCCCTAAATTCAGCTCTGAATCAGAATGTTTCGTTGGATCCTGAGCGTCTTTGACATATTCAGCGGTAAAGATAGATGAAAAATCATTTTCAAATGCATCATCCTTAGGTAAAAACGAAGATCTGTGATGGAGATCTTCCCATGGTAGATCATCTACACTTAGGATTTCGCGAAGTTGTTCGTCAGATGACACTTCTTCGGGAAACGTTATCCGTTCTAAGGGTGAGGTGAAAAGTGACTCTTCACTGACCACATTCATTTGGTCGGTTGAATGAAAGTCGGTAAAAGACATAAGAGCTTCATAAGCAATCTCATACGGACTCAACGGCATAACATCACCGAGTGAGTCTAGCTCAGAGTCAGAGGGAACATACCAAGGATCATCATAAATAATGTTTTCTGACGTGATCATATGAATTGTTGCAAACGAAGGGTCTGCATTGAGTGGAGGGAGAGGAAAAGTTCCCAGTAAACCGGAATCCTTAACTAAACCTACACCAATGTCCCTATAAGGGATTGTCGTTTTACCAACATGCTGGATAGTTTCTGAAGAGGTTGGGTCGGATGAAAAGTATGTCAGCTGATCAATAGTCACGATCTTACCGTTATGTGGAAACTTAATGACTCTGAAGACCGATGAAACGACCGCTGTCATAGCATATGACCAACTTCGACCCAAAAGAAGGTTGTAGTCTAGAGGGGCATCAACCACTTCCACATCCAGACTAACGGTTTTACCTTCGACCCCTATAGGCAATTCTTGTAGAATACCAAACGGACGGAACCCACGGCCATCAAAGGCCTTAAGGATGGTGGGGGATTGGTTCAACGAAGGAGAACCAAGCGATCTCCAACATTGAATCGACATAATACACGTAGAAGCTCCCTCATCAATCACAGTCCGATGAATAGGCCTGTTTTTGACTATCACTGGAATTTGGAAAGCCATTTGATGGGGGAGACGCGGTGTACTACTTTCTAGATCAAAGATCATTAGGTTCGGGTCCTGAACATCGACAGCTCCAATAGCCGACAAAAGCAATTTTCGTTGCGCTGGACATGATTGCAGCACTTCGAGTGCCGACATTGCTGAAGGTGAAACAGCTAAGTCTTCAACAATGTTGTAATTCTGGGCTGCTCTCGCATGTGGATTGAAAGCAGACCTTCGAAGTACACCCTTGGCGGGCGGCTTAATCACTAAGTCTGGGTTAGGTTTTTCGATCTGTAGTGGATCGGAACCAGGAGCTGAGGTTGATGGGTTAGAGTGAGAAGATTCTGCTTCCTTACCATCAACAGGAGCCTTACTACCATAATCTTGCGATCGAGTCGCAATCCTGACATGAGACATCATCAAAATGGGTTCTTCACTGGCATTCGAAGAAGAACCTATCATCTTATTCTCCTGCTCTGGAAATGGATTTTTTAACACAGCAGGAGTGGGAGAACCTTTGACTATTTTCACTACCTCGGCCCGATGAGGGCAGTCTCTCGTAAAATGATCTTCTTCACAAATAAGACAAGGATATCGAGGTTTGCGCTTTTCGTCATTGGTTTCCGACTTTTCCGTTTTCTCCTTTGGAGCCTTGTCTGCTTTAGCCTTCTTCTTTCCTTTCTTCTTTCCACCGTTTTTGGATTTGGCCGTAGATGACTCTACAGCGTGAATGTCGGCGGTAAGTTCAGGAGGAGAAGACTCTCCTGTCGGAGAATCAGGCAAAGTGATAATTGGAGTATTGGAGGCCTTGGAAGACTTCTTCTTACTCTTCGTAGTCACGATACCGATCATACCATCAGCGGCATGAGATCCCGAAGGAGCAGCAGCGATTTGGTTTGACTTTGGAAGATCCGGAATTTTCTCGTGTAACGTACCCGACTGAGTGTAAACTAAGTCAAGGTATTGTGCCTGAGCAATGACTTGCTCCTCAGTAACTACTCCGGCCTTAGCTACATCTTCAGTAATTCTTGGTAATAATGATTTGACAAACCATTCAGCTAAGATTTGGTCCGGGATAAAAACTTTCACTAATCTTCTTCGACGTCTCCACTCATGGATGTGATCAGAAATGTACGTGGATGTCGATTGTTTTAGCGAAGTTAATAATTCTGTACCATTATCGTATCTGACTGGTAACTGAAAATGAGTTAAGAACGAGGTAGCTAACTGGCTAAAGTTGTAAAAAGAGGCCCGTGGTAACTCAATGTACCACTTGGCTGCGAGACCAATGAGTGTACGCTGGAAAAGACGTAAGCGGATGGAATCATCTGAGATGGAATTTGATGCACACCAGAGGTGGTAAGTCATCACGTGATTAGACGGATCCTCTCCAGACTTACCTTCGAACTTGGGTATATCGCTGGGCAACTTATTTGGCATTGGCGGCCAGAACGGAAGATATTGAATTGGATCGTTCGTTAGGCGCGTCAAGTCGGGTAAATCTAAAGTCGCAATAAACGGTAACTGCCGGTTAGGATCTCTAAAACTCTGAGTCACAATACCAGCCCCAGGAGGAGGATATCCAGGATAACTAGGAACAGGAGTCGCATTTGGGATATTATATCCTCCTGGAAAACCAGGATTAACCGGACCGTACTGGGGTTGCTGAGGTGGTTGATAAGTGTACCCAGGATACGGTTGATACTGGTAAACCGGTTGTTGGGCAGCTTGCCCAGGTTGATACTGTCCCTGGTACGGAGGTTGAACAAATTGAGGTTGAGTAGTAACAACCGTACTTGTACCAGGTTGGCCTGCAGGCATCTGGACTGTGGTTTGAACCGTGGGTCCAGACAACGGTACAGATGTCTGAGGAGTGGTTACAGGGACAGTAGAAACCGGAGCTGCCGATACTCCAGAAGTAAGCATGGTAGATGAAGCGGTAGTTGCTGCAGCCGTGTGAGGTGGAGTACCAGGTGCAATTGGCGGCTGAGTAACTACAGAAGTTACAGGGGTCTGAACACTTGACTGGACAGGTTGCGGTTGCTGGGGTGGACCAGGAACTGCAGGTTGTCCTGCTTGAGGTACCGACTGTATACTTGGTTGCGACATCTGTTGACCCTGTGACGGATCCCATGTTAACATTCCAGGGTATTGACTCGTAACAGGTTGAGGATACTGAGATCCATAGCCGTATTGAGGATAGGGTTGATAACTGTAAGGTGCAGTCCCATATGATTGCCCTTGAGGTGGTTGATAACCTTGACCAGGGTATTGACCCGTAGGTTGATAACCTTGAGGTAAATACGAATACTGGGGTTGACCTTGACCTTGAGGTTGGTATCCTTGAGGTTGATACCCTTGGGGTTGATACCCTTGGGGTTGCCATCCTTGAGGTTGCCATCCTTGAGGTTGATACTGATACTGAGGTTGACTTTGGGGTACATATTGAGGCTGGGGTTGATACCCTTGGGGTTGATACCCTTGAGGTTGCCCCCCAGTCACAAATGAAGTACCTTGAGGTTGCCCCCCAGGCATTAACGAAGGTTGCCCCCCAGGCGGTAATTGGCCACCTTGAGGTTGGTTAATGGGAGTTGAACCTGACATCATATAAACTTCACCTATACTCAATGGTACATTACCACTGTTTCCAACTAATAACCCATGATCAATGGGTTGAGGAGATGCTCCCGCAAAGGTACCAGAAAGTGATTGATACCCAGTAGGAACAGAAGGACCGCCATGTAAAAATGATTCAGGACTTTGTGAAAACACAGATGACTGACCAGACATATTTACAGGAGAATGAATTCCTCTAGGTGGAACCGGAGTACGAGGTGTAGAAAAACCTACTGAGTTGTCTAAAAAATTGGTTAATGCAAGGTACCAAGATTCACTTCTAGGAGGACTGTAAAAGATGGATTCACGCTCCCTTAGATCAAGGGTAATTAGATCTTCAGAATCAGAAACGCCTATTTCTTCCTCTGGAACAAGTTCTTCTATAGCAATTAATCCAACAGGAAGATTTTCGGTGATAATTCTTTCTATTCTTGGTGAATCAGGAACACTAGGAGTTGGAGTAACAGGTTCTGAAATTTCAGGTTCTTCGCCTGTTTCACTGGCAGATGAAAAACTACCAGCAAGCTCGGAAACTGTAACAGCTTCGGGATTGTAACCTGTTTCTAAACTTTGGTAATCTGGATGGACTACCAAGGAAAATTCTCCTTCTTCAGGTGATCCTACTCTACTGCCACTAGGAGGAGTTACAAGGACCTTTAACCCTTCTAAATTACCTGGGTCGTCTCGAGGAGGGGATCCCCTAAGTTTACGGGATCTTCTCAACAATTCGGCCACAGAAACAACTTCAGGAGACTGGCCCGCAATTCGACGGGACCTTCTCGGTAATTCCGCCACAATTAAAGATTTTTAACTACAACACACGAAAACAAAGTAAAAAATTTCAAATCAAACCACCTAAAGTCTTCTAAAGAACCAATCAAATTTGAAGCACACGCCTAAATAATCTAGAGCGTCAAACCACACACAAACAGTAGTCTTCCGGACCAAAAGCGCTAGTTGGTGATTAGGCCCAACCTCGCAGGATTCAGTACAGAAATAGTGGGTGGAACAGTTACCCCGGCAACCTGCTTAATGAATAGACTGGACCAAGTTCCTCCACTTTAACCGTCTCGAAGTGAAGCGAACCCCCCAGAAAATCCAAGTGAGTATAACCGACGTCTGCTCCAGGTACAGTGGGACCTTCCCTCCACCGTCACCTTGGGTAGAATCCTAGATATTATGGCCACTAAGGTTACCAATCACAACAATTACACCTGGGGGAACAGTCTAAACTCCGACAGCACGCAAGGGCAGAGTAGCAAGCTCCAATCCCCTTACCGGCTCCTTGACAACAATCCAAGGTTTACCGATAAGTGACCCCTGGCTCCTCGACAATGGTTAATCCGAGGTTTACCGTTTGTAATACGTACTGCCTGGCGTCGTTCCCAACGAGGGAGGAATGATCCCCTCACTGGTTCGGACACGAGCTCGTGCTTCTCCTTTAAGAGGAGCTTTCCCAGAATGTAACTGAAACAATTGGATTTGTTCTACTCAAGATAGACTATCTGTTTGGTTTTGTAGTCTTGGAGAGTTAAGTACTCACCTACTCCAAGACCCTAGCCTAAGCTATGTTGGTGCTTCAGAGCCCTAGAAAAATAAAGATTACTAGATTGATTTTAATTTAAGCGTTACTTTTAAGGTTGTTTCTTAAGTCAAAAGGTGATGGAAGTGAAACCAGTGGTGTGTTGACTCGACTCGAAACCACTACAAAATGCACCTAGAATGATTTATCCACTACTTTACTTTTTCGATGAATTGCTTAACTAAAAAGTTGAGAGAATGCAATCTTTATAAAAGCAACTTCTTAATTGAAGACAATCAAAGAAACAATTCGTTTTTCTTTTCCAAGCATAAAAACATAACTTCTCTTTACATGCACGAAAAAACTCTTTTCTTCTTTTGAAAACAAAAAGCTACTTGAAACAAGACTTTTTAAGAAGATGTTTTTGTATTTTTCTTTTAATAAAGCAAGTAAATCTAATATAACCAAAAATCAATCTTAACAACTCTTAAAATCTATGAAAATGCACTCATAAGCAAACTAAAGGCAAATTTACTCTAAGCAATCTTAACGAGGCCAAAACTAACAATGATTATTTCTAAGGTGTTTTACTTGATCACAATCAAATCAAGGACTAGCTTATTGCAGAATCAAAAACTAGCCAAAACAAAACTCTAATCTTTTTGTTCTTTTTGTAAAATGGAAATCAATACTTTATAAACAAGTAATTCGAAATTTGACCCAAAACAACTCAAATGGCAAGTTGCTCACAAAAGGAGACTTTACGACAGGCCCGACTTCTAAGAAGGTTGACTAACCAGAGAGATCTAAGGCTGGACAACTTTCTACTATCAAAGTCACTACAAAGCCTTTCCAAAAATCAAACCCTAGGTCTAAACTTCGTTGAAAACCACTAAAACACTCAAAGCTCACAAAACAAGTTCAGGTGAAAATTCTTGACAGGGTACTAAAGGATCTGGGCAGAAAACACTAAGGAAAAACAAAATCTAAAAGCAATTTAAAGCAAAAATGGAATTTTCTTAAGTTTTACAGGAAGACGCAGGCAACCCGTTGTCACAGGTGCGGCCCCGCTCTGTGCAGACGGCAACAGCGCGTCCAAAGACGCACTGTGCAGTACTCAGAGACTGCGTCCTTCTGGAAAATGAAGAAAAACCAATCTAACTAAATCTAAAGCTAAGCCACCCAAATACTAATTCTCACAGTCAAAAACCAGAAAATAAAAATGATTTTCTCAAAGCAAAGTTCATATAAAGGAAAAGACTCTCTCATTAATGGATTCCCCAGCGGAGTCGCCAATTTGTCACACGGAATCTGTCAAGGGTGCGGACACGACTGACCTTCCTAGAAGTCTAAGACATTCTAATGACAAACAAGACAAAATGGAGTGATCTTTCTCTAAATACACCTTTTACAACATGAAAACTACAAGTGTTTAGGCTTACCTTATTCCAAAACGCTGTTGTTGAAGTCCGTTCTTGACGATCCGGATGAGCTCCTCCTTCAAGTCAATTCCTGCAACCACAAACAATCAAACAATTACCAAGCACTTGCATTTCATATAATAAAACATATATTCAACATGCAGACCAAGGAACACATGAAATAACTCATTAACACAAGCTATTGAGAAAAATAAACCAGTTTGTATTAATAACGAAACAAAGAAACTCTTACAACCTGGCCTTGGTGTTGTGCAAGTTCCTCCCAGGGTCCATCAAGGGTTTTCCTCTACTTTGACAAAGCTCACCCTCTCCCAAGTAGAATCAAGTGAAGACAATCTCTCCTCACAAAGGCTCTAATGGAAGACCTAAATCCTGCAGCATTTACCCAAAGAAAATGTATAGCTCCAACCTCTCCTCCTTCTGGCTCAATGCCTTTATTTATAGTGCTGTAAAGAGGTTATTCAGGTCCACTATCAATGGGATCATCCCCCTCTATGGGTGGGATAGCTCCCTTATTGATGGGATAAGTTCCCCCTTAATAGAGATACATGAACCAACTGGAGGCGCATCCATTTCATCAAACCGACCTCTAGAATGTTCTAGAAGTAACCACAAGTAACTTTTTCAAGATAAAACTCGCGCATTTTGCCTTTTACAGAGGGACGCACCTGTCCCTTAACATACAGAGCGTCCATGGACGCAGATTTTGTGAACATGGTCAGCGTCCCCGCAGGTAAGGCTAGAGAGAACCTGCGACCCCAGAGATAAACATAGTTTTTACAAGACTTTCTCTCTTCTTTGAGTTTGAGATGGATAACAGAGGCATAAGACTTGCCTAAGAGGGTAGCATGACTGTTGATTTGAGCCATACTAACTGCAAGTAGTCAAGGTGACATTTTTTAGTGTAACAATAATTTTTTAATTATTTTGGGTATTTTTTAGGTGGAAAACTAGAAGCATTGGATTGTAGGGTTCATTATGAGGGTATGTCTTACTTTAGTGACTTAAGGTCCAAAAACTTTAAATCCAATTTGAGGCTCGAAATGGTCATTTTCGGGGTAAAAAATCCAGGAAAAAAGTTCCCAACATATTAATGTTCTTCTACTCATCAAGAGTACCTTTTCCAGCAATGCAAAAATCACCTCAATTGGAGTTTATATATGGAAGTTTTGCCTCATGTAAGTTAATTTATCTTATTGACCACCATGATACTATATTGATGCCATGCCAATTCACATTATTCACACATGTGGATCTAGTTAGATATGAACTTTCTTTTGGAGTACATACACATTACCTGCTTTATAAATTATCTGGGTTACAAATTACAAATTATCTGGAACCTCCACTTTTGTCTTGGCTTTACAAATACTCAGAATTACAAATTTCTGGATTACAAATTACAAATTATCTAGATTACAAACCTCCACTTTTGTCTGGATTTATAAATACTCTGAATTACAAATAACATATACTTATTTTTATGGCCGTAAACATTTATCAACCATTTAATTTCACTTCACTGATTATAACTCTGCTAAATTAGCTAAACTATGAATAATGGTAAATTAGTTGCAAGTATGAATAATGGTTTAAGTATGACTAATGGTTCCTAAATTTTAACTCAGGAATAATTATGTGTAACATGAATCATAGGCCAGAGGTACGAAATGGAGAAAATGATGATTGCTGATATTCTTTTTTGGGCGATGGATACACCACCACCAGCAAATCTTATCTTCATCCTTGGGAGTGTGGATTTCTGTTACATTTTTCAGAAGCTCTGGCAGAGATCGTATAACATTTTCTTGGTCTACCCAGCCCACCCCTGCGATACTAATTCTTCTCCGACGTCGCAGGTTCGAGATGGAGGCGGTCCAAAGGTAATGCACTACGAGGCCGTGTAAGAGATTGATGAAGAGTGCGGGGTGCCAATCCCCAATCCAGAGGTAGGGTTTCTCCAGAGGTGTTTTCCAGGCGGGCGTCAGGACTTGCAGCACATCGTGCCTTGCTGCGCGGTCAAGGGCATCGTAGTGGGATTCGAAATGGAGACATAGTGCTTCCACTTGAACCTCCACGCGAGATCACGTCATCGGATTGCAGCTGCATCTTGGATATCACTGTAGAAGCTTTTACATGGTTTGTTTGTGTTAGCTATTTCGTTAAAGCTAAATCTCAAGAAACTACCAGCCATTGTTGCCATTACCTGGTGGACCATCGAATTTGTTTTAGGATCACTATTAGCCCTTTCCTCTATAGCAAAAGTTTTCTCAACTGAAACATTCTCAGCTAAAACAATCCTAGATATTACTACATGGGTAAACTGTTTTCTTCTACTTTGCTGTGCTATCAAAGCTGTTAGATGCCATACCTTCATCAACACTAAGGATTTATCAGATCCCCTATTAAAGGAAACTGCAGAAGAAGAGATTCAAGTTACTCCATTGAGTAAAGCATGGTTTTTGAGCCGTCTAACTTAGACTTTGTTTTATGATTGTGATATTGTCGGTGGCAACTAGATTAAAGTTCCTCATTGGTCATATCAAAGATCTCTTAGGAATATGTTTTATTGCCAAATAGAAGTAGATATTCTATACTTCTAATTAATTAGTCATTCACCAGTGGAGAGAACTCAAGGATGTATCTTCTTACAATCCTTAGTTTTGGTATTGAATTCACTATTGAAAGGCCATTTTCTAGAGGGCAATCATGATTCTGACTGCAAACTTAGTTACATTGCAAGGACCAAAGGATGACGCATTTGTTATTTGTTTGTCTCAACTTGCTTAATTTTGAGAAGCTTGACAACATGTTATAGAAAGCATCAAGAGCATTTGCAGGCCCGCTAAAGTTTAACAGACCTTAGTAATTGCATATATGTTAATGCTGCATTGAGATATTAGGGCTGGGAAATTCAAGATGGAGCTCACATATCTGGTACATTCTACCCAACATCCCCTTCCCGTAGAATCTAGATCAATCAATATATCAAATGATGATACGTTTTTCCTATAGTGACTATAACTGCCTCTTTTCTGTCAATGGATTCTGCAATAAACTGGGACATTGCCTTGAAAGATTTGAATGCAGATGCAAAAAAGCAGCTTACAATGAACAATGACAGTGGGAGAAACATATCACCAATGATATTTGATCAAACCAAGAATGAAAATATGGCTAAGTTGTGAGCAGAGGCAGATGTGTGGACAACCAGGGTCCAGTAAGATGAAATTAGTGAAGGTTGAAAAAAAGTGTAATATGCAAAGTCAGAGAGGTAATATCACAAATTTATAATTGTAGACATGGTTGACAGAGCCAAGGGGGTCGTTTTTGCTGGGTGTTTTGGTCACCAAAATGCAGTGTAAAAAGAGGACAAATTCACTAGGATTGGACCCATGATTTTGCTAAGAATTTACCAACCAAGTCACAACAAAAGGGACCACATTTTTAGGCGGTAAGGCACCCATCAAATCGTTGTATTGAAGGGCCACGAAATGCCAATGACAGAGGCACGATTTCGCTGGGGAAGCAACAACCAAAACACAGTAAATTTTAGCACGAATTAGCCATGGAAATTGGTATGATTTCGCTTGGTAAAAGGTTCATCAAATCTACTTTTTGAGGGGCCATTAAATGGCAGTTGTTTCTGCAATGATTTCTAGAGAAAACTGGAAGAGACACAAGTTAAAACTAATTTCGAAAATAGCCAAGAAAATGGATAATCTAAGAAGATCATAAATGTGCCAGAAATATGAAATTTTGTTCAAGTCAATTTGGCGTATGGTTTATTTGGGTTTCAAGTCTACTAGGTGTATATTGTGCATTGCTGAAGCTCACCGCCAGGGAACCACCCCCACGCAATTCCACTTTTGGTTTTTGTCATTCCACTTTTCAAATCTCAGCTAGCACACCGAGAGAGCCAACAAGCAAATATCCAGGTGTTGAAAAATCCAAGCATGTCACCAAGAATCAAACATTAAGTGCGAACCAAGAAAGAAGTGCGCCCACGAAGAGAACTCATGAATATCAAATGCACAACGCATCCAATAAAGAGATGAACACATTCCCATATATACATTTTAAGAAATATTTTAGTGTTGGAACTTGGCAGGTTCATGCTTCTTCGTGAGACCAATATAAATGTATTGTTTCAACGTCGTTGGTGGCAAATTTATGCAACATATTTGATCATTTAAGTTTAACAGATTTGCCTTTTCTTTTCCTACAGAATTTGCTCTTTATACTTGCTGGAGTTATTGGGATATTCTTTAGGAACTAGCAGGCATGCAAATTTATATTTTTAAATCTCTAATTCTCCTCATCATTTGAAAATTGTTCATTTGCATCTATGCTCAGAGAAGGCAACTTAGCTTCAGAACGTTTGTAAAACAGAAAATGAAAATTTTAGCAAATATGGAGGTAATAATAAACGCCTTGTGGTGTATGAACAATGTTTTCTTGGGTTTCTTTTGAGCAATAGCATTAGAGAGCCGTATATTGGTGAGGGACCTTTAACCCAACGCATCAGTGGCTTCATACAGGTGTGATTGGGGGTGCTCATCTTTGTAGGCAGAAGAAAAGAATGTCATTGATACATTTGTGATTATTGCTTTCAACAGAGCTCTCTAGAGTGTTATTGATCCCAGGTCTGGCATTTACAAAATGTGACTCAGCTCTTAAAAATGAGGTAACATTCTTTGCATTTTTAGAGAAGAAAGAAAAATTAAACACTTGTTTCTGCAATGGCAGAGTATGGATATGTTGTTTGCATGATATCAAGGGAAATATCTTATTCAGCTGATGTATTCCTTACCTTCCCGTGCTATTTGTAATCATGTTGTTAAGATACTTAATAGTTTTCTTATGCACAACACTCGTGTGAAATTTGCTAATAGTGATTTCTGGTCAAGTTTCCTAGCAGACCTATTTGTACCCTGAATGGCGGTGACTATTTTATCATAGAAATTTATGCTTGAAAATTGTTGATCTTACATTCATAATAAGTCCTCATGCTAATTGGAAATTAGTCTTGAATCCCTACAAATTACACAATTTAATTTATGTCATAATGGAACCATTTTTACACCCAATTTGATGATTTAATGCACTTGTTCGAGATATTCAACTATGTTTCTTCAGATTGAATGTGGTTGTGGGAAGTCATGAAGTTGTTGTTGATGATGGTCAGTGTAATAATTCTATTATATTTGGCAACAATGTTGAAGATCCAGTAGTTGCTCTTAATGTACAAGGCTGGAACAACTCTTGGTTTCGTTTTTGGGAGCTATCATCTTTTCTTCTCCCCATAAAGATATAAGCTATGGAAGATGAGTGGATGGATATAATGACTTTGAATGTGTAGTAATCCTCTGGATGGTATTTATTGTGAGAATGTCATGTGCTTGAAAAGGTTTCCAAATCAAAAGACAACACAAGTTGGATGTACACATTCTTAAGGAGAAGGCCATAATGAAGGGTTCGTCTTCCTCATTATCTGTACTAAAGATCCTCTGCATACATGCCAATAAAGAATTTGTTGCTATTTTGTTGAACACATATATAGCCTTTCCTTTGGTAGCAATTAGTGTTGGAACTTGGCAGGTTCATGCTTATTCGCGAGACCAATATAAATGTACTATTTCAACGTCGTTGGTAGCAGATTTATGCAACATATTTGATCATTTAAGTTTAACATATTTTCCTTTTCTTTTCCTACAAAGAATTTGCTCTTTATATGTGCTGGAGTTATTGGGATATTCTTTAGGAACAAGGAGGCATGAAAATTTATATTTTTAAATCCCTAATTCTCCTCATCATTTGCAAATTGTTCATCTGCATCTATGCTTAGAGAAGACAACTTAGCTTCAGAACGTTTGTAAGATAGAAAATGCAAATTTTAGCAAATATGGGGGTAACAATAAACGCCTTGTCGTGTCAGAACAATGTTTTCTTGGGTTTCTTTTGAGCAATAGCATTAGAGAGCTGTATATTGGTGAGGGACCTTTAACCCAACACATTAGTGGCTTCATACAGGTGTGATTGGGGGTTCTTATTTTTGTAGGCAGAAGAAAGGAATGTCATTGATACATTTGTGATCACTGCTTTCAACAGAGTTCTCTGGAGTGCTATCGATCCCAGGTCTAGCATTTACAAAATGTGACTCAGCTCTTAAAAATGAGGTAACATTCTTTGCATTTTTAGAAAAGAAAGAAAAATTGAACACTTGTTTTTGCAATGGCAGAGTATGGATATGTTGTTTGCATGATATCAAGGGAAATATCTTATTCAGCTGATGTATTCCTTACCTTCCCGTGCTATTTGTAATCATGTTGTTAAGATACTTAATAGTTTTCTTATGCACAACACTCGTGTGAAATTTGCTAATAGTGATTTTTGGTCAAGTTTCCTAGGAGACCTATTTGTACCCTGAATGGCGGTGACTATTTTATCATAGAAATTTATGCTTGAAAATTGCTGATCTTACATTCATAATAAGGCCTCATGCTAATTGGAAATTAGTCTTGAATCCCTACAAATTACACAATTTAATTTATGTCATAATGGAACCATTTTTACACCCAGTTTGACGATTTAATGCAATTGTTCGAGATATTCAACTTTGTTTCTTCAGATTGAATGCGGTTGTGGGAAGTCATGAAGTTGTTATCGATGATGGTCAGTGTAATAATTCTGTTGTATTGGGCAACAATGTTGAAGATCTAGTAGCTGCTCTTAATGTACAAGGTTGGAACAACTCTTGATTTCGTTTTTGGGAGGTATCATCTTTTCTTTTCCCCATAAAGACATAAGGTATGGAGGATGAGTGGATGGCTATAATGACTTTGAATGTGTAGTAATCCTCTAGATGGTATTTATTGTGAGAATGTCATGCACTTGAAAAGGTTTCCAAATCAAAAGACAACGTAGCTTAGACATACACATTCTTAAGGAGAAGGCCATAATGAAGGGTTCGTCTTCCTCATTATCTGTACTAAAGATCCTGTGCATACATGCCAAAGAAGAATTTGTTGCTATTTTGTTGAACACATATCTAGTCTGTCCTTTGGTAGCAATTCTGCATGCACCATTGAAAGAAGCTTCTGGATGTAGGGAATTGGTGATGCAACATATATTCATTATGTAAGTAATAAGGAGCAGAACATAGAGTTTCCCCAAAGAAGTTGAGGAAGATGAAGCCCTAGAAGAAATGCTTATCAAGGCATTCATGGATTGGAGAAGCAGGTCAAAGATGGAAGCTTCTATCTACTTAGGGTGTTTAAACTCCCATGAATGATTTATTGGATTGGGGATGTTGTAACATTTTCTTGGAAAAATAATACAGTTAAACTTTTTTGAGCTTTTCCAGAAATCCACCAGCTTTATTGGGTGTTCTTATTCTCATAACAATTGGTATATGGCCCAAAGATTTTTTCACTGTATTCTTTGCATCATAGTCGAGTTGTATTCAAGATATTATAGGGTTGTATTACTCAATGATTATCAATGGGATACCTTAGTGTGAGTACTATGACATGGGAATTATCACCTTTTGCTGCATCTATCACACAATGTTTTTAATTGCATCAACAAAAGTCATTGAAGTGTAGTCATAAGAATGCCAGGGCTCTGTAATGAATGTGAGGCATATATGTTCATAGCAATGAGATGGAATAGTGAATGGATGGGCAAGAAATTTTCTATTTGGACTTCGTTTTATGATTGTGATATTGTCGGTGGCAACTAGATTAAACTTCCTCATTGGTCATATCAAAGATCCCTTAGGAATATGTTTTATTGCCAAATAGAAGTAGATATTCTATACTTCTAATTAATTAGTCATTCACCAGTGGAGAGCACTCAAGGATGTATCTTCTTACAATCCTTAGTTTTGGTGTTGAATTCACTGGTCGAAAGGACATTTTCCAAAGGCCAATCATGATTCCGACTACAAGCTTATGTACATTGCAAGGTTCAAAGGATGACGCATTTGTTATTTGTTTGTCTCAACTTGCTTAATTTTGAGAAGCTTGACAATATGTTATAGAAAGGATCAAGAGCATTTGCAGACCCATGGACCTTAGTAATTGTATATATGTTAATGCTGCATTGAGATACTGGGGCTGTGAAATTCAAGCTAGAGCTCACATATATGGTACATTCTACCCAGCTTCCCCTTCCTATAGAATCTAGATAAATCAATATATCAAATGATGATACGCTTTTCCTATAGTGACTGCAAGTGTCTCTTTTCTGTCAATGGATTCTACAATAAACTAGGACATTACCTTGAAATATTTGAATGCAGATGCAATAAATCTGCTTACAATGAACAATGACAGTGGGAGAAACATATCACCAGTGATATTTGATCAAACCAATAATGAAAATATTGCTAAGTTGTGGGCAGAGGCAGATGTGTGGACAACCAGGGCCCAGTAAGATGAAATTAGTGAAGGTTGAAAAAAATGTAATATGCAATGTTAGAGAGGTAATATCACAAGTTTACAATTGCAGACACGGTTGACAGAGCCAAGAGGTTCGTTTTTGCTGGGTGTTTTGGTGACCAAAATGCAGTATAAAAAGAGGACGAATTCACTAGGATTAGATCCATGATTTTGCTGAGAATTTACCAACCAAGTCGCGACAAAAGGGAGCACATTTTTACTTGGCAAGGCACCCATCAAATCACTATATTGAAGGGCCATGAAATGCCGCTGACAAAGGCACAATTTCGTTGGGGAAGCAGCAACCAAAACACAATAAATTTTAGCACAAATTAGCCTTGGAAATTGGTATGATTTCGCTTCGTAAAAAGTTCATCGAATCTACTATTTGAGGGGCCATTAAATGGTAGTGGTTTGTGCAATGGTTTGCAGAGAAAACTGGAAGAGACAAGTAAAAACTAAGTTCGAAAATAGCCAAGAAAATGGCTAACCTAAGAGGATCATAAGTGTGCCAGAAATATGAAATTTTGTTCAAGTCAATTTGGCGTATGGTTTATTTGGGTTTTAAGTCAACTAGGTGCATATTTGAATTGGTGAAGCTCACCACTAGGGAACCACCCCCTTGCAATTCCACTTTTGGTTTTTGTCATTCCACTTTTCAAATCTCAGCAGCAGACTGAGAGTGCCAACAAGCAAATATCCATGTGTTGAAAAACCAAGCATGTCACCAAGAATCAAACACAAGTGTGTGCCAAGAAAGAGTAAGTGCGCCCAGGAAGAGAACTTATGAATATCAAATGCACAATGCATCCAATGAAGAGATGAACACATTTCCATATATATGTTTTAAAAAATATTTTAGTGTTGGAACTTGGCATGTTCATGCTTCTTCGTGAGACTAATGTAAATGTACTGTTTCAACGTCGTTGGTGGCAGATTTATGCAACATGTTTGATCATTTAAGTTTAACAGATTTGCCTTTTCTTTTCCTAGAAAGAATTCGCTCTTTATATGTGCTAGAGTTATTGGGATATTCTTTAGGAACTAGCAGGCATGTAAATTTATATTTTTAAATCCCTAATTCTCCTCATCATTGTTCGTCTGCGTCTATGCAAGAAGACAACTTAGCTTTAGAATGTTTGTAAGACAGAAAATGCAAATTTTAGCAAATATGGAGCTAATAATAAACGCCCTATGGTGTCAGAACATTGTTTTCTTGTTTTCCTTTGAGAAATATCATTAGAGAGCCGTATATTCTTCAAATTGGTGAGGGACCTTCAGCCCAACGCATCAGTGGCTTCATGGGATTAAATGTTCCTCTTCCAATGGTGGCAGATTTATTCAACATATTTGATTATTAAAGTTTAATAGATTTGCCTTGCCATCACATTCATCTCCTCCAAATTCAACTGAATTTCTTAATGTTGTCTCATTTTCTTCCTGTAATCCTTCGGGAAAGCTTCCTATTTCCACCACAATCTAAGTGAAGATGGAACGGTAGCATTAAGAATTTTTGAAATGAGTTTGCCCTTATTTTCTTATCGCTCTGGAGAATAATTGGGGTTTATTAACATATTCCTAATTATTCACTGCATATGTCTGTACATAAATAAAGTTCGTTTGGAAGGGCATCAGTCTGAATACAAAGAGAAGTTTGCCCTTATTTATTAACTATTCGGTTAGGTTGGATAAAGAACCATCTAGAAGATGGAAGTAGAATATTGAAGAAACTAGTTCTGTTTGTAGATTTTGAGAAATCCTCTAAAGACCCAAGATTCGGCATTGACTAGAGAGACAATTTATTTGATATGGTTTATAAACAAATATATGCTTCTTCTAGCATGGAAAGAGCAGGTGGAGGAGCCATGTTTTGGCAGCTAATGGCAGAAGGAACGTATAAAGATGGTATGATATTGTCTTGTCTCAGAGTCCTTCCACAACATCTAACACCAATATGATGCATGTTCACTCAGGAGGATGCACAAAGACTTTATTTGTACAAATTAGTCCCCATGAAAATGACATGGGAAAAACTTTGTGCTCACTGAAATTTTCCAATAGAGTTCAAGGATTAGAGCTTGGTCCTACTCGGAGGTAGCAAGATGTAAGTTTTCACTGTATATATTCTTCTGCTAGCATGGGAAGAGTAGGTGGAGGAGCCATGTTTTGGCAGCTGATGGTAGAAGGAATGAGCTCATATAGAGATGGTATGATATTGTCTTGTCTCAGAGTCTTTGCACAACATCTAACACCAATTTGATGCATGTTCACTCAGGAGGATGCACAAAGACTTTATTTGTACAAATTAGTCCCCATGAAAATGACATGGGAGAAACTCTGTGCTCACTGAAATTTTCCAATAGAGTTCAAGGATTAGAGCTTGGTCCTACTCTAAGGTAGCAAGATGTAAGTTTTTACTATAGCATGGTCCTTGCCTTTTCTAGATATTTTTCTGCCTTTCAAAAATTGTCAGAGAAACATTAATTAATGTTATATGCTATTGCCTTACGGCGTTTCCATTGCAACATTTGGTGCAATTGCTAGTTAAATAGAACGACACATGTCATAACGAAACTATTTATCGTCCTCTTCTGCTTGGGTTCTCTTCGTATTGTCCTTCATCTATGATGATAAAGTATTTGATTAGCTAGGTGAAGAAACAATGATGATAAATTAATGACAAGTTTTCTTCGAATGGTTAAGAATATATGCTCTTCAAAAATTACCCATTTCATATCCAAATATGAACTAACTACAGGGGATTCTGGGGCATTCCATTTATCACAGAAATTTGTTTGAGCACTTTCTTTGGTAAGCTTGCCTAAGCAAAATTATTTTCCAAATCAATTATCACATTTAATATTAATGTTACAATTATTTTTCTATTTTTGGATTATTTAACACAAAGATTTTTATTTCTGAGAGCGTGCTTGTTATTTTCCAATGCAGTATTTGCTTTCAAACATGTAATATCCTTCTCAACTTTTATTTCTTTGTCAAAATTTTCCAGCATGGAATTTTACCCTCTTTCAAAATTCATGTCACTGGAAATAAGTAAAGTAGACTTGTAAAATTTATCCTTTACATCTACAAAAGGATCTTGAACTTTGTGTAATCATTTTTACAGCTGTTAAAGGTAATTGGTTAAGTTATTTATTGTTTCGTTTACCATCGATTTTGATTCTTTACAATTCGAAAACTAAACTATCTAGTATTCTTTCATCACATAATTTAATATATAAGGTGATGACCAAAATTGATTACAATTATGAAATATATAATCGCTAAACTAAAAGACCATGTGGAAGATTTATTTTCAAGGGTATAATGGAAACGGTGGGACACACCATGTCAATCTTAAACATTATTTAACTCCATTGCCACCATAAATTTCTTAATATGTTATTCAAGTTGTTCTGATGTTCATAGATCAAACTTAGACAATAATCTCTCAGGATGTTTAGGTAAAGCATGCAGCTGTCTCGGTATATCTAAACAATCATGTGTCAAACAAATTATGTTATTTATTTATTTTCGCTTTTATTAACTATAATAAAAGAATGAATTTTAGCATTGTGATATTTAGTAAACAGTCTCATAATTTGACAGGGTAACTACAAGGATAAATGTATGCGATATTATGATGTATATGGTGCAAAGTATAAATGGATTTCATCTTAGGAAAAGAAACTATATCATTTAAATTTTAAATAAGAACATCTTTTCCAGTTTAGCCAACAAGATAGCCAACGAGATTGTGTAGGTTATAGTATGTTTAGAAAATTATTGGCTGAGAGGAAACTATCTAGTTTGGTGGGAAAATGATTAGCTGATGTTTTAAAAGAATTGAACTTTTCATTTAGGAATTAAAAAATAGTATTCAATTCTAATTTCAAATTATATGAGTCAAATTAAGATATTTTCAAATCTTTAAACTCTAATTATATATATGATAGCTGATTTCAGAGTAAAATGAATTTCACCTTCAAACTAATGTTGGTGGGATGATACTTTAATTTTGGTTTTATTTACAAAAGAATCCCATTAAAGGAGAATTATGATAGTTATCCATATAAATTCATCACCCTCCTTCCTCTACAAAAGTGTTAATTCAAACAAAATGTTCATAATCAAATTAATAGATTTCACCTAAAAATAAGGTTCTATTATCCTTTCTTTTAAATTTTTCAATAAAAACTTTATCTAGTTCAATGTCCTAACTATAATACAACATTCTAATTTAAATTATTAAAATATAATTCCTACATTCTTTTCTAAAGCCTAATTAAATTGATTCCTAAAACTAAAATACATAACTAGGATTTAACATACATAACTAGGATTTAACATTGAAAAGTAAAATCAAACCTGAACTAAATTTACTCCTAAAACTAAAATAAGTAGCTAAGATTTAACTTTGAAAAGTAAATTCAAAATAAATAATAATCACACCTATTAAAAAATAACAGAATTTACTATAATAACATGCAAATATGAGTAACTAAGAATAAGAAAAGTAAGCAGAATTGCTACTTATTTCACATTCCTGAGTTAAAAACTATTCCTGAAAATATATTAGGAATATATTACACATCTACAAAACTTGTCTACAAAAAAAATAAAGCATCCATTCTAGTGACGGCCATTCTATATCAAAAAGTAAAGGATTACTCCCATATATTAACAAACACGAAAACAAGCCTAAACAAATATAAGTGTCTTTGGCTTCTCAATTATCTTAAAGAATACTTTACAATGTCAAGAAAAAAACTCTTCCTTTCTAATATTCATCTTATTAATGTAAAATGGTAAGGAAGACAAAACACTTTGAGATTCCTTAACTGTTGGTATCCTCCACTCGCTACTAGAAGTTTTTTATTTGATTTTCATATTTTTTCAATATACAATGTCTATGTTTAAAATCTTTAATTAATATTACTTATTTCGAAAAGTATAGGAGGCAATACTTTGAACCATTCCCTTTTCAAATTTCTCTAGCATGGGTACTAAACTTTTTAATTAAAGTGATATGCCGAGTATGATCTTTGATATAGTACTTCATGTTGCTTGCTAGTACGAGGAGTATACTAGATTTCCTATTGAATTTCGTTCTCAAGGGATTTCAAGACTTTTATTTCAAACATAATGATAGCAAGTAATAATTTCTTCCATATCCTATATCACTCACCACATTATGAAAAGAAATTCATCTCATGATAAATTAATTTTAAAACATTATAGGTCAATTCCCCTAACATATTCGGTTATTTTCAATATGTAGCAGGTGTTTCTCGTCGATTAAGGGAGCTTTTACAATAATTTCGGACGTGACATCCTTTCCATGGAAAATTTTAGGGGCGAATTTTCGCCCTTGGGTTAAATTAAGGGGTTTTATATTTTTATTGGGTGAATATTTTGTATCATAGTACATTGTTACAAATCGCCTCAAATTTATTTTATTAAAAAATTAGGTATGAAGGTTAGCCCACCTTATTTTAAGGGAGAGGGCAAAAAAAAAAAATTTAGCCCTTCAACTTAGGAGTTACAATCTTCCATTCGTCCTCATTTTCAAGAAAATATATTTATGATAGTTATAAATAAAAATATAAATATAGCTGAGGTATGGTAAATAAATAAAAAATCTTTTTATACTTACTCCAAAGGTATGGTAAATAAATAAAAATACAAATAAACTAGAGGTATGGTAAATAAATAAAACCTCTTTTGTATATTTAGTCCATAACCCTCTTTCGATTTAAGAAGGCTCAAAAATGAGGTTTCATTTAAGTGAATCCTATGGGCCAAAGACCATATTTATAAAAGAGGTATGGTAAATTAATAAAATTATAAATAAACGAGAGGTATGGTAAATAAATAAAACATTTTTTTATATTTACTCCATATGTCACCTTATATTTATATTTATGAACACGCAAGCATGTAAATAAATAAAAATATAAATAAAGTGGAGGTATGGTAAATAAATAAAACCTCTTTTTATACTTCAAAGGTATGGTAAATAAATAAAAATATAAATGAACTAAAGGTATGGTAAATAAATAAAACCTCTTTCTATATTTAGTCCATAACCCTCTTTCTATTTAAGAAGGCTCAAAAAAGAGGTTTTATTTAATTGAATCCTATGGGCCAAATACCATGAGCCAAATTATTATTAATACCATGAAAAAAAACATTATTAACCCTAATATTAGTATTAATAAAAATAAATATGGCACATGGTATTGACCCATGGTATTCACATGGAATGCCCCCTATTTAAAGGGGGAATTAAACTAGTATAGATCCATCTTTACTTTGGATCAAATATCGTGATATGCAAACTAAAATAGAGTGAAAAAATATTTGATCCCTCTCGAGGCTTGGTAGATCAAGAGTAAGAATGGATCTTGTAATTTAATGTCACGTAAACATTTTAACTTGGTTAAAATAAAATAAAATAAAAGAAAAATCAATTATTAATTTTATCAATTTTTATAAATTACTAATAGTGGTTTTTAAGCTCCAGGTTTATGATAACCCATGGTATTGACCCATGGGAATACCATGGTATTCATGTAAGAATTGACTATTTAAAGGTGAAGTTCTATCAGCTTAGATCCATCTTAATTCCAAGTCTACCAAGTGTTGGGAGGGATAAATAGATTTCATCCCTCTAAGAGTGGTAGATGTCGAGTTAAGACGGATATAGCTTGGTTTTTATGATGATGAATATATTAAATAGTCTTAGGAAATTATATTGTAAAAAAAAAATTAAGGTGAATGGTTAAAGCTACATTTAGTCACTTCACAAAATTTAGTAAAAAGTACCGATATCTCCATTAATATTGGTTTTTCTTATTTAACAAAAAAAATTCAAAACAATGAAATCTTAACTCTTTCCGCATCACCCTCGTAGAAGAGAGATAGTCGCTGCCCAGATTTCCCACCATTTTTCAAACATTCTCAATATGATATCTTCGTGAAAAAATTAAGGTACTGATCTTGGATTAGTTGTTTGAAAAATATGCTGGTTTGTACAACCTTTCATCTTCTCTACTATTCTTAGTTTGTCATAATGTTTTGTAGGGGTTGGGTCACTACACCATATTGTCCTAAAAGGTGGAGATTGTGCACCAAAAAGGAAATTAATCCACATATTACAAGGCTATTAAAAATTGTATGAAGGTAGTGAATTATGCTAATAAGAAATTTAGATTGGGAGAGACGTAATTAAATTTTATTATTTAATTGAAGATTTCCAATTAACATAATAATAAATCTAGATTTATATATTTATATATTGATTGGAAGGCTTCTGACAATGGTCACTTATTTCCATTAGATCCCCTTCAAGCCTTTGGGATACCTACTACTTCATTATAATATATAGTTGGGTCTTGCTACTTGTTGGCGTGTTGGGGTAAACAAACTTGATGTGTTCTTTTTTTATCTCAGAGTTGGAGTCTATGGAATAAGAAAGAAATTTGATAGGTTGGCAAAAGTGGTAGCTTAACAAAAGTGGTAGAGAAAACATTAATCTCTCCTACCATGAAAAACATGCCCACTAAAACTTGCAAAATTGTTTGTAGGAAGTGAAAATTATGTTTCTTTTTTCCAAACATGTATGTTAGTATATTACAGTTTAATGAATATGTTTTATTATTATCATATATGGTTTCATAATTTATCAAAACATTCACCAAGACTTCACAATGTTTTATTATTCAGTGAAAGAATTTCCAAGATCTTACAAGATTTTATAATTCAGTGAAAGATTCGTCATGGCTTTACAAAATAATATAATCTGGTGAGAGATTCACCAAAAACAATATATATACATATTATATTAGTGATAAAATCGCCTCCCATTTTTCCTATGTATCATGGGGATTCGCCCATTTATTATACATATAAATTTATGGTGGTTCTTAAAATTTTCCCTCATCTCCTCCCTTCAAACAACATATTTTCCTACTTATACAATATCTTCTAGGATTGAATTGATTCCTCGATATTTGAAATGCCTTAACTCTACACATGTATGTGTTGATCGCTCTTATAGAATTTTCTCTATCGATTAGTGAGTTCAGTTGGGATTTTGAGGAAATAATATTTAAATGATAAAACATTATATTGGTTATACATAAAATAGGTCACCTGATTTCGCATTAATGCAATTTTTTCTACCTATTCCTCCATTCATCTTTCTATATGAATTGTTTTATGAATCATAATCTATGCCCTATAGAGATAGTAAGCCTAAGCCTAAATATACCAATTTCTATTACAATAAACACACCAATAAGTAGTAGTTGTTGGTAAAAATAAAGTTTCTTTCACTCATGAGCATGTCTCACAATTTTCATTCCTTTTTTCTATTAAATCTGAACTTTTGCAAATCATGTACTCTAGTGTGTAGAAAGGAACTTCTATTACAATAATAGTCACTAGAGAAAACATACTATAAGAAATTTGAGAAGGACACACCTATTCCATTAGTTCCCACTCCATTATTTTGATATAGTTTTGTACCTTTTCCCTTCTTTCTATCTTCTTCATTCTTTTTTCTCAGCCTTGAGACCAACTTCAACACTTTTATTTAATTTTTCCTCTCCTTCTTTTCAGCTTATTTTTTTTACTTGAACTTGAAAGCCTTTCCTCAATCCATCTTCTTCTTCCATTATTTGATGCTTAGTCATATTTATCCTCTTCTTAATTTTTTATTCTTTCTGTAACACCCCTCCCTTGTGTGCTAAATTACTATAAAATTAAGCTGAGTTAAATGTAGGTGTGATATCCTTGCGTGTGTGCTAAATTATTGTAAACCTATGCTGAAGAAAGCTAGGTGTGATAACCTCCTTTCTGGGTTAAACTATTATAAACCTAAGCTGGGGAAATCTACCTGATATGTAATATGAAAAGAAAATGTGTTATTAAATAAATTAATAAAATAAATCACTTTGAGGGTGGATCGCCAAGAGAGAGAATATTCTTGCCAGATCCCATTGAGGAATGGGATAGAGATGAATCCTTCATAATAAAGGTTCTAGATGTGATTCTAGATAAGCTTGGATGGATTGGAGATCCATGAGGGGGATGGGAGATAAAGATTGATTCGACATAAAATCTTTGCAGGAGATAAATGCAAGATTTTATGAGAAAAGCATCGTCGGAGATAAAGATTCAAGATTTTCCAGAAAAGACCTAGGAAAATGGAAAAGTCCATAAAAGTGGAACGCTGCTAATGGTAACTAAATCACGAAAGAGGGTATTAAATGCCCAATACATTGATCAATTGAGGACAGTTGATCCTTGGCAAGAACCTTGGTTCGGGGGGGATCAGAGGTGATTCATGGTTGGGTGGTGGTGCTCCTCCCTCCAAGTGGTGTTTTAGTTGGCTTCATATGCGTTGAATGTATTATATGAGTTCTTACCTCTATATTTTATTTCTTTCTATTGAAATGGTTAAATCATGTAGCTCAGCTGTATAGATGAGGTAATATCTGTATGGAAATAATTGTTGTCTTATGTATGTGACTTTTAATGTATATGAGAAATGGTGGAATCATGGAATTTAGTTGTTGATACTTGTGTCAAAGAATTAGATTTCTCATGATCGACTTGCATGTGTCTTTCTAGTGTGAAGTTATCTGTAGAAGTATATTGAGTGGATTGACAATTTTAATACCCATGCATGGCAGCATATTGCACTTAATTAGATTACCTGTGTTAATGTATTTCTATGAGAGTGATGGCAATATTATACATGTGACTCATTTTACATCCAAGAATAGAGTTAGTAGCAGAAGCATGGCATGAAGTTATATATATACTAACATTGTTTATGCGGAGATTATGTATGAATATGTGAGATGACTATGGATTCTCTAACTGATCATATTACATTTACTAAAGAGATATGGTATGCCATAATGCTCTAAAGTGATAACTTCTTATGCATGCTAACCAATTGAGGAAATAATGTTTTCCATTGTATGACTAATGGGTTAAGTATCTGTGTTTGCATGTCTGATCTAGCTAGTATTCAGGGGAATGAAAGGTTGGTCAATAATGTAGTGACTATGTGTACATGACTATGATCATGAAATTAATGTCCATTAGTGCCGGTATAAAATAACCTAGATATTCTGATAGCATGGATTCCATTACAAGTTTTAATGGTCGAGCACGAACATCAAACATATTAATGAATCTAAGGTTCTATATAAAGGATCCAGTAAAAACATTTAAGGACAAATTCAAACTATGGTCTAATTGTAATATGGCTCAGGTGCTTTTATAAGATAAGGTCTGCAAGGAGGGGTAAAGCTTTAATTTTGAATGAACACAAAAATCAAAATTTATGGGGTTAGGGGCTATATTTCTGGGTAGGACATGGAGGTACGTTATAGATGGTATTGGAACTTTGAGTTCAAACCTTGCGGCCTATGGACTCAACTACCTCTGGAAAAAAAAAATTCGTTGCCAAGTTTCATTATAAATTTTTTATAAGAACAATGACCCAAAATATGTCGGGAAAATATAAAGCCTATGAAATTCTTAATGAATCCTCGCCGCCAAGGGAAACTGAGACTTTTCAAATAAGAATCCAAATATTAATATGGAATTATTGATGAACGATTAACCTCCATAGGTTAATTCTATATTTATATATATAACCATAAGGATGGTGGAAAGGTGTATGCCTTTTACCCCATCTAGATTCTATACCGAAACACTCCCTCCGAATAGCTTATCCTTATACCCTCTTTTTGTTTGTTTGTTAAGAGTTAATGCATACATAAATAAATTGGTTTCATGTATATGAGAATTGGAGATATGGCGTTGGTCAGGTTAAATTGACTAAGAATGTCATTAAGAAGGGTTGTTATTTTCAGCTTTCTTCGCTGAATTAAATGCCTAGTTATATGCGTACGAGTGTAAATAACTGGGTCATGGTCCTCGCTATGGAAGATTAATTCCAGGTGCGTTTGTCAGGAGCCATGATTTTCGAACAGGCATGCATGGCTTTTGTGCAGTTTATATAAGTTCAACTTTTCCAGTACAAGAAGAAAAAGTAGGAGCATAAATACTCTCATGTTTTGCACATATATGGTCTATAAAATGAGTCTTATAACCACACCTTGAATGAGTTTCATTCCTACTCTTAGGAAATTGTAAGACAATCAATGTTTCATGAGCACGACGGTTGTCTCTTTCCATGAAAATAAATTACCATGTGGGTATGGAAATTCAACATATCTTGCTATCACTAGGGTTTCGAGGCCAAGTTCTCTGCAAAATTCGATAGTGTCCATGTGTTCAGAGAACCTACATCTCGAACAGTTACTGTGGGTGATATTGTTTGGGAAAGGACGGATCAAAGAGATGGCGGGATGGTTTAGCCTACTAAAGTTAAAGATGCCCCAGAATCTATGTAAAGCATTATTCGAAGTGTTGTCTTACCCATTGTGTGACCTTTCTTTTCGATGAAGTTAGAAATTGTTGTTCTAATCTCCATAGCATGAAATATGCGCTGGTGGGTTTAGAAACAACACCCTTTAAAAGAAAAAAACATCAAATTCCCTTTTCAATATGATACTCTTTGATCATGTTGATCATCGATCTAAAGGCGGTTGGGAAATTAAGCATATAAAAATGCATTCCCCAAAAGCATGCAGAGAGGCACACATGATATGCTCATAAAAGTTGTCACGAATCACATTAAGATTCTACCAGCCGTGGGCTATCTCCGAGGAGGAACGTAATTAGGATAAGTGGCTGTTGTTTCGCTTGTCCACTGCCTTTCAGGATGAAGGCGGAAACACACTGAATAAATAAGGTAGATTTTCCCAACATGAAACCTTGGCTATTGCGGTTTCTAATTGCACTGCGAGAGTGGAAAGGATAAAAATAAAACGTGCAGAGGATATGGTTATCCAAAACGGCATGAATGTCAATCGAGTGGCTGCGTTGTTCTGTGAGGATCGAAGAAAAGCCATAGATCGTTGTTGCCTTTGACAATCTATTGTTTACTCATACTGTTTCCTTGATAAGACTGCTATTTCTTTTTAAATACTACTTTTCAGCCTATTTCACCATAGTTTCGAAGGGATAAAGGAAGTCGTAGTATGATCGTTTCTTCTTGAGGAAGTTGTGAATGCCTATCCGCCAATTGAAGATATTGGATAATGATTATCCATATGGGTGGGATAGATTTATCGGCACTCAACTGTATCCATACGATAAACACGTATAAAAACCAGAATGAGGGAAACTTTCTTCAAACGAGTGCTCTAACCTTCAACGCAGACCTTGGTATGCTCTACAGATAGCATGGGTAAGTGTATTCCTCTGGTCATTTGGGGTTATGAAAGTCTTTTTTGTTGTGGACATAGCTGACATTGAATATATATCGGTTGGATTGACTTCCTTTTCTGATATGTGGTATGAAGTAGATATGGGAAGAAGAAAATTGAAGAGGATTTGACGGTGGCTTATAGAAAACTTGCACACATCAATGCCCATAATGATGCTACCAAGTGTTATCACTTGTTTATGTGCCCATTAAAACTGACTGTATATGCTTAATGTCCCTTTCTTCTCACAGTAAGAAGAATGCTCAAATTTAATTCATGAAACATGGGAATCACCAGAGAGTACAATGTCTCGCATTGTTTAGCTTGTGTCAATTTATTGCCTACTTATAAGCTTACTATTTCTTTGAAGTATGTACTATTTCTTGTTGTTTCCATAATGTCAATGATTGTTCTCTTTCGTTCCACCAAACCACTCCCATTGAGGATTCACAAAACCTCTATCTCTGGAAAAGAGATTCATAGGGAAAGGGTTATCCCGACCTCCACATACCAGCATAATCCTTTTCTTAACCTTCTATACATTGGAGGTTGCATAGAGATAGGGATTGGTAAATTCTGTTAAATGCTTCAAGTAGAGTGCACGACACGGCTTATACAGATTTCAACGAACATATTCCATCCTAATAAGCTATTGGAAGTATGATAAATTATCATAGAGGGTGAGTGAATAATGTAATTAAATTAATGAGGTGGGTTTTTCTATGTGCATTGACTTCTTTTAAAATTGTATGTTGTTGTTGTTGTGAGGCTTGAAACTGAAACATATATTGTTGTACTAAAAAAGTTATCAAAGACAAACTTCCCAAAGAGATCATTGATTTCATTAATGGATTAACAACAAATCATGGAAAAGTCAAGCTTGTGTTGAAAAAGAATCGCTATATTCTGGAGTCCCCATATCTAGATGTTCTAAAGACCTTGCTTAAGGATGTTGTAATTGCTCGGTCAGGAATACATTCATCTGAGATACTTGAGAAGCTTCAGAAGTTCAATGTCCCAGTTGATTCTTATGTGGTTGTCACCAAATCGAGATGGCAGGGTTATGCACAGATAAAAAATTTAATATTCCCTTACAATACTCATTCCTGCTTAGCGTTCATTTTAAGTGAACTTGCACAAATAGGGGAGACAGTATATTTAAGTAAGTTGCTTCTTTTTTGTAAATAAATATGATTTTATTATGGGAATGAAAATGATATTATTCTAAAATGTTGCAAATAAATTACTATTCCCAAATTATTTTGCATGTGGGACTCATTGTAGAGGTACAATGAGTTGTATAAATATGCTTACATAAGTGAAGGAGTCACAAACTGAATTAGGCTAAAAACAAAAATGGAAATCTATTTTAACATGTTATTATATACCATGATCTATGCATATGCATACTCGTACCTATAAGTACTCTTGTGTACCACAAATAAACCAGGGCAATTAATAAGAAGCAAGTCCTAATGCTCTTAATTGATGGAAGAGAGATCATGTTAAGCTTATAAGTATCTTCTTAACAATATGAAACTTTGCAACTTAAGAGCATACTTTAATATATATATCTGATATAGATAAGGTTCTGGGGTAATATCTAACCAATATGAACCCTTCCAATTTGGAAAAGAAATGAAGACATAACTTATTTTCACATGATTGTTGTGTCTTAATCTAGGTATTTGAATTTCAAGTTAAATCTTTCGATATTTCTTGATAAGTGCCAAGTTGTTAATATTGATTATCAATATGCACAGAGCAAGAAAAAAAAAATATCGCTCGACCACTAAGAAAAGATTTAATCAAAATTGATCATCATTATGTTTAGTAAGGAACATCGTATGCTTCTAACGGATAACTAGATAAATATTTATGCATGAGAAAATAACTTCTTATTTGGAATTGCATAGAAGAGTTAAATCCTTGTCTAAAATGATTTCCGTATATGAGCAAAGGCAATTTTCTACCTACAATTCTTATTTGTTTTAGTGGGTTTATTTTTCATGTAAATCTCTGAATTAGTCCTGCTTGAGCATGTGGAGGTTGCGGTTTTGGAAGTATAGGTAAAATACATGTATATGCATGATAGCAACTAGATATACATAAGGAAAACTTGGGAAAAATTGATTATTATGTTTTTAAATGAATGACGAGGAGGAATTATAATGGTTTTGGTTAAATATCTGACACAATTTCTACAAAGGGACCAAAATCCAAATCATGACATCCATAAGATGTACCGATTGATGAGCTATGTGGGAAACCATAGTGGAATGAAATAAAAAAAAAAAATGATTATTCCAGTAGTTAAAATTGTAAATAGTGATTGGTACAATTTTTTTGTAGATGCATGGCCAAATAAAATCACCTGATACTAGAAAGGAGGATTATATAATAGAGAAAGCCCATGGTTGTATCATTGTTTTATTTTTTGTAATGATACATATACCCATGCATTGTCATGAATTGTTTGGTATGTGTTACCTTAGTCTCGATGAGTGGTCATTAAGATAAACATTTTTTACAGAGGATCATGCTTAACATCCATGCATAGTAATGAGTTACATGAATATTCCATGTAAGCACATGTGTGTGCAATATTATAGTTTTGTAAGAATATTGTATTTATGAATTGGTAGGTGATAGAAGGGTTTTGGTGTGATGCATCCATATAAGAAAGAGTCTTGAGTCTAAATTGAGCTATACATGCAATAATAAATAGGCAAAGTATGCATGAATAACTTATGACTATGTTTAAGAGTCAGACTCGACAAGGAAATTGAAGGTTATTAGTCCTCACTGCCAGGAAATTCTTATAACTAAGTTATTATAGCATGCAATGTACCTTAATGAGAAAATGCCTTAAAATTAATGATGTTAGACTTTGTTTAAAATTAATAACAAGTAATGCATATGGAAGTAACATATGATTACTTGAGTGGGACATGTTGCCTTCATGTGCGAAAGAATCACACTTTTTCATAAAACTCGACTATGATATCACTAGAAAAGAAATTTACCATGCATATTAGAGAATATGTGAGAAATTTATTTTTGTTAAAGATTAAAGTATGGTTATCATGTTATAAAAACAGATTCTAAATGGTATAATTGCTATGGAAGTATTATACCATGGTAAAGGTTTTCAAGATATAATGTTATGATGATGAGAACAGATTATAGTACAAAACTATATAACTATACAAATTGTCGTTCAAATTAATGCTTTGATTAATGCATCTACATACAATGTGATTTGTTCTTTGGTTGGAAGAAACTATGATTAAGGGAAACTTAACTTTAATATATTTCCCAGGGATATGCATCTTTCGATGGATAGGCATAATGGAACCTATAGGTATCCTTGAGTGCAAACCATAGTAATTGAAGAAGTAACACAAATAGTATGGACCATTGGGTCAATTAAATGATATCTAACAATCCATTTAAATAGACCAAGATCATACAAATTGAAATGCATAAATTGTACAAAGCAGTTTTGGGAGATTCTCTTATTGCATTGCATGGATAATGTGTCTAGACAACATAAGAAATGTTAACTAATTCACACAGGAATTCATAAAATGGATAATTCATATTTTGGGTTAAGGGTGGTTTAATGTTAAAGAGGAGCTAACATGTAAGTCCCCTAAGATCGTAAACACTTACAAAAAAGAGGGGTGTAGGGTTGAAAGTAGTAAAAACTTTCATGTATACTCACACTAAATTATGCATGGCCAACAAGCTGTTGAGGCATAAAAATGTAAATAGTAAATCACCCGAGATAAATGATTTAAGAATGAAGTATTGATATAACGATTATTAAACTATGAGTTAATAGTCTACTTAAGATGAAAATATTCATGAATACATACTATATTATTGATATTGTGTTACAACCACATGAAATCTGAAACTGATTTAAACTTGGAAAAGAATTCTCTCATTACAAAAATGAACGATGCTCATACAAATTCCTTGTCAACTGAGCACATTTGTTTTAATTGCTAGAAAAAGATAAAGGAATGTTTGGCATGATACTAACATGGTAGAAAAATATGTGGACAATTTTTTTGTCACACAGCTGATACGATGGGAATGATATGATGGGTTGTAGCATAGATGGTACTATGTACAATAGTACTATGGTACCCGTATGAATACATATGTCACATGTTTGGAATATGATATGTATATTAGAGTGTATAATACACATTGTGTGTAGGTATGCATGAAGACATTAGGTAGATGTCTTGCAAGACAACTGACTCGAGGGTTGCACAAAAGAAGGAAAGTGAGAAGGGGTTTGAGGATAAGTAACCATGGTTAAGTTTGGAATACATACCATTACAAAGAATATATATGATGACCATATATGATGAATATATATATTTTTATGTGAACTAATCTATTATGACATTGCAGGCATATTGATGTGGAAAATATGCTAATATATGTGTTGTATGCAGAGAAACTGCAAGAAGCAGGTGTTCAACAAAGAACACAAAGGCTTGGAAGAATTGCTGAAGCGAAAAGGAATTCTTCATATAAAATGAACAATGAAAAATAGTTGATTTAGAGATATTAAAGTAATAGATTATGATATGTGTCATAGTTAAAATTCTGCATCTATAAATTCTCACAAATAGTTTGAAAACAATGTTACAAGTAGGTATGAAAGGAGAACACACCTTGAGACCGATGTAGCTATGAAATAGGAGCACTCTTTGTGACCAATGTAGCTATGGATGGGGAGCACTCTTCGTCGGCCGGATAAGTCGTTCTTGCGGAAAAGACCGACCTCCCTAGTATCTAATGATATCTAGTGACAAGAAAACCAAACAAATTCTATCTTTCTCTAAAAATGCAATTTATAAATAAAGGCAAATAGGTGTTTTAAGCCTACCTCGGGTCCAGTGCTAGTTTGTGGAAGCCACGCTCCATTGATCCATATGAGCTTCACTTTAAAAGAATCTGCAAACACAAACAAGCACACACATTAAATAGCACTTGCAAAGCCAATATAATAAAGCATATTTATCATGATGATCAAGGAATTCATGAAACAAACCATATAAGACAATTTATTGAGAAAAATGAATCTGATTGTATTAACTTTAATCAAAGAAGAACTTTACAACCTTGGTGCCTTGATGTTGTACAAGCTCCTCCCAGGATCCAGCAAGAATCTCCTCTACTTTGACAAGTTTCACTCTCTTCCCAAAGAAGCCAAAAGGTATGTAATCTCTTCTCTCAAGCTTAACTAGGAAGTATCAATTCCACCAATATTTACCATAAAAAATGTTCAGCTTTTAACCTCTCTAGCAACCAGCCCAATGCCTTAATTTATAGTGCAATGGAGGGAAGTTACTAGGTCCACCTTCAAAGGGATAGAGCCCTCCTTCAAAGGGATAAGCTCCTCTCACCAAGGGGTTAGCTCCTTTAGTTATGGGATGCATGAACCACCTAGGAGCGAACCAACCATGTCAAGATTCCTTCTAGAAACGTCCAGAATTAACCCAAAGTGAGTTTTTAAGAATAAACTTGCACCTTTTTGACTTTTACAAGGGTCTGCACCCACTCCCTTAGAGACAGTGTGGGCAGGTCCGCAGGTAATATGACCAAGGGGTGCGGGACCGTAGGTAATGGTAAGAGGAAGTGTGGAACCAGAGCTTTATTGATTTTCAAGGAATTTCTCTCATTCTTAAAGCTTGACATGAAGAGCAGAGGTTTGAGACTTGCAAAGGAGGATAGCATGAGTGATGATAGAATCACACTGACTGCAAATGGTCATGGTGACAATATTTTGTGTAACAGATTGCCCGTCAAGTGCGAAGTTTGTAGTAGATGAGGATTTCATTTATCATCTAAGAAGAGTGAAGTACTTTATCATTTCGAGGATCATCTTGTGGAGAGCTTGGTTGGAACCTGTAAAAACATTTAGTACAAAATATATATATGAGATCATATCATCGCTGAGGTAGGCATTCCCATACTCAGATCAAAAACTGACTAGAAAACTAACTAAACTGCTCTGATATAGGAATGATCTTGTAATACATCACAACTATAGACACATGTAGACAAAGTATGGACGCAACCATCTGTTTATGAATAGTCCATTGTATAATGAATACAAAATTTCTCGCAGCCTAGATGGTGGAAACTAGATCCAGGGTCTTGATTTATACTTCCCGAAATAGTACGATTCTATCCATGTGAATGAATGTGTCGAAGTCGAACATGGTAGAAACCACTTGATTACCAGTGAATGATGTAAACTATTAACAAGTGCAAGAGAAATCACCATTAATGTCAATGGATCTCAAAGTACTCAGTACAATCCATGAAATGTGAATAGATGTGTTGATGTCGAACATGTCACGGAATCCTTTGATCGAAGGTCAATGATGCAACCTATCGTTGAAGGCGAGAAACTTGCCATTGAGGCATGCAGATGCCAAGGTACTGAGGATTTCTAGATCATCTTCCTATATAATGAGCTGAAGTCGATAGAAAGCCATCCGTCGTAGGCAAGCCCACAACACGAAATCATAGATCAAGTTTGAAGAAATATAGTTGCAAGGACTGACTCAGGGATGGTCAAGATGGATGACAGATATTTTGCAGATGAATGGTTTATTTTCACTGACCTCTTGAACACATAATGACACAGCAGATGGTTTGGTGACAATTGACCCAAAGTTAATACCTAGAAACAGGCTGAAGACTTTCAATATGGTTTGATCAACTGTTAGGCAAAGGATTTCCCAACCCAGGTGAATAAAAAGTGTCATGTTCAAGAGTGGTTAAATGTTTTTCTAAGACACAAAGTATGAAAAACAGGTTCATTTCTCTCTCCTTTCCCCCACCATTTCTGGCAAGTACCTCTTTATTTTTGACAAGCTTGAGGAGGATAACATTTGCTTGATTATAAGCTCATCCTTCGGATGAGCCCAACTTAGTTTAAATTCGAACCTTAAGAAGGAGTGGTCCATTCCTATTTGTAATTGAACAGGTCATTTACTGTTAAGTTTTAAGGAGTCCAGTATAGGAGAAACTCGACGTTTTTCAATTTTAGAGAGTCTGAAAAAACTTAAGAAAACTCCATGGTTGTCCTTTTCCATAAATTTGTGTCTCCCAAGCCCGAAAAAGTATAAAATAATACTTGAGAGAACCACTTGATGATTACGACCAAGGCGTACTTTTCATAATTAGTGTCTCTAATCCGAAAAAGTAAAAAAGCGATCAACGACCCGTCGTTTTATAACCAATATCGAATTTGAAATGACAAAAATCCGACAATCTTTTCATGTTTTTACGTCAGAAAAGGGCTGTAAGTGGACCGTATTTTTAGTTTCGTTTTAACTTGCTTAAAAAGAAAAACTCGGCAATCTTTTCATATTTTAGGAGTCAGAAAAGAGCTTAAAGATGACTCTAATGTTTTTTGTCAAAAATGATCAATTTTGCCTGAAACATCCATTATCCTGCGCAAAGAGTCCAAAATTACTCATACCTGTTTAAAATAGATAAAAATGCTTCAAAAGTTACCTCCTTAAAGTGAAAAATAAACAAATTAAAAATTCATTTATTCAAAAAAGCTTATAAAAAGGGCTTTTGTAAATTCATTTTTACTGTTTGACTTCAAAGTGAGAAAAGAGAGCTTTTGGTAAGAAACTTCCCGTGAAGATTGCGAAAAATCCGTCCATCAGAATCGAGCACCGTCACCTCCAGGTAATCCACATCATCTTACTCTTTCATTTCATCCTTTTGAAATTTGTTTTTAGGGTTTTATTTTCATTTTTAGGAAATTTTTAGGTTAAAAACCCATGCGTGGGGGTCCGCAGGCACAACATAGGAAACCTGCGGACCCCGACTTTTTCGTAAAAGGAAAAAAGTCAGGGGCCCGCACCTGCCGTTAAGGCAGAGTGCGGACCTACGCACTGTCTCTAACATAGAGGGTGCGGTCCCCGCAAAATAGGTTTTCAAACTTAAATTTTTCAAATTTTGCCCAAAAACTTTGATTTTAAATATTCTAAACCGCCTTTTTATTGAATGTAGGGTATACATCATGCTTGACTGGCGGGAACAAGAGCACGAGGATGTGGATATCGCCGCGATTAATCATCAACCTTCGATTGACGCATTGAAGGCATGTGATTTATTCAAATTCTGGGCCATACCTGGCATGAGGGCCCAGGTGGACTTTTTGTAGTGGCTGGTAGACAGGTGGAATATACAGGACCAGTGTTTCTTTGTTGGTGGCCACCAGCTCGAAATGGAGCCAGAAGACATTTACTTTTTGACTGGTTTGCCTAAGAGAGGTGAACATTTGACTCTATTCGGGACTAGGCCAGGTGACCAGTCTGTCGATAGCCTCCGGCTAGAGTTCTATAATGACCAAACTAGAGACAAAGGGATTGATATCAAAACCATCTCTCGTCCTGAACTCAAAGTGATTCCGTTTACTATTACCAGGCTCTGTGGAAGCATAACACTACATGTGGCCACTGGATCCCAAATGTGGATGGCAGTAGACTGCTTTCGAGGCACCATCCTCAACTGGTGCGATGCTGTGTTGGCTAATGTAAAAGGCCAACTGACTAGAGCAAAGAACGGACAACTAAAGAACTTTGGATACAGTGCTTTAGTTGTGAGATTTGGTCTAGAGAGGGTTACAATGCTGGTCCCACAGCATATTACCATTGGAGCTGGACTTCCCCGAGAGCCCAAACTGATGCGTTGGGTTGCAGTTATGGTCTGTCATCCTGAGGAGGGAACAAAAGTTGTTCAATTTCCTCCTGAGTAGTTTCATTGGTTGGAGAACCAAGTTTTTGCTATTTAGGATTTTCCTTATGCTGGGATGGATTATCGTGGTGACCCAGACATGGCTTTTCCACTAAGAGAGTAATGGGATGACTCATGTACAATCATTTTCAACATTTTCTAATTTAATTTTTTTTTTTTGTTTTTTTTAATCATCCCAAAATTGATAGTAAAAAGTTTCAAATGCAGATGTAGGTCCACGGCGACGAGCCACTCTCCGGCCCTATGAAAGGAAACAGCCAGCTGCAGCAGCACCAGCCCCACAGGACGAATCTACAGAGACCCTAGCCGAATTGGAAAACCATCTTGAGCATTTGACAACAGACATTCCAGAGACCAACATAGATGACATTCCTCTTAGGCTACAACACTATGTAATTGGGGTCCCAGGACCTTTCAGGAGGTTCCTTTATAGGGTGGCCCGTACAATGGTTTCTTATCGTGATCATCATGAGTGATAGGATGATTGCCTGTTGTAGACTCATATGACATTTTTGCTTTTTGTGCTATCATTTTTGCCGATCATAAGGTATTTTTCAACCTATGATCGAAGATGATGTATATTTGACACACTTCTATGCTATGCTATATCACTATTACTGGCTTATCTTGTAAAACATGTTATGGAATGTTTTTAAATTTACTTTTTTGATTATTGCAAATGTTTACTTAACATTCGAGAAGCAATTTCATCTGATAATGTATTTAAATATTTTGGAATATGCTGATATTCAATATAGTCAAATTCACATTCCAAGAGACGAACTTTAAAAAATAATCTCAATAACACTGGATTTCTAATGGCATACACTCTATTAAGTTATAACACAACGAGTTTAGAATCTAACCTCACAATCAAACTCCGAATCCCAAATGAGATGGATTCAGATAACAACTCAATCACTACACTATAATCTGCAATGTTGTTCGTTGTTTGATCGAGGCTTACCCCATGCATAGATACCAACTCATCAGAGGGCGAATAGATAACCCAAGCTACGGAAGAAATGTTCCGTGTATTACAACAAGCACCATCAGCAAAACCAATGTATGTTTGGAGAGACGTCGACATCTGCAATATCAAGAGTAAAATCAAGATAAGCAGGAATAATGACAAAAACACTCTCTAAGCTAAGCACAGTTTTTAATCTAAAACACACCAGCTAGAAATAAAACTAACCTAACTAAAATCTCCACACCCAGATTTAAGCATAATATCTCTTCAGGTAAAGACCATTTCTGGGCTTACCTAAAGAGACCCCGTCAAAGTCTACCAATTCATAGGCCCCTTTTGCCAGCTTCTGCTTAACAAAATAAGGACCATGCCACATGGGTACAAATTTTCCAGTGCCTAATTTATCATTTGCTTGATCGTACAGTAAGACTAGGTCTCCTTCCGAAAAATTACGAGGTGTAACATTTCGATCATACTGAGCTTTAATACGTTTGGCATGAGCTTCGGTTGCTAGTGTAGCTCACGTCGATTCTCATCTAGCTGAGCCAAGTACAACAAATGTTTTTCCTCTTCGGAAGTGGCTGGAAGTAATTCTATGCCCATTTTCAATGACGGGATTTCGCATTCAATGGGTAGCAGAGCTTCCAAACCATAAACTAGTTGGAAAGGAGTGAAACCGGTTGATGTTTTTACTGAGGTTCGATATGCCCAAAGCGCTGAAAATAGCATGTTATGCCAATTCGACCTATGAATCCCAATGATTCGTCACATCATGATGACTAGAACTTTGTTGATGGCTTCAACCAGACCATTAGCCTGTGGATAATATGGAGTTGAATTGTCGTGACACAGGCCAAGTTGGTCTGTTAGTTCAGTCATCATAATGTTTCGAAAATGACGCCCATGATCAGTGATAATCGCTTGTGGAACACCAAACCTAGAAATTATATGATTGAAAATGAAAATCGCAGCAGTTTTTCCATCTGCCTCAAATGTAGGCATCGCCTCAGCCCACTTGGTAAAATAATCTACCGCAAGGATGGTATACGCATGCCCCCCAGCCGAGTGAGGGTTACATGTAATAAAATCGATACCCCATTTCGCAAAAGGACCGAAGGCAATTATAGGGTGGAGAGGAGTAGGTGGAGCACACATCTTTCGATCAAAAATTTGGCAGTTGTGGCATTTTTGGACCGCGTTAATACAGTCTTTAAACAAAGACGGCCAGAAATAGCCAGCGTGTAGTATCTTTTGGGCTGTGGAAAACCCAGACATATGACTGCCACACACTCCAGAGTGACATTCATTTAGAACCCTTTCAGCTTCCTCATGAATTAAACAACGTCAGAAAATAGAGTCCGCCCCACGACGATAAAGAGTATCTCCAATAATTTTGAATTGTTGGGACTGGAATCGTATTTTCCGACACTCTGATCTTGAAATTTCAGGCTGAAAGGATTGGGTTTGGAGATAAACTATGATATCCACATACCATGGATCTAAAGTGCTGATTAGAAACAAGGATTCCTCCACAATGGGCTCTTCCGCCACAGTTTCAGTGTCAGCACGCGGGAAGTCACACATTAGCTCCGCAAAAACTAAATATTTCTTTGACTTGGATTTTTCAAATTCCAAGTCAAACTCTTGCATGATCACAATCCATTTGGAGTACTTGCCCCCTAGTAATTGTTTGGTCAAAATATAGATCATAGGGTTGTAATCGAAAATTACTGTAGTTTTGCGTAGTAAAATGTAATGACGAAAACGTTGGACAGCTTGAACAGCTGCCAGGGCCAATTTCTCCACATGTGAATATTTTAGCTTAGTTGGATTCAAGGTGCAAGTAAGGTAATATATCACATGTTCACTACCGAATTCATCTTCCAGAACTAACACCATTCCGATGGTGGAATGCGAGGTGGCAAGATATAAAAAGTAGTCCTGGTTGTAGTTGGGAGGATGCAATAACGGTGCATGGGTCAACGCGTGTTCTAGTGCATCAAACGATTTGTCAGCTATCTCATCCCAAAAGAATGGAGTATTCTGTTTCAACAACCTGCTAAAACCCTTTGTGATCTCGGCGTAGTTAGGAATGAATCAACGTAAAAAGTTTGCTTTCCCTTGCAAACTTTGGAGTTGGCGAAGACTTGAAGGAGGAGGCAATTTGACAATAGCTTCAACCTTCGAGGGATTGACGCGAATGCCAGCTTCCGAAACAACAAACCCCAATAGTCGACCCGTTTTTATAGAAAAAACACACTTGTGTGGATTGAACCTAATTCGATAATGCCTACACCTCATAAAGATTGCTCATAAATGGATGAGATGATCGACTCGATGTAATGAATGAGCAGGTAAATCATCGAGATAGGGTTGCACAATGTGCTTGATGTCATGAAACACGTAAGACATGGCCCTTTGAAAAGTTGCACCGGCATTCTTGAGCCCAAAAGGTAATTTGCAGTAAGCAAATGTCCCCCATGGACAAATGAAAGCCATTTTTGGTTGATCAACAAGTAGAATATTTATTTGATTGTATCCAGAAAAACCATCCATGAAGGAGAATATTTCACTGCTGGCACAATCATCAATGATTTGATCGATATAGGGAGTTGGGTAATTGTCTTTTGGACAGGCTCGATTAATATCCCTATAATCGATACATATTCTTATTGTTCCTTGTTTTTTGTTAACAGGAACAATATTTGATACCCAATCCGTTAATGGAATTGGATAAATGAAACCTACTTTAAGTAATTTTTCAATTTCTGCTTTAATTGCAGCAACGTTTCGTAGGTGGATCTGACGCAAACATTGCCGGATGGGTTTAGCATCCGGGTAAGTTTTGATTTCATGCACAACAATTACTGGGTCAATTCCTGGCATTTCCTCATATGACCAAACAAACACGTCACAGAATTCTTGAAATAGGGCCTTATATGTTTGAATTTCATCTTCCGTACAAGAGGCACCTATATGAATGTTTTCAATAATTCCAGGCTTCACCGAAATGTCAATAGGAATAGTTCGAGAAATGTTTCCCAAATTTAACTCAGATTTAGGATTTTTCATTGGATTCTAAGGTTCCTTGACATAATCAGTTGTAAAAATAAATGAAAAATCATTTTCAAAGTGATCAATCTCAGGTAAAAACAAAGATCTATGATGAAGATATTCCCATGGTAAATCATCAATACACAAGATTTCACGAATTTTCTCATCAGTGTGAACAAGTTCGGAAACAGTTGTTGAATCTGAGTTTGATGTTGAAATTGATTCTTCATGGACTACATTCATTAAGTCAATTTTGGTTGAAGAAGGGTCAGAAAACGACTGTACGGCTTGATACACAATTTCATATGGACTCAAAGGCATAGCATCACCAGATGAATCTATCTCAGATTCGGAAGGTACGATCCAAGGATCATTATAAACAATAGTGTTTGATGAAATCATATGAATGGTTGCAATAGAAGGCGATACGTTAGGAGGAGGAAAGGAAAAGGTTCCCAGTAAACCAGAATCTTTAACTAATCCTACTCCAACATCCTTATAAGGGATAGTTGTTTTGACGACATGCTAGATACTTTCAGAAGAGGCTGGGTCAACTAAAAAGTAAGTTAGCTGGTCTATAGTTACGATATTTCCATTATGAGGGAACTTTATAAGCAGAAAGACCGATGAAACAACAGCTGTCATAGCATAGGACCAACTACGACCCAAGAGAAGGTTGTAATCTAGAGGGGCATCAACCACCTCCACGTCTAGATTAACAGTTTTGCCTTCAACCCCTGTAGGTAAATCCTGTAGAATGCCAAAAGGATGGAACCCACGGCCATCAAAGGCCTTTAGAATCATCAGGGATTGATGAAGTGTAGGAGAACCAAGCGATCTCGAACACTGGATCGACATAATACACGTTGAGGCTCCCTTATCAATCACAGTCCTATAGCAAGGTCTGTTTTTGACTAACACTAGAATCTGGAAAGCCATTTGATGAGGTAAGCGAGGTGTACTATTTTCTAGATTGAAAATTATAAGGTTTGAGTCCTGAATGTCAATAGCTCTTACAGCCGACAATAGCAATTTACACTGTGCTGGACATGATTGCAGCACCTCCAAAGCTAACATTGCTGAAGGTGAAATAGCCAAATCTTCAACAATGTTATAGTTCTGAGCAGCTCTCGCATGTGGATTGAAAGCGGACTTTCGAAGTATACCCTTAGCAGGCGGTTTGATTACTAAGTTTGTGTTAGGTTTCTCAATCTATAGTGGATCGGAACCGGGAGTTGAAGTTGATGGGTTCAAATTAGAAGATTCTGCTTCCTTACCACCAACAGGACTTTTACTTCCATAATCTTGTGATCGTGTCGCAATCATAACATGGGACATCATCATTATGGGTTCTTCGAAGGCATTTGAGGAAGAACCTATCATCCTACTGTCTTGACTAGGAAAAGGATATTTCAAAACAACAGGTGTTTGGGAACCTTTGATGATATTCGCAACCACTACATGATGAAGGCAGTCTCTTGTAAAATGCTCTTCGTCACAAATGAGACAAGGATAATGAGGTTTACGTTTCTCATCGGTAGATTCCTTTTTTTCTGGTTTCTCTTTAATTTTTATCTGTTTTATTTTTCTTCTTCCCTTTCTTTTTACCACCAGATTTTGATTTGGTTGTAGATGACTCTACAACATGAATATCAGCAGAAATTTCCACAGAATAATCTCCTGTCGGGGAATCTGGTAAAGTTATGATAGGAGAAGAATTCTTGGAAGATTTCTTCTTACTTTTGGTATTAACTGTACCAATCATACCGTCAGCAACATGAGACACTGAAGGAGCTGCAGTTATTTGATTTTGTTTAGGAAGGTCGGGTATTTTCTCGTGTAACATACCTGACTACGTATAAACTAGGTCAAGGTATTAAGCTTGAGCAATTACTTGCTCTTCAGTAATGACTCCTGCCTTAGCTACATCCTCAGTGATTTTCGGTAATAAAGATTTGACAAACCATTTTGCTAAGATCTGATCCGGAATAAAAAATTTCACTAAACACCGTCGACGTCTCCATTCATGAATGTGATCTGAAATGTAAGTGGATGTTAACTATTTTAATGAAGTTAATAATTCTGTGCCATTGTCATATCTGACTGGCAACTGAAAATGAGTTAAAAACGAAGTAGCTAACTGACTAAAATTATAAAAAGTGGCTCGCAGTAACTCAATGTACCACTTGGCCGCAAGACCAATTAGAGTGCGTCGAAAAATCCGTAAATGAATTGAATCATCTAAAATAGAGTTAGATGCACACCAGAGGTGATAAGTCACCACATGGTTCGACGGGTCCTCTCCTGATTTACCTTCAAACTTAGGAATATCACTAGGCAACTTATTCGGCATTGTCGGCCAAAACGAAAGATAATTAATTGGATCGTTCATAAGGCATGACAAGTCAGGCATGTCCAAAGTTGCAATGAACAGTAACTGACGATTAGGGTTCCTGAAACCCTGGGTCATAAGACCAGCCCCAGGAGGAGGATATCCAGGATAACTAGGAATTGGAATTGCATTTGGGATATTATATCCTCCCGGAAAACCAGGATTAACCAGACCATACTGGGGTTGTTGAGGTTGCTGATAAGTATATCCAGGGTACGGTTGATACTGATAGACTGGGTTCTGCACAACAGGACCAAATTGTTACTGTCCTTGGTACGGTTGATAAGTAAATTGAGGTTACTTGTGACAACCGTACTTGGACCAGGTTGTCCTACAGGCATTTGAACAGAAGTCTGAATTGTGGGTCCAGACTGAGGTAAAGATGCTTGAGGAATTTATGCAGGAACAGTAGAAACCGGAGCTATCGATACTCCAAAAGTAGGTGGGGTAGATGGAACAGATGTTACAGTAGTCGTTTGAGGTGGAGTTCGAGGCGAACTAGGCCCAGGCTAAGAAACTACACAAGGTGCAGAAGTTTGAATAGTAGACTGGACAGGTTGCTGGGTTGAACCAGAAACCAAGGGTTTTCCAGATTGAGATGACAACTGCACATTCGGTTGCAAGATCTGTTGTGATTGAGATGGATCCCACACTAAGTTCATTCCGGGGTACGGACCCATAGAAGGTTGAGCATATTGAGGACCATAATCGGGTTGAGGGTAGGGTTGATAATTCAAAAGTACATTTCCAGTTCCTTGAACAAATGATTGACCAGAAGGTGGTTGGAAACCTTGGGCTAGGTATTGACCTTGAGGTTGATAACCTTGAGGCACGTACTGATACTGGGGTTGACCTTGAGGTACATATTGATACTCGGGTTGACCTTGAGGTACATACTGAGTCTGGGGCTGACCTTGAGGAATGTATTGTCCCGTAGGTATGTACTGTCCTTGAGGTTGCCCCCCAGGCGATAATTGGCTACCTTGAGGTTGCCCCCCAGGTGATAATTGAGGACCTTGAGGCTGCCCCCAGGTGGTAACTGGCCACCTTGAGGTTGCGGATTTGGAATGGTACCTGACATCATAAGAATATCTTCTACACTCAATGGCTTAGTTCCGTTATTACCAGTTAATAACCCTTGTTCAATAAGTTGAGGAGATGCTCCCGAAAAAGTACCAGTAAGAGACTGATACCCAGAGGGAACAAAAGGACCGCCATATAAAAAGGTTTCTGGAGATTGAGAAAACATGGACAACTGTCTCGAAATATTCAAAGGAGGATAATAACCCCTAGGTGTTGGGTGAAAAAGAATGTGAGGTGGTGAAAAACATAGTCCCGGGTTTTCCAAAAAATTGGTCAATGAAAGATACCAAGCGTCCCTCCTAGGTGGACTGTAAAAGATCGATTCACGCTCCCTAAGTTCTATAGCTGGTTGATTTTCAGGGATAGGTATACCTTCTTCCGGAGTAACAAGTTCTTCAATAGTAATAAGTCCAAAAGGAAGATTTTGGGTAATGACTCTTTCTACCCTGGGAGAACCAGGACCACTGGAAGTTGGAGAGGCAAATCTTGATGTTGGAGTAGTAGCAGGTTCAATTTCAGGTTCAGATATTTCAGGTTCCTCGGCTAATTCACTAGTAGAATAAAAACTACCAGTAACTTTGCAAAAAGAAACAACTTCTAAAATATACTCTGGTGCTTTCACTTGATAATCAGGATGTATAGCTAAAGAAGACTCTCCTTCTTCAGGTGACCCAACTCTACTGTCACTAGGAGTTACAAGGGCTTGTAGCCCTTCAAGCTAGCTCGGTGAAAACTCAAGAGGTTGGCCCTGAAGTCTACGGGACTTCCTCGGTAATTCAGCCACGATTAAATATTTTAACTACTTCACACACAAACAAAGAAAAATCTCAACAAAAACCACCTAAAGTCTCTAAAGAACCAAACAATTTTGAATCACACGCCTAAAGAATCTAGGAGGTCAAACCACACACAAACAGTAACTTTCCGTACCGAAAACACTAGTTGGTGATGAAATCCAATGTCGCAGAATTCAATAAAGAAATGTCAGTTGGAACAGTTACCCCGAAAACCTGCTTAATGAATAGACTGGCACAAGTTTCTCCACTAAACCATCTCGAGTGAAGAGAACCCCCCAAAAAATCCAAGTGAGTCTAGCTGATGTCTGCTGTAGGTACAGTGGGATCTTCCCTCCACCGTCACCTTAGGAAAGAATCCTATAGAATATGGTCACTATGGTTACTAACGGAAACAAATATACCTGGGGGAATAGTCTGTGATACGATACACACGCAAGGGCAGAGTAGCAAGCTCAATCCCCTTGAAGGCTCCTTGACATAATCCAAGGTTTACCAACAAGTGACCCCAGGCTCCTCGACAATGGTTAATCCGAGGTTTACCATTTCTAATACTTGTATATCTAGTATCGTTCCCAATGAGGAAGGATTGATTACCCCACTGGTTCGGACACGATCTCATGCTTGACTCCTATAAGAGGAGCTTCCCAGAGCATAGATGTAACAATTGGAATTTATCTCCTACCGCAAGATATAGCTACTTGTTTGTTTTACTATCTTGGAGAGTTAATTACTCCCTACTCCAAGATACTAGCCTAAGCTATGTTGGTGATAAAGAGCCCTAGAAATAAAAATATTGCTAGATAGATTTTACTTTAAGCATTATTTTTATTGGCTTTTTCTTAAGTCAAAAGGTGCGGAGATGAAACTTTATGGTGTGAAGACTCAACTCCAAATCACTAAAAATGCACTTAAGATGAAAAAAAATCCTTTTTCTTCAATGAATTTCTAGCTAAAGAAAGAGTTGAGAATGAAAATCCTTGAAAAAACAAATCTTTCCTTAACAAACAAATAAAAAGAAGAACTTTTTGTCTTTTTCAATACACTAAAAAACGAGACAACTAGTTATGCTCACGAAAATTTCCCTTTCTTTTCAAACACTCAAATACTACAAAAACAAACTTTTTCAAAAGAGATTTTTTAATTTTTATAAACACTCAAAACTATTAAAAAATCTAATCTTGAGATCTATAAATTCTAAAAAACTAATTGAAGTAAAAGCTTACAAGATTTATTTTCAAGGATGTTTTACTTAGTTATGAGCAAACTAAGGACTAATTTTTCCAGAATCACAAATTAATCAAAAAACAACTAGCTTTTGTTTTATTTTTTAAAAATGAAATCCAAAACTTTCAACAACAAGTTCTTTCGAAGCTTCGCAAAGAGAAAAGCAAGATGGATTCCTCAACAAAGGTAGATTTTACAAATCGGTCAGACTCATAAGAAGACCAGCAAAAACCAGGGTGATATGAGGTTTCTAAGGCTTCTAAGCTCTGAGTTACTACAAAGACCAAACAAAAATCAAGCCTGGCACACAAAGCTTCTAGAAATTTCACCTAAAACCTAAATGCCAATGGAATTAACCTAAGAAAAGTTCCTGACAAGATACGTGCAGATCTGGGCAGAGGCTAAAAACACATAAACAAATCCTAAGCTGACTGAATGAGAAAATTTTAAGTTTTCAAAATTTTGACAGGGTCCGGTCCTCTTCCAAAAGTATGAAAAACAAAAAATAATTCAAGATCTACAGAACCTACCCAATCCCACACACATCAAGTTAAAAACCAGAAATAGAGACACAATGTCTCAAGTCAAAGTAAAAGCAAAGGCAAAAACCAAAAATTCAAGTCCCCAGTAGAGTCACCATTTTGTCGGCTGGATAAGTCGTTCTTGCGGACAAGACCGACCTCCCTAGTATCTAATGATATCTAGCGACAAGCAAACCAAACAAATTCTATCTTTCTCTAAATATGCAATTTACAAATAAAGGCAAACAGGTGTTTTAGGCCTACCTCGGATCCAGTGCTAGTTTGTGCAAGCCACACTCCGTTGATCCAAATGAGCTCCGCTTTAAAAGAATCTACAAACACAAACAAGCACACACATTAAATAGCACCTAAAAAGCCAATATAATAAAGCATATTTATCATGATGATCAAGGAATTCATGAAACAAACCATATAAGACAATTTATTGAGAAAAATGAATCTGATTGTATTAACTTTAAACAAAGAAGAACTTTACAACATTGGTGCCTTAATGCTGTACAAGCTCCTCCTAGGATCCAGCAATAATCTCCTCTACTTTGACAAGTTTCACTCTCTTCCCAAAGAAGCCAAAAGGTATGTAATCTCTTCTCTCAAGCTTAACTAGGAATTCTCAATTCCAACAGCATTTACCCTAAAAAATGTTCAGCTTTTAACATCTCTAGCAACCAGCCCAATGCCTTAATTTATAGTGCAATGGAGGGAAGTTACTAGGTCCACCTTCAAAGGTATAGAGCCCTCCTTCAAAGGGATAAGCTCCTCTCATCAAGGGGTTAGCTCCTTTAGTTATGGGATGCATGAACCACCTAGGAGTGAACCAACCACGTCAAGATTCCTTCTAGAAACATCCAGAATTAACCCAAAGTTATTTTTTAAGAATAAACTTGCGCCTTTTTTACTTTTACAAGGGTCCACACCCACTCCTTTAGAGGCAGAGCGGGCAGGTCCACAGGTAATATGACCAAGGGGTGCGGGACCGCAGGTAATGGTAAGAGAAAGTGCGGAACCAGAGCTTTATTGATTTTCAAGGACTTTCTCTCATTTTTAAAGCTTGACATGAAGAGCTAAGGTTTGAGACTTGTAAAGGAGGACAGTATGAGTGATGATAGACACAAACTGACTACAAATGGTCATGGTGACAATATTTTGTGTAAAACTCTTGGTGACCAATATAGCTATAGAAGAGAAATACTCCTTGTGACCGATGTACATAAGAAAAAATTTGCATCAAATGGTAGAGCCATGAGATTTGTTGATTCAGAAACCATCTACCTATGAATGACGACATGATGCAATGATGCACTGTTAAGTCCCTATAATACTAGTGATTACCCCATTACTATTGTATTCGTATCCCTTATTAATATTATTGTGCCCCTATTGTCCCCATATTGTTATTACTGTGCCCCATAGAATCCCTCTATTGTTATTTTTGTGGCTTTATATTATTATTGTTAGGTTGCTTGGGTTATATTGTGACTCCTTAGACTCCTATATATAGAAAGGAGATTTTTTCATTTGAATCATCCAAGAATTGTTCATTTATGTAATGTAAAGGAGGTTGCCCCCTCGAAGAGGCTGAATTCTAACGCATTGATCTATCCATTCTATCTTTTTTTGAGCTAGTTTCATAACATTTGGTATCAGAGCTTTGGATTCTAGGGTCTCATTGCTCCAAATAGGTGATCGTGGAATTTTCACTATAACATTTGTTCTACGACATTTCAGAAGCTAAAAAAAACCCATTTGAGAAGAAATCTACTGAACCTTGGGTCTAAATTTCAGAGCTTTTTGCGCTATATTTTCGGAGATATGATCTAAGGAATTTGGTCTTTTTGCAAACTCTTGAATTACATTCCAAACAGGTGACCTGGGGAAGATCGTCATAACATTCTCTCTGAGCATCGGATTGAAATTTCATAAGAAGTTGCAGAAAGAGGACGGACTGTAGTTTCTTGTATATATTTTTCAGAGAAAAAGGTCGAAACAGTGACTCGTGGAACGTCATACAACTTCGCACTACTGAACTAGTCTATAATCAGGTCGCTGTGGGAGATTTGGCATAACTCTTCCTTGGAGAATCCAATTTGGATCAGACTGGTGGCATTCGAAAGAGGACATAGAGGACTACTATAGATCGCAATTTTAGAACTGCATGATCCGAAATTACAGAGATACATTAGAGGCAGTATCGAGCTCCTACAAAGTGAAAAAAGGTGTGTAGATGTTTTTAAATTTTTTCTTAAGCTTGGTTTGAAAAATTATTTTGAAGAATTCAAAGGGCATAGTAGAGAATTATTATCGATAACTGATGCCCCGAGGAGAGAAAATGCAAACACCTAGTAAGCAACCTGAAAGCCCTAGCATGACTCATGAAGAAGAGGAAGAAATGCTACATGATATATCAAAATTACAAGACCAAGTGCAACAAATGTCACTCTCATAAAAGCTAACAAAATCTAAGATAAATGGTGTTGAATCTAAGATAAAGGGCATGGAAGCTAATATGAATGGTATGGAAGCTAAGAAGGACGATTTGAAGATAGATTTGAAGACAAGAATGGAAGATTTGAAGATAGATTTGAAGACAGACTTGACAAAGTTTCTACAAGAAATGCTTAATAATGGTGAAAGGGTAGTAAAGGAAACTCATGATGAGAACAAAAGAAATGTTAATCATGATTTCATAGATTCTAAAGTTGGACCGAAGACCCAGCATATTCCAAAAATCGATATGAGGAAGTTTGATGGCAAGGATCCCGCAACATGGATATTACAAATGGAGCAATTTTTCGATCTCAATAATGTGCAAAACACACAAAAGGTATGTATTGCAACTTTATATTTGGAAACAAATCAGTTTGTATGGTATCAATGGCTTTTCTCTGGTAAACAAATTATCAATTTGGCACTTTTTACGGAAGAATTGATAGCACATTATGAGGATACAAAAAGCAACACTTTTTTTAGACAATTGATAAGTCTTAAACAAAAGGGTTCAATAATAGAGCACATTGAGGAGTTCCAAAAATTGAACATAAGGGTAAAAAATATTCCGGAGGAGCATAGGATTGATGTGTTCATAGGGACTTTAAAGGATAATATCCAACATGATGTTCGCCTTTGGGAACCTGATTCATTAGAGAAGGCATTCAGGTTAGCAAGAAAAATGGAAAGAAAAATTATGGCAACCAGGAAGCATACCACTCACAACTATAAAGATGGAAGTTTTGTTGCCCCTAGTCTTCCACAACCTATAAGGTTGACACCACAACAATTGGAAGAAAAAAGAGCAAAAGGGCTTTGTCACATTTGTGATAGCAAACACACTAAAGGTCATAAGTGTTCTGAGAAGAAATTATTCTACATTGATTGTGAAGAGGAAGAAGAAAAGGAGCAAGAAAGGTCAAAAGAAGAGGATATAATCCAGGAACAAAGCCTAGATAAAGAAGAAATGAATCCGACCATATCTTCTAATGCATTGGCTGGAATTACCACTCCTCACACCATCAAGATAGAAGAACAAATCAAGAAGAAAAAGGTAATAGTGTTGATTGATTTAGGATGTACCCACAATTTTATTCATTGTAAGATAGCAAAAGAATTTAATTGCTTCCTATATCTAGCACCAGAGTGTCAAGTGATGGTTGCAAATGGAGGAATGATAAATTGCTCTAGAAAGTGCCATAATATCAAGCTATCCATGGGAGAATATGTATTGAATAGCCCAATGCTTTCCATTCCAATGGGAGGTGCTAATGTTGTACTAGGAGTGCAATGGCTACAATCCTTGGGTACAATAGCTCTTAATTTTCAAGAACTTTACATGAAATTTTCTGTGTAAGGAAAGGAAGTTGAATTAAGGGGTATTGCAGGGAAACTGGGAAAGATAATCAGCTCTAACGGTATGACAAAGCTTCTAAAAAATGAACAAAGAGGTGTAATTGCATAATTATGTTCGCTATATGTTTCCACATTGGAATCATCTATTTCTCCAGATCTCCAAAACATCTTGGACAATCATTCCAAGGTATTTGAGACTCCCAAAGGTCTCCCACCTATTCGTGATCATGATCATGTTATTCATTTGATTCCAGGAAGTGTTCCTCCAAACATCAGGCCGTACAGATATCCCTATGCCCAAAAGAGTGAAATTGAACGTATGGTTGCAGAAATGCTAGAGGCAGGTATAATTCAACCTAGTCAAAGTTCTTTCTCTCCTCCAATAGTATTGGTGCACAAGAAGGATGGATCATGGCACATGTGTCCGAATTATAGGGAGCTCAACAAGCTCACTATTAAAGATAAGTTTCCCATTCCTGTCATTGATGAATTACTGGATGAATTACATGGATCAATTTACTTCACCAAGTTGGATCTTCATTCAGGATATCCTCAAATCAGAATGAAGACTGAAGACATTGTGAAAATAGTATTTAGAACTCATGAGGGTCATTATGAATTTTTGGTCATGCCTTTTGGCCTTACCAATGCACCTTCTACATTTCAAGGTTTGATGAATTCCATTTTTAAACCCTTCCTTAGAAAATTTGTGTTAGTATTTTTTGATGATATACTAATCTACAACAAGCCTTGGAAGGATCATGTTGCACATGTTGACAAGGTGCTACAACTATTGGAGGAGAAACAATTATATGCAAAAAGATCCAAATGCTTCTTTGGAGTACAAGAGGTGGAATATTTGGGTCATATTGTATCTCATGAAGGAGTTAAGGTAGACCCTAGCAAAATTAAAGCCATTAAGGAATGGAAAATCCCCACATCCATAAAGCATCTGCGAGGATTTCTCGGGTTGACAGGGTATTATCGGAAGTTTGTTAAGAATTATGGGAGAATAGCAGCACCTCTAACAACATTATCGAAGAAAGATGCATTTTCATGGACTCCAAAAGCAACAAAGGCCTTCGAACATATTAAAGAGGCAATGTGCCAAGCACTGGTCTTAGCTACACCGGACTTCACAAAAACCTTTATTGTGGAATGTGATGCTTCAGGAAATGGAATTGGTGCTGTTTTAATGCAAGATGAAAGACCCATTGCTTTTGAAAGTCGTCCAATCAAGGGAAAGATTTTACACAAAGCTATTTATGAGAAGGAAATGTTGGCAATACTCCATTCACTTAAGAAATGGCGACCCTACCTAATGGGAAGACACTTCAAGGTAAAAACGGATCATGATAGCCTTAAACACTTTTTAAAACAAAGATTATCCTCTAAAGAGCAACAAAAGTGGGTCACAAAGATGTTGGGTTATGGCTCTGAAATCATCTACAAAAAAGGGAAGCAAAATGTGGTGGCAGATGCACTATCAAGAAAGGATGAGGATGTGGAAGCATTGTTGTGCACCATTTCTATTATCCAACCAAATTGGATAAATGAAGCAAAGGAGGGATGGAAGAATGATGAAGAAGTGTGGGCACTTATTCCAAAGTTACAACAATATTCCAGTACATCTGATACATTTAGCTGGTAAAATGATTCGTTATGGTACAAAGATCGCTTATACCTCTGTAAGAATTCCCAACTAAAACAAAAGATTCTTCTGGAATTGCACACTTCTCCCTTAAGAGGGCACTCAGGATTTTTAAAAACTTACCACAGGGTTAATAAGGATTTTTTTGGGATGACCTTAAATCAGATATTCCAAAGTTTGTGGCGGAATTTTCGGTTTGCCAACAAAATAAAGTTGAAACAATTAAGACACCGGATCTATTACAACCTCTATCCATTCGAAGCCAATGTTGGGAGGAGGTTTCAATGCATTTTATCACAGGTTTACCCAAGTCTAAGGGAAAGAGTGTCCTCATGGTGGTAGTTGACAGACTTACCAAGTATGCACACTTTTGTGCATTATCACATCCATTTAAAGCCAGTACAGTTTCTACTGCATTTATGGAAACAATTCAAAAGATACATGGAAACCCAAAGATTATTGTAAGTGACAAAGATCCCATTTTCATTGGAAATTTTTGGACAGAATCATTTTCTTGTGTTGGTACTTAGTTAGCTCATAGCTCATCTTATCATCCTCAATCTGATGGGAAAACTGAGATAGTAAACAAATGTTTGGAAGGATATCTTCGTTGCTTTGTATCTAATAAACAGACACAATGGGTAAAATGGTTGCCTCTGGCTAAATGGTGGTATAACACTTCCTCCCATACAACAACAAAAATGACCCCATTTATGGCACTTTATGGATATCAACCACCATCCATCACATCATATTTAAGATAAAATTCCAAGGTTCAAGCAGTGGAACATCACATGAAACATCAACAACAAGTCCTCCAACTCTTAAAGGATAACCTCATGTTGGCACAAAATAGAATGAAACAACAGGTAGATCAACATCGCAGTGAAAGAAGTTTTGATGTAGGTGATTGGGTATTCCTACGGCTACAACCATATAAGAAAATGTCCCTCAAGCAAGCTAAGAAGGATAATAAATTATCACCAAATTATTATGGTCCGTACAAGGTGTTGCAAAGGATTGGTACTATGGCTTACAAATTGGAGCTTCCTGCAACTTCTCGATTGCACCCAGTTTTCCATGTTTCATGTTTAAAGAAGGTTATAGGCGACAAGCTCCCTGTTTAAACAATATTGCTAAAAATTGACGAGGAAGGAAAAATTATATTGGAACTGGAAGCAGTCATAGAAACAAGAACTCGACAGCTACGAAATCGATCAATTTCGAAGTATCTTATCAAGTGGAAGAACTTATTCGCTGAAGATTTCATGTGGGAGGATGAAAATTTTATACAGAAGCATCTAGAACTACTCAAGCATTGACGACAACACTTTTTTGAAGGAGAGGGGCATGTTAAGTCCCTATAATACTAGTGATTACCCCATTACTATTGTAGTTGTATCCCTTATTAATATTGTTGTGCCCCTATTATCCCCATATTGTTATTACCGTGCCCCATAGAATCCCTCTATTGTTATTTTTGTGGCTTTATATTATTATTGTTAGGTTGGCTGGGTTATATTGTGACTCCATAGACTCCTATATATAGAAAGGAGGTTTTGTCATTTGAGTCATCCAAGAATTGTTCATTTATGTAATCTAAAGGAGGTTTCCCCCTCGAAGAGGCTGAATTCTAAGGCGTTGATCTATCCGTTCTATCTTTTTTTGAGATGGTTTCATAACATGCACTCAGGGGAATGTAAAATTTAAGGAGGGGAGTATGTAACACCCCTCCCTTGTGTGATAAATTATTGTAAACCTAAATAAGTTAAAGCTAGGTGTGATATCCTCCCTTGTGTGCTAAATTATTGTAAACCTAAGATGAGTAAAGCTAGGTGTCATACCATCCTTTGTGTGTTAAAATATTATAAACCTAAGCTGAGGAAACCTACAAGATATGTAATATGAAAAGCAAATGTGTTATTAAATAAATTAATAAAATAAATCACTTGGAGGGTGGAGCACTAAGAGAGAGGAGATTCTTGCCAAATCTCATTGAGGAATGGGATAGACATGAATATTTTATGATAAAGCTTCTAGATGTGATTCTAGATAAGCTTGGATGGATTGGAGATCCATCGGATGGATGGGAGATAAAGGTCCATCGGACATAAAATATTTGCGGGAGATAAAGGCAAGATTTTATGAGGAAAAGCCTTGTGGGAGATAAAGACGAGCTTTTCCAGAAAAGACCTAGGCAAATTCAAATATTCATAAAAGCGAGATGCCGCAAATGGTAACTAAATCATGAAAGAGGGTATTAAATACCCAGTGCATTGATCAATTGAGGACAATTGATCCTTGGCAAGAACCTCGGCTCAGGGGGAATCAGAGGTGATTCATGGTTGGGTGGTGGTGCTCCTCCCTATAAGTGGTGTTTTAGTTGGCTTCATATGTGTTGAATGTACTGTATGAGTTCTTACCTCTATATTTTATTTCTTTCTATTGAAATGGCTAACTCATGTAGCTCAATTGTATAGATGAGGTAAAATATGTCTGGAAATAATTGTATGTGACTTTTAATGTATATGAGAAATGGTGGAATCATGGAATTTAGTTGTTGATACTTGTGTCAAAGCGTTAGAGTTCTCATGATCGACTTGCATGTGGTTTTCTAGTGTGAAGTTATCTGTAGAAGTATATTGAGTGGATTGACATTTTTAATACCCATGCATGGTAGCATATTGCACATAATTAGATTACCTGTGTTAATGTATTTCTATGAGAGTGATGGCAGTATTATACATGTGACTCCTTTTACATGCAAGAATAGAGTTAGTAGTAGAAGCATGGCATGAATATATATATATATATATATATATATAGAGAGAGAGAGAGAGAGAGAGAGAGAGAGAGAGAGAGAGAGAGAGAGACTAACATTGTTTATGTGGAGATTATGTATGAATATGTGAGATGACTATGGATTCTCTAACTGATCGTATTACATTTACTAAAGAGATATGGTATGCCATAATGCTCTAAAGTGATAATTGCTTATGCATGCTGACCAATTGAGGAAATAATGTTTTCCATTTTATGACTAATGGGTTAAGTATCTGTGTTTGCATGTCTGATCTAGCTAGTATTTAGGGGAATGAAAGGTTGGTCAATAATGTAGTGACTATGTGTACATGACTATGATCATGAAATTAATGTCCGTTGGTGTTGGTAGAAAATAATCGAAAGATTCTGATAGGGTGAATTCCATTACAAGTTTTAATGGTCGATCACATACATCAGACATATTAATGAATCTAAGGTTCTATATAAAGGAACCAGTAAAAACATTTAAGGAGAAATTTGGACTATGGTCTAATTGTAATATGGCTCAAGTACTTTTATAAGACAAGATCTGCAAGGAGGGGTAAAGCTTTAATTGTGAATGAACTCAAAAATTAAAATTTATGGGGTTATCGACTATATTTCCGTGAAGACCATGGAGTTACGTTACACTTTGTTTGTTGTAGAAGATCATGCTTCTAGTTTCTTCTTAGCATAACAATCGCATTTCAAACATTGTCTTGAGAATCTAACATTTTTGTAAGAAATCCTTGGTATTTTGGGTCACTATTTCTCACATCTTCCATCCTAGCTTTCACCTAATTTTGTGATTATAATTGATAACTATTGTGTAGCTCCTCAAAAGTAAGAGCTTATCTCTTTGACTCTTCAAATTAATTTTTTTCATGCAAATATGAGATGCTTATTTTCACCTTGGATTTATGTTTTTCAACAAATACAATAAGATCATGCATTTGGTATCTCTTCAAGAAAAATTGATAAACATCTATCTTCTACCCTTCCATCCTAGCACATGAAGAACTAGCTAGTTTGTATGTTTGTAACTATAGAATATGGAGGATGAAACCTCTTGTGATGTTATATGAAATTGGTGACAAATTCATGGAGAAATATCTAATAAAAAAATTTCCTAAATGGCCAACATGTTGCAAACATAATATGGAATTTTGTGGCATGATTTAATTGCTCCATATAATTTGATATATCTATACCATTAATTTATATAGTAATCTTGATTTCTGTTATGCAATTCAATATCTTACGAATTGATTCTTAGGCATGTCTTTTAGAAAATTGGCTCATAGCATGGAGCAAAAAAGCAATCACAAAATTAAGGATAATGGTATATGCACCTATGCTCACAGAAATCCTTCAAATATACACGCACTAGTGGTTTGTTAGCTAACTGAGACAAAGACATGCCTGTAAATGAACTAGAATTACATACCATATCGAATATATCATAATACAAGTACAATTATAGAGGAATGCAGATGTCCTATGATTGGAGTTCTTCATAACTCAAGGAAGAAGATAATACGGTTTCCCAATTTAAAATGTATCCCTTTTCTATAATTTAATAAGTCAATACAATTTATGCTATTTTAAAATGGAGAGATGGTTTCGCTACAAAAAAAAACCTACTCACGAATTAAATACTGAGCATTTTATTTCATTTGAAATTAGTGGCATAAAATTCCCTAGTATTTACAACTTTAAATGTTATCTCTTCATCATACTAGAAAAGAAGGATATCAGAATAATAATGTGTCGGTAAAATACATCCCTTTAGCTTTCAAGAATCGAAAAACATTTGCAAATTTACAATATGGCTCCAAATAAATAGGAAAGAAATATCCAACACACCTAACCTCATCATGAGTATGACCAAACATCAATGTAATTACTTATGTGCACGATAGTAATCCCAACCTTGTACTAGAATTATGAATATATGATTTTCTCAAGCTAAATACCCCATCAACTTGATTTTGTTTCTTTTCATTTGGTTTAAGGTGGTGGGTACTCGCATTCCATCTTTAATCAAAAGAAATAACTCACCATAATGATGTGCATATTATCAATCCCGATTCATTAGATATTTCCTATATAAGTAGGAAGCCAAAAATAGTTAGCCATTGTTTGTATGGAGAGTTGTTTTCCATTATTTTGTTTGTACGGAGGGTTGTTTTTCGTTATTTTCTTGAGTTATATTTGATATTTTTTTCTAGAGTTACTTTCTCTTCTACAAGTTTCTCTTTTACTATATTTCTCTTAGTTGGATTCTCCGTTATACATTGTATTTTTGAATGGATTAGTATAAGCTTTTGGATTCTTTAATATAAGCTCTAAATTCAGCCATTTAAATAATATATCACATGAAAGTAATTAGATGATAATCCAAAACCATCCCTAAAAGAAAATTTGCTTCATGATTTTAAGATTGAATTATATTTTCATGAAAGTAATTAGATGATAATCCAAAACCATCCCTAAAAGAAAATTTGCTTCATGATTTTAAGATTGAATTATATTTTCAAAACATACCTAGACATACCAAAATTTGACAGGCATTTTTCTTGAATGCTCGAAAGTTTCGTTACTCGATTCAATGTCAAAGGTTTGACAGACGTTTTTCTTGAATGCTCAAAAGTTTCATTACTCGATTCAATGCCAAAGGTTTGTTTGAGTGATATCATAAGAAGGTTTCATATATGAATTTACGTTGGCTTTCAACTAATCAATGCATTTGTGTTCAATAGGGTTGGATTGAATGTACAAAATCATTCTAACCTTATAACAAAAATTCGATATTTAATATGTACAAAAAGGGAGGACTAAGGTGTACGAAGGAAATTTGACAGACATTTTTCTTGAATGCTCAAAAGTTTCATTACTCGATTCAATGTCAAAGGTTTATTTGAGTGATATCATAAGAAGGTTTCATATATGAATTTACGTTGGCTTTCAGCTAATGAATGCATTTGTGTTCAATAGGGTTGGATTGAATGTATAAAATCATTCTAAGCTTATAACACAAATTCGATATTTAATATGTACAAAAAGGGAGGACTAAGGTGTACGAAGGAAATTTGACAAACATTTTTCTTGAATGCTCAAAAGTTTCATTACTCGATTCAATGTCAAAGGTTTATTTGAGTGATATCATAAGAAGGTTTCATATATGAATTTACGTTGGCTTTCAACTAATGAATGCATTTGTGTTCAATAGGGTTGGATTGAATGTACAAAATCATTCTAAGCTTATAACACAAATTCGATATTTAATATGTACAAAAAGGGAGGAATAAGGTCTACGAAGGAAATTTGACAGATATTTTTCTTGAATGCTCAAAAGTTTCATTACTCGATTCAATGTCGAAGGTTTGTTTGAGCGATATCATAAAAAGGTTTCATATATGAATTTACGTTAGCTTTCAACTAATGAATGCATTTGTGTTCAATAGGGTTGGAATGTATGTACAAAATCATTCTAAGCTTATAACACAAATTCGATATTTTATATGTACAAAAAGGGAGGACTAAGGTCTACGAAGGAAATGTAATTAAGGGTTTCTTCTCTTCAAATAATGAAAATATAGTCTAATGGTTCAACTTATAATATCCTAAAAGATAAATATTTTGAATACGAGATTGAATTTCATCACGAGTGAGACATATATCATCATAGTCTAAAAATAACAAGTTGAATACGTAATTAGTTGGTGATAAATTCAAAATATGTTGAATAGATACAGTGACGAGAGTTAGAAAGTCTAGATAGAAAATTGTTCCATGTCCTTGCACTCTTTAAAAATTATAGGCGATTATAGATGTATTAAAAAGATGTTAGAAATTCAAACTTCAGTATGACATAGCATGTTTTATTAGTCCCTGCCCCCTTCGAGGTTGGGACTATTGTAATCATTTTTCTTCCTTTTACTTTAGTTTGTAAAAAATAAAATGAGCTAATTTTATCTTATCCATATATATATATATTTTTTATAAATTTATTTTAGTTGTTTTCTAATTAATAAGTGTCAATAAAACATTTAGATATCTTATTTGGCCTTATATCGGGGTAAAATGTAAAAAACTTAGGATAAATTTAAAATGATATAGAAAGTTTCGAATTTAGTTTAACTAATGCTATCATTAATATTAAACATTTTATGTTTAAAACTAAAAACATATCTTTGGTGGAGACAAGAAAAGACATAATTTTTTTTATTTTCCATGGAAACTATATATATATATATTAATTATCCACAAACAATCATTTCTCGTGCAGAAAGAAAGAAAACACGTGGCGCCTTAGTCCATAAACAATAAAATCCATAGGATCTTCAGGAATCTTGGCTTATAGGTATAATTTTCCATTCATCTGGTTAACACTAGTGGGGTTAGCACTATTTGGTTGTTCGGTTCAAGCTCAAGTCTTCTTAACCAGGTGAAACAAAGTGAGGTGGGTATGCTTTTCTCATTTTATTGGGAAAGAACTTGTCATTTTATGAGGACACTTTTATTCTGGAGAGAGAACACTTCTTCTAGCATATTATTGTTTTCTTTTTCTAGATGTACAAGACTTCTTCTACTTACTTACACCACTTGTTTGCTTTTTCTAGATGTACATTACTACTTCTTCTGCTTCTTACATTGCTTCTTCTACTTCCCTTCTTCTTCTTTTTACACTGCTTCTTCTGCTTCCCTTCTTCTTGCTTTCATATTCCCCTTCCACCATAATATTTTTTGCTTCCTTTCAACCTTGCTCATATGCATAATTTTGATAGAGATTAGTGTTACTATGCACACAATTACTTCCCTTTTGTGCTTGAACTAATTGAACCTTGATTCGATTATAGAACATGGGTAGCGAATCAATCAACTAAAAATTAATTGAATCTTGATTCAATTGCAGAAAGTGGGTGGAAAATTTACTAAATGGAGCACAAAAAATTTTAGTCTCGGGAGCATTTTGTCACAAGAGCCAGTTAATGTCTAGCATATTTTGTTGTTGTTTCTAGAGTAACGGCTAGATGGTATGAGCATGCTATTTTTTTGGAGCAATAAACATAGTTTTTCCCTGAGTTAATTTCATTTACATGTAGGTTTCTTAGTTCCCATGTTATTAAGATAGCTACTTATAGTTTGAAATCAACACCTACTTCATGTATTAAGTGTTTTTGTCATACATAAGTACTACGGGTCTAAATGGACCTACCTCTCCTAATTCTTCCCTATACAGTTATGGAACCTCGTCTTCTAGTAGTATTGCTCCATTACTCCATCTTCATATCATTGACTGGTTAGCACTATCAAATCTATAAAAAAATCCTTTGATAGTAGTGACAACTCCTCTCGTAACCTCATGGTGCCACAATTATGGAAGTAGAGAAAGATCAGGTTGTATCAGTGGCTAGATATCTTTCGTCCGTCCTGCAAATCTGATCATGCCAATACATTAAGGGTAAAACATGATCAACATTCTTTATAAAAAATTGTATTCTTTAGATTCAATTGCTTTTTTTAAGGAACAATAACAAGATATTATGATAAATAAATTGTCAATATTTCATAAATGAAATGTGCTTGCAATTCTCTTGTAAGTAACTCAAATAAAAGTCATATGTTGGAGAATGAGAAGGGGCATATGTACAAGAAACTAATCCTGTACATGAGCAATAATAACTAGGATAAATTCTCGATATTGCTATCCCTTGAGAGAATGAACATGCATATGTTTTCATGCTTTCTTAGTGCCATGAACAGAGGGAAGTACCTTTACCGCAGAGAAGTTCTTACTCCAGAGAAGGAATTACTGACAGATGATGAGAGAAGAACACTTCACCGCATACACTAGAGAAGAAAAATAAATCCACTCCCACCTCTGGCTCGATCGTTTACAATTTCCATCTTTAGGTCCAGCTGAAGCCCCTTGAAATGGTTAAGCGTTTACTACGAGATCCAACCATACTTTCGTGATCCATCAACACTTGCATCTTCTTCACCACCATCTTTACCATATCCATATATAAACAATTAGTCAGATTTAATATTGCACAAATGACATCACCTAATCAACTTCCTATTACTGAGAGGAAATTCCCACAACTTTTCTTTCCACCCTTATTTTTTTCATCCTACCCTTGCTATATTTATCTGTTCAAGCCTTTAGTTTTAAAAGAGATCCAACTCTTTTTATATCTTTTGCAATTTCTCCATGATCTAGGGTTTACCTCCCGTCCTTGAATTTAATGGATTGGTTATCGTGTATCCTCTATTGAAACACTAGAAGTTATCCTGTAACTGAACTATGTTTCAGTAGTGGTTCATCAAATAAAAATTCAACATTATTTCTAAGCCATGTTCATGCATATGAGTGGTTTATAGAATTTTCATTGGGATCTTGAAAGAGCTACAACCTACATATTGATTCAATCTTTTACAAGAAGAAAGCAGTGAATTCATAGAGCTTGAACTCTGTAACAATGTGGACCAACTTTGTGTCTTTGAGTTAAGTCAAAATTGAATAAATGTGTGTGGCTCTAACATGAGTATCCAAAAATAACAACATATAAGTGACACATCCTCTATCACAAAAAATGAGATTCTAGTAGGTGAGGACATGAGTATTCCCTTGCAAAACATAACATGGATCTATTTCTGATGAAGGACAACTGTGATTCCACTCACTTACCAATATTACATGAAATTAAAAATACAATGCATACCTTTCATTTTTTTAGAGTTTTATTTACACCTTTTTTTATTTATAAGTTTTTGGTATCAATATCACAGAAATGGAACTAATCATGACATAATTGAAAGCGTAATAAATATAAGAGGTACTCATAGATCAAATGACTGTATAAGGTTAAATTCCTCTATATCATACTATGATTTTCACAACGGTCACCAAAATGGTTGGAGATCCGAAGAAGTACATGCCTTGGGATTGATTTTTATTCCTCACAAAAGGCTCCATCTTTCTCAAGTGAAAACATGACTTTCATAAGTCTTTAGGTGTTTTACTGGTGCTCTGCCTCAAATATGATAATTGAGTTTTTGAGACTAGTGTGATAAATAGGCTTTTGAGTCTGTTTCATTAACAATTGTTATTTTTTCGGCCTTCACGTGTAGGGATACTTTGTACTATGAGTGTTTATTCCTCATCATGGTCTAAGGAACATAGTCATCCTTCCTCAATAGTGGCTAACACAAGAGTATGAAACAATGCCATTCTTCCTTAATAGTGGCTAATGCAAGAGAGTATGATGGATGATCTTCTACTATGATAGATGATCTCTTATGTCATCTATGCTTCAATTAAATGTGTAACCTAGCCCCTAATAATTAAATAAAGTGGCTTTCTCATATGTTGTTGGTGTTGTTGGAATTCATGGAGCTCTCATTTCTAGTTGGACAATCTCTCTGTGCATTATCTTAACATAATATGAAAGGTGCAATAAATCTAGTGTGACAAAGATCACTTTTTATTTTTCTCAATGATCAGCTCTATGATGTAGTTTTCCTCATCCCCAACTACGAGGAGATTCTAGACTCACCCTACCAATAAGAAGAAACATCTTATATTCAGTTTTAGGCTTGCTACTTAATGGCCTATGACATGATATAATGCATGGGAATAAGATTCTTATAGACAAAAGTTATAAAAGGTCCTCACCTTGAAGGTTGTGGTCAGTGCAAAAAGTATTCTTTTCTTCATCTCTCTAAAACACATGCACACAAAGAGAAAATCAAGGTTTTCCCATTCCAATCCATTAAAGGCCTAGGAGAATCCTATTTAAAAATCAGAGGCATCTTATATTAGGATCATATCTGTCAAACATAAACCGTTGTCCACATATGTTGTAGGTGTTGTTGGGCTGATTGGAAAGCACTATCCAGAGATGTTGTTGTTGTTGGTGAAAATGTTATCCACAGATGTTGTTGGTGTTGCTGATGTTGTTGAAATTGTTGTACATAGATGTTGATGGTGTTGCGATACTAATTATTGGTGTTGCTGAAACGATTTTCCACAAATGCTGTGGTGTTGCTGAAACAATTGTCCACAAATGTTGCTGGTATTGTTGAAATTGTTGTCCATAGGCATTGCTAGTCTTGCTGGACTGATTAGAAATTGTTGTCCACATATGCGGCTTGTGTTGTTGGAATGACATTGGCAGGGACTTACTCCTTCACAAAGGTCCTTGCTTAACTTATAATTTGGGTGATTCATCAACATGTGAAAGCCTATATCTAATTTGAAAACTAGGTATCAGGATCTCCAATGATTACAAATATTTTATATTAGTAAACATTAAATGGGATCACATTGCCAACATGAAAAGGTTGGTGGATGTGCAGTAATTTCCATATTTGAATGCTTCACAACTTCATGAAGTGATCACTCTTAAGATTTCCCTAAGCTTTAAATTATAGTAAAATGAAATTGGCCCTAAAAATATATGCTTTTTGAATAGTAAATGAAAATGTTCAAATTTAAATTAGGACTCATCAAAGCATTAAGGATTAAAGGCAGTTTAAATCATAAGAAAATGGGTCATAATTTTAAAAGTCATGTTTGATTAGAAACTAAGGTTAAATATATTTTGAATGCCAAATAATTAAGGACAAAAAAAAAATCAAGAATTTAGGAATATTTATTTCTAAATATTGTGAAAAGGGCCTTAATCTAGACATCAAGGTAAATTCAACAATCGAATATGAGTAAATAAATGATCAAGTGAAAGGTCACAGCCCAATTAATGGACCGATATTGGAAGTTGAAGAGACAATTAGTAATTTTAAAAAAATTACTTCATAGGAATAAAAGATAGGAAAATTTGGAAATCAAGATTAATTTATTAATGTCAAGGAAATTTCTTAATCAAGGAAAGAAAAGCGCCATGGTCAAAAGTTTGGGCCTGAGTACAAAATCATAAGGAAAAATTAAGAGATAATGAATCAAAGGGGAGAGTGGTTGGTGAAATTTTCTTGACTAAGATATCATGGCTGATTTTTAGAAATAAAAATGAAGAGGAATGATCTAAATGTCATTCCAAATTTAATATTTGAAAGATGAAAGATAAACTAATGAAAATAAAGAACTTGGTACATAAGAAGAAACATATTAAGTAGAAAAATGATAATATAGATGGTACTAACCAAGTGAGAATTGATTAGACAAATTCATCTAATTGAGAAATCAATACCAATACCAAATTTGAGGAAAATTGCAACCTTGAAAGTTAAATAAAAGACATAATTCATTGGCAAATCCTAGTTAATAAATTGAACAAAAATTCAAAAGTAGAAAAGAACGAGCTGAAGTGTTAAACCAATTTAAAAGTGATTTTCACATTTCAAAACAGATTAATCAAAGAAGAGAAAAAAAAGTCTTAATTTAGTAGTTGATACCAATTACAAAAATGACCATTTTTTAAAGATTATAATAAGTTGATCCAAAACTAAAAAATAATAAGAAAACTTGAAACAAAGTTTTTGAACCTGAATACAATACAAATCAAAGAAATAAACTAGTAGAAACTTCATGAATAAATTAAACTTCCCTCCCGTAGCTAATATTACTAAATAAAAAGCATATTAAGATGAAAACTAGAAATTAACTATAAAACCTAAAAGCAAATCCTCAAAATTATAAAACTTAACACATGTTAAAACCCCATGATAAGTAATATTACAAATATGTTAAAACATTGTGATAATGTTTTTCCAATGTCAAAATCTAACCTCTTACAATTGAATTAAGTTTTTTTTAACTTTCACTAAATCTCAAATCAAATTTGGTTTGGCTCTATGTGTTCTCGGCAGACCCTTCATTGATTATAGATTGTTGGTGTTCATGATTTTTGAGTATATGCTAGTTATCTTTGGGTGAGTTTGTTAGGGAATCTTGCACAATAGTTTTGATAGTTCTGGCCTTGGCCTCGATGGTTTTTTCTTTATGGAGTTTTTGGCTTTTAATGGCATCCGAGACATAGTTACCATCGATAAATCAATAATTTGATGAGTAAAATTGTATTGTCCATGATCACTCTATAAATCCATGTAAAATTGATTTTTGAGTAATGGAAAATACCTATGGAAAAAAATCATGTCCCAATGAGTATGTAATAATATCACTAATTAACATATAAATATGTTTAAAACATAGAATGGAAGAAGGAACCTCAATGCAACAAATCTCCACTTCATAGCAATTACATAGACTTTAAAACTTTATAAATGTTTTAAAAATTAGTTACATAGGATATTGTAATATGATTTTAGACTTTAAAACATTATAACTGTTTAAAAATTAGTTACATAGGATATTGTAATATGGTTTTAAAATATTACTCGGTAATTTTTAATATGCTCACGAAACACCTTATCCAAGTTACGAAACGGAGAGTGCTACTTTCCATGCAACTATATTAAGATGAGCTAAAAAATTGTACTTTAGAGTATTCATTTTGTAAGATTTAACTTAGCTCCTTCTTTTATCTCCATTGAGAAAATAAATATGTTCGATAAAAGACGCGAGGAGAATATCATCCAAAAACATGCGACAATGAATTTTTGTTATTTCTCACGAGACAATGGACTAACAAAAACCTTTTTGTACTTTCCAAATTGACCTTCAACAAACAAATGGTCTTATACATTTATGTGCAATTCGTACTAAGGGAACTTTTAATTTTTTGTCCAAGTTCAGTTCATAATTTTTTGTCCATCCCACAAAAGAAAAAGAGATTGACACAAGTTCAGTTCATAATTTTTTGTCCATCCCACAAAAGAAAAAGAGATTGACACAAGTTCAGTTCATTATAACACATTGACTTTATTATTTGTCTTGCATGCCATAGAAGACGACAAAATGGGGAAATAAGAATATACAAAAGCAGTACTTGCCAATAAATGGGTACGTTACATGATGACACTATAGATGGTTTCACTTAAATTCATAACGCAGTGTACCATTTCCTTAATTGTGCTAAAGTATGGTCTCCACTCAAAACTAGCAATAAAAGAGATTACGGAATTTGAAAAGAACACAGTGACATCGATGTTTAAAATTTTATGGTGAATAATAAGTGTGGAAACCATAGTATTTAGGGTTAACTTAATTGGTTGTGTTTATGCTGCTAAAATATCTCGCTAATAGGAAGTCAAGGAGTCAATATTTCTCATTGTCTTTAAGGTAAGATTTCACTAATAAGTTCACAAGATGTGATCCTCCGAGTGTATATTTTCTTTGAAGAAAATAAAATTGCTGAAAGAATAAGTAACCAAAACACTTAGTTCTTAGAGAGAAAGAAGAGAAAAATGTATAAATATTTCGATATTTATCTATCCATTTACAATATATTAAATATCAAGATATATTTAGTCCTATTTTAAATTATATAAACAATTAACAATTTAAAGATGTTAAATTACTAACCAAATCATTAGTTTTAACTTTGTGATTTAATTATGATAATCTGAAGTAGAATTCATATTTTTTGTTTCTTTTTTTGGTGAGATAAATAATTTGTATTGCTTGAAAACAAAGAGTGCGTTTTAAGTCATTGAAATTTTACTTGCATGGTCGCTGGGAACACCAAACCGAACATAGAATTTTAGTCTTTTCAAAAGCGTAGAAGACAAGCTTTTTCCTGTAATTTCAAAAACCAAAAAACATATGCTAGAAGCAAGACCTCTACGACCCTTTTCCAACTAAGAATAAACAACTGAAACATAGAGAGATATGGACAAGAAACAAGTAGACAACTAAGAGGATTTACCTATATACGTGGCTTCAATTGGTATAGGATCCTTGTTGCTACCTACAAAGTAGCCTGATTCAGGAGGAATGCCTATATGTTTCTTGATGCATCCCATCCTATGCTATAATTATCTCATTTGTGCTACATGTGAACAAAAGAGAGGAGAATTTCCTCTCTGCTCTCAAATATGTCCAGAAAGATGCTACCAAGAATGAACTTGATGTGTCAATATATGTCCACCATGTACATGTATTGATTAAAATGAATTTGAGTGTTTCTAACACCAAGAATGGAGTCAAAAACTTCTACTAATACTTCAGTGTTTATGAGGATGTGTCTATAGTATGCTAATTCTCACTCAACTTTGGCAATTCCTCTTAAATAGATTGAGGAGTAAGTTCATTGAACTATACAATAGAAATTTCATCCCTCACTTAAAAACAAGTTCATCCTCATTTTTGGTAATATGTTTCCCCATACCCGTCCTAAGCCCTCTAATGTCGCATACTAATATGAACCTAGTGGAGGATAGGGGTTCCCTAGACTCAGGGAAGATATCTGAGAGAAAAAGAGACTTGTGAGAAGTGTGGACCCGAGGGGAAACTTCATCTAGCAAAAAAATATAGGGAGCCATATCTAGGGACCATAGAATGAGAATCTAGAGATGAGAAAGGGACTCACGAACATGAAGGAGACCACTCCCCTCTCATTTACCGCTAACACTAGCTAATACCAAACCAAGGATTACAAATAATTTAATCGAATGCATAGAGAGAGTGTATTTGAACCTAAACTAACTACCACCAAGAATTCTTGCATGTAGAAAGTAGGACTAGATGATATGTCCCTACTACTTCAGAGTCCGACTTCAAGAAATTATTTCCAAGCTCAACCAAATAATGAAAAGAAAACCCACATTAATTTGTTGTAGGAATTAGAGGCAAGTGGAGTGAGCGAAACAACAAAAATAAAATGAATCTAAAAATAATAGGCTACCAATCTATGTTAGAGGAAAAATCACCACCCATGTAGAAAGAAAAAATAGAACACCTCTATCATGAGAAAATTTATGATTCCTCAATCTCATGCCAATGTGCTAAAGCATGAGATGAAGCGAAGAGTTAACGGCTAATAATTACAATTATGATAACTAAATTATATTTTTTTGTGGAGCTTACCAACTTTAAAACCATAGAATGTCCCTTTCATGACCCACTATAGAGAGACAAGGTTGCCAGGAGGGAGGAGTCCCTCTGGGGATGTGAAATCCTTTTTGTTTGTTTGAGAATCCATCAAATGTTATTTTTAGTAGATAATGGATGCTCCCTGTTAGTCACATGATAATGGGATGGATGAATCCCATGTGAACCCTAAATTTTATCACCAAAACGATCAATGAGGTGTGTCGACACATCCCTAGGCATGAGTCCTAGTGGAAAAACAACAACCATGCCACCCACACTCTCTTGAACTAAGCACCCCATCTAGGAAGTTCAAGACTTCCTGAGCCAATGTGCAACAATCTTGATTAAGGGAAGAGTCTAAAAAATATTTCCAAGGGAAATTGATGAAATAGATTGATGTGACGCCTCTTTAATTAGATTGCTTTCCCACACTTTCGATTTTAGTTCTTAGGATGTGAGTAGGGATGATCACATGAATGGATGGTAGGAGTGAAGAAAATGAAATGAGAATACCTTGAAGTCTCTAGCTATAGGATGCTTTGTTTACCAATGTGTCATTTAGGATATTGCAGATCATATTTATGTTACGTTGTTACTAGAAGTTTGCAAAGAACTTGGGTTTGAGCGGTCAACAATCCCTATTCCAAGGATTTTAGTTTTTCTAAATTTTTTTTTTGAATCCTATGGGACTTGTAATATTATGAATACAATATACCAATTGATATCTAAAGGTACCCATAAAATTCCATGGAAGCTCTATCAAAATTGAGCTTTGAAGGAATTAGATAATACTTTTGTAACATACCTCCACACACACCAAAAAAAAAAACACTACATCACTATAAATAACAATTGAGGCAATACTTATAACTACCTTTTACTCATCATCTTTTATTCTTCCTAGCTGAACAGGATTAAGTACTTTGCTTCATTCACTATTACACTAATTCAAAACAATTGAGGAGTGTCACAATATTTCTTAACGTGCTAAATGACCCCTATAAATATATAATGGTTTTAATCTTTCCTTACAGTAGTGGTTGTAATGTTTTCAACTATAAATGATGTTAAATTGTCCACCTCATTATCACATAATCCTTTTTAGATTAGTAACCTTACCTCATAAATATTGTCGTATTCCTATATACATAGGCACATTAAGTCTTAGTCTTAATAAGACTACTAGGGTAATTGTACCCTCCAACATAGTTATTGGGCTTTAGATTGTTTATATACATAGTTGTTGAATCAGGTATAAATTCATATATAGCACTAGCTCTTCTATTTATTTTCTTATATTATATGTATCCATTGCCAGATAATATCATTTAACCTTATATGTTTTATATGAAGTATGTTGTGGTCCATTCATTAGACATGGCATTGCCATGGATAGGCCATCCATATTATTACTCTTAGGTCTTCACGTGGTGTTCACGTTGATTATTTGGATTGCCTACCATCAACGGTTGGTTTATTTTTCAAATATCATGGTCAGAAGATTTTCAAGTTTTTCCATAGGGTAAGAAAACCATGGTAACAATTTGTTCGACTCATTTCTTGGGGCACTATGCAGCTAGAGTTCCACTTTGTTTTGAAAGGTGTCCATTTTTTCTCAAGCCATATGGATCGAATTAAACCTGTGGATTCCATATTGGTAAGGGAGAATTTCCCCTATGTGATAAGGCTACGTTTAACCTAGTAGATCAAATCATGATCTACCGAAATTTAAGTGTGTGATTGTGAAAAGATATGAAAACATCTAGCCCTTATTCCTTCCTACAAAAGCAACCACATTCCACACTCATACAAGATGATGCAAAATAAGGGTTTCAAGGTTGGTACCAGGCACTCTCGTAGATTAGTGATGTTTGTTGGGCCTGATGTAGAATAAAATCTCTCCTACTCAAATATCTCACTTCCTCTTGCAATAAGACAAGAACCCAAACACATACACCACGAAACAAACCCTCAATAGCCTTCTCCAAAGGGCTTTTCATGTCTAAAATCAACATGAACAAGCATAAACCATGATTAGATCATATATATATTAAAGGAACATTTTTATATTAATTAATGAATAGTAATACAAATAATGTATACCTCATATCAATAATATCCTCTCATGCAACTTGAAACTTGGCTTCCTTCCCCCAATATAAGAGAGCTTCCATGCTATAACATGGATCCTTGTTACTACCCTATCTCCTCTTAGTGATATTATATAGGGTGATTATATCCTCTCGAAGAATGTATCTAGACACTTATTTTCTTGAGAAAATACAAAAATTATACAATAATGCATTGCTAGCCAACTCATACACAAGTGGGTCAACTTAATCTTCTTGGGAATGACAAACTGTTAGGCCCCTATACTACTAGTGTAACCCCTTATTGTTATTAGTACAACCCACTTATTATATTGATGTACCCATGTAGTGCCGAAATTGTTACTATTGTGCCCCATAGAAGCCCACTATTGTTATTATTGTGCCCTTACATTATTATTGTTATGTCGACTCTGATTATGTTATGACCCCTTAGACTCCCATATATAGAAAGGAGGTATTTTCATTTGTATCATCCAAGAATTTTTCATTTATGTAATGTAAAGGAGGTTGCCCCCTCAAAGAGGCTGAATTTGAAGGTGTTGATCTATCTTTTCTATCTTTTTCTTGAGCTGGTTTCATAACATTTGGTATCAGAGGTTTGGATTCTAGGGTTTCGCTACTCCAAATAGGTCATCATGGCATTTTCACTATAACATTTTTAATGCGACATTTCAGAAGATTAAAAAAAAACCCATTTGAGAAAAAGTCGCACCAAACCTCAGGTCTGAATTTCAGATCTTTTCATGCTATATTTGCGGAGATATGATCTGAGGAAGTTGGTCTTTTTGCAGACTCCTAAATTACATTCCAAACAGGTGACCTGGGGAAAATCATCATAACTTTCTCTCTGAGCATCGGATTGAAATTTCGTAAGAAGGTACAGAAAGAGGACAGACTTTTGTTTCTTGTATATATTTTTTAGAGCCAAAGGTCAGAACAGTGACTCGTAGCACGTCATACAAGTTAGCTCTATTGAACTAGTCTATAATCAGGTCATCTTGGGATATTGTGCATAACTCTTCCTTGGAGAATCCAATTTGGATCAGACTGGTGGCATTGGAAAGAGGACACAGAGGGCTACTACAGGTGGTAATTTAAAAACTTAAAGACACGAAAGTACAGAGTTACAGTCATTTCAAGATCGAGCTCCTAAAATCAAGAAAAAGAAAGATGAAGAAGTTTGATGGCAAGGATTCGGTAAATTGGATACGTCAGATGGAGCAATATTTTGATCTACATGGTGTACCATTGTTACAAAAGGTATGTATTGCATCTTCATATTTAGAACCAGATCAATTTTTATGGTATTAAGGGCTTTGTTCTCATAAACAACTTGTTACGTGGTCAATTTTCATGGAGGAAATGATAACACATTATGAGGATACAAAGAGCAACACCTTCTTTAGAGCAACACCACAACAATTGGAAAGAGTGAAAGGGCTTTGTGACATAGTGGAAAGAAAAATTATGGAAACCAGGAAGCATACCCCTCACAACTATAAATATGGAAGTGTTGTTTCTCCTAGTCTTCCACAACCTACAAGGGTTACACCACAACAATTGAAAGAAAAAAGAGAAAAAGGGCTTTGTTACAATTGTGATAGAAAATGCACTAAAGGTCATAAGTGTGCTGAGAAGAAATTATTTTACATAGAATATGGAGAGGAGGAAGAAAAGGATCAAGAAACATCAAAAGAAGAAGATACGCGAGGACCCCACCCCAAAGAAAGAAGAAATGAATCAGACCATATCTTGTAATTCATTGGTCGAAATTACCACTCCTCAAACTATCAAGATAGAAGGACATATCAAGAAGAAAAATGTTCAAGAAGTCAAAGATCACATCGAGAATCAAGAAATGAATCTGACCATATCTTGTAAAGGATTGGAAGAAATTACCACTCCTCAAACTCTAGATATAGAAGGGCATATCAAGAAGAAAAAGGTTCAAGCAGTGAAAGATCACATCGAGCATCAACAACAAGTTCTCCAACTTTTAAAGGATAATGCCACTTCGGTGCAAAATCAAATGAAACAACATGTAGATCAACATCGCACTGAAAAATGTTTTGATGTAGGTGATTGGGTATTTTTACTACTACATCTCAAGCAAGGTATTTATGAGAAGGAAATGTTGGAAATACTACATGCACTTAAAAAATGGCGACCTTACCGAATGGGAAGACTCTTCAAGGATGAGGATGTGGAAGCATTGTTTTGTGCTATTTCTATTATCCAACCAGATTGGATAAATGAAGCAAGGGATGAATGGAAGAAGGACGAAGAAGTATGGCCACTTATTCAAAAGTTGCAAAAGATCCCAATTCAAACAATATTGCCAGAAATTGAAGAGGAAGGAAAAATCATAGTGGAACTTGGAGCAGTCACAGAAACAAGAACCTGACAGCTACGAAATCGATCAATTTTCGAGTATCTCATCAAGTGGAAGTCCTTACCCGGTGAAGATTCCACATGGGAGGACAAGAATTTTATACAGAAGCATCAAGAACTACTCAAGCGTTGAGGACAATGGTTTTCGAAGGAGAGGGGCATGTTAGGCCCCTATACTACTAGTGTAACCCCTTATTGTTTTTAGTACAACCCACTTATTATATTGATGTACCCATGTAGTGCCCCATATTGTTACTATTGTGCCCCATAGAAGCCCACTATTGTTATTATTGTGCCCTTACATTATTATTGTTATGTCGGCTCTAATTATGTTATGACTCCTTAGACTCCTATATATCGAAAGGAGGTCTTTTCATTTGTATCATACAAGAATTGTTCATTTATGTAATGTAAAGGAGGTTTCGCCCTCGAAGAGGCTGAATTTTAAGGCGTTGATCTATCTTTTCTATCTTTTCTAGAAGTTTCTTCACAATTATGAGGTTTTTCCTAATTATCTCAATTATGAAATAATTGTTCTCTCATAACTATAAAATTTTGATAAAATATTTATGGGAAATTACTCAATTATGTATTTCCACCCTTTTAACATGGAATACATCTCACATAAGAAAAAGAAAAGGTGAAAGGGGATGCATTCTAGCCAACAACTAAGATAAGTAAAACATGGGTTTTGGTCACTATAATGAAATGGAAAATACAGTTATAGCACATGCCCCCTAATGCATGAGTTAAAAAGGGGAAGCTAATAGCTGAAATGCATTACAAAAAACTCAAAGCTCAAAATGGGAGGAAGGAGCTAAGGCTTCAAAGCTGGATCAAAGAACTAAAATGTTGAAGTGTCATATTTGCTGATATAATCCTCAAGGTGGGCATACCTATTCTTGTTCATGGAGAGAAAATTGGACGTGGCTTAAAAATACATTACAAATCCATGACATGAAATTATAAGACATGGCCACCAATAATACACAATGGATGCATGTGTTGTATCAAAAATATCATAACCACCAGAAAATACAATGTGGATCTATGTCACGACATACATAATTAGGACTATGGATGCATATGACTTTAGGTTCCCTACAATAGTCATGAAAATAAATAAACAATACATAGCTCTAATGCAACTTGGGAAGGGTTCCATATAATACTGATATGTCCTTAACCAAGGGCCTTCTACATGACCCTGATGGTACATATCTACATCATGCGAACAAATTTGTTGATGTTGAGCATGGTAGAAACCTTTTGATTACTGGTCAATGAGCTGTACCATTAAAAAACATGAGGGTACCCATCAATGACGAAAATGGACCCCAAGTTACCTAGTACATTCCACTAAGTGGTTAAATAGATGAGTTTATTTCAAACACTCGCAAAATTAACTGATCAAGAGTCAGTGAGGGCAACCCACTGTCAATTGTGAGGGAGGCTATTGCTAAGAATTATGAGCTCTAATTTATTATTAGTTCCTCTATCAAGCTCATAGAAAATGAGTTGAAGTCGATAAGATAAGATTCGTTGAAGGAGGGCATTGATGTATGCCCCATGAATTGACATGGAATAGACCAAGACATCATGTTAATGGATGAAGTAATGAGAATATGAAGTACAAGTGGCACAGGGGTGGCCAACACAAAAGGTCAACAAGGACTACATATGGTTGACATAGGCTAAGACTTCCCTTAAACGAATAATGCCACGACATAAAAGTGACTTAGGAGCATGAGTAATTAGCACCACGTGGTATCGTGCAACAACACAAGAGCCATTATGACATGCTCCATAGTGACTAGAAGAGTAACTCATCAAAGAATGTTATAGATTCATATGTATGGCACGGATCCTAGGAAAGATAAAAACCAACTATAAGATAATGACGTAGATAGGTTCCATGTTCAAGGGTGACATGACTCACACTACAATTATGACGAATAATAGGAATAATTGTTCCCTTCACATTTTCTCTTTTGAGTCTCCTTCATGGTTTAATGAGCATGAAAGAGGAGACAAGTGTGCTCAATATGTTCCTTTTTCTAATTTACAATGAGAACATAAAAGAGATAAAAGTAAACTCTCTCCTTCTCACAATTTAATGATATTTAAGAATGGAAAATATGTCACTTTTAAACTTTCAATTTACTTAACAAGTAGGAAAATATGGAAAGGGCTTGCCATTTTCATATAGGTTTTAAGAGCATGAAAATACAACAAAAGAAGCTCGGGGTTTTCATAAGTTTAACGAGTCATGAAAAGATGACCAAAATGAACTCGACATTTTCATAATTTAATGAGGATGAAAAAAAAAGGTAAAAGGATCTTGGTTCATTTCACGTTTTAACGAGCATGAGAAGAAAACAAAGGAAGCTTGTCCTAGAGGGACAAGGGGTATACTACTTCCAATATGGTGGAACATCTCAAATTATAAGAAGGAAAAGAGGCTAGAAAATAAGAATAATAATCACAATGGTTCCTCCAAGAAAGGGTAAAACCCCAAATAAAAGTGAATGATAGGGAAAGTAGATGGTGAAAATGGTAGTTAAACAAAACGAGGGGTCATCATGCAAAAGTACGCTAATAAAATGTAACGATCACAAGGGATAAATTTCTTGAATCCTCTAGGGGTAACACCAGAAAGTGATGAAGAAGAGGAGAATGTGGCTGATATTCAAAGTCGTGGTGGATCAGAGGAAAGATTCCAACAAGAGGATATTATAGAAACTACATGGACACCAACATTGAACATAGGTTCTAGTATACGACATCCATCATTAGGTAAGTTATACCGCCAAGTTACGATGTACATAAAAGAGAGGCTAATATCACAACTTCATGGGGTCAGACCTATGGCACAATGATGGAACTGACAGTCAATAATGAAATGGGAAGGGAAATATGTAACCTACTCCTGTATGTTATTTCAAGAGAAATGCACCTAAATTCCAATATATTTCGCAATTAAAATTTCCAATCTATCCTATAAAAACCATAAACAAATTTAGAACGATGGTTAATCCAAATAATGAAATAAATGAAACATGGATTAGTTAAAAGTATGACCATATATTTTTTTATTTTTTGGGTTTTTTGGCATATTGTACTAGAAAATTTCTCAGGTAACACACCAAACCAAAAAAAAATAAAAAAATCACACTCCTATGTAAAATATGTATAGGAGAAAGTCAATCTAGTAAGTCATGTAAAACTCTGTGTCCACTATCAAGAACATGCCAAGAATTCCCATACATGAACTCATGGAAGAGTGGATGTACCATATTACACAAAATGATGGGGGCATGCCATAGAAAGTTTAACAATCCAATTCCTAAAGGTTCATGATTCCAAGGATCACCTACAACCATAACATTATTATAAATAACCAAAGGACATAGAAGGTGAGTGGACTTGTGAGTTATTGCAAGTCCTTGACCAAGATGATCAAGACATAGGGGGTACAAGGCACTTATCTATAGGTTGAGATGAGTTGGAAAATTCACTAACAAGTTTAGCATTTTAAATCCATCTTGATTTAGTCCCTCGATGGCATTTCCAAGGAGGGTCAAGGAGATGCACGTTTGGTCAATTCAAGATTTTCATTGCCAATCTCTACCTCCTCTAATTCAAGAAGACTAGAAGAATCAAGATGCATAATCTCCCTAGGATAATCAATAGGTACATCCATGACCTCCAATATGACATGTTAAGGAGACGTTTCATCATCAAGGAAGTCACAAGGAAGAGGCGAAGTGACGGTCCATGTGGGAAAAGGATCCTATCCATATTCCATATTGGGATGGAGTTTCTGACCAATGTCAAGAGGTATTGACAAGACTACAAAAGAGGAAATCTCTTCCAAAAATGATAACACATGCTCACTATGTCAATATACGTCTATAAAATACGACACCTCCCAAGGTTCAAGAGATAGATGGGGTCCACAAGTGATAGAAGAAACCATGTGAATAAGAGAAGTGGTAGAGGAAGAGGGGATGTTTGGTGGGGGGTAAAGTAGAAACTCCCATCAAAGAGGAATTTTGAAATAGTCTACACTAACATGCTTCTATTTTTCATAGTTATCTCCAATGGAGGTTATAGTATTGCACATAGTGGTAATCTTGGTTGATGGTGTTATATGGAATTTTCACTTATGTGGACAAAATTAAATTCCCCAGATCTAGTGATGTGATCTAGAACAAAAATGAGAAAAAAAAAATTAATATTTTCCTTAAATAGATTGGAATATGAAAAAGACACCTACATGGAATTTGTAGTAATTCCTCTTCTTCTCTTCACTTGTAAGCTTCAATCCTAACTCGATGCTCTATAATTAGAACCTACAAAAATGACTTAAACAAGTAAAGGAACTACAATATCCACATAGCATAATCCAACAAATTTATTCAGTGTGTCAATGCGGCATTTAAATAGATGAGAATAAGGATAACAAATTGGAAAACATGATGCTTTTGTATTATTAAATAAAGGAGAGAGTTACGACCATATATAGAAGTTGACTTTGTAGATATATCCCAAATTGATGTGTCCTTCCTTTCCACAAAGAAAACATTCACATTCAACCCTAATGCATAAATGGATTGATTCCTTAAGCTTGAATTAGAAGCATGAGAGAACTAGAAATATCCAAAAGCCAACCTAATAATATCCAGAATCCAACCTAATAATCTCCAAAAGCCATCCCAAACTCTATGGGAGGCAGTAAATTTGTAGGGTGAAAGTGGTAGTTTAGGATTTACCAATCTAGGCTTGAGATCCACATATGAGGGAGGATAAGCTCAAAGGACAATATATGATGTCTCCAAGATAGGATTAGGTATAAATTTGAGATCTATGTCCATGGTAAATAGTTAAAACCACCTTAGAATATTCTAGAAGAAGAGGCTTTGAAAATATTTTTTTATTTTCCCAAATTTATAGAATCATTACACTTGTAGAAGGGAGAAACATGTGCTAATTACCGCAAAAGATCATGTATGTAGCTTCAACCCAATGCAAGTTAACATGCATTCAAGGTGTGTTGGGCCTAAAAACATGGTTTTTTAGCAGATAGACTGAGAAAATAGCACTTTTTGGACAAATTATGCTTAGGTATTTCCGAAGGGATTATGGAAAAGTCTTCAAGGATGCTGATTGATCCAATTTTTAGAACTATTGAATATATGTGACAAAAAATATCTCATAACAGATGATATGCAATAATCAATTTGATCGATCATAGCAATCTTTCCTTCATGGAGAAATCGGAGGACATGAAACACCAAAGACAAAAAGCACACATGGCATAAAACTAACTACCACCAAGGAGGACATCATAATGAAGGGAGTCTCGATAATTTTGACATCAACATAAGCATTTTTTCCCCTAACTCAACATAAAACTTCTAAACAACCCCATGAGTCATCTATCAAAGGCTTGTAGAGTAGTACTAGACTTAGTGAGTTCTAGTGACCCAAGAGATTTCTAGCATGATGCTGACATAATTCAAGTGGAAGGCCCTTCATCCACGGAAGTGTGATATATATCAAAATTAAAGACACACAACAATATTTGAAAGGTGATCGAATAGGATATTTTATGATGAGGAGAATGAACATCAAATATGATCATACTAGACTTGGATGTATCCACCCTTCTGATAGAAATCAATAAGGATTTGTGTTGCTAAGGGAATATTTGCAAAAACCTCTAGGGAGGAGATGGCACATGGTCCTTGGCCCACGTCCTCAAAAATACTATAGTCTTGGGAATTCCAGACATTGGGATTGTGTGTTAAATTTCAAACTTCACCCTTAGGTGGGTGACATACTAGATAGGATTATCTGATGTGAGAGGTCCAAGAAATTAAGTAAAGGTGGTTGAGTCCTTAGAAGCGAAACTTAACTAATGAAGGTCAAGGTATTTCACTCACATAGCCACGTTAACCTCTTCATAACACATAAGGATTTACATGTTGGTAGGAGCAGGATGAAATTATGTCCCCCCATTTCCCCCTTGTAGAGTTTGAGGAGTCTGTGCAAGAATTTTTTGTTATGGATGGGGAGGGAATGGATGCGTTAATATTGTTGGCTACTGGGAAGTAGCTGGTGGTGTAAGGAGATGATGGAATTCTTCCATACACAAGAACTCATGAGCTAAATTCTCACCATGACATATATTTCAAGGTAACATAGTCTTATGATGTCGTTCACTTCTGACCCCACCCTAGGTAGCTTGGTTTTGTTGATTTTCCTAAGTGAGTTTATTCTTTTTCTTATGTTACTTTTTCCTTTTTCGTCGTAGTTTTTCAGTATCCTTAGGCAATTTGGAATTCACTGTAAGAACCTTAGTGGTCTACTCAGAAGAAGTCGGTGCTTTTTGAGAGCCAAGGGAAATTTTTAGCACTTTAGAAGTGAGCATCATTTCCGCGAGGTGAGGAGATAACTAGCTCACAGTGTCAAAGGATATAGGACAAATCACTCCATCAGTGCATGGTCATGGTTTGGATTGTTATGGGTTTTTTTGAGGGTGAGGATCATTGGGAAGGATATTGTATAATGTGATCACCTGAGAATAAGTTAGATTAAGGTGTTCAACACGTAAAATATCTTGCTCCTTAGTGGTTGCCCCAATCATAACAACGTCTTAGGAAATCTGAGGTTGAAGGGATTGGGTGAACTAGTCTCTAATAACTTCATCTAGGAGTATAATTGATAGAAGCCTCTTATGTCTTTGCTACTCATGAATATTATTTGAAATGTGGGTGGAATCATCTTGTTAGAAATTGGACAAAGAACCAGTCCCGAGATCCTTCCTTATAGGTGATTGAAAATTATTTAGGAACATCCTAGCCAAGGAAGAAAAGGTGTTATAGGATACACAAATGATTTATATGTATCATTTAGTGGCATCCCCTATCATGACAAGCATGAAAATTCTCAACTTCGCAGAATCATCCACCAAAGAATTAGATGAACACCATATATGGAAGGTGGTGATATGTATCAAAGGATTTTCTTGAGGTTTCACTTGAAACTTATGAATATCAAATGGTGACTTCGCTAGCATAGGTTTCCACATAGGATCATGATGGATGCACTTATTGGTTAATTTTTCTAGATGAAGTAAATCGAGAGGTGTGAGAAAAGGAATTTGTAACTAACCATATCAATCATAAGGGTCCTAACCCCCACACACATGATAAGGTCCTCCCATCATGTAAGAAAAGGAAAAAGTATTAGGACCAGCGTTGTAGTTCATCTGAATATTTACATATCATGGGTCAGTATAAGAGGTTTAATGATTATGCCCTGGAAAGAAACTACCGCCAGAAATAAAGGACCCCTATAGACTTCGATGCCCATAGGGTTGTACCCAACACTAGAGAAACAACTTCCTTGTGTAGAAGCATTGGCAGAAATATGTGAAATCATAGGGATAGGAGTGCTAATGGGGACACTATCCCCCCAAAGAAATAAGAATCTTCAAGGAAAGGTGTCCTTACAAACATATAACTTGACCTAGGTTAGGAAGTGCTTCCATAAGTGAAGTTTCCCCCGGGTTGACTAGAGGAAATTAATGATCCTCCCGTAATGGGACCCTCCTATCATGTGTCAAAAAGTTAAGAATCTCATCCCCAAGTTAGGAATCATAGTTTAAGATGAGCGAGGACTAAATATCCCAACTCCCATGGGTTGACTATAGCTTGGTCCTGCTCCAAACGCGAAGCTAGATAATGATAAAGGCACATATAAAGATTGAAAACATGATAAGGCCATAAACATGATTAATGGAATACCGTAAGAAAAAGTGAGAGGTGTATAGCCCACCAAACTAAGTGGTAGTAAGGATGACATGGAAGTAGAAACTATTGCTTCATAAGATAATGTGGGACCCACCCCCTCTGTAGAAGAAGAAATGTTTTCACTAGCAACGTAAGGAATTTGAATGTAATAAGGCTCAATATCTTGAAGTCACAACTGCACTAAAACTAGGTCAAGAGGGTTAGTTAAAGGTGGACTAAAATATTGTAAGGGAATTTTGTTGACTACCTTAACAGTAGCATAGTTTTCCTCCATAGGACTAAGCTTTTCCCCCAGCTTGAGTATGGTCTGAGTCTTCTAATGTTAATATTTCATACCCCTATGAGTTGGTAGACCCTCCTCTTAAGGACGAAGGCCTAAAAGTCTACTGGAATGACACTTACTTCATTCAACCATGGTGACTATATATTTATTATCAAATTATGTCCGTGAGAAACCTCTATGGCCAAACTATGACTTGGCCCAAACATCACACTGTAAAAGAATCCCTAAAGTAAGTAGACACAAACTAAGAAATAGAAGGGGGATCTTCCTATTGTTAAGGCCTACTATATTAGGGCACAAGTTAACAATTAAGATGTGATTTGGATAGCTATGATAGGGACCTACTGAAAGACCCTTTTAAACCTCATCCAATTACCCTTATTATCCATGGGTCACCCCCAAGTAGGGTTGAGTGAGTGTGCCTAAAATCTACCCTAGATAGAGAGGGGATGCACCCCTCCCTGTCACCTTGTGTAAGTGATCCTAAATAAAGGCCACTATGGTTACCACCAACAATCACATGTCTTGGGGGGGTATTCATCAACCAAATTCATGTTCACAGGTAGGAAAATAAAGTTTGAAACACCCTCGAGATATCCCTAAAGTCAAAGTGTACTCCTATTAAGTGGCCCATAAGTGTTGCAACAAAAATGCTAATAACATCGTCTACAATACATGTAAATTCCGCAATTTGCACCAGTGAGTCCAATGAACTAGGTTATGTCACTCTTCTAGCCCCAAGTGTGATCTCGTCATTGGGCTTGTGTTAGAAGGGCTTACGAGACTGTGCCACTGAAAATGGTTTTATCCCCCATACCTCAATATGCTAAGTTTTTTTCGTGACCTTGGAGTGTTTTATTTCACACTCCTAGTCCAAGGCCCTATCCTAAAATAATGTCGGAGTACTACCAAGGAAAATAAAATACGAGTCTAATTAATTTTATTAAAGCTTTAATTTTATGAGGTTGTTGTCTACTTAATAGGGAAATGGCATGAAACTAAAATGGTGTGATAGACTCTTGTTAGTAACATCCTAATGCAGCTATATGACAATGCACAATTCACTTTTCAATTAGATGAAAGCTAACTACAAGAGGGTAAATAGTATTTTCTTTTTTAGTTTAAAAAATTTCTACAAAAAATCTCAATAAATTTTTAATGAAATTAAGTGATTTTATAGTAACACAGGGCCAAGAAAATAATCCAATGAAATCACTCAAAAGAGCTAAAGGAAGCTGCCCAAGCAAGAACACAAGACACACAAAAGCTGAAGGCTTGAGATTTTGCGAACAAAAGAGCTCAAACACATGTAAAGGAAAACAAATGATGAGAAAAAGGATGATGCAAATTAAGTAGGGTTATAGCTAAATGTATAAGAGAACAATGATATATAAAGGGTCAAAAATCTAAACCCTATCTCAAGGGAAAATGAGGAAGGAATGTGTTTAAACAAATAATTCCAAATCCAATTCAAAGAACATACCGAACTCACTGAAACGAACTTTTCTAGCGACGATTTGTGCAACCAAAACCAATTGAAGACTAAACACCACCAAATGTAAGAAAAATCAAGCGAAATAATTACTCGAATTGGATGAGAAACTCAACAAAGAGTAAACAAAAAAAGGTAAACTATCAAACAATAACTATAAGCTCAAAATTGGAACTCTAGAAAAATAAATCCCCCCAAAAAAATGAAAAAATAGCCTAAAAAGAAAAAGTGTTGATACCGATATATATATATATATATATATATATATATATATATATATATAACAAATTGCGAGGTAAATTTATAACATTTTCTAAAGTGAAAACAAAAAGCGTTAATGCTAGAATAACATCTTTTCATTTCAAGGAAAATTTTCAACATTTTTTAATAATGATGTTAAATATAAAATATCATGACTCCAAAAAATCTTAAAATTTCAATGATTTTTACACATGACATTAAAGATAAAATATCACATCTCTAAAAGCATTAAAATTCCAACTATTTTCAAAATGTAACTATTCTGAGAATCTTTAAAATTCCAACAATTTACAACCAATGTGTTAAAAAAAAAAACTTATAACTCTTTTCAACCATAGCATTAAATATATAATGTCATGACTTAGAAAAACATTAAAATTTTGACCATTTTTCAACCAAGAAATTAAAACCAAAGATCATGACCACAAAAGACCTTTGTTTTCAACATATTTCAACTATGACATTAAGAAAAAAATTATGACTAAAAAACTCTAAAAATAAGCACATGAATGAAAAAGTCATTAAACGAAGAGTAATGTCTATTTTAAATGCTGAAAGTATAGCCATTTTAAAATATTAGTCTAAGCCAACATAACGTATTGCAACAAAAATATAAAAACAAACCAACAAATTGACACACAATGTAGATGCACTGGACCCATTGTAATGAAAGCGTAAAGACCAATCGTGAAATTTACAAATTGACTTGTAATGGGATCGGGTTGCTAGTCAAGGATTGACATGGACCGTGTAAAAGAAAAATAAAAAAATTATATATATATATATATATATATATATGAAAAACCCAAAATGAAACAAAAATGAAAACAAAAACAAAAGAAAAAATCTAAAAAAATAATAGAAAGTAAATATAAATATATATTAAAATATAAAAAAATTAAAATACATGAGTAAAAAAATCAAATATAAAAACACAAAAAATACACTTGGAAAAATTGTTAAAAAAACAAAAAAACAAAATTACCATAAATATATATTAAAAAACAAGAAATATTTTAAAAAACATAATTGAAAAAATCATAAAATAAAAACAAATAAATAATTGGATGGTGAAAAAGAAAGCATTAAAACAAATAAATAAATAAAACACTAAAGTAAAATTAAAAACATTAAAAAATAATAAAATATATTAAAAAACAGTTAAAAAAACATTTAAAATAGAAAAACATTAAAAGAAATAAATTGAAAAAAAAATTAAGATAAAAATAAAAAACATTAAAAACAATAAGAAAATTTAATAAAAATGTTTAAATACAATTTTAAAAAAATGACAAAAATAAACATCTAAAAACCTAGGCCCCACGAGCCTTGGGTAGGGCAAGAGGGGTTTTCTGAATTGCCTAATTATTAAATTTTTTTTTTATAATATTTTTTTAATGGTTTTTGATGTGTTTTTCTTTGTTTTTATTTTTATGTATTTTTCAAAAAAATAATTTTTTTGCTTTTATTTTTTCCAAAAAAATGTTTTTATTTTTTTTGTTTCTTTTCTTTTTAAATGTTTTTATCAATTTTCATGTTTTTTTTAATTTAATTGTATTTTTTTCCTTAAGATTTTGTTTAAATTTTTTAATTTTTTTTTTTTAAATTATATGTTTTACTTTTTCTTCCTTTTTTTGTATTTTTATTTAAAGTTTTGTGTTAATCTTTTTTTTCAAAAAAAATTTCAAAAGTTATTGTCTTTTAATATAAAATTAATAAAAATTTCATAAAATTTGTTATTTTTCCAATTTTTTTTCTTCAAAATTTTCATACATGAATGACTTACTTAACGCAATTGAATCCCAAAAATGATATCAAATATAATGTACTGCGTAAACCCCCTATACTTAAATTCAAAAAGAGTGAAGGGATCTCTACTTGAGTGGTTCATGAGGCACAATACTTGCTAAGGTTTTGCAAATGGGGTAGCAAGCTAAGTGGGTTTGATTGTGGGGAAAACTCCACAGTTAAGCGCGCTTGAGCCAGAGGCGATCTGGGATGGGTGACCTCCTGGGAAGTCCTGGTTACCAGGTGCAAGCCCTGGAAGTGATGATTTGATGCTATGTGATTTATTTCACCAATTTCAATCTCACTTCTTCACCCCTGTGAGCATCACTCGATGAAATGAGTGCTAAGTGAAATATTCAAATCATGAGAAATTAGTCACTTACAACTACCTCTCATGGAAATGGTCGTACATGAATGAATTACTTAATACAATTGAATCCCAAAAATGATATCGAATATAATGCACTGCGTAAACCCCATATACTTAAATTCAAAAAGTGTGAAGGGATCTCTACTTGAATGGTTCATGAGGCACAATACCTGTTAAGGTTTTGCAAATGGGGTAGCAAGCTAAGTGGGCTTGACTGTGGGGAAAACTCCACAGTTAAGCGCACTTGAGCCAGAGGTGATCTGGGATGGGTGACCTCCGGGGAAGTCTTGGTTACCGGGCGCAAGCCTTGGAAGTGATGATTGACGCTATGTGATTTATTTCACTAGTTTCAATCCCACTTCTTCACCCGATGCAATGAGTGCTAAGTGAACTATTCAAATCATGAGAAATTAGTCACTTACAACTACCTCTCATGGAAATGGTCATAGATGATTGACTTACTTAACGTAGTTGAATCCCAAAAATGATATCAAATATAATGCACTGCATAAACCCCCTATACTTAAATTTTGTTTTTACCAAGTCTTTTTTAACACTTGAAATACTTTTTTTTTAATAATAACTATATATAATACATATATATATATATCAAATTTCAAAATATTTTGTATCTCTACATTTTCCTTGCACATTTCTATTACATCCCCTTCTAAACCATAAGGAAACTAGTTATTGAAACATAAAAACTCACTCGGAGGAATGGAGAATTTTCTTTTTTTAAAGAAATAATTACTTTTTTCTTCTCAGTTTTTATAATTCATATTCTTACTGCTTCTTTTTGTTTCTTAATCATATCAATAGTTTTTTCTTATGATAAGATTATAAAACAATTCCACAATGTATGAATTAGTCTTTTCATTTACAGCCTTTACAACTCGACATCCATATTCCTCTTACTGCTTCTTTTTGTTTCTTAATCATATCAATAGTTTTTTCTTATGATAAGATTATAAAACAATTACTCGACATCCATGTTCCTCCTAGCTTTCACATTATAGATTATACGATGACCACCAGAGCGGATAGAACTACCGACATTCCGATTTGATGCTTGCTACAACCGCATCATGGTCATATATTCACAACTCAGTGTAGAGTCACGACTTGTAGATTATATATGTGTTAACACAAGGTTTCACGTTACTCATTTCTTACTGCTTCTTTTTGTTTTTTAATCATATCAATAGTTTTTTCTTATGATAAGATTATAAAACAATTCCACAATGTATGAATTAGTCTTTTCATTTACAGCCTTTACAACTCGACATCCATATTCCTCTTACTGCTTCTTTTTGTTTCTTAATCATATCAATATTTTTTTCTTATGATAAGATTATAAAACAATTACTCGACATCCATGTTCCTCCTAGCTTTCACATTATAGATTATACGATGACCACCAGAGCGGATAGAACTACCGACATTTCCGATTTGATGCTTGCTACAACCGCATCATGGTCATATATTGTCTTGGATGCACCGAGCATAGGTAAATGTTTCTTTTAACGAATGTTGTATTCATGCTATAAAGTTTCATATTTCTAGATCTCTCGATCTAATGGTTGGAAACTCCATTCTTATCAATGGGACGTATTTCCTTCCACATGGAGTTCGACTTGCTGGCACCTTCAATGCTCTAGTTTTAATCGCTGCTACAGATGTTTTAGATTACTTGGCAAGGGGTTAGGGTAACTACCCTAGCCAACGCTGCTGGCACCGTTCATTTACACCCGTTGCGATGGCAGCATAGGTCTCTACTCCAAGCTTCAACCCTACCATAACTTGCTTTGTTTCAGGCTATTGCATGTCTATTGTTTTATAAATGTACTTCTTTAGGGTTGTAGTCAAAGAACAACAATAAGTTTCCAACGATAGTACAGTGGTAAGACTTATCGTCTTGATGCTCTAGCTTATGTTTTTTAATGAGCATATTTTGTCCTCCATTGTCTTACCTACCGAAGTCTCTTAATATTTCTGGGATGAAATTGACAGGTTTTTCGGTCCTTCTTCCAAAGAAAGTATTATAGCCCTTGGATAAGTTCCATGGTTATTACTGATATTGCATTTGTATGGGGTGGTTTTGAGTAACCCCAAGAGTCATTTGCAATGTAATTTGGCTTGGCTTAATTTAAATTTCAGTTTTGTTTTGAGGATAATCCATGGTAGATTGTTCGAAACATTGATTCAAAATCAAGATATGATTATTCCAAAGTACATTTTTGAATAAAATAACTTCTTATTTTCTGGCTGCAGCACACAATTTTCGTCGAATATTCAGGTAAAAACTCTAGTCATTCATCATTTAAAAGAAATTTCGCTTTGTAGTGCGGAGATGAGGGTTTTTCCTCCTAATCAAAATGAAATTTCGCTTTGTAGTGCGTAGGTGAGGGTTTTTCCTCCTAACCAAAATTCATTTCTGTTGGACCGATACATCGGAAAAATGGTTTTCATAAAAGATAGAAGGGTTCCAGGACTTCTGGTTAGCTTCACCACTAACACAATCATGGCTCCCGGGTTTCTTCTTTCTTCTAAGTTTCTTTCCTCATACTACTAGGTTGGTTTGAGAAGGTACGTGGCTCTCGCACTGGTGTGGCAAGGTACCCTTTTAGTTTGCATATTCTTTTAGTTTTCATTGCCAACAGTGTAAGGAATTAGGGTGTGACCTTGACATTAGATAAAAGAAAAGGGTTTGAACCCAACTCTTTCTTCTCATCGGTACTTCTTAAATATTGGTTAATTGGGTTCTGCCATGGCTTACCATAGCCACTCATATTCTTTATTGTAACAGAAAAATAAGATGTATTGTTTTTTTTAATTATTATTCTCTTGACTATATCCCTACGTGGTCATGATTTGTTGTAAAAAAGATCAGAACAACAATATTTGTCAACACACCTGTGTGCATATTTGCTTGCCCCGAATTTTAAAATATTTTTGTAGAATTAATGAGGAGTTTTGGAAAATTCCTTGAAATATCTAGTTCTCAGGCTCCTGAGGGTTTTTATGTCTTTTGGAAAAGCTATCACAGTTTGTATTATATGGTTCCTAGTTTATATGTAGTTTATGGTAGCATGTAGAAATAATTGTGAATTTTTATGTAATATATAACTATACTACGATTGATCTATATTGGTGGGATATCGTTGATTTGTTTCCTTGAGATTAGAGAAATCTATAGCGATTTTTTTATTATTATAAAAATGTTATTCCCATCAAATTGGACCAGGGTTTTTGTCGTATGGATAATCTCTATTTCTAATGCTAGAAAAAGATATGTATATTCATTGGTAATACAACGAATTCACATATATTCCGAACCGTTCATGAATTTGGGCTCAGACTTCGATATTTCATTCATTTCTTTTACTATAGGTTTTGTATATACATTTAGATGCATGCAGTTAATGGGTTTCGAACTTTCTTGTTTACAAAATGAGTGTAACTTTTGTTTTCTCATCGTACAATGAGTTACTGTATTCCTCTGGAAATCTTTTAGTATGTTACAAAACTGTAAATACAACACTATTACTTCTCAATGGAATTTTCCTACTTATCCGTCCGTATATAGAAGCACAAATTTAGTGGTTGTTGTTTTTAGTGTAGTAATTTATGTGTAAAAAATAGAGCAGAGAGGCTATGGCAATATATGTACCGAGGAACACCTAGTCTTCTCTTAGGTTCTAATATTTTATCGTTCACGATTGGGATTTTTCCATCGTAGGATTCTTTCCCACAGATTACTCTCTAACCTGTACAATTTTCCTATTGTTCTTACAAAAAATACTAATGTGAATAATATATATATAAATATATATACATAAAAACGTCTCCAATAAACATTTACGGCAACATTTAAACCTTATCCATCACCTCCAATCAACACAGTTAATTAGTATAGTAGTTCTTTGTCATGTGGGTGTGCAATGCTTATTCTTTGCACATTCCCTAACTCTCTTGCAGAATGTACACTGTTGCAGAATGTACACTGTAAGTTTCCAACAATATTTCAAAACTATATTAGTCTTTTGCACAAAATCCTCTGCCCAAATACAAGTACATATTTTTATTTCCAACAAAATTTCAAAATTATATTAGTCTTTTGCACAAAATCCTCTGCCCAAATACAAGTACATATTTTTATGTACAACCTTCTCTGCAAAACACACATTGAGACCACATGATAATTTTTCCGTAAGAGAGCATATGTTCTCAAATACTTCTACCTTCAGAAATTTAACCTATACTTATCTGAGTCGTTTCTACTAATGTTTAAAAGCATCTATATCAAAAATTCAACCCAGCAGTCATTGGTCCCCCACGAACTATCCTCTTACTGTCAGGAAATATTTTACATAAATTGTTCAGATTTGCACCTCTTGGACCCTTACCAACGTCCTCCTAATTTTTGTAGGTTTTGAACACTTAAACATGTCCTGCTAATTAACATGTCCTGCTAATTATCCAGGTTGCAGGAGTCTTTCTCTCCCACTGACGTTTACTCAAGAATTGTTTTTATCTCCCACAATTCCTGTTCAGATAGGCTATGGAATTTATCTCTAGCCAAGAAAACATTTAGTGGTGTGTTAATCTGTCTTTTTCTTTTATCTCTAACAATCAAAACATTTAGTTGTGTGTTAATCTGTATTTTTATTTTCTCCTTTTAAGAAATTGGCATAAGGAGGGTTTCTTTAGTTCTTTCCTTTATGGTGAAAACTCATTTCACTTGTCTTTTCTCCGTATAGTTAGAGGTTAATTCTCTCATGCTTGTGTTTACATTTTTATGACAGGATTACTATGCTAACATAATTTTTCTCTTCATTTTTTTTTTGAAAATAAAAATAAAATAATATTTTGTCACATGTCATTTGCCTCTCTTTTTTGTTTTACTTTACAACAAAAATTAAAAGAAGTCATGAATAGAGATACAAGGGTATTGTATCCCCCCTCCCCTTAAAAAGACACTATTCTCAATTTTTCTGATTCCATTCTTCTTTGGAATACCATAGGAAAAACATCCTTAGTTTCATCTTTCATTCTTTAAGTGGCCTTCTTAGCCCCAAAGTTCTTTGATTGCACTTTATTTAGAGAGATGGCTCAATTTGTGGAGTAAAACTTACTAGTTTTTTAATTCCACATTCCATTTACAAGATGTTCTCATCTATGGGAAACAAGGACTATGAATTGTTATTTATGTACCCAGCAAAGGGTTAGCCACATGTACCCAACAGGGGTCAAAAACATGTACCATGGCATGATAAAGGTTAGTAATCTGCACACAATAAGGGTTAACAACATCAATGTAAGAACATCAACAATAACAATAAATCTTTTTGTACTTACCCAATGGCTATTGCAAGTGCATTCTTCCAATATAAATTTCAAAAATGGAAATAAAAATTACATTTGCACTATTTACATAGCCACAATAACATCTTAGGAACTATTTACTTTTCTTGGTTTCTGTAATAAATCATAGCTAGTGCCTTCTGAGACTAGGTAGCATTACTATGCTTTTATCTTAATTTCAAATGTTGCAAATGCATAGGTCATGCATGAGTAAAATTTATGATACCTTATCTTTCATGTCATCTTCAAGGCCGCTATATTGTGGTATACTTTTTTTATGTGGTCTTAGATATGCCAATCTTGGGCTACATGGCATTCTCTTTTAGGACAAAACTAAGAGTCCACATTGCAACATTCCTTCAATTTTGGCCCCTTGTCATCCTCCATTGTAGGTTGATGAAGGAGATATGAAGTTTTCTTCTATGTACAACTATGGTGTTTCTTCACCTTGCACTTTATGCACATTGATTGACTCACACAATTTCTTTTATTATAATCATCATGATTAATTTAGGACATTTTCAATATTTCTAGGAATTAACAAAAAGGAAAAATACCTCAACTAGAAAAATATAGGTTTAGATATTTCTCTTCGTAGTAAAAGATGCACCACTCACCACAATATTTTTTATTTTCTACTAGGATGTTCCAAGTCATAAAATATTGCAATTCCACTTGGATGATCTAATGAATCCAATCAACGTTTACATATTTACCTTCCAACAGAAACTCAAATCTTTCATTTCCATTAACCAATTCTCTAGTGAGTCAACAACATCCATCTATAACCTCATACAAATCTAATGACCATTTTATCCATAATATCTAGTCCAATTAGGTATTGCTTCCACTTTTCAGGGTCCATTTTTTAAAATTAGTTGTTCAAAATTCCACATACATGTAGCACAATACAACAATCCACATATACACAAGTACAATGCATAAGTACAATGCATGCATATATAAACAAGACTCAACACTTTACACATTACCACATATTCGAGGAACCACACTATCTCTATTCACGTGCACACGGTCATACTCACCCTTTTCCTTTTTGATAATCACAATGTAATAGTCATGCTCAGTACACATTTATTTTTGTCAAAATATTCCTCTTTTCGTGTCATCCATAAGAAGTCCACTTTCTATTCCAACGATCCCTCACAAACATGTCAAACATAATGGCATTTTCATAGAAATATATTTATATATATATTCAACGTTATCATGTTTGCAATACTTACATAAATATGCAATTTAAGTTAGGGTTAAGACAACTCTCATTTATCATTTCATTGTCCATCATTTCCATGGACTCAACCAGCCTACTTGAATGTCACATTATTGTTTCCACTCTCAATTTTAGTCTTGATCAATTTCACCTTGCCCATGTTTGTGTAATGCCATCATTTTATAAATATTTTCACCATTATTTATGGTTTTCACTTTTCCATTTTTGGGTTACCGTAATACAATTATTACTATCATTTTTTTATAGTCTCAAAATGCTGCATTCTTTTTGTTCTTTAGTAAATTCCTATGTTATTCTATCTTGGCTTACCAACATTGTGTTATGTTTTTTTCTTATAAGAGTTTTAGTTGACAATTATTTTGTATCACACAATTACCGACTTTCACATGGTTCTTTTTCCTTGACAATGTCACCAGTCATGGTTTGTGCCATCATTTTTATATTATTCCTTTATCTAAAACTGAAAAAAAAAAGTTTACTACAAGGAATCAATCTCTTGCATTCCTTAATCATGAAGGTCACAAGAAGTTTTTTTTTAAGAAATTTTTTATCTTTTTTCCTAGATAAACATATGATTAATTATTCCACAATCTTATTTGTCTTGAAGAGCTACCAACTCATAATATCGATGGAAATTTATTCATCTATAAGTCACAACATTTAGCACACTAATACTTGAGTTATGATGCTAGGATATATTTTCCTTTAAAGTAGATGTTTTTCTATATACAATGTAGTTTTAACACATGTTAACATTGGGTACCCCTTGTGTTTGTATTATACTTTATTGTACATAATATAGATTTCTCCACCATATTCTCAAAACTTTTTTACAGGTATTTACATCCCTCAGGAGCATCTTTCATATATTTTATTATGTATTTATACTGTTAAACCAAAGTATTCATAGTGAAGGTCCTCAACTTTCTTTATGGCTCATTAGTGCTTTAAATTGGGATCCTAAGCATATAAGAAAGAATTCTTATAATTTGATACTTAACTTTCATACCATATATCTATCATTGTCTACCTTAGGGCTCACCATGCTTCCCCAACCAACAATACAATACCCTTTTGGTTCTTGTGGAACTATGAAATTGAAAACTTGTTCCATACATCCATATAAAAATAATAATAAGATAAGTTTATTTCCCAACTTTTGTATTGTAGGTTTGCTACACAAATTAACTTTTGAGATAAGAAAGTCATTTTTAGATTATAGACAACATATTTTCTCTATTCATGTCTACAATTTTTATCTATAGTCTACCATTTCAACTACATTTTTTTTCGGATTCGTTTCATCCTAGATTTTTTATATAAGACAAAATACAATATGGTATACCAATGTTGATTTCATTATTATATTCAAGGCCAACAACGGTTTTCTCAATATAATAATTATTAACAACATATATAGATGACAAATTTGTTTAAGATAAGAGCGATATTATTTCTAATGAAAAACATTCAGCATTGTTCTGCATGTAGGTCCATGGAAAGGCATATGCATTCAATTATTAAAGAGTATACATATTTATCTTTCATCAACCTATTCCCTATCAGAATATTTTTCTTTTGGCATGGCCTACTATGACCTGGTGACCCTATTCCACTAGCAAGGGAATTTTTCTTTTGGATAGGTTCTATGTATGGACTACGTAACGAACACTCATATTCTTATTTTAAACAAATTGCATTTGACCCCAACGGTACTTGATGATCTGTTTTTTTTTTAAACAATAATATACAATTAGATAACATTTAATAATTGGTTTGTGGCAACTTACCATTTGTGTATTGTAATGGTATATTTTTCTTTCTTCATATATTCCTTCCTACTTGGGTCTTTGTCTATAATGATTACATGTCAAATTGCATCATTAAATTGATTAAGTTATACTAACATACTAGTCTCTTTCTCTTTTGGTCTTCTAAGTTTTCTTTAGTTAGACTTGTGTACCTCATCTTTGTTAAGGTTTAATACTACAACCTTCTCTTCCTAGTTGTAATGATAGTAACTTTTCTAGTTTACTTTTATCCATCTGTATAAGGGTAAATTATATAATAGCCTTACTAAGAGTTACTTTACTATTGGTTACTTCGAGTTTGAAGTCCTTTACTTATTCTAGCAATGATGTTGTAAGAGGTGCCATTTCATCTCATAAGTGCATCCAGGTCTACTTTCCTTCTATAGGAGGTTTACTAGGTTCTTATTATAGTATTATTTTTGTTACCTCTTAAATCTATGTCACATCAGTTGTAATTTGTTGAACATCTAGCCCTAAGTTGATCCCTAAGACTCATAATTGAACCTATATCTCTCATACCATATGTAACAAACTCTTCTAAACCATAAGGAAACTACTTATTGATATGTAAGAACTCACTTGCAAGAAAATCACTATGCTGAAGGAGATTAAGAAAATGGTTGGAGAAAGTTCTCAGGAGCCTAATGGAAAATTACAAAACTTGATCAAGAAACTCTCCTATACTATCCATGAAACTCAACACAAATAATGATCCATTAAAAGTTTGTTTCTCTTTAATATTGTACCATTAATGCAATAGTCATGTGTGAGATGCCTTATCTTAGGCCATGAGGATATAATTTTTTAGGGTGAACATCCAGTTTACTAAAAATTGTCATGCTAGGTAGGATCTAAGGGAGAATTATGTAAGGAGTTCCTTCTAGGTGAAGGAGATTGGTATTACTATTACTAAATGGGGTGGCCTACAAGGATACATTGGTAGCTATTGATGCAAGAGCATAATTTCAACAATTTATTTCAAAAATTGTATTTGTCCTCGAGAAGGTCTTAGAGATTTCTAGAAGAGGAAGTTGGTTTCCTTGTTGCCCTATAATTCTATAGAATTTCTAATTGCATCTTTAGGATAGGAAATTTTAGCAATTTTAGGTATAAGTTAGGATGTTGTTTGATTTTTAGGGGATTTGAATTTATCTCGAGAGTTTTGGATCTGATTGTCTCATAATGTATAAATAAATCCCTTGATCATGAGAATGTAGCAATGGGAATGGTTAGAAAAGAAATTTGTAGTTTCATTGAATGGGCACAACTCCTAGCTCGTGTTCCTATAAATTATTGTGTGATTGCATTTGAAATGAGTTTTACTATATGGTTATCTAGATCTATTAAGTTATACTATGGATGGACGAGATCATTTTGATCTATTTTATTTACTATATTTTTGTTGTCTAACTCTAGTTCTCAATCTCCTTTGGTATCATAGTCAATAGTTGATGAATTGATAGTTAATAATTGATGTCCAAATTGTTAATTTCATGGTGATCGGTTATTGATTGTGAGTAATTTGGTTTTAAATATGTATTAAATGTTAAACAAGGTCAACATATATAGACAATGCATCATGAAAACAAGGGATTAGAATTTTTGGGGTTGTAGCATTCCAAGAAAAGGAAATCACATCAAGACAAGTGTGGTAATTTTTTTAGGAAAGTGTGGTACTAATTTTATTAGGCATGTGTGGTACTAATTCATGTTATAGTGTAAATCTCAACCTCTTGCTTCTGGTTAAAGTGAAAATAACTCGAAAAAATGATTTTAGAAATTACTTAGTATTAATAAAAAATAATATCTATTTTATTTTTAAAATGAAATTCTTTTAATTTTAAAATTTTATAAATAACTGCATATAATTTTACCTTATTTGACTTGAAAGCATTTTGAAGGGAACATAGATTTTTTTGGACTTCTTAGAGTGCCCTGCATACAACCACATTAGATCTCAATTTCACAACCTTTGTTACAATACTGACCTTCCTAGCCTTTTACAATGCCAAAATTATAGTGAACTCGGGAGGCTTCTCTCCAACCTTTTTGAGCATAGGAATAAAATCTTAAATCAAAATAAATAATTTGTCTTTTTAGGTCCGATAGATCATTATTTGGTCTCAGCGGACGTTAACCATCATCATCATCATCATCATCAATATTTATAGCAATTTTTTCTTTTTATTTTTAAGTTTGGTGGGATTACATATTTGTAATGCCCCCTTGTAAGACATGTAAATATTTGTTATTGTATGAACTTATCCTCTAAAATAGGAAGTTAAATAAATAATTAGTAATTGTTAATATTTTGGAATGAGTTAACTATAGGATTCGACTGAAAATATTATGTTGAGAAAAGTTTCTTTTGAATGGTTAGAAAACAGTTACAAGGGGTAGCTATTACCCAAAACTGTCTTTTGCATAATAAAAAGGGACCAAGAAATCTTTCCTGAGGACCAAGAAAGGGAGCAACTACACTTGAGGTGAGTGAAAGAAATAAATTGTGGCAAAGACTAAAGGATGTGGAATCCTAGAGCTGGATGGCCAGTGAGATTCCTTCTTGTGAAAGGATATGTCTTGTAGTGACCAAATAGTTTGATTCTAGCCTGTTGTGTGTGACTGTCTCGAGGGTTGATATGTAGTGAATGAATGATCTCTTGGACGAGTGGTGCACTTTATTTTCTTGCAATCATGTGGTGGACTCATTAGCATTCAGATAAGTGGTAAGAGATTTCTCTAATTTTCATAGTAGTATGTTATGAGGACAAGAGATCGAGTCTATGGTTCTTAACATACAATGTCATGTAAATTGTAGGATGTAATAGAAATGCCAAACAATGATGAGAATATATATATATATATATATGTTAATGGAAAAATCTTTAATTCTTTTGTTACAAGGTGTGGTTCCAAGCCAGGCTAGTGTTACTCGCAATATTGGACATGTTATCACTCAAGGAAACTCTCCTAGGTTGCAGCTCAGAGATGCCTAGTAACATATAATCTTCAATATTGTTCTCAGAACTATTGGAATGGGTGATGGTTTGGATCAAGTTAGATAACCATTTCAGCTCTATTCTCACTCAATGTATGCATGAACGCTCTCAGCAATATAAGATTTTAGACCAATAATGCTCAATAATTTATAGATTCAATGGATAGATGGAGAATACTGACTGTACCAGCAGATTGCATACATAAACACATATGAATGGCCAGCTACAGGAAGTAAATGAAACTTGCAAATCTAATTTATCAATGTAGAGATAAGATGACAGTTATCTGGCATTAGATGCAACAAAAAACATGAATAATCTATTCAAGTGCAAGCATAGAACAACAGAGAAAATTGGCATTGAACATAGAATAGCAAAAGAAGCTTATATTGCTAAAATGAAGATGAGAAGCTTGAAGGAATAGAGTACCAACAATCTCCAGAAGTTGAACCCTTGTTACATTTAGTTTCCAACCCTTTATAGGCCTTTTACAATGCTCCTGAGCTCTCTAAGGCTTAGAGTCTTAATCTCTCCTCTCTATCGCTTAACTACTTGATTCCCTAAATAGGCAAGCATGGCTTGGAGGTTTTCTTCTTCTGACAGAGGAATAACCACCTTCAGGTAGTTTGATCTGCTGTTTGGGAGCTCTTCTGTGCCAGATATGCCCCATGATGTTTGTTTTGATGAGTTGCGCTGCGTTGTGGCCCTTGATATTTCTGTTTGTTTTGGATAGCTGCGCATGTTGTGTTGCACTGTGCTGCTTCTCAGCCTCTTTGTCGATTTGGGATGAGCTATGCGTGTTGTGGCCCTTTCAAATGTTTAACAATGCATGATTTCTGTTAACACAGAACAAGGCTGCCATATTATGGACTTCTACTAGAAATAATGATTGTTTTTATTTTAAATAGAAAGCACAGCAACATAGAGAAATCCCGCCCCTCTTTGTCCTTTTTAGACTTCAAAAGTCCTCAGAAATGGTTTATTCCTTTTTCGGGTCCACCCTTCTGTTTGATGTTGCCTATCATAGATGGGTTGGTCCCTTGCTCCCTTTCTATTTTGAATTGCACTTGAAAAACACTAAAAACACATGAAAATGGCCTTTGGCGGACTTCAAATATTATATATTTTAATTCATCACTATCGGCGCTGCCAAGTTCCCCTTTGTATTTCGTTATATAACAAAATACATTGAAAATGCATTAAAACCAGCCTACCTGGTGACCTCAAATATTATCAAATATCCTATATATAATCGTCAGGTCCAATTATCGCATCGACCATATACCTCTGCATAGGCCTCGCCCCTTGGTGTTGCTCCTCTGTGATATAGCAATGCGATCTAATCCCAATTTCTTATCGCTCATGCCTAGGGACCTTACTTAAATCATTGATACCTCTGCCAGTGTGACTCGTCGATCCGACCATCGGAGATCACTGATCAGCGGTGTCTTGTACCGCTTCTTTAAGTTGTCTTGTCTGCAGTGCCGATTGTAATTTGCCACTTAGATTTCGGCCATTGATCGGCCAGATCTATCGGCTGCTGTTCTTTCAATGTTTAAGCTTGCGATTTTGGTTTTTTCATAGTTTTCAAGCATTTTTTACCTCCCGATAGTGTATTTTTTCCCTTCTAAGGGCTCTCCTCTTGCTCTGATTTTGACCTTTGGATGATCTTGAGTAAATCTTGAAGATTTCAGGAGCATTTTTGGATCCATTGGCATGGTTTTAAGCAAATTTGGAGACTTTGAGAGAATATATGGATCCAATCTTGGGCCTTTCACCAGTGAGGCTAACACTGGCTTCTTCTGGGGATGAAATTCTCCCTATGAGGTTTCAAGGATCATAGATCAATTCCTTTCTTGTAAAAACAAAATCAAATCTTCCTCCTAGTGTTCCATTTGGCATGGAATCTATTTTGTAATGAAAATAAAAACTGGAAAAAAAATATTTACAATAACAAGGCTTTAAAACCTTAAACGAAATAAAGTTTCAAGAACCACCCATTTACTGGGCTACCAAAAGTATCTCCTCCTTCCAGACTGTGCAGAATGAATGTATTGTTCTGTTGAATTTGAGCAATGACAAATGGACCTGTCCATAACGAGCCAAACTTGCCATGATTACCTTTCTCTTCCTTAAATGCATCCCATTTAAGCACCCAATCACCAACTTGGAAATTGTCCACTTTTGACTTCCTGTCAAAGGTTTCTTTGATTATCTTCTGATGAGCCTTTAACTTCTTAACCAGTTTCTCTTTTATTTTCTGTAGTTCAATCAGGTTATTCATTCTTCTTACCACGTCATTATCTTCATCTTTGTCAGGCCAGGGTAACTCCAGAATGAGCGGAAGAAAGAACTGATATATTATTTATTAGCTAACTATTATTTATATACATACATATGACGGATCAGTTCATCTTCTTGATGACTGTCCAGTTCACCCATCCATTTTGGATTAGGTGTCAACATTCCCCCCCTTAATCTGAAGGGATGTTGGTGAGTCCAAGCATCATTCTGAATCTTTCAAGCTTTTCTCTTCCAAGTGCTTTGGTGAAGATGCCTGCAACTTGCTCGTTTGTGGAACAATGATGGAGATGGATTGTTTTGGCCTCAACATGATGTCGGATCAGATGATATTTAGTATTGATGTGCTTAGTACGATCATGGAACTTTGGGTTCTTGGCCAACTTTATTGCAGAGGTGTTATCAATCATGAGTGGAGTTGATTGTATTTGTTTTACCTGCAAGTCTTCAAGAATTTTCCTGAGCCACACAATTTCTTTCGTTGCTTCAGCTGCTGCCACATATTCTGCTTCTGTTGTGGAATCTGCTGGTACTGATTATTTGCGTGATCTCCAGGAGACAGCTCCTGATCCAAGACTCATAGCATATCCTGAAGTAGATACCCCAGTTTCTTTGTCTCCATCGAAGTCTGAATCAGAGCATCCAATCAAGTTGAAGTCGTCCACCTGTGTATACTTGATTCCAAGGTCTTGAGTTCCCTTCAAGTACCTTAGAACTCTTTTTGCAGCAGACCAATGTCCCTCACAAGGCTTTTGCATAAACCTGGAGAGGATTCCAACAGCAAATGAAATGTCTGGTCTAGTAGTAGTGAGGTAGATGAGACTTCCTACAAGCTATCTATACTTTGTTGCATCCTCAAATTCCTTTTCTTCAATAGATGTGAGCTTCAAGTTTTGTTCCATTGGAATAGAAAGAGGATTGCACTCTGTCATGCCAAATCTGTTTAACAAATCTCCAATGTATTTCTTTTGAGAAAGAAATATGGACTTTGGATGTTGGGTTACTTCAATGCCAAGATAGTAATGAACATAGCCCAAATCAGTCATTTCAAAAATTTTTCCTAATTCTTTCTTTATGGATGCAATATAGCTTTCATTGTTCCCTGTCATTAAAAGATCATCTACATATACCACAAGATATACAACTATTTTACCAACTTTCTTGACAAATAAAGTTGCATCATCAAGATCAAAATGATTGAAGCTGAGTTTCAGAAGATGCTATGTTAGTTTTTCATACCAGGCTCGTGGTGCTTGTTTGAGGCCATACAAGGACTTCACAAGTTTGCATACTTTATGTTCATGTCCTTTCACAGCAAATCCTTCAGGCTAGGACATAAAAGCATTCTCTTTTAGATCTCCATTCAAGAATGCAGTTTTTACATCCATTTGATGGACTTTCCAACCGTTCTGAGCAGCTAGTGCAAAGAGTGTCCAGATGGTGGCCCATTTTGCTGTGGGGGAAAACGTTTCCTCATAATCGACCCCTTCCTTCTGTGCAAAACCTTTTGCCACAAGCCTAGCTTTGTGCTTGTCAAGTGAGCCATCAGCTTTGTACTTGTTCTTGTAGACCCACTTGCAGCCAATTGGTTTGGTTCCAAATGGAGGATTAACCAGCTTCCAAGTGCCATTCTTTATCAGGGAATCATACTCCTTCTGCATCGCTTCTTTCCATTCATCATGAGAAGCAGCTTCTTTGAAGGAAGTTGGTTCAAAATCTGTAGACAAGTTCAATTCACAATCATAAGTAACATCCATATCAACAGGTGAATTAGAGTTATCTACATCACCTCCATCTTGTCGATTTGTATTTCTGGTTCCTGTTTTTCCAATTTCATCAGGATGAACACTTTCAAGTGTCTTTGTCAGCCACTTTGGGGGACCTTTCTGAGATGGTCCAGGCTGCTCTGTTGATTGAGTTGGGTCTGAATCAAGATTAAGTCTCCCAATTCTATCAATTACATCACTTAAAGCATCATCCATTGTTGGAGTGTCGTGCAGGGGAGATTGTTCTTCAGAAGAAGAAGATTCCACATGTTGATCTAGTATAGGAATCTCCCCTTCAAGATGTGGAATCTGATTATCAAACTCTTGAAATGATTTCGGTTTTGTGAATCTATCCAAGCGATCAAGTTGCCGCTCAACAACACTTTCAGATTTGGATGATTCAAGAAAAATGACATCTCTAGATAAAACAAACTTTTTATTTACTTCATCATAGAGGCAGTATGCTTTATATGTGTTTGAATACCCCAGGAAGATACACTTATGACTTCTAGCACAAAGTTTTTTTCTATGTACCTTTGGTATTAAAGCATAACAGGTGGAACCAAAGATCCTGAGATGTTTTACCGAAGGAACATGTCCATACCACAATTCATAAGGAGTTTTGTTTCTTATAGCACTAGATGGACATCTATTCTTTATATATGCAGCACATAGAACAACATCAGCCAAAAACATTGTCTTTACATTTTTGAAGAAAAGCATGGATCGTACCATATTCAAAATTGTTCTGTTCATTCTTTCAGCTACACCATTCTGTTGAGGATTATAAGGCACAATTGTTTGATGTTTGATGCCATGTTGGCGAAGATAGTTTTCAAATTCATTTGATGTATATTCTTTTCCATTATCAGTGCGAATAGACCCAATATGAGATTTTGTATCATTTTTAATCCACTTATGAAAATTCTTGAATGTTTGAAAAGCATCAGATTTGTTCTTCAATAAATAAACCCAACACATTCTGGTGTAATCATCAATAAATGTCATGATATATTTATTTCCATTTGCAGAAGGAACAGGCATTGGACCACATAAATCTGAATGAATGAGTTCAAGCTTCCTATGTGCTCTTGAATGTGAATCAAGAAAAGACTGTTTGCTATGCTTTCCTAGAATGCAAGCATCACATTGCTTATGTTTTCTAGGAATTGTCGGCAAACTAGCAACACCATTTTTCTTCAACAAGCGGAGACTATCATAATTTAAATGTCCAAATCTAGCATGCCATAATAAACTTGATGGAAGTGTACCTACTTCATGATGAGAAATATATGAAAAGTGTTGTGCATAAGCAGAAGTTCCTTGCAGTTTAAGAAGTCTTTCTTCTTCTATACCCCTCATGACAAGTGAGTGGTCAGATGCCTTTCTTACCTCAAGCTTTCCATCAAACATATGAATGGAGTGACCTTGCTGGCACCAGGGACAACAAGTTTCTCTTGAGCTGTGGGAGATATAGAACATGATCCAGAAGAAAGTCTGGAAGACCAGGCAGTTTAAGCCTGATTGTGCCAAGCCCTGATGGCTTGATTTTTGACTGATCTGCAAAGTATACTGCTCCATCAACATTGTCAGTGAAATCTTCAAAAAAATCTTTCCTATGAGTCATATGACAGGTTGCTCCTGAATCAAGCAACCAGTCAATTTTCGAAGAAGCAAGTAAAGCATTAAACAAGTCTTCATTTACTCCAATGTTACATTGTGCCTCAATATAGTGAGCGGATTCAGGTGCTTTACCTTTGTCTGTGTCATCAGTTTTACCTTTCTGCTGATTTCTTCTCTGCTCAATCTTGTCCCATGGTAGATTGCATGTAGAAGCATCATGTGATCCATTTCGTTTGCAGTGAATGCAATGCAGATCTGCCTTTTCTGCTTGAGAATGTCTACCCCCCTGCCTCTGAAGTATCTTCCTCTTCCTCTTCGTCCACCTCTTCCTCTTGTAGAATCTTGAGCAGGATGCTTTTCTTTATGAGCAAGGCAAACAGTCTCTTCAGAAGATTCAGGGACTGTTTTCTTTCCAAAGGCTTTCTCTCTTTCAGCAAACGTTTTCACAAGAGAGTCAAAGGTTATATATTTAAGATTTCCATTTGCTTGTAATGACTCAAGATAATTGGAGTAGGTAGGATAGAGTGCTTTGAGAAAGGCAATAAGAGAGATATCCAGCTCAACCTTAGTGAATTTAATATCATGCATTATAGACTTTATTTCAGATGCAAGAGCAAGAGGATCATTATTTTTCAGTTCAAGAGTGAAGAGTTTAATCATGAGCTGAACAAATTCAAGTGCAGAATGTGTATCATAGAGTTCTTTCAGCTTTTGTAAAGCTTCAAAGGCAGTGGAATAGGGTGAAATATGACGACTTACTTCTTCATTTACAGATGCTGCGATCAATGCATAGGCTTTGTTGTTCTTGTTTTCCCTAATGACAAGTTCTTTATCTGATGTAGGCTGCACAGGGTCTTTGTCTTCTTCTCCGACACACACTCCTTTCCACAGCTCATTGTAGATGAGGGTGTGTTTTACCATCTGAGACCATTCTGAATAGTTCTCCTTGCCAGTGAGAACTATTCCTACCATAGAAATGATTGAATGCATTCTGTAAAAAAAATATCTCTGCTAAAAAAAACTTTTGTTGATAAAAGACTTCTGCTGAAAAAAAATTCTTATGCCATAGCCTTATGCACTTTATTTTCTTCTAACGTTTGCATCAGCATTTCTTATATCACTGCAATATTACTATGTTTTGAATGTATTCACTTCAAAACGCATAAAGGATATATTACTTCAATATATATCAAGCAATACTACAAAACATTCTGGCAACACAACAATGCTTTGAATCATATAAACTGTGTATATCAAACTGCTCAACCGCTATACAAAAAAACGCATCTCCACCCTATACAAAAAATGCCATACTGAAGTTTTTTTTTTTTTAATTTACTACATAATACCAATGCCCTTGTAGTTTTTTTTTGTAATACCCAGCGTTGCTGGCAATGTCGTTTCCGGGATTCACTGCCGCAAACAAGAAAAACAAAACGTTGAAAACTCAGTTATGGAAACTCCCGTTTTCAGGCCAGGGTTTCGATGTCAGTTATGGAAACTCTCGTCTCAATGTTGAGCTGCGCCAGCGCTCCCTTCCCCGTTATGATCTCCCCGATGATGGAGAAGGCGATTCCCAGCTGCGCCAACCTCCCTACGAACAACTCGTTCGCTTTCGTAAACCCGAACAGAGACCCGCTTTCGGAGAGCCCCACAGCGGATCTGAAGCCCTTTCCGGGCGGTAGTGGGAGTCGGATCGTCCACAAACTTTCTTCTGTCGCCCAAAGCTCCGATGGCTATGAACAGACTGCAACAATGACAAATTTCTTCACGCTAGTGAGAAAAAAGAACCAAGAGTAATTTGGCCTCGATTTCAGATACGATAATCAAAGATAATCTCGTAATCCTTGTATTTGTGCAGGTCTTCCTTGAAGATGGAATAGGCATGATCGATAGGAGGGTGAGATGGTGTTGAGCCAGATTTGGAATTAGCCGAGGGGGAGTTTTTTTTCGGAGATAAAGCCCTGGAGTTCCATGGGCATGGTTTCTGGAATACGAGTGAGTCGGAGCTCATTAACCGACCAGCACAAAAAACGAAGGATGAGAAATGGCTCTCGCGCTCAGAAAATGAGTAATGACTCTCTGGCTAGGGCGCAAATACTGTGATGGTTTAATGCATGTCAAAGGGGCACAATGACTTTTGCAAGTAGACTTGGAAGCCTGCTTAGAGCCAACGGCAGAGATAGCTGGAAGCGGAGCGGAATTCCACAACGTCCTTAATGAAATGTAACTGATGCGTAGAGAATTAAACAGTCAGAGCGGAACAACGCTCAGGATGTCAGAGCAGAGCAGCGCTCAGGATGTCAGAGCAGAGCAGCGCTCAGGTATGAGCAGCTCTCAGAACAGCAGGAGTTACAACTATTTCTGGGACCTGTGCTCTGATACCATGTCAGGCCAGGGTAACTCCAGAATGAGCGGAAGAAAGAATTGATATATTATTTATTAGCTAACTATTATTTATATACATACATATGACGAATCAGTTCATCTTCTTGATGACTGTCCAGTTCACCCATCCGTTTCGGATTAGGTGTCAACAATCTTGTTTTCTTGCAAGAATTTAACCATAGGGAGAATCAGTTGGATAGGAAAAACAACATCAGTGCCATAAACTAGTTTAAATGGAGAATTCCCTATGGATATTTTCATGGTAACTCTATCAATCCTTAGTGCAAACTTCAACTTGGAATCCCAACTCTTTTTGTTGTCCTCTAATAGTTTTTTTATTAGCACCACTTGAATGCCCATGGATTAAGTCATGTCCACCAATTCTTTCACCTTGAAAGTTGTTGCATTATCTGTGACTAATTTGGTTGGGCAACCAAATCTAGTGAAAATATTCTCATTCAAGAACATTATGACAATTTGATGATTGGCATTCTTAGTGTGTATAGCCTCAATCCACTTGGTGAAATAATCAGTGGCTACTAAGGTCCATTTGTGTTGGCCACTGGAATGTGGGTTGATCTCACCGATAAAGTCCAAGCCCCACTGCTAGAAGGACCATTGAAATGTACTGGCTTCAAGGGTAGAGATTTTAGCTGCTGTCTTCCTGCAAACCTCTGACACTTGTCACAATATTTCACAAAATAAAACACATAAGAGAACATTGTAGGCCAATAATACCCAACCCTCAGGATTTTTGTGGGTTGTGGTTTTCCAATAATGATGCCCTCCACAGATGCTAGAATGGAACTGGTGTATGACTTCCACGGATTGTTCTTTATCTAGACATCTGAAGAGGATTCCTAATGGGTCTTTCCAATAAAGCAGATTTTTATTTATGTAGAATTTGGCTGATCTGAGTTTAATGGCCCGGGCTTGACTTCAACTAAGCCCTGGAGGGACTTCTAGCTTTTACAAAAAATGAACTATGTTGGAATACCAATCACAGGTGACTAGATTTTAAGCCAGAGACCGATTCTGCTTTTGCTCCTCTACTGCTCCCTTTGTTTACTCATCATCTGAATTTAGACCCATGCAATTTATGTCTAACAAGCTACGATTTTCTTTAGCCATAAGTTTAGCCAAGCCCTGGCCTTTGACAAGCTTAGTGGGCTTCACCTCTATATTAAACTCTATGAATTTTTCAATCCATTTAGCTCTCTTTCCATCAATATCTGGTTGAGTTAAGACATCTTTTACTGAGGCTGAAGGTACATATGCAACCACTTTGGAATGCAGAATATAAATTCTGAATGCCTTTAAAGATTTTATGAGAGCATAAGCTTATTTTTCAATAAGGTCATACCTTAGTTCAGCATCCCTTAAAGTTTTGTTGGAAAAGGCCACAGGGTGCTCTATGCCTTCATCAGTTTTTTGCAACAGAAGTGCTGCAAGTGTATCATAAGAGGCAAAAGAGAAGATACAAAACTCCTTAGTGTAATCTGGGCTGATTAGAGTGGGAGCTTCCATGATAGTTTTCTTGATGGCTTCAAAAGAGCTTCTTGAAGCATTTTTCCATTTTATTTCTGATCCTTTCTTCAACATGGAAGTGATGTACTTTACTAGCTCTGCAAAGTTTGGAATGAACCTCCTTACAAAGTTAATCTTACCCAGGAAGGATTGAATGTCCTTTTTTGACCTTGGGATGTACAATGTCTGAATTTCTTGAACCCTTGTTGGATCAATCTTCACACATTCAGCAGAAACAATATTTCCCAGAAGCTTGCCTTCTTCTAGAGAAAACTCTGACTTCTTTGGGTTAACCGAAATTCCAAACTTTCTACAATTTAGAAAGACCTTCTTCAAATGTTGTAAATGGTCTTTGTGACTGCTGGGGAAGACTATTATGTCATCAAGATAAATAAGGACAAAATTTTCCTTCTCTCCCACAAAGACTATGTCCATGGCTCTCTGAAAAGTAGCCCCAGCATTCATCAGTCCGAAAGGCATCTTGGAGTACATGAAAGTGCCCCAAGGAGTAGTGACGGTGGTCTTTTCCTGATCTTCTAGATGTACAGCAACCTAATTGTAACCTGAAAATCCATCTAAGAAGGACATGACTTTGGCCCCTGAAACTCTTTACAGTAAGTGTTCCATCTTAGGCACAGGGTAGTTATCTTTTTTAGAGCACTTGTTCAAATTTATGAAGTCAACACAAAGCCTGATTTCTCCATTTTTATTTCTTACTACCACAAGGTTAGCTATCCACTTTGAATACCTTAGGGGAACTGTGATTTTCACATCCAACAACTTCTTGATCTCTTTCTCAATCAAAGACAATAAGAGAGGGCTGATAGATCTTAATTTCCACTTAAAAGGGGTGGTGTTCTTTTCCAGTGGAATCCTGTGCTAAATGTTGTTTGTGTCATAGGTTTTATGATCACTATATGCCCAAGCAAAAATATCACTGAAGTGCTTCATGAGGGTGAAATACTCGGAATTCTAAGTAGAATACAAATGAGTGGATAAATTGATGTATTTCAGATGGGTTGGGCTCCCTATATTGTGTTTACGAACATCAGACTCATTTTATGTTTTGGTAAGCTTATAAGGCACATCGTTATGATCGAACAACTTCTCTAGAGGCACCAATCCTTTTGGTATATGATTACTAGGCAGCTGGACAATGCTTCCTGAGCTAATCTTATCCTTTAGCTTGGACTAGTTGCATTCTTCAATGATTTCATTTTCTTGGTCGATGTTTGTTTCAGAAAATTCCTCAATGACTTGTAAAAACTTGTTAATTTCCTCATCATCTTCAAAAACTCTCTAGCATTTAACATTGTCAAGTAGAGACAATCTATATTTTACCTGAACTTCATACATCAATTTAGGAGGAAAAGCAGGAATAAACGTGCTAGCAAACACAACAAGGGAGTCGGCAAGCTGGTTCTTCGTTCTCGAAATATAAGAAATGCTGAAATTATTAAAAGAATCCTTGAGCCTCCATACCTCATCTCTATATGCTTTCAACCTTGGGTGCTTTGCTTGGAACGCTTTATTGACCTACTGAATGATGAGGTCTACATCTCCAAACACTTTCAAGCCTTTGATACCCATTTCTTTAGCAGCGCTTAAGCCCAAAATCAAGGCTTCGTATTTTGCTATGTTATTTGTGACCTGAAAGGTTAATTCGAATAATAAATGAATGTATTCCTGTGTGGGGGACACAAGGACTATCCTTGCCCTTACAGCTTCCTTAGAGAAAAATCCATCAAAGAACATGTCCCAAATCTGTGGGCCTTCTTCCTCAGTGATCTGGAAAATTGGTTTTTTAGGCCGTGGAGGCCAACTAGGATTATTCAATATGAAGAATACAGGCTCCAAAATCAATGTCAACAACATAGATGGGATGATTGGTGGGGTTCCTTTCATCATCGATGATATAAGCCAATTGAGCTTCTCTGTATAATCTTCTACTCTTGCCTCCAAAAATTGGGATAGTAGCATAGGACAAATCATTTTGTAATGATCCACCTAATCTCTTGATCCAACCTTTGGAAAGTAACATGCCAAACTTCGGGGGTACATCTGCTACCACAATATCCATCATCATACTTTTCATGGGTGGTTGAGACAAAGTGATGGCTAGGTCCTTGATTAATCTGAGACATTTCAGTTTTTAGAGTCAAAAGAAAACAAGTCATGATAAGGCTTCGTGATGTCAAGACCCAACTCATCTATGACATCCTTGGGCATTAGATTATGGTTGGCTCCAGTGTCCAAAAGGTAGTTGTGAAGGGCTTTTTCATGAATAGTCAGAGAGTCATATAATGATGGGGAGTTGTCTTCACAATTTTCAATCATTGGGTTGAGAATAACAGCTGGCTTGTCATCTCGTAGATTTACGTAGTCAGTGGAGGCTTGGATGGCTTTACAAGGGCCTCAAGGATGGATCTTTTTAAGGACTCATTATTCACTAGTTCAATCAGAGGCATAGGTATGCTTAGCTTCTAAATTTCTAATTGAAAACTGAAAAGAGAAGGAGACTTGTCAAGGCCTCTTACCTCATGAGCTAGAGCTTTGAGGATGATGCAATTAACTGTCAGTTGCTTCTACTTATTGTCTTGTTGTACTACAGGGACAATAGCTCTTTTAATATGGGTTTCCTTGGAATTACTCATCTTTGACCTCAAATTATATCTGTGCTGATCTTTAGTTTGCAGAATAGCTCCACCATCCCATTCTTGGCTGATCTGGTCATTGAATAATGACTTTTCATAGGCAGCTGACGTAAAAAAGGAATAATTGCTTTTGTCTTCCAGAAAATGGATCTCATCATCTTCTTCAAACTGATCTTCTTCCATGACTGCATTTTGAAAAGGGGTCTTCACCCTTTGGTCTTCATTGGCATCTTTACTTCTTTGCAGAATCTGCAACTGCTCATTAGTTCTTCTATATGGATTTGGATTTGGATTTCTAGGAGCAAAGGTATTAGGAACTCTTCCTTTCCTAGGGTGCTACTCAACCATTAATTTGACGATTTCAGAGGCCAATGACTCTATCATTTTGGTCATTTTATCTATCTTAGGATCAGAGGATGATGAAGACTCACCCCTCTGTCTTCTTATATCAACATTTCGCTTGAGCTTCTCTGCAGCCATGATGTTTGATTCAACTTCCAAGGCTACATCCTACATGTCAACTAAAGTAGCACATCGCCTCTCCCTCAATAGTAGGTAGAAGTGAGAATTAAAAGCATTGGCATATGTGAGTTTAGAAGAGGTAGTAGTGGGTTTTACTTTAGCTGGTATCTTGTTGTACATACGGTTAAACCTATTATTAAAATTAGAAAAAAACTCACCATTTTCCGTCTTTAAGTTCCCAAACTCAGTGTGGTAGTAGAGGAGATCCTTCTTATCCCCCCAATGCTTTAGGAATGCATCATCTAAAACTTCAATATCTATTATAGATCTAGGGGTTAGTTCTCTGAACCATTTTCTAGCCTATCCATCTAGGCTTTGGACAAAGAATCTCATCCAGACATCATCTTCACTAATGTCTAGGTTATCAGCATAGCTATAGAATGTTTCAATATGTTCCTCAGTTGTGACACCTTCAGTCCCAATGAACTTAGGCTTATATTTCTGATATTCTCTAGTAGGCATGGCATTCAAAGGAGAGGGCAGTATTAGAGATCCATACCTAGCAGCTATGATTCTTTCCAGTTTGGTAGGTGCTTGTGGACCTGCCATAGCTATGGTGGCTAAAAGAGTACTGGCAAGCTAAATGATAGAGGGATGAGGAGTGGCTGATAAGACTAAAGAGTATGATGGATAGGACGTGAGGTTTCCTTTGGGCTTACGACAAAAGGAGAAGCTAAAGAATAAGGATCCTTATGAATCTCTTAGAGTTTTTCTTCACGGCTAGTATTAGATGCTATACTCTCAACATGTATTTGTTCTATTACAGGCCTTTCTTGAAGAGATATAGGAGATTTTTTAGGTTTTTCCAGAACCTGGTGCTCCTTTCTGCAATACCTTTCTCTCTTTGATAATGTTTTTAGGGTCAGGTACTGGGTCCGCTTACGAAGTGGAGTCGCCAAGAGGTTTGGCCTCCAGTAGAGTCGCTAGATAGATGATTACAACCAAAAAAGTGCCCAAACTTTGTCTATCATCAAAGCTAGATCTATGTCGTTTCCCAGGGAAGCTGAGCTTCAGTTTCCTCTCCCCGGCAGTGGCGCCAATTATGTTATTAGTCCAGGAAACTCTCCTAGGTTGCAGCTCGAAGATGCGTGGTAACATATAATCTTCAATATTCTTCTCAGAACTATTGGAATGGGTGATGGTTTGGATCAAGTCAGATAACCATTTCAGCTCTATTCTCACCCAAGGCATGCATAAACACTCTCAACAATAGAAGGCTTTAGACCATTAATGCTCAATAATTTATAGATTCAATGGATAGATGGAGAATACTAACTGTACTAGCAGATTGCATACATAAACACATATGAATGGCCAGCTACAGGAAGTAAATGAAACTTGTAAATTTAATTTATCAATGCAGAGATAAGATGACAGTTATGTGGCATTAGATAAAATAGAAAACATGAATAACCTAGTCAAGTGCAAGCATAGAACAACAGAGAAAATGGAAATTGAACATATAATAACAAAAGAAGCTTATATTGCTAAAATCAAGATGAGAAGCTTGAAGGAACAGAGTAGCAACAATCTCTAGAAGTTGAACCTTTGTTACATTTAGTTTCCAGCCTTTTATAGGCCTTTTACAATGCTCATGAGCTCTCTAAGGCTCGGAGTCTTAATCTCTCCTCTCTCTCCCTTAACTCTTTGATTCCCTGAATAGGAAAGCATGACTTGGAGGTTTTCTTCTTCTGACAGAGGAATAACCACCTTCAGGTAGTTTGATGTGCTGTCTGGGAGCTCTTCCATGCCAAAGATGCCCCATGATGTTTGTTTTGATGAGCTGCGCTGTGCTGTGGCCCTTGATATTTCTGTTTGTTTTGGACTGCTGCACGTGCTATGTTGCACTATGCTTCTTCTCATCCTCTTTGTCAGTTTAGGATGAGTTGCACATGTTGTGGCCCTTTCAAATGTTTAACAATGCATGCTTTCTGTTAACACAGAACAACGCTGCCATATTGTGGACTTCTATCGAAAATAATGATTGTTTTTGTTTTAAATAGAAAACACAGCAACATTGAGAAATCCTTCCCCTCTCTGTCCTTTTCGAACATTAAGAGTCCTCATAAATGGTTCATTCCTCTGTTGAACGGTCCGCCCTTTGGGTCATTGTTGCCTATCACAGATGGGCTGGTGCCTTGCTCCCTTTGTATTTTGAATTGCACTTGAAAAACATTGAAAACACATGAAAATGGCCTTTGGCAAACTTCAGATATTATATATTTCACTTCCGGGACCTTTTCGAGTCTTGGCTTCATCGCTATCGGTGCTGCCATGTTCCTCTTTGTATTTTGTTATATAACAAAATACATTGAAAATGCATTAAAACCAGCGTACCCACGAACCTGAAATATTATCAAATATCCTGTATATAACCGTCGGGTCTGGTTATCACATCACCCATATACATGTGCATAGGGCCTGCCCCTTGGTGCTACTCCGCTATGATATAGTGATGTGATCTTATCACAATCGCTTATTGTTCATGCCCAGGGCCCTTACTTAAATCGTCGATACCTCTGCCGATGCGACTTGCCGATCCGATCATTGGAGATCGCTGATTGGCGAAGTCTTGTTCCCCTTCTTTAAGTCGTCCTCTCTATAGCACCGATTACGATTTTCCACTTAGGTCTGGGTCGTTGATCGGCCAGATCTAACGGCTGTTGTTCTTTCAATGTTTAATCCTGCGATTTTGGTTTTTTCATGGTTTTCAAGCATTTTTTGCCTCCTGATAGTGTATTTCTGCCCTTCCAAGGGCTCTCCTCTTGTGTTGATTTTGACCTTTGGATGACCTTCAGAAAATATTGAATATTTCAAGAGAATTTTTGGATCCATTGGCATGATTTTCAGCAAATATGGATACTTTGAGAGAAAATATGGATCCAATTTTGGGCCTTTTTCCAGTGAGGCTAACAGGACAAATCCCTAAAATTTATATTTCATTCAAATTACTCATATTCATGAAAATGTTTCTAAATTCCCATTATAAGGTTTAGTCCCGAGCTGAGCGAATGTTGCTGGTATGAGATGACCAGTCCCTATATATATATATTACTTAAATATGAAAAGTTAAACATGACTTGTAAGATTCATATTGTCTCGAGAGAATTTGAACAATAATAAAGGGAACAGTAAACAGGAAAAATAAAACATGACCTAAAGATGGAAAAATTCAAGTTTTTGTGAGGTAATGTTACTGTATGTAATAAAAGATATAGAATGCCATGAAACAAATGTGAACTCGATCAAAGAAGCCATTCTAACTATGGAGAAAAACAATGGAGCTAGAATCACTTTACGTCAGAGCCGTTTACTTATACAGTAATGAGTTAACAAGGAGAGACAAGTGTTGTATCATGAATACTCCATTTGAGATATGTAAAAAATAGAACATGAACTGGTGAAAATTATGCATATTAAACACATGTATACAAAGAGCAAGTCTACTTCAGATATGCATGTCGTAATGTAGAGGAGCACAGTGCCGAGGAGAATGTCTACCTTAGCCAAACATATTGAATGGCTTAGTAACCCTCACTGGGTTAAATAAGTTAAGTTTACCATAAACCAACTTGATGGTAACAAACAAACAAACAAAGTATCTAACCATGTATGTAATAAGAACCCAAAATCGACATAGGGTCGAAGCCCTCAACAACAAAGAACTTTATGACTCAGTCTCCGATGGAGATAAACATTTGAATAACATAGAGCTAACTCTATGGAGGAAACAAGCACATCATGAGTAGAATCAAAACTTGGAGATGCCAAACCAATGGCTGACGAAGGGAAGAAAACCCATTTTGAAACCCTGAATGAAGAAGAAGGGAACCAACAAAACCTTGTCGAGCATAAATGTAATGTCTGCACAAAACTAAGACCATATGAAGGGTAGGTAAATCAATAGGGGATTTGAGAACCAAGAAATAAAACAAGGAAACATGGAACTAACAATCTTCAATTAAGTGCATCAATACCACAAATAATTACCTGTGAGCTGCCGCAACTGAGAGTTGAGAACCCTAGAGTCCTCCTTTAGCCGAATTGAGTGCATCTTCAACAATCGAAGCAAGTTTAAGAGTATGCATGGGCAGAATCAAATGAAAGTACAAAGGTTGAATTAGTCCATTAACCCAAATCTCACGAGAAGTTGTAGATGTTCACCTAGAAAAAAAAAAGAACTTGAATCAGTCAAACCCTAGAACTACCAAAGTGTTCTAGCTGAGGGTAAGTTGCACTAACTGAAAGTTCCAAAATAAGAGCACTAAAAATAACCTAAGGCAGGTAAAACCCTACTCATGCATGGTGAAGGAGTCGAGCTCCAAAGAAATTAGAAGGTGCTATAGAAAATACTAAGGAGCTCAAATGGAGTAGGGCAATAAGAGGTGACCATCAAACCCTCATGTTCCTCTCCACCATCCGATGTAGCAAAAATCTCAGAGAGTTTGGATCCTCTGCCAAGTGGACAAGGGTACTTCTTGACACCATAACATATTTAATTATATATATCTAGTTGCCACATATCAGCAATCACAATCTAAAGGTTAAACAAATATTAATAATATTCGATATCGGCTAATACAAAAACCAAAATCATGGAGTTATGTACTCTATGGTACGTACAAGTACTATTACACTAGAATTTCACGACTAATGACCAACAAACTTATTTTACCAAGGTCCCTTAATATTGTGGTAAAAACTTAGAGGGAAGAATTAAAGCAGCACTTCAAAGCCTAATTTACTTTACTGTGACTAGGTTAGGTATAGAGAAATATGCGAAGTGGTATCAGAGCATGGTTACAACACTACGACCTGGAATGGGCGACCATAATAATAACAAACATGTTCTTTGTTTCACATAGAAAGAGAATGGAAATCATGAGGAGAGGAGGCAGCAGAATTGTGCCATCCTCCCTAGGAATTCCCATAGGTCCTCACTCGACATTTGTATGGGGACGAAATTCAGAGATGTGGGTCGAGTTGGTAAATAGCACCCCAAATTCTACAACCGTGATGATGGAAACTAGGCAACATTTGAAGGAGGAATTAAATAAACTAAAAGATGATAATGAACAAATGTTAAGAGACTGGGAAAGGATCATAAAAAGTTTAATATATCACTAAAACGAGAGGAATTCAGATCCCATAGTTGAAAATGGTGATCGAGTAGAGTCTCAACAGTGAAGAGAGACAAGCCCTCCGGGGAAAAGTGAGACTCAAGAGTCAGAAAGAGGCAAGGATACAAAAACTGGGAAGACAGAGTTTGGTAATACCTCTGAGAGTAAGAAGTTGGGGGGAGGAAAATGACATAAATTAGAATTGCAAGGGAATTCAAGAAAATCAATCCCCCAATATTCGATGGTGAGTCTGAAGAGGCAGCAGAGGCATGGTTGGTCAATATTAATAAATAATTTCAAATTTACGAATACAATGATAACTTGAAGGCTCGCCTGGAAATTTACCAGCTGCAAGGAAAATCCACTTTGTGGTGGGAGGAGGTCAAAGCAGTTCAAGGGGTGGACAAACAAGGAATTACATGGGAAAATTTTCAACAGTGCTTTAAGAATAAATATTTCACTGAGCTTTTTTATGACGATAAGGCGAGAGAGTTCCATGACCTCAGACTGAGACAATTAACAATGGATGAATACATGGCTAAATTTACTTTTCTTATGAGATATGTTCCATACATAAGAGAAGAAAAGAAAAAAGAAAAATTATTTATAAGTGACTTGCATGCTTTCATGAATGAGTGTCTGGATTTTGAAAATTTAAAAACGATGGATGAAGTTGTGTGTAAAGCACGAATATGCTATCAACAAATGATGCATAAAGGAGATAATCTCAAAAGTTGGTAGGATAAAAAGGGATAGAAGTATGTACATAATGGTAAAGGTGGGAAATTTAGTGCCCATAAAAATTCACCCATAAGTGAGCAGAATAAAAATCTGGGCAAAATTCCTCAAAAATGTAGGGTGTTGGATGAATAAAAAATGCAGAGACTTTGACTAAATCTAAGGCACAGATTCAAGAAGCATCTATGGTGGGAGAAGTGGCTAGGAGTATGCCTAAGATCAATGTAGCCCTGGAGGATCACCAAGCAGAATATAAAATGACAATGGTGGAATTCGAAGGTAAGATATTTAATCATGTTGTTTAAATTTTAATTGATCCTAGAGCTAGTTTGAGTTATATAAGCCCCAAAATAGTTGAAGCATGTCATATGCAAACAGTTAAATTTAAAATTCCATGGTTGGTACAACTAACTACAAGAGCTAAAAGGAGGGTGTCTACTAAAATCGATAATTTCCCTATTGTAATCACAGATCATCCCATCACAACAAATTTAAATATTTTGCCCCTAGGATCATATGATATTTTGATTGGCATGGAATGGCTTGAGATTCATTGGTCTCTTGTTAATTGTAAAGCTAAAACATTAACTACCTCAATGATGAGGGAGTCCGTCATGAAATTCAGGGAGTCCAAAGATCTGTGAAGTTGAGATCCATTACTACCTCACAACTAGGTAAATGTCTTAGGGAGGGATGTCAAATATATGCAATACAGGTGGGATATACTAATTCAAAAGAGAAAATCATAACTCTAGAAAATATACCCATAGTACAAGAATTAGGTGTCTTTCTGGAGGAGATTCCTTGATTACCTCTCAAGTAGGACGTTGACCTTACTATAGAGTTCATTCCTAAAGTTGCCCTAGTATCTGAAGCCCCTTATCGTATGACCATTCCATAATTGAATGAATTAAATATGTAGCTCTAAGAACTTTTGGACAAAAATTACATTCACCCAAGTGTGTCACCTTGGGGGGCTCCTGTGCTTGTCATAAAGAAGAAAGATGGAATCTTGTGGCTCTATATTGACTACTTACAATTAAACTAACTGACTGTTAAAAATAAGTATCCATTACTCCGAATAGATGATATGCTTGACCAGGTGAAAGGAACTATTGTATTATCGAAGATTTATTTAAGATCTGAATACTATCAAATCTAAATCAAGGAAAAAGACATATGCAAAATGAAGAAGTTGAGATCCACATTCTTCATCATTCATTTCTTAAACCACTTCTCCCCCTTGGTAAGCAACCTCGTGGCTTCTGCTATTGAATTTTTAGTGACTACAAGCTCCAATCCTCTCATCTAAGCTTTGTTTCCATCAAAAGAGTGAATAAAATCATAACGCTAACTAAGATTACAACCATGAAACCACTGGAAAATCGACTCCCATCCTGTATTTCTAAATAAAGGTGAAACTTCATGATAGACCTTGAACCATACTACATCTAGTTGAAATCGCCCCACATAACATGAATTTCCCATTGTTTAACTGAGAAAAACTAAGCGCTCTACCATGCGTTGTCAAAGATTGCTAGCAATTTCACTGTGTGCGGTGAGCGAGTCACCTAGGTTTGATGGAAATGATTGATTTGCGCACAATTCGGGTTTTAAATGTCCTCTCCAAACCATTTTTAATGTTTTGAAACCTCCTCAAACCATCACATAAGTTCATATCATAGGTTAAATTTCATCAAAAACTTTTAAAGTGTTTAAAATGATCCAAGTGATAGCTATAAAACTTTATTTTTTTCAAAATTTTACACGCACTATGAAAATATTTGGTAGTGTGACTTGTAGGTGCTACGAAAATGTTTAATGGCACCACTTATTTTTGGCATCTGATTGGTGCAAGACTTGGGTAAAAAAACTAGCATGACATAAACAACTTTCTTAACATGATTTTTTAATTCTTATGCCACCTTTTCATAGAAAAAATTTACTTGGTCTTACACTAAGCCCACTTTGGTTGTAATAAAACTCTTAATTGCTTTTCAAAACATTTTGACCCTTTTTTGAAACTATAAACATAGTGCTGATATAATGTTCGTGAAAAATTCCCGAATGCAATAGCAGACAATTTGTGTCTAATCATATCAGCAGAGATCGAAGGGACATAAGAGGAATTTATTTTCGATAAATCTTGGTAGGACAATTTGTCACGTTTTTCAAAGTTGGATACCACCACAAAACGAAGAGCCAAACTAATCATTGACTTTATATAAGATAACATGAATTGTAAATAAAATAATGGCCTCGATATAGGCACAAGATAATAGTAGCATGCAAGCTGGTGGACTTAGAGTGCACTATAAGAGTCAGTTTTGTAGGAAGTAGATAATATTGTCTTAAATTGATATGGTTTTGTCTTAATTGTTAGATGTCTTAAATGAGTTTAATCTTAATTTCCATTTTCTTAAATATAAAGATTTGCCTTAAAATAATTTTGTCTCAAACTAATTTTGTCATAAATATAAAGTTTTGTCTTAAAATATTTTTGTCTTAAATTGTTTCTCTTAAATATAAAGTTTTGTCTTTAAATACTTTTGTCTCAAACTGCTTTTGTCCTAAACATAAACTTTTGTCTTAAAATATTTTTGTTTCAAACTATTTTATATTTAAGGCAATTCAATTGATATTAAATTTTAATGTAAAATAACTAAAATAAAAAGTTACTTTTTAAGACAAAATTTCTTTTGTTCTAAGAAAATGTCTTATTGTTTGTCTTGAATATAAAATTTTGTCTTAAAATACTTTTGTCTCAAACTGCTTTTGTCTTAAATATTAGTTTGTATTAAGAACTCAATTGATATTAAATTTGAATGTAAAATAACTAAAATAAAAAATTACTTTTTAAAACAAAAGATTCTACATATGAAAATTCTTTGTTTGGTGTGTCGTAATCTGTAAAATTAAATCATTCTACATATGAGTTACTCTCCTCATACAAACATGTAACATGTGTATATGGTTCCAATTTTCTCTGTATTATCATCTTGTATAATTGCCCTCTTGTATCTATTATTGTGTTGAATTCACTGGCGAAGTAACACAAATTCCCAGATCAGTGTTCTTGCACAGTGGTCAGTTTCTCTGTTAGTAGGTGACTGGACTCCCAATACCCATAGTGAATGCGATATGATTGAATCCTACTACCCACGGTGAATGCACTATGGTGTATCTTATATGCATGCAAGATACAATACTGATCCAATGACTTAAGTTTTCATGAAGGAATGATTTTGAGAAACAATTAATTGATAACACAAATAAAATTACATTTCAATTTTATAGTACCAACGGAAAATACAAAGGAAAAATGTTAAGGTAAGGTCACTTTATTAAATTGTCAACCATGTAAACTGGATGGCAATGCTCGCTTGTATTAACTCAAAGCGGCCCTCGTCTTTCAGTTATGTCCTCAACTATATAAATTATTTCGTAAGTCTTGCTTGTATAAGCTCAAACGGCCACAAGCCTTTTACCTGTATTTTCAGCGTCGTAACAAGTTGTCATTACATCCTTTATTTGTTAGTCCGGGTTAACTATAGATTTGACTACTCCAACATGCATAGCAACATAATCACTAATTCATACTTTCAGCCAGCCGCACATTCTTCAATTGTGGAAATACACATATCTATATAAACTGGCATATTTACATTTTTTTTTCAGACGGAAAAAACATAATATTATATCAGGTAAAGATGAGAGATACATAAGCATAGTTCAGGCCGTCAAGACAGGCCAAAAGGGAAAAACAAAACATATAAACCGAATGAGGAGACCAATACAGACAGCTCATAAAAACAGCATTTGAGGGAGACTGACAGGCAGATCGAATCGGTGCGAGACCATTCAGAAATAGACGAGCATGCCGACAGGCGGGACATGGAGGCGGTAGCAGAGACCGAATCCATATGAATCAAAGGGCGTAGAACAACCTGTAGGTCAACCTGTTCCAAGACATTAAGCATAGAGAAATAAAACCGAGAGAAAGTCATAGAAACAGAAAAAAAAAAAAAAAACTATGAAGCAATTGAACAGAAACAGCAGGTTCAGGTCGGATCATTCAGGAAGGATCAATTATGGCAGTAATGTGGATCAAAGTGGAGGAGAGAGGAGTCCTGTGATCCTGGAAGATGCAGGTGTTCCGCCATTTCCACAAGGTCCAGCACGTGAAAATAAAGAGAGATCTCCATGCGAGTCGCTGATCCGACCACCAACAGAAAGCGTCCAGAACAGAAGAAAAAGTCTGCAGGGGAAAACCATATGTAGAAGAGAGATCAAACCATATTTGGGTCGAAACCGGGCATTGAAAAAACATATGGAAGTTTGTCTCGGGCGCTTGACAACACATGCTGCAGCGTCCAGGGCCTGTCCAACCTTTCCTTTGGAGTACCTCCCATGACAGATTCCTGTTGTAGAAGAGCAGCCAGATGAAAAGAACAACCTTGAGCTGGACTATTGTTTTCCATAGTTTGTTAGGAAAAAGGGGCCCGGGCAGCGACGGGAGAGATGAGGAAACAGTTGAATAAATATCTTTAACTCTCGCAGACTGGTTGGTGTTCCCCGTTGACCAAATTAACACATCTTTATATATATGTATGTAAATATGCCAGCTTTAGAAACTGGCATATTTACATACATATATAGATGGTCAGTTTATAGTGATTTTAGCTACGTTATATGTATGTAAATATGCTAGCTTTAGAAACTGGCATATTTACATACATATATAGATGGTCAGTTTATAGTGATTTTAGCTACGTTATTTTTCTTTTTCATGTAATTAAATTAAATTGAAGGTCTAGTTTATATTGGAATTAGACTTTAGTAATTTTAAATTTTTAAATTTGATTATTTGAGAATATTTTTAGTTTAATATATCATTTAATAGATAATATAGAAAATATGTGAATTGGTATAAATAAATTGAAAACATGATTTATATTGGAATTAGGTTTTGGAATTTCAAAATTTTAAATTATAAATGGCCGAAATTTAATTATTTCAAAATATTTTTAGTTTAATACATGATTCAATAAATAAAATATGTGAATTTTTTTTAAGCAACTCTTATCTTTAACTTATTAAAAAATAATTCTTAAAATATAACTAATATTTTAATTTATTAAAATTTTATTTATTAAACATTATTTTAGCACTTCAGCTACCTCTCTCAGCTATCTGATCCATTATCATTTCATTGACCTCCCCTCGACTCTCTATTCCATTATATTCTCTTCCACAGGCGTAGCATTCTTGTTATGTTATTTTGATTACGACCATGAGAGAAATACATCCTGGATGAGAGTAAGCAGATCAGTCTTGAAAGGCATGGCGACGATTGTATATCGACTTCACATGAGTGTGTCAAAATTGAATGTGAGGAGTAAGATCTTTGTTTGTAATTTTATATATTATTTAATAAGATATTATTAGATTGCATTAGAGTACTCTTTCGCTTGCTATATTTTTCCATTAACAAAAAGAAATGAATGCTAACCAAATTTCACAGGTAGAAATTTTCCGTAGAACAGTGCAGCTTCTAATTTTCCGTGGACGCACCATTGACAGAGGAAGAGGTAAATAGCTATGGCTTAAAATAGTTCATCATTCTACCTGGCTTAAAATAGTTCATCATTGTACCTGAATTCTTAGGGTTTTTATTAGATATATGGTATATATTTAATAGTAGGTAATTCTTAGGGTTTTTATTAGATATATGGTATATATTTAATAGTTTAGAAGATAGATGTATATAATTTTTCTGGAATATTGTATTGTATTAATTTTTTTTAAATTTCAAGTGAACACTACACTTATTTTTAAATACATCAAGTTTTTTTTTTTTTTTTTTTTGTTGATTGTGAAGAGCGTTTTAAATGTTTTAGATGAATTTTGTCTCTCTTGATTGAACCTTTTTCTCTTCCATGTACTACTGGATATATTTAAAACTAGCATTTGCACGCATAAATTCAAGAAGCATTGTGACATATAAAGAATCAGTGAAGATGAAAATTAGTAGGTGAAGGGTAAGGAGCTAATACCCAATGTCCATTGCATTAAATAGGTCTTGTTGTTTTTGGAAACTTTTTGGCTATGACATTTGCCAAAAAAACTTCCCCTTTTTGGGAGGCTATGGAATGACTTCAACTAGAATGAGACAATACTGAATACTATTGCAGGTATTGCGGAGGAGCAGAATGTTGTTGTTAGTAAGATGAATAAGAGCAACAACAAAAGAGTAAGTAAGGAGGGTTAAAAAGGGTTATCTACAGTCCTACGTTGTGGGATTTTTCTATAATCTTTTTGCTTCTCAGTGTGTATGGTAAGTCTTCAACACTCTATCTCTGCTTCTATTGACTTCAATCTGCATATTCTTAAAAGGCGTTTCTGCTGCTGTTGGTATTCATTCTGTTGGCTCTCTTTAGTTCCCTTAGATGTAAGTGCACAAAAATCTTGGACTTATATGACACTGAATTATTGATAATGGGAGATAATAATCATAACAATTTTTTTGATTGAATTCTTTGGGTTTTATGTCATTTTATCTCCAAAATATACAAATAATTTTGTTGGTTGGAACAAAGCTACAAGTTATAATAACAGAGTTGGCCTTAGAAATTCAAGGGAGGCATGATGTAGTTAAAGGAACCCCAACTGTGCAGCCAACAAGTAAACTATTTTGGTTCTTATCCTTTTCTTGATCCATTTCACTCTTTTCCAAGTATCAAAATGATTTTCACTCTAAATTTCAATTAACAAATTGTATTTCTAAATCCTAAGTGGTTCATCTTCAGGGCAAAAGTGGAGTAAAAGTAAAGTATGTGATCTAACAATAACTATATATATATATATATATATATATAGCTGTAAATGCTTAATATATCTGTTAGAAACTCAACTCACCAAAGCGTGCGATTACTCACCGAACGACACGCATTTAGTTGACGAGCAAGAATGCTAACTATACTAATATGCACATGATCACTATATCAGAGACAGTTTGTTTTATGATAATATTATATCAGAGACAGAGTTTGTTTTATGATAATATTAGAAGAAGTATATGAGAGATCCAAATTCGATCACATCGACAGAAGAGGAAAGTTCGTACGATAACATTTCAGAATTACATGATATAGTTAGTACGAGGGCAAGCTTTCAATATAAGGAAAGCGATGCAATAAGACAAGCAGGGACACATTAACGCATATCATAGATCACCACAGTCCATCCAGAAAGATATCAATTATCCCAGTGACACTACACACTGATATTATATATCTATAGTTTCCGACTACCCATTTCGAATCAGCGTAAATACTCTGCATCCGAAAATTTATACGTACCAGGAAATCAAAAAATTAATCTATGCAGATTTGTTGATAATAATTACGACTAGTCCCTAGCTTGCCCACTCATAACATGACTCAGCTTCCACGATGTTTCTCATTTTCGGCTTAAAATTACCTTAAATATGCTTCACCTCAACTTTTCTATGCGGTGATGATTATTACCAGTAATTAGTAGGGCAAAATATATCATATCACATTAACAGCAAACTATAATTATTACAAAACTTTTCCAACCTATATGCCTATGTTTTTGATATGGTTGCAGTATTTAATTTTCAATATCTGAGATATGTGGCCGACCAAATCATTGACCCTATTAAAATTAATAGGATAAGTAATCACGAAATTTATGATACAAACGAATATGGAGCTCCGCTCTACTGAAAAATGTTGGAAATGATGAATTCAAGATACCACGTCGTATTGGGTTTTTCCGAATAGTAGGTAAAATTTCATTTCCGTCGGGAATACAAAGGACGTGGTAGATGTTATCAAGTCAGCCAGCCGTCCTGCTACCTTATAAAAGCTTATAATGGGATCCACCTAGACTGAACGGCAACATCAAAGGCCACAAACAACAGCTATTGCATATGTGCACGAGGGTGCACGTGGCCTGTCGGCCAGCATGGACAGCATCAGAGTGGGGCCCTGTTTACAGAATTTTCGTTTTCATCTCTTCCTAAACCATATTTTAATTTCTTTTACATTCACATAGGCACTTAGATATTTGTTTTTGTAGTCAAACATGGTATCAAACTATATTTATTATTAAAAAAAACATATTTATTATTTAAAACTATAATAAAACTATTTTTGTTTTTGTTAGCATGGCCATGGTATATTTGTTTTAAAAATAATTTAAATTTTCATCTTTTTAACTATAAAAGAAAATAATGGATATACGAGTATTCCTTCTAGCATACATGATCTAATTGATAAAATCATATGTTTCCAAATACCGTTTTTAAGTTTCCTCCGTCTATTCCTATTTTGATTTACAATTGGCAAGATCATTATCAACTATTTAACATATTAAACGTGCCTTGAACGTGGATTATGAAACTTGGGTGTGCTTTTGAAAAGTCCTCCCTCCCACCATTCAACTGCACACGTGTTTGTGATTAGCTTCTATCTTGGAATAAAATAAATAAAAATGAAAGTGTTTTCTTGTGTAGAATTACACCCAGAACAACGATGGCTACCAGGAAACTCGACCTAGGTGCCTCATATTCTATTCTCACCATATCTCCAATATCTATTTAACTGGGAACTTTTAGGTTTAATAATTAATTGAAGGTTTCGTATCCGTGTTGAAAAAATATTCTATTATTGAGTTTGACTAATTAATATTAAAGTCTGCAGGAAATGAGTGAAACCATTCAGGAAGTAATGAAGTATTTTGATGCGGAGAATTCACAAGAAGCTCATATGATATTAGGAAGAGAAGGAGATGTGCACTTGCTTATCTAGGTTAGGAATCCGTTAAGAGAGTTATTATGAACGAAACGTTTATTTGAAGAATGATATATTAATGGAGAGCTAAATTGTCACCTTTAGAGTGAACATTAAATCCTCTGTCAATAGTATTGAATTAGTTCAGAGTTGAGCACAGATCATTTAGTTGCCAAAAAAACACATATACTGTATGTACTACAGAATGCAAACTAGTAAGGAAACAATTAATCCAAATTTTTCTCTTATTATTTAATATAATAACAAACATTTACATAGATCAGAAAATTAATCCAAATTCAATTCCCAAATTACATTGAAAAGGTATTTAACTAACGACGTCACCTCCAAAACCACCAACACAAAATAAGGTTAATCGCAAACCTTTACAAGTTAAATAAAATTAGATTTAGTTTTGTTCTTGCAAATAATTGAATTTTTTAATGAGTAGTGAGATGCTTACTCCTTTTTCTTTTTAGATGGTTACTCTTTTTCTTTTTTCTTTTAAATCGCAATCTTAACTTTTAAGAACATGCATTATGGTGGCAACTCCTAGAATACACTGATTTGAAGAAAATTTAAGTGCTCAATAAAGAATAAGAAATATAAAATCTCAACGGTTGGGCACTTTGTCCTTTGCTTTACTCCGATCAACGGATTTTTGCTTTGCTTTATTTTTACAACAAATTTTACGTGTCTGTCTGCTTAAATCTTGGGTGTATGTAAGTGGGGTTGTGATATTGACTTCGAATGAAAATTGCCGAGAAACAGAAAGACGCAAAAGCCATACTACATATACATCTCTCGAGGGTTATGTAGTGGAGAGATATGTGGTTATAAATATTATTATATTATTATATGCAGTAAATAAAAGTGTACATGCAACTGTTTTATTAGTGTTTAAATTTTTGGAAGCTGTCATTCATACTGTTTTAGTATAGAAAAATATAAATAAATAAAAACAAGTCTTAGTTTATGGAATATTTTGGTGTTTCAAATCTATTCACAAGAATTCTATCTATATAATCATTTTCCATAATGCAATTAAATTTTTGGAAGCTGTCATTCATACTGTTTTAGTGTAGGAAAATATAAATAATAAAAAAAACAAGTTTCAGATTATGGAATATTTTAGAGTTTGAAATCGATTTACAAGAGTTCTATCCATATAAACATTTTCCATACTGCAATTACAGTTATAGGGTATAAACTTACTGCGCTATAAACTTAAACTTACTGGGTTGTCCCAAAGAATAAATTTTAAAATTACAAGCCTGCTACAAATCTTGAAAGCCCAAAATCCTCTACTTTGACATGCAATTCCTCGTCCAACAGAATATTTGAATATTTTACATCTTTGTGGAAAATAGGCAGTTCATGGCAGTTAAGAAATGCTAAGGCCTGGGCACTCTCTATACAAATTCTGAGACTGACATGCAATTCCTCGTCCAGCAGAATATTTGAAAATTAAAAAAAAAAAAAAAAACAAGTTCCACATTATGGAATATTTTAGAGTTCGAAATGAATTTACAAGAATTCTATCCATATAAACATTTTCCATGCTGCAATTACAGTTACAGGGTATAAACTTACTGCGCTATAAACGTATAAACATTTTCCATACAGCAATTACAGTTACAGGGTATAATCATACTGCGCTATAAACTTAAACTTACTGGGCTGTCCCAAAGAATAAATTTTAAAATTACAATCCTGCTACAAATCTTGAAAGCCCAAAATCCTCTACTTTGACATGCAATTCCTCGTCTAGGAGAATATTTGAAGATTTTACATCTTTGTGGAAAACAGGCGGTTCATGGCAGTTAAGAAATGCCAAGCCATGGGCAGTCTCTATACAAATTCTTAGACTGACATGCAATTTCTCGTCCAACAAAATATTTGAAAATTTTACATCTTTGTGGAAAATAGGCAGTTCATCGAAGTTAAGAAATGCTAAGGTCTAGCAGTCACTATACAAATTCTGAGATGGGTATCCAATCTGGATCTTTATCCTTCTTCAGTTCCTAGTGAAGATGATCTGACAAAGCACCATTTGGAACATATTCATAAAGAAAAAGCAGATCTGAACTTTGTGGAGAAATACAACCATAGAGACGAACTAGATTTAGATGATAAAAGGTCGAAAGAATCTACACCTCGAAACCGAACCATATCCTCCATCTCCAACTTGATTCTTCTCGTGGAGGTCATCGGTTACCTGTTTCAATACTTGGTAAGAGAAAATGGGTAGCGTATCTATATTACTTTGTGTAGCTATTTCCATAGCTTTATCCTCATTGTCTAAAACCGCTAACAACAGAATTCTCGCGAAAATCAAGAATCTTCTTTCTGCACACAGTTATAACCACTAATCTGTAAACACATCCATTCCAACGGATTCACCGTGAGTTGCTAAAACAATACCCGTCAGCTGCGATTAAATCAACGGATCTAGATAATCCAATCATCTAACAATGGATCAAATGGAAAAAAGTGATGACAGGTGTGCACTGAGGTGAGTTGGTTTCAGAGGGAAACGCCTTATGGTATAAATATTTCATAATACACCAATAATATTATGATATTAAATAATATTGATTAACTTCATTCACATTGACATATAAATAATTGAAAATGATATGCTTTGCATATATCAACTACACTAATTAATTAAGTTGTGCAAATATGGGACATTAAGTATCTGCGATGATGGTATAGAGTGTTTTAGTTGGATTTTATCTTTCTTTACTCCACTTTTGTCTCTTCCATGTACTGCCTATTAAGTATCCCCAATGATTGTAAAGAGTGCCTTAGATGGCTTTTCTTTCTCTTGATTTTATTTTTTTCATTTCCATGTACTACCTCATAGATTTAAAAACATTTCATAATACGTAAATTGCATAATAATATTAAATTATGTTGATCAACTTCGTTTATTTTGAAATATAAATGATGTAATATCAATTATATCTATTAATATGGTTGTGTAAATATGTAGATATATAACTAAGTTCGGAGGAATAGCTCAATTGGTCGAGTTATTGTTACTAAGTACCTTTCCAATTAGAAGGTTAATTGGAAAAATCTCCTAGATGCCCTTGAAGTTATGCTACTAAGTACCTTGCCAATTAGGAGGTTACTTGGAAAAATCTGCACGATGCCCTTGAATTTATGCCCAACCAGATAAATCGGCATGTAAATCTTTTCAAATACATTTGCCTAAATTATTACCTATCAATATAGATATGTAGCTAGTATGATATAGAGAATCTAACCCATCACCCTTTCCATTTTGATGAGTCATGTAACATTGTCAAATCATTAGAGTCGTTCTCACTAATAAGGTAGATTTTTTATGACACAATTTGTATGGTGTCAATGTCACTATGTATACATCATCAACATGTAAACTACGACCATTCCTTACATTGGCAGTATCAATGTCACTACATAAACATCGACCATACATAAATGGAAAGTTAGGTATGTCATGTTCGGAACACTGACCCTCAATGTCACAACGAGGTAAGTTCCTTTTGCTCTTTAATAAAAAGAATATAGCAATCTATTTGTCATAATTATATATATGTGATTAAAACCTTGGTTGAATGGTTTATTATAGATATCTATGTAATTGGTTCATCATTATCTCATATGAAATAAAGTTTATGCATAAATGAGGTCTTTATATATAGGTTATAATATGTGGACCCATCAATATATAATATATTGTATTAAAATTTAGTTACGCATCTTTTATATAGATATCTATTTATTTATACAATATTTACATATCAATATACACATTTGATTATAGAGTGTGTGATGTTGATGGTTACCAAAAATGATGTGGTAGTCTAGAATTAGACTAATTTTTCATTTAAAAACCAATCACCACTGTGTTAAAACTATTTTGTTCATGTATTCCCTCCTGAGGGCCCCACTTGCCTAACCAATCATCGTCAGTCCTACTTTGACTTCTTACTCCCCGAGCACTTCAATCTCCGTCGTTGATATGGTTTCTTTAGATCAAATGGATATCGTGGCGTATCCACTTGCCAACGTGTCAACACCTTAGGTTAATCATGTGATTTGGAAAAATAGCATTTATCATTTATTTTCCATGCAATATACCACTTACGGCTTTCCCAATACTACCCACCTACTTAATACAAAACCTTTAAGAAATATACTTAATAAGATTTAGCTTCTAATCTCAGTATTAACCCTTAATGATATATGGCTGTAATTATGAATGAAACACATAAATGGAAAATAATACCCGATTATGGTCCAGAATGCCGATACACAGATTCAAGAGAATTTCACGCCAGGAATAATATGCAACGCCACACTTAATCAATTATTTCAATAAAATAGAAATTACTGAGTCTTGGCGCTCTCGGCTCGATTACAACAATTTGTCTGACCTCTTCTTTACTCACAAACCCTATCTCTTTCTCAATCTTTGGCTTACTCACTCTCCTATTCCAACCAATCTCTATCATTACAATTTTCCTTTCTTTTATGGATCAAATCCTATCCTAACAACATTGAAAACTCAATCTCTATTTTTATCAGCTCAACTATTAAATCCCTATTCTCAAGCTCTGATACATACCTATCCTAACACTTATCTCCTGTTCTAAAAATAATACAATGATTTAATTGTTACAATAATTGAAGTAAAGATCAACTCGAGAGATCCAACCCTGTCTCCTAAGAATTGATTTTGACCACTTAAGTCAATAAAATCCATCTCTTGTTAGCCACAACATGTGAACATACAATCACATTTCTTGCTAAGTCCAGGTGATCCTGCACCAGACTCCCAGGGAAGAAAAGAATCATTCATCAAATTGTCAGGATTGACTCCATACTTCTGTAATTATGTTGCTGCTAACCAATTGGCATCCTGCATTGGTTCTCCCTTCCACTTGACTAGATACGGAAATAATCTTGTCCTCTGGTTCTTTTGGATACTCTTTTCTCCAAAACAACTTCCATCTCTTTCTCGATTGTCTTTGTCATTTGTTCTTCCCAATTTAAAGTCTGAACTTCATCTTCTGTAGGTTCCTTCTGTAAATCTGCCTCTACCTCCTTGTATGGATATAAATCTACAACATTAAAGATAGTTGATATTCCAATCCGTTCTGGAAACTCAATTTCATAAGCATTGGTTGAAAGCTTCCTCACAATTCTGCATGGCCCTATATTTTTCATCTTTTATTTATTATAAGTCCCAACAGGAAATCTTTCTTTCCTCAAGTACACCATCACTAGATCTCTCACTTGGAATTATTTTTCCTTCCTCCTCATATCAGCTCTCTGTTGATATTTGCCACTACTTTCCTGCAATCTGTCTTTAACATCTTCTTGTAGTCTCTACATCTGCTCTGCAAACTCTTCAACATTTGCACTTCTTGTCTCCTATTTTCCCAAATTTCTGAGCTCATACACACCTCTTGGATTCATTCCAAAAACAATCTGAAATGTACTCATCCAAGTACTTCGGTTTGGAGTGTCATTATAAGAAAACTCAACTTGAGAAAGTGTTAAATCCCACTGCTTAGGATTTTAATACACTAAACTTCTCAATATGTTTCCCAAGCTTTTGTTTATCACTCTGGTCTGTCATTTGTTTGAGGGTGATATGCTGAACTGAAACTAAGGTTGGCATCTAGTTTGTTCCAAAGAGTTCTCCAAAAATGCCCAACAAACTTTGTATCCCTATCAAACACAATACTTATAGGCAATCCATGTAACTTTACAACTTCTGAAAAAAACAAATTAGCAATATGTGTTGCATCACTAGTATTTTTCCATGCAATGAAATGTGCCATTTTTGAAAATCTATCTACCGCAACATAAATGGAATCATTTCCTCTTTGAGTTCTAGATAATCCCAAAACAAAATCCATACTAACTGCATCCCATGGTCGGTCTAGTATTGGTAATGGCTAGGTCAATCTTGTATTTTGGCTTCTCCTCTTAGCATGTTGATAGATCCTGCACTTCTCAACAAATTTGTTAACGTCAGTTTGCATCTTTGGCTAGTAGTAAAATGCATTTACCTGAGCAAAGGTTTTGTCTTGTCCAAAGTGCCTAGATAACCCTCCACTATGTTTCTCCTTGATTATGTTTTCCCTCATCGGACATTTGGGAATGCATAGTTTGTTACCTTTAAATAGTAGACCTCCTTGGATAAGATAATCTAACCACTGGCTTCTATTATGAACTGTTGGATTTTGTACAACTGCATAAATATCTTTAAATTCTACATCATCTTTATACGTATCAACCATTTCTTCAAATCCTACAACACCAACTCTTAATTCTTGCACAATGAAATTTACCTTGCTTAGAGCATCCACAACTTTGTTCAACTTACCACTTGTATGTTTTATCACAAAATTGAAGCTCTGTAAAAACTATACCCACGTGGCATGCTTCTGATTCAATTTTGGTTGGTTTTTTATAAACTATAATGCATGATTGTCAAAAAACAATACACACTCCTTTGGTAGCAAATAATGTCTCCATTTTTTTAAAACTTGCACAATAACATAAAATTATTTGTCATAAGAAGAATATTTCTTCTTAGCTTCATTTAGTTTATCACTAAGTATGCTATTGGTCTCTATTCCTGAATTAAAACTGCTCCAATTGCAACTCCACTAGCATGAGTTTCAACTTGAAAAACGTTTCCAAAATCAGGCAAAGTTAAAACTGGTTTTTCTATAATTTTCTTCTTCAACAACTTAAAATTTTGGTTTATTGCCTCTGTCCACTCGAATGGTTGATTAGCCTCTTTGATTGTTTCAATAATTGGTGCACAAATTTGACTAAAACTTCTGATAAATTTTCTATAAAAACTTCCAAGTCCATGAAAGCTTCTTACCTCAGATATGTTTCTTGGAATAGGCCAGTTCCAAATTGATTGGACATTCTCTAGATCCATTTTCAATCCTTCTTTAGAAACTACAAACCCCAAATAGATTAATTCTTCTTTCATGAAACTACATTTCTTTAGATTTATCAGCAGTTTCTATTTCTGCAAAGTTCTTAGAACCAACTTAAGTTGCTCCAGATGTTCTTCTTTGCCTCTATTGAAAACTAGGATATCATCAAGATAAACAATGAAAAACTTTCCTGCATATTCCTTCAGGACTTGATTCATCAATCTCATGAATGTGCTGGGTGCATTAGTGAGTCCGAAAGGAATCACTAACGACTCACACAACCCATTGTTTATTTTAAATGCAATATTCCATTCATCTCCTTCTCTAATCCTTATTTGATGGTATCCACTCTATAGATCTATTTTAGTAAAATACTTTGACCCACTTAAACAATCCATCAAATGATCCATGCATGGAAAAGGAAATCTATACCCGATAGTAATCTTGTTTATGGCTCTGGAATTAGTACACATGCGCCATTCGAATCCTTTCTTTGGACTAAGTACTATTGGTACAACACATGGACTAAGACTTTCTTTGATTAATCCCTTATCCATCAATTCTTGCACTTGTCTCCCAACTTCTGCATTTTCTTGAGGAGTTAACCTATAGCTGCTTTATTTGGCAAACTTGCTCCAGGTATTGGATCAATGTGATGACTAATACTCCTTATTGGCGGTAATCATTTGGTAGCTCATCCACAATAATATCAGCAAAATTGTTCAACGTAGTTTTGGTTTCTTCAAATAAATCATCTAAGTTTGTGGAAGTCAAAATTAGCTTAGGTCTCCTTATAACAACAAAATGTATCTGTTCATCCTTCTTGACTTCTTGCAGCAATTCTTTCCCACTTATCAGCATAACGCTATCTCTAGGAATTTCTTTTTCTACTTCATCCTTCAATGCCAGCAGTGTATCTTTATTCCCATCCTTCTTTAAAGTATAGGTGTTTCTTCTCCCATCATGTATAGCTTTCTGATCAAACTGCCAAGGTCTTCCCAACAATAAATGGCAAACATCCATTGGCATTACAATGCATAATACCACATCCTTATAAGTACTAGTCTGGATTTCTACTTTGCATTGTTCTATCATAATAAGCTGATGTCCTTCTTGCAACCACGATACTTTGTAAGGAGTAGGGTGTATTGTTTTCACTAATCCTAACTTGTCCACCATTTCTGTCGAAACCAGGTTATCAATGCTTCCACTATCAATTATCACTTTAAAGCATTTTGCTTTGGACTTGCATGTAGTTTTGAATAAACTCTTTCTCTCAGTTGGTTCTCCTGTCTCTTTCTCTGCTTTAAGCAATACCCTTTTCAGTAACAAAGATTCTCAAACTTCAGGTGATTGTTCCTTATTTGCAATTTGAGGGTTTTCTTGCTTTGCCTCAGCCACATTCACATTCCGCTGATTTGTTGCTTTATTATGAGGACAGTCCCCTGATCCATGTCCCCATTCTCCACATGTATAACGCCAAATTTCTCTTCCTTGGCCTCTTCCTCTGGATGCAAATCTTCCTCTACTAAAGGCTCCTCTCTGTGGTGGTCTACTACTTGAACCTCCTGCTTCACCCTGAGGGTGTTGAAATTTTGATATGGTAGTTCCTCTACCTCTTGCTAAACTTTTCCCTGTGTTCCTCTGATTTTATTTCCTCAACATCTTATCCTCTGCTTTCAAAGCTACTCGATGGGCATCTTCAATTGTCTTCAGACTCAGCAAGCTGATTTCATCCTGTATGTCATATCTCAAGCCATTGATGTATCTGGCTACCTTTTCTATGTCATCCTCTGCATCTCCTGCTCCTTATAAAATTTTTCTGTATATTCTTTGACAATCATCCCCTTTTGTCTCAAATTCTATAATTGTTTGAAAAGATTTAACTGATAATCATGAATTTACCTTTCAACCTACTCACCATTTTATCCCATTGTTTGATCTTGGGCTTCCCCTTTCTCTCTCTGGATGTTTGTAGTTCATCCCACTAGATTGTTGCATGTCCCTTCAATCTGATAATTGCAAATTTCACCTTCTTTTTCTCATCAACCTCCTGATAGTCGAAATGCTTGTCCAATGAACTGATCCAGTCCATCAACTCTTCTATATTAAGATTCTCGTCATACAAAGGGATTCCACCTTTGGTCTTCCACTTACCTTGGCCAACATTTTGACAACTTTGGTAGCTTCGCTTTCATCCTCTTCTTCTTCCTCAGAATATTCCTCTACAGCTCTAGCATCTCCTTCATCAGGTGCTCTCCTTTGAGCAGTTTCCATTGTCTCCATCCTTGTACGCAGGTTCTAAATCTCTTCCAGCAGAACTACATTCGCTACAGGTCTCCCCCGACCTATGCCATATCCTCTTCTAGGTGGCATCTTTACTGTATCAAACTTAATCCTTGTGCTTTGATACCAAATAATGTGGATGGTTACCAAAATTGATGTTGTAGTCTAGAATTAGATTAATGGTTCAATTAAAAACCAATCAGCTGCGCATTAACATATTTTCTTCGTGTATTCCTTCCTGAGGGTCCCGCTTGCATGACCAATCATCGTTAGTCCTAATTTGACTTCTTACTCCCAGAGCGCTTCAATCTGCACTGTTGATCTAGCTTCTTCAGATCCAATGGATATCGCGTCGTATCCACTTGCCAACTAGTCCGACTGATTTCTACCACTGATCTGTCCCATTTGATCCAACAGTTATTGCGCAATCTCACATGATTACTTGCACGATTGATGTTAGGTTGAGAGCACACGAGATAAGTGGTTTCTCCGTTCTCCGTGTCAACACCTTGGTTAATCGCACGATCTGGAAAAATACCATTTACCATTTATTTTCCACGCGATATACCACTTACTGCTTTCCCAATACTATCCACGTGCTTAATACATAACCTTTAAGAAATATACTTAGTAAGATTTAGCGTCTAATCTCAGTATTAACCCTTAACGCTATTTGGTTGTAATTATCAATGAAACACATAAATGGAAAATAATACCCGATTAGTGTCCAGAGTGCCGATACACAGATTTGAGAGCATTTCACAGCAGGAATAATATGCAACGCCACACTTAATCAATTATTTCAACAGAATAGAAATTACAGAGTCTTGGCCCTCTCGTCTCGATTACAACAATTTGGCTGACCTCTGTTTAACTCGCAAACCCTATCTCTCTCTCAATCTTCCGCTTATTCAATCTCTTATTCTATCCGATCTCTATCATTACATTTTTTCCTTTTCTTTTAATGGATCAAATCGTATCCTAACAACATTGACAACTCAATCTCTATTTTTATTAGCACAACTATTAATTCCTTATTCTCAAGCTCTGACACACACCTATCCTAACACTTATCTCATGTTCTAAAAATAATACAATGATTTAATTGTTACAATAATTGAAGTAAAGGTCAATTCGAGAGATCCAACCCTCTCTCCTAAGAATTGATTTTGACCACTCAAGTCAATAAAATCCATCTCTTGTTAGCTACAATATGTGAACATACAATCACATTGCTGGCTAATTCCAGATCCTCCTGCATGAGTATGGAATATATATAAATATACATATATGTCTCATATACTGTAATTAGCAGTATTAATGTCACTTATCCGTTAAAAGAATAATATATTTTACCTCATCAAATATTTACATCATTGTTAAATATGTTACTAATTAGTCTTACAAAAGGTTAGATATCGACTTTTTTTTGGTAACTTGGTCTCATATGTGATGAAATTAGTATTAAATGAATTAGTGTTAAATCTTACTCATGTGATGAAATTAGTATTAAATGTCACTCACATTTTCCATAACCCATAAAAATGTTAGTGGTACGGTGAGTAGAGTTATATTGTTTTTATCACACTTACTAATATAGCTACCCTTGGCCGCTATGTATTGAACACAATATAATAAATCAATATAGATTTATTTTCACTTTTGATTTCCTAATATCTAGACACGTAGAGATTTGATTTGTCTAGACACTTGTAGATATATAGATAAAATGGATCTATGATTCTTCTTAATAGTATATTTCTATTTATATAAATTTTACCAAATATTTTTATTGTTAATTATTATAAATTTATTAAATTGTTATATGTTTATTACTTATATATTATAAAATATCATCATTATGAATATCAATCATTACTATTTAAATTTATTTTAATATGATATACTAATCATCAAAATTGCTTATAATTTCATTATTAAATAAAATAACAATATAACAAATTAAATTAAATTAATTTATTAATTTATAATTTAGTTTCTGTGAGAGTCACTCTCCATGGTAGATATGTTGTAACATAATGTAATGTAAATATGTCAAAATAAAATAAAAATAAAAATAACCCTATAAAAATAATATAATAATAAAAATAAAATTAATTAATGGTATTCAAAAACCGAGATATTGAATCATGGTATTTATATGGAATATAACCTATTTAAAGGGAGAGATTATGCTAGTCTAGATCCAATTTAACTCCAAATCTAGATCAAATCTCTTGAGATGAAAACCTCTTTCAGAGTGAAAATATATTTTATCCTAAACATTTGGTAGTTCCCCAATTAAAATTGGTCTACGCTAGTTGATATTATGTTTTGCTATATTTTCCTTTGACTTAGTGTATTATGTTAGAACCACTACTTAAACACTTGGTAGATCCCCAATTAAAATTAAATTAACCTGGTTGATATTATGTTTTGCTATATTATTCTTTGACTTAGTGTATTATGTTAGAACTTGGTTGATATTATGTTTTGCTATATTATTCTTTGACTTAGTGTATTATGTTAGAACGACTACTTAATTGCAGAATGCTTATTATTGCAATAAAAAAATTATATACAAAACATCTAATCCTTATTAGGAGGTTGCTATCATGCTTATTAGGAAGGAACATTCTATGTTTCTTTATAAGTTGTGATTTTCTATCGAGCAAACCATATATTTAATTTTAATAGTTATTTTTCCCCTTCTATGTGCTTTAAGTACCGGTGGGATTAGTGATCCAAATGAATATTTATACCAAAGAGATCCACATAAAAAAAAATCACTTTCCGGGGGCTTAATTATGAGGGCTTAATTACAAAGCCTAGCCACCCAAGTGTATCAAGATAATAAATCCAGAACTTCTTAATACTGAAAGTTATTTAACAACCAATACTCCACCAATTAACTAGCCGAGGATGCTTAAACCATATCTAATTATTCAAAAAAGGAAAAAAAGAAAACATTAAACAAAACCTGAAATTTTATTAAACAAAGCATGTTATTTGACGGTGATCTAAGAAACATTACATTAGTGCTGTGTATTAAGCTTTCACGGGCATGGTTGTAGACAACGTCCATCAACGTGTATTACCTTAACACAGTTGTAATTTTCAGAAATTCTTGAAGGGAGATGCTGTCCTCAAACTATTCTTAACCATTGCTTGATAATAAAAAGTGTCATAAAACTGTAAGTTTTGTTGAGAATTAAATTATTAAAGATTGAAAATATTTAGTAAACTTTAGATTCTAGAAATAGCGATGAACCTAAGTTTTTAAATATAAAACAGTGTAGCTTTTCAAATATAAAACTACTCTATAATAAAATCCTTAGGGGATAGAATTAAAAATAAAAATAATAAATCATTATCTAGTCATCAATATAACTCTTTAAATATAAAACAGTATAGGGTTTTTTTAAGACCTAGAATAAAAAAATTAGTGATAAATCATTCCTAGACAATAATAATAAGAAGTTGGAGATGCTTCGCTGCGCTCGTGCGAATTTGACCTGTCAGATCTGATGGAGTCTGATGGAGTGAGTCGACCCCAAACCAATGGGTAGACATAATGGCCCAAGTCTAAACTAACTCCATGTATTGAGTAACAACCGAGCAAGTAACCTGTCGGATCTGATGGAGTGAGTGGACCCCAAACCAATGGGTAGACATAATGGGCCATGTCTAAACTAACTCCATGTATTGAGTAACAGCTGAGCAAGTATCTTTTTAAAGATGCATTTTGGGAAGTTCCTGTCCATGGAGAATCCCATGTTGTACTCCAATGACATATTTAGAGACACACATGTACTCCAATGTCATATTTATTTTCTGTTTATAGTGGAGCCTTAGGCAAATATATATATTTTTAAATCCGGAGATATAATAAATTAATTGAAAAAATATTATATTACGATTATCATTGAGCTATAATAAATGGACACCATGCAATAAAGATGTTTGGTTTCTGCCTCAGGCTAGCCGTCCCATTAGCAATATTGATTGATATATGTAGATGGCATTATTTTCAATAGGTTAATTGATTTATAAAAAAGTGGAAAATAGAAAATGCAGTTTATTGATATATACCAATTATATTAGTAAATCGTAGTTTCTTTAGTAGAAATGTTTATTTTACCATTTAGCATGAAAATGATGTCTAAGTCTGCTCCAAAAATATAATTCATATAAAAACAAAAGTTTCCTATAATGAAAATGCTATACATATAATAAAAATATTTAATGTAAGTGATTAACAAAATATTTTAATTTAAACTACTTATCTAAAATATTTTAATTTCAATTACGTAATATCTATATATATAATAATAATAAAGCTATTGAAAAATGAAAGTTTTTATGGTTAAAAAGTTTAAAGTGGTGTTAGTGTTTTACATTATGGTACTTTATTTGGTATATGTTTTTTTTTTTAATCCAATCAAGATTTTTTTGACTTACAACTTTATGTTTTGTACTCTATATAACACTAAAAAATACACCTTAAATAATGAAAAATTAGGTACTATATTTTGCACTCTCAACAAAATTTGCACTTAGAGTAATTTGATACTAGTTCATGTTAGATCTGAACTTAAAATAGATCTATGTTGATTTTAGCTAAAATATGTGGAGAATTTATTGATATGAATAACATACCTGACCACTACAAAAATTGATAAAATTAACCATGATCAAACTTAGATTAATATTGTACTAATATTATATTAATATTATGAAAATGATTTCGATAATAATTGAAATAGTTAAAGGTTTGACGGAAAGTATAATATTATATTACTGGTAAGTATTTTCTTTTCACCATCGTTTAGACGGATAACCGTAATTCCCATGAGAACGTTTACATGCACACATTCATCAATCCAGTGTGCCCTAAATTCTTCTTCACTACGACAATTTTGTTTTGTTGTGACAGGCCTTGCATGTTTTGATTCTCGTTGCAGTAAATCATTTGCAGAAAATTATCCTCCGGCCATTTGGTTCGATGTCGAGACCTCCACTTCGCCTTCATTCACCAGCTATATAATTTTCTTCTTGGTCTTTTCATACTTTCCAAACATGGTCAATATCTATGCCAAAGATGATCAACATCCATGCCAAGATACCACAGTAGAGAGATTCAACTCACTCTCAAAAGAAGAAAGTCCACAAATCCTAGTAAAGGATTTCAACGAGGGACTGGCTCGGATGGTGATAGCACTATTCCTACCGTTAGGTTTCTATATTTACTCCTCCAGCTATTTCTACTATTGGTGGTGGCTATAGGTAAGGATCTCGTTATTCCACTCAACATCAAACATTTAGAATTCTAATAGTTATGAATCGTGAAAGGTGAATGTGAAATAAAAATAAAATTGAAATATGCATTCATGAATCAAACATATAAATATGTAAATAAAATTGCCAATAATAACAAACTATGATACGAATAATGAAATCTTATTACAACGAAAGGAATCATATATACTGCATTGATTCAATAGCTGGTAAATTTCGAAATACAGGGACATGTTGTGCTTTTTCAGTGTTGGTAAGTCCACGTACTGCTTTAATATGCTTCTAAAATTAGATTTACTTTCAAAGTTTTATGAACCTACGTTTGAATCCATCTATTTCTCTCAAACATGGGATACTATTATGATGCATTCAGAATCAATTAAAGGTTAAAGCATAGACTTATCTAGCAAATGGTAGAGCAGTTCAAAACCATTTCTGCTAAATGAAATAACAATGTAGATATCAATGTGAACTAGTAATCCCGTAGAATGCAACTAAGAATATTATAAGAATCATATTCAAATGAAAAAATATACAAGTAATGCCATAATGATTTTTGTGCATCCATTACTTTCTCCATGAAGTAGCGTAAAATCTGAATCTTGAGGATCCAAATTTTGAAAATAAAGCATTTTTTGGTGGAACAAAATTTAAAGCATTTTGTTTTAGAAAAGTATTTTCTCCATAAGCATTTTAGCATTGGACTGCACAGAATAAAATTAAGATAGAAACCTATCATTTAAAAAAAGAGTCGCTGTGTTTGACTTTAAAACTAAAAATCGTGGCATCTAATTCTTAGGTCATTGCTTTTTATTTATCGTTCTGCTGAAGCAAGTAGTGTTTTATCATATATACAGAAAGGGCATCCCTCTCAAGCAGTTGTTCAATGACCCACCCAGAAATGGCTTCGAGTTTTATGAATCTTAATAATCCAATTTTTGAATTAAAATAATTTTCTGTCAACCGTTTTGTAAAAATAGAAGTTAACTTAGCACTGGACTGCACATAAACAAAATTGAGATAGAGACTTATCATTAAGAAAAAGGGTTGTATTGTTTCAATTTCAAACTAAGAATCATCATATCTAATTCTTAGCTCATTGCTATTTATTTATCGTTTTGCTGAAGGAAGTAGTGCTTTAACATATATACAGAAAGGGCACCCTCCCAAGTCGTTGTTCAATGAGCCCGGCAGAAATGGCTTCAAATTATGAAGATTTGTACTATATATCACATAATTATCGTGTTTTAGTCCCTGCCCTCAGGGCTAGGGATCATAGTACTATATTCAATGCTTCCAAATGGAAATAAACCAACTAAACTCAAAGTTTTAGTCCCTTATTCTATTCATGGCTTTTTGTTGGCATTTCATTTGCAACAAATTCTTTTAACCAGTAAGAATTTTGAAAGTCTTATTTACCTCTTACCTAGGCATCTTCTACATAGTACTCGTTCATAACTCCGCCAACAGATATATGTCTTCAAGATTTTCCAGTGAAGTAACATTAACATTACCTCTAACATTACATCATAACATTAAATGTTATGTATTCCCTACGTCAATCTCAGAGCGGAGGTGACTCGGTTTCGAGGATGGAACATGCTGCCGTGTCTAGAGGAGGTGGCCACCTGCCATCCTGTAGTCCATAACATGTTGGAGTGTCCAGAACCTAGCTTGTCGCAAAACCCTATCTCATATTGTACTATATATGCTCGTAGTGGAACTATTTTTGCTGGATTTTCTGACACCTGCAACAAAATTTGGCTTTGATACTTCTCGTTGGTCCTGGTTGAGTGTGGGCTCAAACGGGCATGGCTGGCCCCATGGACTCCACGACCCAACTGCTCATTCAATACGGTCCTCCCGTGACCCAACTGCTCACTCAATACGGTGAAGAGGAAGTTCGTGAAGAATAAAGGTCTCGTCTTTCCGCCTTCTCGCTCGACCCAATTACGTCTTCTTGCCACCTTACTTCTCACTCGACCTCCTTGCGGTTTCCTTCCATGGTTGTAGCTGACCAATTCCGTTACGTAGTAGAGCACTACCCATCTTAGTTGCCAAATTTAAATTTGAATTTGAATTTGAATTCTATTTAAAACCAAAAAAAAAATTGACCTTATAAAATTCAATAAGGGAAAAATCGGATATTATACATTTTAAAAATACTTAAATTTTTTTTTATTTAAATAAAGAGTCATTATATGAAAATTTATTAAATCTTAACAAAGATTTTTCTATTTACTTATTTCCAAGGTTAATTTCTCCTATCTAAAATGTTATAGATCCCTTCTCTCTAAAACGGCTTAGAAATAATGAGGACCAAAATGCATCAAATTAATTATTATTATAGGCTAGAAAAACATGTAAAAGTAAAATCTAATAATATGAGTAAAATCTAATAATATGAGTCATCACAGGCAGAGCTAGAGTTCAATGTAAAAATTGAGATATTGGATATTAAAAATATGATTTAAGTGATCTCTAAATACCATGAAATTTATGTCTAAATCACTAAATAGATCTATTTCAAAATGTACATGCCATCTACAAACATTGATACCACTCCTAAAGTCTCATTTTGTAGATATCTACAAACTTCTAGAGAATCTTCTTGAAAGACAACAACATTGATATCTAATTTAAGATTCAAATATGAATTTAGATCATTCACTTCATGCTCATTTTGTATTATCGTTAAAAAAGACAACAACAATGATATCCAATTTAAGATTCAAATATGAATTTAGATCATTTACTTCATGCTCATTTTGCATTATAGTTAAAAAACAATGTTACTTATAAAATAAACATCTTTAAACCTTATAAAAAATGCAATAAAAGTAAATAAGAATCATAATATGTCAAACTAGAACAATTCAATCATAAAACGTCAAAAAGTTAAAATATAAGACTTATGTTCTTATACAAAATGCTAATAGAAATTAAAAAAAAATTATGATCATTACCATAAATGAAGGGTCAAAATCCACATCTGTATATTCACACATGAGAGAGGCATTATCACTACTAGCACTCTCATCTAGAATATCTTTGAGCAAGGCATCATTCTTATTGTTGTGATGTGTGGATGTAGAAGACGATCCCACAATTGGTGCTTGTGAGGTTGCACTAGATGCATTAAAAATAGGGGAACCTCTTGTACTATATTTGAAGTTGTTTTCTTCCCCTCCAAAGATTTCAGCCACAAGTGTAAATTGCAATGAATGTTAGCCAAATCTGCCATATTTCATGGGCTATTAACATCAGTGCTCCAACTCCTTTCACATGCTGATGCACTAGTGACCAATTTTTTTACATGAAAATAATATTATATTAGTATAATAATTTACATGGAATAATTTGCAAATATACATACAAAGTATAAATAATTATGATGCCTACATACCTTACTCAACACCCTAACTGCAAATGTTTGTAGTTGAGGTGTCTCATATCTATCTCCACCATTGAATAGGGGTGACCTCTGGATTGTTCATATCCCGTAGTGCCCTAGCTGTAGAGAAAGCATGACCAGTCCCTTGCCTATATGATATTGATTATATTTGTATTTGATATTGTATCTCAGGATCATGATACATCCTCTCCATGCAATTATAAAATTCCTCCATGATATCTCTATCACACAAGAATTTTCATTCGCATCACTAATACAATCGTGCAATTTTGTTAATGAAAGTAATTTTGATTTGGGAATGATACTTTGTATCCAAGGATTAAATTTTATTATTTTAGGTCTTTTTTCTCAGTGTATGAGTTTTTCTAGGGTATTTTTTGGTTTCTTTTCATTGTGTTATTTATTATATATTGTGTTTATGATTATTTTTATTTATTTTTCTTTTTATACATAACAGTGCTATTAGAGAGGGTGTAATACTTATGCAAGTTGTGTGTACAGTTTTGTTGTTGTTGTGTGAAGTTTGATTGTAGAAAGTTGATGTTTGGAGATTTGTGTCAAGAAGCTGGATCAACATAGATCTAGTCAAATTTAGTCAGATTTATAGTTCATAGCAAGATTTCACGTGAATGGCATTTTGGATGGAGAGATATGATGGTAAACCAGGAATGCACACAAGATCATGAAGGATAGGTATAATAATGGAACAAATTGAGCATTATCACTCCATCATCATCATTATTATTTTTATTTATAATCAAAATATATGCCAACAAGAATATCACATTGTAAGCAAACAAAGACACAACAAATAGGCTCCAAGCGATGGAAAAATACCTCCAAAGGGGGAAAACCCAAAGAACACATTCTTATAGGATTTTCAATGAAGACATCCAAGAGCTAGACACTAGATCATCCACCAAGAGATTAGTCAAACCACAAAAACAAAATATGTTCCTTACTTCTCAATTTCTAATCCGAGGCAATCTATGCTTTCACAAAGAATTCAGCTGCCAAAGAGAGAGAGAAACCAGCAATCCAAGAAAAATAATCCTCCAGATTCATTATCCTTCTTCCTCCTTTTCACATTTATTTTATGCCTCAAACCTTCTTGAGAAAGTCAAATGCACAAGTATGTATTTGGAAGAAAAATTCCTTTCCAATATATAGCCATTTGAGTGGGTCCTCAAGCATTTTTTAGGCCTACCTTTAGGGCTAGCTGACTTGATAACTTGGGTAGTCTTTAGACATTTCCATGACATAAATATTTTTCTTTACATTGATATAAGAGCCCATTTAGTGGTTTTTCATTATGACTTTCACTCCATAGAGCACTCAATGGGTGCACAACCTAGGACCAAAAACATTGGAAAGAAACTCATGCATGGATATTTTTTCGTCTACAAAAATAAATATTCTCTTTTCTTTCTTTTGACAAGTGCAATAATTACATTAAGTCATGAAATCATAATTTTGAAGGCTAACACTAGTTACATTTCAACACTCTCTCTTAATTTGGGACGTATTCATAATTGACAATAGGTACAAGCGTAGTACTTCCATTGAAAAGTTCTCATAAGAACAGTGAGATTGGTAAGACATATCATAAGCTATTTAATTATCTTATATGAGTGCATGTCAACATATCAACCAACCTAATCACATAATAAGGCCTTGAACAATAGCTCTATCTCTCCATAGGATCAGAGCACAATGCTGGAGAGAGCAATGATTGATAGGCACCTAAATCATTGTCTCTCAAGGCACATATCCCATCCAAATGTTCACAAGGGATGTCCTTCTAGTACTCTTCATGTCTTGGGATAACACATCCTCAATTAATTTCGTCTTCGACTACTCGTTCCTATTGGATGCCTTGCCACATCCTAAAAAAGTATTCGAAACGATATGCTTACCCAATCCTTCATTATTTCTTTAGAACATGAAGACAAGAATGATGTCTTTATCTCCCTCTCATGGTCTTGACTAAGAATTATGGTTATTATTCTTGTTCTAGTGCACGCAACATGAAGTAAAGAACCATATTCATCACTCCCTCTTAACCAAGGAGGATCTAATCATTCCTATAAAAGGAATATACCAAATATCCCTCTTACCAAGGGACATTCCTCTTAACTAGGAACTTGTTTCCAACAACATCTAACTTTCTTCTTTCATGGAGATCATGGTATTTAGATCTTCTTGTAGGGCTCCTCTTTTTTCATCCTGTCATGAACTTCAACTTTCTTTGTCGTGGAGCCTAAAACTTCTTCATAGGGCATGGGTCATATTTTCTATCAATTTCCATCAACGAACCATAGGGTTGAACCAATAATCATGTCATTAACCTCCTCATTAGAAATTGATCTCCTAGTCCACATTTGGCTATCCTTCATATAACTAATTTTTCCAATTCACGCTTCTCTCAAGATATTTCATCCAAACACATGAGTACTAGTTGTAGGTAACTTTCTACATCCTTGTTTTGGTATCCCTATTTCAACCCAGCCTAGCTAGATGATTTTAAAAATTAAAATGAACATCAAATTGATGGTAGCTTTTTATGATGGCCCTTCACCATGATATCATATTTATAACTTGCATATTAATGAGCTAATGATTACCAAGATTGAACTCGACTCACTCTTGAATATCCATAAAGAGATATTACCATGACATGATCATAAAACTATCTACAACATGCTATCATATTTGATATCATCTTGTACATCAACTCCATAGACTAGGCATCAGGACAACAACCTAATGGAGTCACCATATCCTTCTTTAAAGTGAAACTTCTCCATATAGAAGGATCATACCAAACTCCACAACATATTGCATCTTCATCAATTTCATGGTATTTAATCTCCATTAGAGTCTTTAATGGAACATATCTTAGCTAATAATCTAGCCCTGCTCCTCATTTGTAGGATGAGGTCCATTGTGCTACAACTGAACCAACAATATTTCTTGAGATGCCTTCTCCAAGACAGTATACAAACCCTGCTCCAAGATTATTAATATGCCTTCCTATTAGACATGAGCCCTAGATTGTATACAAACATTAGAAACCAAGGGGAACATGGTTAGGGTTTATATATGACTAGGGTTTTAATAGAGTCACCAACATTAACAAACCCCATATAATCAATCAACCCTACTATAATTCATGTTGGAACCTTAAGATAGTATGCCATACATACCCTTAGTGGCCTACACTTTTGGATGCCATGTTCTCTCCATAGGATTTTATTCAAGGTGTTCACCAACTTAACATATCCTTATTTATCTCTTCATGCTCCAGCATACTATAACACTTTTTCTTTTTTATCAGTGATGCACAAATCTCAGACAACTATCTATAATGATATGCCAGGTATCCAAGTTTTTCTTGAAGTTTCTAGGATGTTAATCAATGAAACTTCTTTCAATGATAAACCTTTCCATGATGGAATAGACTTGAGGTAAACATGACCTCCCTTCAAAGAAAATATTATCACAATATTGTAACCCTACTTACTACCTTAGGACCAAAAAACTACTCTTCCATTGAATCCCCCTTGAAATGCATGAATCCCACTAGGTTGATAGCTATAGATTCAACAATAATAAAAATTCACACAGTGTTGACTGTCAATAACTCAAAATTATTTATCACTTTCTAGTGTTACTGTCACAAAGATGTGACTTCATCTTCTGCCTATAAACTTCCCTTCCTTCTCAAGATGACCTCATAGGCACACACATTTCATGAGACTCATCATAAATAATGTGTAATAATTTTAAATCATACCTCATTAGCAATTTATTCATTAGGTGAACATAAGTTTTTTTTTTTTTTTTTTTTTTTTTTTTTCCCATCGTACCAAAATTAGGTTAGCTCAAAATCCAAACCATCACAAATTAGAACGTCGAAATAGATTCAAAATTTAAAAGTTCAAAAATAAATGAAATATTGATACTTATCTTTATTTTCTCTTCTTTTCATGCTTTACACACACTTGATTGGTTGCTAAACCTGATAAGCATCTAGTGGCTTTCCCTATTCTCTTACACACACTAGATAAATTTCCAAACCCAACAAGTTCCCAGTACATTCTCTTCTTTTTGACCTCGTACACACACGAGGTCAGTTTCCAAACCAAACAATTACCCAATGCCTTCTCTTTTCTTCTCTTCTCTTCGATTTCAAATTTACTAAGTGGCTCATCAACCCCAAGGTGAGGACTTAGTAACAAATAAATATAAATAATCCCAATCACCACCTTGCAAATATGCACACTACCAACCTAAGTAGTCACTACCAACCAGGTAGTCTTATACCGACAAAAATATAGGTATATTCCACAACTTCGTAAGCTCAGGAAACCCCCATTTCTAGCTGTCTATCTATCCTAAATCGACATAGCCTGAAAAGTTTCCATACTTGACTATCCTAAATACATTACACAACACAAAGGCCTGGAAAATCGCATACCTACCTCTCCTAAAACAGTACACAGTGCATGGACATTTACAGAGTGTATAACACAACACATACATATACACATATGATACAACACAATGGATACACATGTACAACACAACAGATACGCAATACATGTAAAACAATACAATATGTATACAATAGTGTTAAAAAATAATAGGTCACATCATCTCTACCCATAGACACGAGGAAACACATCCTCTAGTGTCTTTTCCTATATGTCATAGTTCACAGTACTTTCATTATGTTGATATATCCTTCAACCTTCCTTGTTCATAACATAACATGGGCATACTTTATGAATGATATTCACATGCTATTAAAATCATAGATCAGTGAGGGATACTTTTGATCACATGATTCCTCATTAAGCAGGAACCTTTTGATGGCTTTCACATATGCATTAGATAAGGTTAAACATACCCTCATCTACAAGAAGGGCCCTTGAAAAAACCCCATCAAAAAAAATAACATTTTCGTATTTGTATACAAATATTAGCATGATCACGGGAATATCATACATTTATATATCTATATTTAGTTATGCTAAGAGAATTTTCATTGTGCCATTCGCATGGCTACCATGTCACTATCCATTATTTCCCATGGACTAAGAATCCACTTGGTCATCATGTTGTTGCTCACTCAATCCTTTTCTTTTTGCATTGTTGTTATGCTCCAATTTCCAACCACTTATGTTTTCATGTATGCTTATTGTCATGTCCAGGACAAACTCTCCAATATGTTTCAACATTGGCCTTTTTCCATCCCATTTTCATAGTTTGAAGTTCCTCGTTACCTAGAACTTTCTCAGCTGGTAATCATTCATGTCAATTACATGTGACCCTTTTTCAGTGCTCTCACCGAAGATTTTTGTCATCGCTACCACCTTCAATCGATTTATCTCAATGAATCGTCATAACATCAATAGGCACTGTAAGAGGAAAAATAAGAGGTGAGACTTCAAAAGTGGTCACAATCCATGATCATAATCATAGAGGAAAACCACACAAAATAGTAGCATGGCCATGCACAAAACTAAAACCAAAATGATGTCAATCATGAACCAGTAAATTAAATACACCACCTATAGGTGTTAAAATAAAAGTCCCCAAAATAAATTATTATCCCCATGATTTGAGCATTCATGGCACTTTTAACCATCATACAAGTGCACATATGTATACATGTGCATATGTATATACACATACCAAAATCAGTTCAAGAATTCTTAAAAACCTTCACAACAACCTTGAAGTCTTGAATTCCCCAATAGTTCATATAGGATCTCTTCAACACATATATGTATATTTCAAGGAGCTTGAGTTAATGCCCCATCCTCATTCTCGGCATCATTCATCATTGATTCATGTCACTATGGCTCGTAAGGGTTATTTTCTTTCTTCTTCTACCTATGGGGACAATCCTTTTTTAGATGATTTTCTCCACAGTACCAGAAAGAAAATATCTGCTTATCCTCTTCAACCTTACGAGGCCTCTCCCTACCAATATCATCCTTCCTTTTTGAGGCTTTACTTTCATATGTCATTTTTCGCAATGGTTTTTGGAGTTCAACATTCCACTTGGCTATTTCTTCTCGTTTCCTAGTGAGCTTTATAAGTTATGCCATGCAAATATTTAGCTCATCTTCCAAGTACTTGAGATGAACCTCCAAATTCCTAAAGTTTATTTTCCTTTGGAATGGTGTCCCTCTTCCTCATTCATGATAGACTTGGTCCATATCCTACTACACCATGCCACAGTATGTGTTTTGTTTTGTTGACACTGACTCTTGCTATAGGTTGCCACATACACTCAGTTGTTATTGCATTAATATATATAAACCAATATACCAGTTGCCTTTCCTTGTTATACCAATCATGTTTCCCTGCAACTACACACATGTCTCAAATTACATATTAGTCATGTGTATGAAAATATTTGACATAAATATCTCAACATAATTTATTTTTTGGAAAACAAAAATTCCTACATGCACATGAACATATTACCTCATTTATAACCATGCTTTCAGAAGATTCTAGTTTCTTTATCAAGCTCAACTATAATTGTAAGCCAACTACTATGCAAAAATCAACATCATAAATTTCATTCGGTCTCTATATTGAGACCCAAGCAACAATTTAAATTCAACCTTTATAATAAGGCTGGTAATCACAACATCTACAATCTTAAGGAAATTCATTAGAAAACCTTTACACATCAACAATATTTCATGTGTAGTGATGTCATCACAGGATTCAATTTTATACTTTTACCCAAAATTATCAACATTGGTTATTATCAACCTCTTTTCTGAGACCCCTACTATCACATACTAAAATCAGCCTTCAAAATTAATAAGAATGACAGACTTCATTAGCTTCATCCAGTCTCTTTACTCGGCTTATCACCACTAATCAAGAGAATCATATTTTTCTAAAAGATACCAATTTCATAGATGTATTTTCAAAATATTTTTCTAAGGCCTTCAATCAACAAATAATTTCTTAAGATTGAATTTCAGATGTAGCAACATAAATAACATCTTCATCCTGTCCTCATTGTTTGATCCACATTCTTCAATTTATTTCTCCATTATACTATAAGGATACCCCATACAAAAAGTTAGTTGTTATGCCATAATTCCGCAACACATTAGATGTTGACATTATTGTGATAGCTTTGAATTTTGAGTTGAGCATTCCAAACAAAAAATTTAAAATTGTATGTTTTCTTGAACTTTTATTGATTTCTCTTGCTTAACATTTCTTGTTTCTCATGGAGTGTAATGCAAGTCTTATCTTATCCTATGTTCGTACATTGACTTGAAATGATGTTTGATAAGTATTTCTTGGGTTGCAAATACTAACAATAGTCATTATTGCTTAATTAGTTCCAAAACACTTTTTATACAAATTATGTTGCAATTGAAGATAGGTCAATTTCTCAAAACTGATTTGTATTATTTGAATTATTTGTGTAGTCAATATATTTAATGGAAATCATATGATGGTTTCTTTAAATTTACATATTGTGCATTGGCATACTTTGTGAATTCCATCAGGTATCTCAAGGAGCAAAGGCTTCTAGAAGAGATGGAAAAATTACACGAAGTTGTGAAGTCTAGGTGTGTGATTGAAAGTAGGAAAGAGTCTAAGAAAAGTGATGGTGATGAAGATTGAATGGGTGATGAAATGACTAAAAAGATCAAGAAAGTGTCAAGTGTCTTTTCTCTAGCCCTATTAATATTGGTGGTCTTCATGTTCTAAGTTTAGGTGAAATTCATATCTCTAATTTTTTTAAATTGAGGTCCTTTGTGTAATACATCCTCAAATTAAAATCTCTGACTTTGAATCTCTCGAATGCACTCTCTCACTCTAATGCCATTTATAACATATATGTTGAACTATTATAATAAGGGTCCGGTTAAATAATACTATGAAAAGAAGGAAGGGGAAAGTATTTCTTGAAGGACTACTTGAGATTGCCAATATAAGTCATACAAGCATAAAAACTCATCTCTTTCTAAAAATGAACAAGGCCTCACCGTAGAACCCATGATAATATTAAAACTATATATAGTAGTTTTAGTTAAATAATTTCTAATTCAAAAGCTGCACTATTGGTTGGTAGGCTACAACTTGTGACCTACTACAATAGGTAGCCTATGGTCGTACCCTCATAAGTTCCAGAACCGATAGACCCAACAGCCATATAGGCTTACCTGTGAATAACCTATAGAGTGGAAAGGCTAAGTTCAATGAAAACCCCCATTAGTCAAACTCCTTCCTTTCTGTCCGCTGGGACTTTGTACATTGTATATATATTCAATTTATATGAAACAATTTCTACTTTGGTACACTTATGAGTATGCAAAATATATCTCATTCAGACAATTTCCTATTTACCATCATTAACTCCAAAGCAATGTAATGTCTAAGTGCTACAGTCCATCACCCTGCTGCAGAACCTTAATACATTTAGAGTTTTCTACTGAGTTTTGTTTACCACTTTGTTATGGTTCTTGTTGTTCATAATAATGCAAGAAAAGGTTATATATATATATATATATATATATATATATATATATATATATACATATATATATATATATATATATATATACATATATATATATATATATATATATATATATATATATATATATATATATATATATATACATATATATATATATATATATATATATATATATATATATATATATATATATACATATATATATATATAGATATGAATGAAAACATTAATACATAAACCTTATGTATATTAATATGATCACATTCTGCTGGTTTAATATGAACAATTTTTTTTACAGAAAAGGACCCTTTTTTACAAAGACTTATTTTGGAAATCATGATGGGTTTATTAGATGGGGAAAGAAGCGATAATTCTTACCTCCAACCAACATCAAAATCCTCAATGTTGAACTCGTACAGGGCTGAATTGCTCAGTGTGAACTTGTCCAGAGTGGAACTCCTCAGTGCCGAGCTTCTCCACTGTCTAGTAGACCTGCAAAACCAAAAACAATTAACCAAGTTATAAAGAAAACTATACATCAAGGTGACCTGTTAAACATCAATATCTTAAACATCAATCTGACCTTAGCCGCTCACACCAAACACAAACAATGTTCAGCGGAGAAAAACACAACTAGACTTTGCAACGGGCTCACGACCCACATATATATAAATAAATTTCGGATGAACTCACTAGATTTTCCTCCAACTTGTCAATAATTTGTTGCAGACTTTCGTTAAGTTTCAAATTTTCAGTTGAACATTATGTTTAATTGTTTGACCCAAAAAAAATTTCTTCGGCCAAAAAAAAAGGTCTAATTAAGCTAAAAATATAATAGTTCAGTGAAAGAAGAGCGATGATATATTTTCCACTGCTAATTCTCATAAAAGTGTAACCCAACTTCTCATTTCCACCCTACCATTTATCTCATAGATATATAGTGATTTTCATTTTACATAAGAAATATGAACATTTTTACTCCAAATATATATAACTCTGTGAAGTAAAGGATTTTCTAAAAGTAATTGATTGTGAATCTATAGTTCAAACTTCATATAGTCTTATACCTTACTGCACTATATTACCAATATTCAAGCCTGCGATAAGTGTGTTGGAACAACAACATTACAAGTTTATGTAATCAAAATTAGGAAATCATCGGTAAAAGGACATCTAATGTGGGTGGGTAAGACCTAGGAAGTGAAGAAGGCCAATTCCAACTGTTTGAAAAGCTCATACTCACTACCAACAAGGAGAAGGGGAGCATAGTGTGCATGCCTAATAGAGGAATTAAAAATGCAATCAAGTAAGTATAATGTCCATATTTCATGATTATGAAATAACAAAATATTGTACAGCTATAGTACTTACATTCTCTGTCATTTTTTCAGCAATTGAATTCTTGTACCAATCATATTGATTGCAAATGGCTGGTTAGGTAGCATAGTTACCAAGTTTGGCCATACTAGCAAAAAAAATTCAGAAATTCTCTTCGGTTCAGTACATCAATTTATAATTTTTTCAAATATATAAATTAGGTGTTTTGTTTTTTATAAAAGAGGTACCACTTTGCAACCAATTCATTATTTCAGAGTTTTTGTTAAGATAGAAGTTGTACTGAACTGAAGCGAATTTCTGAATTTTTTTTGCTAGTACGACCAAACTTGGTAACTATTCTACCTACCCAGCCATTTGCAATCAATATGATTGGTACAAGAATTCAATTGCTAAAAAAATGACAGAGAATGTAAGTACTATAGTTGTACAATATTTTGTTATTTCATAATCATGAAATATGGACATTGTACTTACTTGATTGCATTTTTAATTCCTCTGTTAGGCATGCACACTATGCTCCCCTTCTCCTTGTTGGTAGTGAGTATGAGCTTTTTAAAAAGTTGGAATTGGCCTTCTTCACTTCCTCGGTCTTACCCACCCACATTAGGCGTCCTTTTACCAATGATTTCCTAATTTTGATTACATAAACTTGTAACGTTGTTCTTCCAACACACTTATTGCAGGCTTGAATATTGGTAATATATTGCAGTAAGGTATAAGAGTATATGGAGTTTGAACTATAGATTCACAATCAATTACTTTTAGAAAATCCTCTACTTCACTGAGTTATACATATCTGAAGTAAAAATGCTCATATTTCTTATGTAAAATGCAAATCAATATATATATATATATATATATATATATATATATATATATATGAGATAAATGGTAGGGTGGAAATGAGAAGTTGGGTTACACTTTTATGAGAATTAGCAGAGGAAAATATATCATCGCTCTTCTTTCACTGGACTATTATATTTTCAGCTTAATTAGACCTTCTTTTTCGGCCGAAGTAAATTTTTTTGGGTCAAACAATTAAACAAAATGTTCAACCGGAAATTTGAAACTTAACAGAAGTCTGCAAGAAATTATTGATGGGTTGGAGGAAAATCTGGTGAGTTCATACGAAAATTTATTTATATATATGTGGGTCGTGAGCCCGTTGCAAAGTTTGGTTGTGTTTTTCTTCGTTGATAATTGTTTGTGTTTGATGTGAGTGGCTAAGGTCAGGTTGATGTTTAACATATTGATGTTTAGCAGGTCACCTTGATGTATAGTTTTCTTTACAACTTGGTTAATTTTTTTTGGTTTTGTAGGTCTACTCGACAGTGGAGAAGCTCGGCACTAAGGAGTTCCGCTCTGGACGAGTTCACACCGAGCAATTCAGCCCTGTACGAGCTCAATGTCGAGGATTTTGACATTGGTTGGAGGTAAGAATTTTGACTTCTTTCCCCATCTAATAAACCCATCATGATTTCCAAAATAAATCCTTGTAAAAAATGGTCCTCTTCTGAAAAAAGAATTGTTCATATTAAACCAACAGAAAGTGATCATATTAATATACATAAGGTTTACGTATTAATGTTTTCATTCATATATCTATCTCTCTCTCTCTCTCTCTCTCTCTCTCTCTATATATATATATATATATATATATAACCTTTTCTTGCATTATTATGAACAACAAGAACCATAACAAAGTGGTAAACAAAACCCTGTAGAAAACTCTAAATGTATTAAGGTTCTGCAGAAAGGGGATGGACTGTAGCACTTAGACATTACATTGTTTTGGAGTTAATGATGGTAAATAGGCACTTGTCAGAATGACATATATTTGGCATACTCATGACTGTACCAAAGTAGAAATTGTTTCATATAAATTGAATAGATATACAATGTACAAAGTCCCAGCGGACAGAAAGGAGGGAGTTTGACTAGTGGGGGTTTTCATTGGACTTAGCCTTTCCGCTCTATAGGTTATTCACAGGTAAGCCTATAAGGTTGTTGGGTCTATCAGAAATGGAACTTATGAGGGTACAACCATAGGCTACCTATTGTAGCAGGTCACAAGTTGTAGCCTACCAACCAATAGTGCAACTTTTGAATCAGCAATTACTTAACTAAAACTACTGTATATCGTTTTAATATTATCATGGGTTCTACAGTGAGGCCTTTTTCATTTTTAGAAAGAGATGAGTTTTTATGCTTCTATGACTTATATTGGCAATCTCAAGTAGTCCTTCGAGAAATACTTTCACCTTCCTTCCTTGCATAGTATTATTTAACCGGACCCTTATTATAATAGTTCAACATATATGTTATAAATGGGATTAGAGTGAGAGATTCAGAGTCAGAGATTTTAATTTGAGGAAGTATTACACAAAGGACCTCAATTTAAAAAAAATAGAGATATGAATTTCGCCTAAACTTAAAACATGAAAACCACCAATATGAATAGTGCTAGAGAAAAGACACTTACACTTTCTTGAACTTTTTAGTCATTTCATCACCCATTCAATCTTCATCACCATCACTTTTCTTAGACTCTTCACTACTTTCAATCACACACCTAGACTTCACAACTTCGTGTGATTTTTCCATCTCTTCTAGAAGCCTTTGCTCCTTGAGATGCCTAATGGAATTCACAAAGTTTGCCAATGCACAATATCTAACTTTAAAGAAACCATTATATGATTTCCATTAAATATATTGACATAGTACACAAATAGTTCAAATAATAGCAAATCAATTTTGAAAAATTGACCTGTCTTCAGTTGCAACATAATTTGTATAAAAAATCTGTTGGAACTAATCAAGCAATAATGACTATTGTTAGTATTTGCAACCCAAGAAATACTTATCAGACATCATTTCAAGTCAATGTATGAACATAGGATAAGGTAAGACTTGCATTACGCTCCATGAGAAAAAAGAAATGTTAAGCAAGAGAAATCAATAAAAGTTCAAGTAAACATACAATTTTAAATTTTTTGTTTGGAATGCTCAACTCAAAATTCAGAGTTCTCACAATAATGTCAACATCTAATGTGTTGTGGAATGATGGCATAACAACTAACTTTCTGTATGGGGTATCCTTATAGTATAATGGAGAAAGAAATTGAAGAATGTGGATCAAACAATGAGGACAGGATGAAGATGTTATTTATGTTGCTACATCTAAAATTCAATCTTAAGAAATGCTTTGTTGATTGAAGGCCTTAGAAAATATTTTGAATATACATCTATGTACTTGGTTTCTTTTGGAAAAATATGACCTCTTGATTAGTGGTGATAAGCTGAGTAAGCAGACTGGATGAAGCTAATGAAGTCCGTCATTCTTATTAATTTTGAAGGTTGATTTTAGTATGTGATAATAGGGGTCTCAGAAAAGAGGTTGATAGTAAGCAATGTTGATAATTTTGGGTAGAAGTATAAAATTGAATCCTGTAATGACATGACTACACATGAAATATTGTTGATGTGTAAAGGTTTTCTAATGAATTTCCTTAATATTGTAGATGTTTTGATTACTAGCCTCAGTATAAAGGTTGAATTTAAGTTGTTGCTTGGGTCTCGGTATAGAGACCAAATGAAACTGATGATGTTGATTTTTGCATAGTAATTGGTTTACAATTATAGTTGAGCTTGATAAAGAAACTAGAATCTTCTGAAAGCATGGTTATAAATGACCTAATATGTGCATGTGTATGTAGGAATTCTGGTTTTCCAAAAACTAAATTATGTTGAGATATTTATGTCCAAGATTTTCATACGCATGACTAATATGTAAATTGAGACATGTGTGTAGTTGTAGGGAGACATGATTGGTATAACAAGGAAAGGCAACTGGTATATTGGTTTATATATATTAATGCAATAACAACTGAGTTTATGTGGCAGCGTATAGCAAGAGTCAGTGTCAACAAAAGGAAACACGTACTGTGGCATGGTGTAGTAGGATATGGACCAAGTCTGTCATGAATGAGGAAGAGGGACACCCCTCCAAAGTAAAATAACCTTTAGGAATTTGGAGGTTCAACTCAAGTACTTGGAAGATGAGCTAAATATTTGCAGGGCATAACCTATAAAGCTCACTAGGAAACGAGAAGAAATAGCCAAGTTGAATGTTGAACTCCAAAAACCATTGCGAAAAATGACATATGAAAGTAAAGCCTCAAAGAGGAAGGATGATATTGGTAGGGAGAGTCCTCATAAGGTTGAAGAGGATAAGAGGATATTTTCTAGCTGGTACTGTGGAGAAAATAATCTAAAAAAGGATTGTCCCCATAGGTAGAAGAAGAAAGAAAATAACCCTTACGAGCCATAGTGACATGACTCAACGATGAATGATGCCAAGAAGGAGGATGGGGCATTAACTCAAGCTCCTTGAAATATACATATATGTGTTGAAGAGATCCTATATGAACTATTGGGGAACTCAAGACTTCAAGGTTGTTGTGAAGGTTTTTAAGAAGTCTTGAACTAATTTTGGTATGTGTATATACATATGCACATGTATACATATGTGCACTTGTATGATGGTTAAAAGTGCCATGAATGCTCGAATCATGGGGATAATAATTTATTTTGGGGACTATTTTATTTTAACACCTATAGGTGGTGGAATTAATTTACTGGTTCATGATTGACATCATTTTGGTTTTAGTTTCGTGCATGGCCATGCTGCTATTTTGTGTGGTTTTCCTCTATGATTATGATCATGGATTGTGACCACTTTTGAAGTCTCACCTCTTATTTTTCCTCTTACAATGCCTATTGATGTTATGACGATTCATTGAGATAAATCGATTGAAGGTGGTAGTGATGCCAAAAATCTTCGATGAGAGCGCTGAAAAAGGGTAACGTGTAATTGACATGAATGATTACCTGCTGAGAAAGTTCTAGGTAATGAGGAACTTCAAACTGTGCAGATGGGATGGAAAAACACCAATGTTGAAACATATTGGAGAGTTTTTCCTGGACATGACAATAAGCATATGTGAAAACTTAAGTGTTTGGAAATTGGAGCATAACAACAATGTAAAAAGAAAAGGATTGAGTGAGAAAAAACATGATGACCAAGTGGATTCTTATTCCATGGGAAATAATGGATAGTGACATGGTAGCCATGCGAATGGCACAACGAAAATTCTCTTAGCATAACTAAATGTAGATATATAAATCTATGATATTCCCATGATCATGCTAATATTTGTATACAAATACGAAAATGTTATTTTTTCTGATGGGGTTTTTTCAAGGGCCCTTCTTGTAGACGAGGGTATGTTTAACCTTATCTAATGCATATGTAAAAGCCATAAAAAGATTCCTTCTTAATGAGGAATCATGTGTTCAAGAGTAGCCCTCACTAATCTATGATTTTAATAGCATGTGAATATCATTCATAAAGTATGCCTATGTTATGTTATGAACAAGGAAGGTTGAAGGATATATCGACAGCATGAAAGTACTGTGAACTATGACATGTAGGAAAAGACACTAGAGGATGTGTTTCCTCATGTTTATGGGTAGAGATGATGTGACCTATTATTTTTTAACACTATTGTATACATATTGTATTGTTCTAAGTGTATTGCATATGTGTTGTGTTGTACATGTGTATCCATTGTGTTGTATCATATGTGTATACGTATGTGTTGTGTTATACACTCTGTAAATGTCCATGTGTTGTGTACTGTTTTAGGAGAGGTAGGTATGTGATTTTCGAGGCCTTTGTGTTGTGTAATGTATTTAAGATAGTCAGGTATGGAAATTTTTTGGGCTATGTCGATTTAGGATAGATAGACTGCTAGAAATGGGGGTTTCCTGAGCTTACGAAGGTGTGGAATATACCTATATTTTTGTCGATATAAGACTACCTGGTTGGTAGTGACTACTTAGGTTGGTAGTGTGCATCTTTGCAAGGTGGCAATTGCGATTATTTATATTTTTTTGTTACTAAGTCCTCACCTTGGGTTCATGAGCCAATTAGTAAATTTGAAATCAAAGAGAAGAGAAGATAAGAGAAGGCATTGGGTAATTGTTTGGTTTGGAAACTGACCCGATCTGTGTATGATGTCAAAAAGAAGAGAAGGCACTGGGAACTTGTCAGGTTTGGAAATTTATCTAGTGTGTGTAAGAGAAGAGGGAAAGCCACTGGATGTTTATCAGGTTTAGCAACCAATCAAGTGTGTATAAAGCAAGCAAAGAAGAGAAAATCAAGATAAGTATAAATATTTCATTTATTTTTGAACTTTTAAATTTTGAATCTATTTCGACATTCTAATTTGTGATGTTTTGGATTTTGAGCTAACCTAGTTTTGCTATGATGGTAATAAAAAAAAAAAAACTTATGTTCACCTCATGAGTAAATTGCTAATGAGGTATGATTTAAAATTATTGCACATTATTTATGATGAGTCTTAGGAAATGTGTGTGCCTATGAGGTCATCTTGAGAAGGAAGGGAAGTTTATAAGTAGAAGATGAAGTCACATCCTTGTGACAATAACACTAGAAAGTGATAAATAGTTATTAACAGTCAACACTGTGTGAATTTTTAATGTTATTGAATATATAGCTATCAACCTAGTGGGATTCATGCATTTCAAGGTGGATTCAATGGAAGAGTAGTTTTTTGGTCCTAAGGTAGTAAGTAGGGTCACAATATTGTGATAATATTTTCTTTGAAGGGAGGTCATGTCTACCTCAAGTCTATTCCATCATGGAAAGGTTTATCATTGAAAGAAGTTTCATTGATTAACATCCTAGAAACTTCAAGAAATCCTTGGATACCTAGAATATCATTATAGATAGCTGTCTGAGATTTGTGCATCACTGGTAAAAAAAGAAAAAGTGTTATAGTATGCTGGAGCACGAAGAGATAAATAAGGATATGTCAAGTTGGTGAACACCTTGAATAAAATCCTATGGAGAGAACATGGCATCCAAAAGTGTAGGCCACTAAAGGTATGTATGGCATACTATCTTAAGGTTCTAACATGAATTATAGTAGGGTTGATTGATTATATGGGGTTTGTTAATGTTGGTGACTCTAGTAAAACCATAGTCATGTATAAACCCTAACCATGTTCCCTCATGGAATGGCTAACCCTTGGTTTCTAATGTTTGTATACAATTTAGGGCTCATGTCTAATAGGAAGGAATATTAATAATCTTGGAGCAAGGTTTGTATACTATCTTGGAGAAGGCATCTCAAGAAATAATGTTGGTTCAGTTGTATCACGATGGACCTCATCCTACAAATGAGGAGTAGGGCTAGATGATTAGCTAATATATGTTCCATTAAAGACTCTAATGGAGATTAAAGACCATGAAATTGGTGAAGACGCAATATGTTGTGGAGTTTGGTATGATCCTTCTATATGGAGAAGTTTCACTTTAAAGAAGGATATCATGACTCCATTAGGTTGTTGTCCTAATACCTAGTCTGTGGAGTTGATGTACAAGATGATATCAAATATGATAGCATGTTGCAGATAGTTTTATGATCATGTCATGGTAATATATCTATGGATATTCAAGAGTGAGCCAAGTTCGATCTTGATAATCATTAGCTCGTTAATATGCAAGTTATAAATATGATATCATGGTGAAGGGCCATCATAAAAGGCTATCGTTGATTTGATGATCATTTTAATTTTTAAAATCATCTATCTGGGCTGGCTTGAAATGGGGATACCAAAACAAGGATGTAGAAAGTTACCTAGAACTAGTACTCATGTGTTTGGATGAAATATCCTGAGGGAAGCATGAATTGGAAAAATTATTTATATGAAGGATAGCCAGATGTGGACTAGGAGATCAATTTCTGATGAGGAGGTTAATTACATGATTAATAATTCAACCCTATGGTTTGTTGATGGAAAGTGATAGAAAAGATGACCCATGCCCTACGAAGAAGTTTTATGCTCCACGAAAAAGAAAGTTGAAGTTCATGACAGGATGAAAAAAGAGGAGCCCTACAAGAAGATGTAAATACCATGATCTCCATGAAAGAAGAAAGTTAGTTGTTGTTGGAAACAAGTTCCTAGTTAAGAGGGATGTCCCTTGGTAAGAGGGATATTTGGTATATTCCTTTTATAGGAATGATTAGATCCTCCTTGGTTAAGAGGGAGTGACAAATATCATTCTTTACTTCATGTGTCATGCACTAGAACAAGAATAATAACCATAATTCTTAGTCAAGACCATGAGAGGGAGATAAACACATCATTCTTATCTTCATGTTCTAAATAAATAATGGAGGATTGGGTAAGCATATCCTTTGGGATACTTTTTTATGATGTGGCAGGGCATCAAATAGGAACGAGTAGTCGAAGACGAAATTAATTGACGATGTGTTATCCCAAGACATGAATAGTACTATAAGGACATCTTTGGTGAACATTTGGATGGGATACGTTGTTATAGACATTTTTGGGCACTGCAACCCCAATCATAAATGTCCATAAACTAAGGGCTCTTAAGTCCGTAAAAGTGTTGTTACAACCTCTAAAAGAACAAGGTCAACTGATTACATCTTCTCCCAGAAGTTCTCCATGAAAAAACTACTCAGAACTGGTCAAAATTGGACCATCTCACCTGCTCCATGGTCAAAGTGCGCTGCATCCCACCTAAATACACATGGGAGGTGCAATGCATAATAAAAATCCCTTCTATGGGGTGCGATGGGCGAGAGTGTACAAATGGCAGGGTCAATCTGCAAGGTGGAGGATTATGGAATCTTTCGGAAACTTCTCCTGTGACACTTGCCTCTCTGCATTCACCCAGGGATGAGTAAGAGATCATCAATCTCCAAGTGGAATCAAGAACTATCAGAAAGAGGACACTAATCAAATCTCAAAAGCTGACTCACCCCCCTTGCAAACATCTATATATGGATCCCTCATCCCAGAGATCCAGAGGCTGGAATTTTGTATCTTGTAAGGAAGTGCTGCTGGTTTCTTGGTGCAACATCATAGTGTTGGGTGATCTAAGCTTTTCATGAGGTGAAGAAGGGCTTTCTTGCTGAGAGGATGATGCTGGGTCAGAACAATTGGTTGTAATCTTCTTTGCTATTCTTGATTATTAATAAAGCTATTCAAGTTTTCCTCCACATTCTTGTATGATTGATGATATATGCATTTGTGTGGTCAATATATATCTTGTCCTATATTGTTTATGATAGTAGATCTATGTTCTTGGATAGTATTATGCTGCTTTGATTCTACAGGTGCTCTTTGAAGCTGGGTAGACGAGGAAGCGAGTGGCAAAGATCTATCAAAAGGGAGAGGAATCAAGCAAGGAACCAAGTGCAAGATAGAGGTTGGTATCCTTTATTCCCCTCTTATCTTCTTCTCATAAAGGAAAACGAAAGTGGTTTTAGTTTGTTTGTTTCTAAGGTAGCTACCAGCATTAGTGGGACTAGCAGCTCTGCATAGACACTAGATTTCCCAATAACAAAATGGCGACTCTGCTGGGGAACGAATAGATTGTTTGTTTGTCTATATTTGTTTACTTTATAAACTTACAGACGGAGCCTGAAGTCAAGCCAGCTAGCCTTCGAACTGCATTTTCTATGCAAGTGCAAAGTAGATCAATGTTGCTTCAGTCTATCTCCGGGTTTTGTTTAATCGATTTACAAGCTCTCTAATTGCCCTTGTGGTGGCTCTAGTAACCTCCTCAGATCTACCCCTCTGATTTATTTACTGTTTACTACTTGCTCGGCCTAAATCCCTGAACTGAGCTGCAAACTGTGACCCGGAACCCAGTTGAAGTCTCGTCCCTGGACCATCGCACTGTCTCTTCTTTGGAATCTGGATGCATCTCACTTCCCAAGTGTAGTAGGTGCACTGCATCTCAGTTTCCCTATGTTACAGGTGTGCTGATCAGACTAGACCTCTTCTTCTCCTAGATTTTGGTTTCTGTGTTCACTCTTTTCAGCGCTATTCAGGAGTTTTGCTGTCTGTAGTCAGTATACCTCTGTTGAAACCCCCTTCCTTGCCATTATTCTGCCTCCATTGTGCAAAGAACTGTAAATGTCTTTATGTATTTTGAGCCATTTTCAGTTCTCTTTTACAAAGAAGTAGCGTAATTGAACTGTCGTTTCTTGATTTGAAAGTGTCGCAAGTGTCGTTTTCAGTCATAGAAGAGAATCCGATTGTTCTTGATAGTTGTTTACACTGTTACTCTTGTATTTTATTTGTATTAGTAGTTTTTCAAGTGTCGAAAGCAAGTTTTCAATTCCAAATCGCAAAGTGTCATCATTGTCTTCATTTTGTCTTGAAAAGAAACTTGTTAGTAATGTCACTTTGAAAAATAATTCAGATTTGCGCTTAGCTTTCTTTTTATCATTCACACATTAAGAAGGCTGAAAACAAATACATGCATGTGCATTTGCATTTAGACTGTTTTTTGGTTTGATTTAGGACAGTGCATATAGTGTGTGCTCTCTGCTCTATGTTGAAAGAATGTCATCTCCCTTTCCTTAGTAGCTAGGATTTTCATTGCAAAAAGAAGATTAAATGATTTTTTATCATCTTAGATTGCATTTTAGGAATTTTACATCTACATCATGCGGTGAACCTGAAAGGAAAATTTCTTAAGCAAGATCAACTGTAAAATAAATTTAATGAATCTAAAAATGCTTTGGAACCTAACGCACAACATTTAGAAGTCTAGGCTAGAGACGTATTCCGGTGTCGTAAAGCCTGGTAACTGTTGTTTTCGTTGTTGGTTGGGTGATTCCTCCACTTTGAGATGACAAGTGCCAGTATGGACTTGTGCTCCCATGTACCGTCGAGTATATATTGGGAGACCACAATAGGATTTATCCTTTATCCATAGGAAGCCTTGTTTGCCACCCTATCGATCGCAATGCACTGAACACATCATTTGGGAAGATTGACTGTCGTACCGTAAAAAGTATTCTGCAGTTTTGCGATTGGTTTGGTAATCCCTCTGTCTAGATTTCCAGAGCAGTCTCTTTCGTTCCTTTTCAGACTCCTTAAAGGAAAATGTCCATCTAAGCACTTGTCACTTCAAGCTGATTAAAAATCGAAGGCAACTAGAGTCATCTTTTGTTTTTTCTCGACTCTTAAAAATTGAAAAAAAAAGTTGTGTCAAAGCGTCTAAAATTTATTTTAATCGGAATAAACATCACCTTTCCTATGTTGGTCTTAGGTTGAGAAAAATGGAGTCCACCAACCAAGGAGTTCCCCTTGGGGGAAATCCTAGTCCTTTCTCCTCTTGGGGAGATGTTGGTGCACCCCATATGGCCACATTGTCACTTCCAGGATTGGCAATCAGCTTGCCTGTATGGCTCTTCTCAACCTCTATCGTTTAGAACACCGTGATTCCTGAACAATCAAGTCAGCAACTAAACGATACCAAAGTTACCCCCCAACCTTCTACTTCATCCAGTTCTCCCTCTCCTCCTTCCTCTTCGGTTGATCAAGCGGGTAAAGCCAAAAATCAAGTAATTAAGAAGAAGAAAGAGAAGAAGAAGAAGGAGCCAAATGCGAAAAGGGGTGACCAGGCATCATCTAGCGAAAATCCACACACTGCACCGTCCAAGCCTAAATCGCCATGTGTCATTTGCAAAGGAGACCACTATCATTGAGATTGTCCTTGCATCCCTCGGATCTTAAGGGACTGGTCTCCTCGTTTGCACAATCTGGTGTCATCAACCTCTGATGATCATGTTGAAAATACACCGTCAACTAGTGAAAGTGAAGCACCTGGACAAAAAGGAAAATGTAAATTTCCTTGTAAACTGTGTGAAGGTGATCACGCCGTCCACCATTGTCCCTTCTTAGATGAGGCTAAAAGAGTTTTGGATGACCGTCCAGTTTTACCGTTACGACTTCCTCTTGGATATAAGAAACTCTTGCTGAGTCCGTCACTAGTTGAAAATCCGGCTGACACGCCATCGTGGTTAGCCGAGGCGTCTATCATTGAAGATAAACCATCTAAATCCAGACCAGACGAAAGTCAAAAGGTTGAGGCGGCAGTTGACCTGGTCTTGCCTTCAGAGGATCCATCTTCCGATGATACAATGACCGGAGAGAACAAGAAGGACACCGTCCAAATTCTCTTCGTAAGCAAAGATTCCGATGAACATGGGGGTAGTCTACCCGTTCCTTTACTGCAGGAAGGAAGTTCGTCAGAGTCGTATCCAGCCGTCTATTCGGTCCCACCTCCAAGCAACCTAGTTGTTTCCTTCGATTGTAATCTACTAGGCAGACCTCGTTTACCGGCTAGTGTGCCATTTCGAATCATTGCTCAAACATATAGAATGGTCATGGCCAGTACCATCATAGATGAAGAGGCTTCTATGAGTATCATTTCCTCAACTACTTGGAAAGTGCTTGGTTCGCCATCGCTTTTGCCTGAAATGAGAAATCTAACAGGCTTTGACAAAGGAACCAGTCAACCGTTAGGGATCCTTCCCAGTGTGCCGATAACATTGAGAAAGAAAACTGTTCACATGAACATAATGGTAGTCCATGGACCCCTGGATTATAATCTACTCCTTGGACGTGACTATATTTATTGCATGGGCGCCATTGTCTCCTCACTCTTTAGAGTAATGTGTTTTTCGCATGAAGGAAGAGTGGTCAAGCTCATAGACCAGCATTCATTCCCTGGTTCACACATAGAAAATAGTCATATACCATCCTTGAATGATCTTTTCACGCAAGGAATGTCTCATCAATCCCCAGTCCGTCCTCCTGATTAGCGCGAGTGATTCAGAGGATATGACTGAAACACAGGGGGCATGCACCCTGGCCTGTTTCGACAGGAAAACCTTGGGTATAGGGTAGGTTTCTGCGAAGGATATATGACTGGTTGACACACCCATCCATTTAAGAAAATGGGGTTAGACTGGAATAAGATACCTTTGTTAAAGGTAGGCCTTTCCCGATAAAACAAATGTTTTGTCTACAAATTGAGGGGTAACCTGGAAACTCTACTTCACTATACCTGGGGGCATGCAAACCTTTTGGAATGCAAGCGAAGAGCAACCATTTATTTTTTTAAATTTGTAGGTCCTCTAACCCTTTAAACTCGTAGGATTGGTCGTTTCCTAACTTGCATAAAGAAAGGATGCGGGGAAAAGCTTTGAAAAAATGCCAATTATATGAGACATCCTTATTATATGACTTGATCGAGTAGTTTTAATGCGGAATTCAAGCTTGTTAAAAAACAAACATAAGCAATGAGCAAATTTTCCCCCAAAGTTTAAGCTCATTTAAAAATGAACCAATTTCTGGTAAATAACCATCGTGAATGTATTATCATCAGCCTTTGAAGCCTTGGTCGTGTTCTCATCATCACCTCCACTCTGTATTGGCTGATCATTCACCTCCATTTGATTGTTTACCCTTTCTGAGGAACAGCTGCAAAGAGTGATCCTGTTAGCCATCCTTGTGACACTGCCATGATTGGAAAATTCCGAACCTTACCTGGAATTAGCTGCTACCCGAACTTATCACTCGTTCCTCAAAAATGAGTCTCCTTTAAGCTCTTTTCAACTCACTCGTAAAATATGAAAAAATTGCCGAGCAATTGACCTCTCCAGCTCGTTAAAGTGACCGGAAGTGCTATCCCTCCTTTAGATTTTAATCTTTTTGGACTTGAGGGATTATTACACAAAAAGATCGAGTTCTTGTTTTGTTCGGCTCGTTAAAAGTACCGAAAATTCATCCCTTTTGTATTGTTTTATACTTTTTCGGACTCAAGGGATTATATGACGAAAAAGGATTATTGGAGTTTTCTTTATGTCCCTTTTTCAGACTCTCTAAAATTGAAAAGGACCGAGTTATCTTTGTCGTTAAACTCGTTAAAACCGAATAGCGACAAACTTGTCCATATAGACAAGAATGAGTTTCACTATCGCTAGGCTCGTTAAAACATAGCGATGGGTTTGCCCGAAGGGTGAATTATAGAACAAGCATATGTTATCCTCCTCAAGCTTGACAAAAATAAAGAGGTACTGGTCAGCAATGACTGCGGAAAAATTGGGAAGAAAACTTGAAGAAACTTTATTAGTAGCAAGTCAATCTTGAACATGACACTTTCGCTCCGCATCCGAGTCGGGTTGGGTTGTTCCGTTCACTGGTCATATCACCATGGGTCCATCACACCATCCATATTTGGGGTTAACGCTACCAATCCATCATGTCAGTGTCGCCGATATGTTCAAGAGAAGTCGCTCAGAGAATTCACCTGTGTCTCACCCACTGCAATACATTTACGCTCCATTCTTTCATGACCGCCACCCTGAACCTTATATCATCAGATCGTTTTCACCTCCATTAAAATCATTTGCTCCATTCCCTGTCATTTATGTGGGATTCACTAAGGCCCTCCTATGACGGGTCGTTTCTTGTCAACATTAGCTCATTATCCAAGAAGTCGATCTAGGAACAACCCTTTCAGTACTTTGAAGCTTGCATGCCTCAATGACAAGTTTCTCACTTCCGGCGACAGGTTTACATCAATGGCCTTCGACCGAAATATTTTGCGTGGTGTTCGACACCAAGTCCCTTATTCACACCACCTGAATGGTACTGCGGTACCTTGAGGGTCATCATCATTATCAGTGATTCTTCTTGCGCCTGTTAACAACTTACATCATTGGCTGGTAATCAGGTGATGTCTTTCCATGTTTGACTCCAGAACATCTCTCACATGGATTGACTTGTACTTTGAGTGAAGATCGAATGAGAAGACCCCAGATCTAGTTTCATCCATCCAGGCTACGATATATATTCAGGAAAATAAAGACATCAAATGTACATCATTACTGCACAGATAATCATCCAACCTAAGGGATGATGGCTCTACCTGAATCATCAGTCTACACTCAGACGATTGTCTGTCTCATGTACATGAAGATGAATTTATAAAGCTCACCATGGGAATGCCCACCTCAGCTAGATCATGAAAATATTACGAAGATAATGTATTGTATTGTATCTTATTACAGGTCGCCTTCCAGCTCGAAAAAACTTCAGATCCTCATGATAAAGCATTTCACCCGACACCGACAGATTAACGACCTCATGTTTTAGGGGGAAACTGTTATAGACATTTTTGGGCACTGCAACCCCAATCATAAATGTCCATAAAATAAGGGCTTTTAAGTCCCTAAAAGTGTTGTTCCAACCTCTAAAATAACAAGGTCAACTGATTACATCTTCTCCCAGAAGTTCTCCATGAAAAAACTACTCATAACTAGTCAAAATTGGACCATCTCACCTGCTCCATGGTCAAAGTGCGTTGCATCCCACCTAAATACACACGGGAGGTGTGATGCATACTGGAAAGCCCTTCTATGGGGTGCAATGGGCGAGAGTGGACAAATGGCAGGGTCAATCTGCAAGGTGGAGGATCATGGAATCTTCCAAAAACTTCTCCTGTGACACTTGCCTCTTTGCATTCGCCCAGGGATGAGTAAGATATCATCAATCTCGAAGTGGAATCAAGAACAATCAGAGAGAGGACACTAATCAAATCTCAAAAGCTGACTCACCCCCCTTGCAAACATCTATATATGGATCCCTCATCCTCGAGATCCAGAGGCTGGAGTTTTGTATCTTGTAAGGAAGTGCTGCTGGTTTCTTGGTGTAACATCATAGTGTTGGGTGATCTAAGCTTTTCATGACGTGAAGAAGGGCTTTCTTGCTGAGAGGATGATGCTGGGTTAAAACAATTGGTTGTAATCCTCTTTGCTATTCTTGATTATTAATAAAGCTATTCAAGTTTTCCTCCACATTCTTGTATGATTGATGATATATGAATTTGTGTGGTCAATATATATCTGGTCCTATATTGTTTATGATAGTAGATCTATGTTCTTGGATAGTATTATGCTGCTTTGATTCTATAGGTGCTCTTTGAAGCTGGGTAGACGAGGAAGCGAGTGGCAAAGATCTATCAGAAGGGAGAGGAATCAAGCAAGGAACCAAGCGCAAGACAGAGGTTGGTATCCTTTATTCCCCTCTTATCTACTTCTCATAAAGGAAAACGAAAGTGGTTTTAGTTTGTTTGTTTCTAAGGTAGCTACCAGCCTTAGTGGGACTAGTAGCTCTGCATAGACACTAGATTTCCCGATAACATATGTGCCTTGAGAGACAATGATTTAGGTGCCTATCAATCATTGCTCTCTCCAGCATTGTGCTCTGATCCTGTGGAGAGATACAACTATTATTCAAGGCCTTAATATGTGATTATGTTGGTTGATATGTTGACATGCACTCATATAAGACAATTAAATAGCTTATATATGTCTTACCAACTTCACTCTTCTTATGAGAACTTTTCAATGGAAGTACTACGCTTGTACCTATTGTCAATTATGAATACGTCCCAACTTAAGAGGGAGTGTTGAAATGTAACTAGTGTTAGTCTTCAAAATTATGATTTCATGACTTAATGTAATTATTTCACTTGTCAAAAGAAAGAAAAGAGAATATTTATTTTTGTAGACGAAAAACTATCCATGCATGAGTTTCTTTCCAATGTTTTTGGTCCTAGGTTGTGCACCCATTGAGTGTTTTATGGAGCGAAAGTCATAATGAAAAACCACTAAATTGGCTCTTGTATCAATGTAAAGAAAAATATTTATGTCATGGAAATGTCTAAAGACTACCCAAGTGATCAGGTTAGCTAGCCCTAAAGGTAGGCCTAAAAAAGGCTTGAGGACCCACTCAAATGGCTATATATTAGAAAGGAATTTTTCCTCCAAAGACATACTTGTGCATTCGACTTTCTCAAGAATGTTTGAGGCATAACATAAATGTGATTATTTTGTCTTGGATTGCTGGTTTCTCTCTCTCTTTGGCAGCTGAATTATTTGTGGAAGCATAGATTGCCTTAGATCCGAAATTGAGAAGTAAGGAACATATTTTGTTTGGGTGGTTTGACTAATCTCTCGGTGGATGATCTAGCGTCTAGCTCTTGGAAGTCCTCATTCAAAATCCTATAAGAATGCGTTCTCTGTGTTTTCTCCCTTTGGAGGGGTTTTTCCATCGCTTGGAGCCTATTTGTTGTGTCTTTGTTTGCTTGCAATGTGATATTCTTGTTGGCATATATTTTGATGATAAATATAAATAATAATGATGATGATGGAGTGATAATGTTCAATTTGTTCCATTATTATACCTCTCCTTCATGATCTTGTGTGCATTACTGGTCTACCATCATATCTCTCCATCCAAAATGCCATTCACGTGAAATCTTGCTATGAACTATAAATGTGACTAAATTTGACTAGATCTATTCTCATCCTGCTGCTTCTTGACAAACAAATCTCCAAACATCAACTTTCTACAATCAAACTTCACACAACAACAAAAAAACAAAACTGTACACATAACTCGAATAAGTATTACACCCTCTATAATAGCACTGTTACGTATAAAAAGAAAAATAAATAAAAATAATCATAAACACAGTATATAATAAATAAGAGAATAAAAAAACCAAAAAATACCCTTAAAAAAACTCATACAATGACAAAAAAGACCTAAAATAATAGAATTTAATCCTTCGATACAAAGTATCATTCCCAAATCAACGTTAATCCTAACCTGGATTGATTCATCTAAAAAAAACTAATACTCTTCATTACTTTTCCATTAAATTTCCAACCCACCATGCTTCAAATTAGAAATTCGCTTTGCAATTTCAATGTTAATGATTAAAATAGTGAAATTATTAATGATTAAAATAGTTAAAAATTTTATAGGGTCATTTGTAACATAAGAAATTTCAAAATTACTTTCATTAACAAAATTGCACGATTGTATTAGTGAGCGAAAGAAATCTCCTGTGTTATTGCTGAGCTGGATGCTGATTCTACAATTTAATAAGAAGGGATGGGTAATTTCTGATCAATTTGGCATTAACATATGTTTTTAAAAAAATATATCTTAAATGAAAAAAATTTATTATCTATAATAAAAACATAAATGATTATATATTTGGTTACTTTCAATTAAAAACAATATAAATTATTAATAATTCCATTAACATTATGTTCATTTGGTTTGTTGATATTTGATTTTCACTTTTTTAATAAAAAAATAAAATATTTCAATATCTATTTTAAATAATATAAATTCATATAACTTTACAGAGATAGTAATTGAAAAAAAAAACCTTCTATTTCTCTTATAAATATTTCAATATAAAACTTAAATAAATAGTTTATATATATATATATATATATATTTGTATGTCGTTTTAACTCATTCAATTTTTAATATAAAATATTAAGAATAATAAATTATTTTAAAATACAATTTAAACAATGAAAAAATACACATTATTTATAAAAAAAGACACAGAACCACTATAGATCTATCTTAATCACACATTTATCAAGCACTAAAAAATAAATCTATTGGTTTATAAATATTTTTCAAGCTTTACATCTTAAAAAAAAAAATATAATAAAATTTACTCTAAGTAGATTAGTGATAAAGATAAATTTATACTGCTTATATTTCTCCATGTCAACATCTAATCAAGATACCATACTTTTATTTGAAATGCAAAAAGCGTATAAACCAAGTAGATTATATTAATCAATTATGATGTTAAACATAACTATTAATTCTTCTAAATATTGGAGAACACTAGTGAATTAGAAGAGAGCAAAATCATTACCATCTTTAAGAACGTAAAAATCCATACAATGAATTATAGACATTCATCTTGAAATATTAAATGACATGATAACTTGAAATGGATCAAGAAATTTTAAATGACATCATAACTTTGAAATGGATCATCTATGGGAAAACCAAATATGACTTTCTATATGTCGAATTATTTTTGCATATCACATTGCTTGTTATGACATGGCCGGTTTGTATATGTCCAATTACTTATGCATATGAAGAAATTGGTTGTTATGATGTGCCAGATATATATCTTATATTTTAAGTCATGCGTTTTGAATGAGACAGGATTTATTGCATTATTGGACAGGCTGGCGTTTTGGCAAAGAGATTAAAACATTTTAACCTTCAGAAATGGAATGGGTATGAACGTGTATGCTTGATTTTTAGAAATCTACCATGTGGCCTAATTCTTCTTTCCATTACAAAATTGGATTATTTATTATATTATGCTCACGAGAGATGTGGTAGTTACGGTATGCATTGCAATCCTTAAGAAAATATAATAAGGGAAATCATGTTTATGGTCCGCAAGAAAGGATTATCATTACCATGTTCCAGATAGAAATTAGTGTTATACAGTCAAAAGGCTTTATTTCAAATGAAACAATCTGTAAGTGATTGTTGAAAATGGATTAGTTACATCATGTTATTTTTCGTTCAACTTAATTGTCTTAAAAAAATGGTTTTTCACTGGTTTAGTTTTGTCTTTGGCATGGATGCTATAATTATGGTGACATTAACATATACGATTTAACTATCTCATCCTCTCTGCATTTTATGATGTCTCTAAAAACACTATTGATTTCCTTCTAGGCAATCAACGCACCACCAATTATACATGGACCCCTTCCTGCTGCAATGGCTCCTTGCCCCAACTGCGAATGAGGGGAGGAATATGTGCAACCAAGATCTAACAAGTACATGTTATCCACAAAAGGATTGACATAACACTGTGGATCTCGGTTCAATGTCAATCGATAGACATTTCTACTTTCAATGTCAATGAATGCCTGTGCTGCTTGGACCAAATCCTAATCAACGCTTTTGGTCTATCAGTGTTTTGTGTTTCATGAGATATATGATGTCTAGAACTAATTGAGAGAAAAGTAAAACGACCCCACATTTAGTCAGCTGTTAAATCAAGTACAATATATCATTATATGAAAAAATAAAAATGTGGCAAAGACGGATTAGGATGAAGACGGTCCTATCGCGGGTAATCAGTCATATTAATTTCACTCATAACAAAAACTATTTAATTTGCCATTGACTTTCGAAGAAGTATAGATGGTGGAAATTTGGAATACAACATTTAATTACAAGCAAATATATTTAAGGAAAAGAAAAAGGACTACCCAAGATTTTGATCGAAACTCGTACAAATTGGATGTTGCATCACAGTCAGGAAATTCTTGAATGTGTTAAATGTAGACCACACCCAACTCTCGGCATTAATTTTTTTTACTACGAAACATTCAACAAATCCCAGACCTTGGCAGCGATGCTATTGATCCTTGTCTTTTGATAAAACACATATTCTACCCACTACAATAGGTTTCGCTTGCAGTCGATTTATGGTAAATAAGTGAACGACATTCAGAACGAACAATTCATACGTGAAGGAACGTTCAAGAAATCATAGATAGACGATATTTAACAGGCGGGGGCAACATCACTTACCGTTTTGTCAAACTATATTATGATCCAGGGAGGAAGGAGAATTATGTACGAACCTGTGATTAAATGTTATCCTCGTTCTTTCAGTAGTAGGTGAAAAATCCATACAGTGAGAAGGATGGGTTGATGGGCTGATGAAGGCAGTGAATTTTTTGTGTGATGGAAACTTGCAACTTTGTTGATTTGTTAGACATTCTTTTCATGCCTCTTAATTCTTTACCCTCGTTTATCTTCCATTTTCATTTCATTTTCGTTACATTCCTTTCCTGCGTCCTAATTCCTTATCATCGTTTACCTTTCATTATCATTTCCTTTTCGTTTTGCATTTACATTGGAATTTCCATTCCTTCCTTCCTTCGTTTTTAAATTTCGACTTTTGCACTTATATTTGCTTATGAGAGACATTTCATAGTTATAATTTGGATTTTGAAGGCAATCAGTAACAACCTCTATCACTTACCATCAACGATTGCCATTTCAAATTTTAAAAATCCAGTCGGTCACATGACTCACCGTCTTAGCGAGATGCAAAAATATAAGCAAAAATGAAAACCAGCATTATCCATTTTCTTACGCTTCTATCCCTTCTATGTTTAGAATTGTTCCATTTCACCAAATTGTCATGGATGAGTGCACCTGAATAAGTGAGGTTTAAGCGACTCCATAAAGTTATCGTTCACTATCTTAATATTCCATCTGTATAATTACATTTATTATCCGGGCAAACTATATATTAACTAAATAATTGTTTTGGCAGGACTGTGTTTATACGAAATTACATCAATTAATTTTATCGGAAGCATAAAACAAAAATAATGTTACCGGGTGGAGTAATGTTATTAGCTGAAAATTTTCTCTTTGTCAGTTTGGTTATTCAGTCTCACATACATGTATACCTCTGAAATTAGATTCAAAGATATGATTGGATATTCAGTCTCACATACATGTATACCTCTGAAATTAGATTCAAAGATATGATTGGAGGAAGAAAGGGTAAAAGTGTGATATTTTTTTAAAATTTATATTATTTTAATAAATCATTTTATTATAATTTTCCTTTCCATAACTTTTTGGATTATTTCAATCTAGATGGTTATTAACCAATTTATTAACCAATTTTATAATTTTGATATTGGAGAAATTGGATTAAGATATTTGGAATTTAAATTTTTTATTATTATTAACTTTTTGTTAATATATTTAAATTAAAAATAATCATCACTTTTATAACAAAATAATAAATTTAAATGATTATTAATATAATATTTATTCTAAAATGTTTAGAATATGATAATTATGATTATTTTGTTACATATTTTTTTTAACAAAATATAATATGATATTCAATATAGATGATTATTAATACATTTTATTATTTTAATAAATCATTTTATTATATGTTAGATCTAAGACTTTTGTGATCCATGTTATAGATGAATGTCTTTTGGATTAATAACATTATTAGGATTTGACCAAATCGGATTTGACCAAATCCTAATGATGTGATTAATCAGAAAGACATTCATCTACATTTTATTGCATCATTTTTTGGATTATTTCAATTTAGATGATTATTAATAAATTTTATAATTTTAATAGAGAAAATGGATTATCTATAATATTAATATAGAAGTCTAGATTTTTTGTATTTTAAATTTTATTATTATTAAATTTTAAAGATATGTTGAAATTTAAAATACTCATTACTTTAATTAAAAAATAATAAATTTAAATAATTATTAATATAATATTTTTTTAATTTAATTATTTAAAATCATAATTGTTATGTTTATTAATAATAAAAATGAAAGTTTATATATTTTCACATTAAATGAAAAATATATAATTATAAAATAAAATTTTAAAAAATTATATTAAGCAAATTCAAATAATCGTCACACTTTTTAAAAATGCTATTATTTTAGTAATAAAGTTAGAGTTAATAAAAAATGTTTATTATATAGTAATTATTATTAATTTTTAATATTTAATTTTTTTTTTTCAAATTTTCATACGAATTTTAAAACATTAATTTTTAAATATATAATCTACTAAAAAAGTTGTATCATATATTGAAATGAATAATTTTTAATAGTGTAAACTTCCCTCAATGATTTGTTGTTGTTGTTTTTTAGTTTAAATTATGTGAATGTATTAAAAATCAAAATTTTATATAAAGTTTAATAAAAAAAAAAAAACGAAAAATACTATTTATCAAAAAAGTCTTTAACTTATTAAAATAACATCAAAAAATGTTAAATTCAAATTTTATTATAGATAAAGGAATAACAAAATATTTTTTAAATAAATAAACTATAATAATATTTTCAAATTATTATATACGCAAGTCGTTTATGGCGTACCTATCTTATGTTCCATGACCTTAATGTTAATATGAACCATAGCTTGCCTTATGATGCCTTTGTTAAATCATTAACATTGTGTTATAATCATAATTTCAATAACATAGGTTGAGCTCACCAATATCCAAAGTTTTCTTCGTTGATATCTATATTTACAATGTTAGTCCTTGGAGCAATATCGAAACTGGTATTTATGGTATAAACTGCAATTCCAAAGTTTCATTGTCACAATACCTATGTTAAACATCAGACGCCGTGGAAGGCGGTACTCCTGAGGAATCGAATGGCTAATCCTCTCATGCCAACATTTCGCATACCATGTGTCGATCACGTGGGGTTTCAGTATTGGGTATCGGTGAAAGGTTAAAATGATCCAACGACCTGCCATATGTTTCTCCAACCCTAAACCCTCATTACCAATTTTCCCCCGTCATCGTGACATAGTCTACAATCTGCGTTGTTCAATGGTAACAAAGAAATTCCAACAACTACTCGATTTGGAAGAGCTATGACTATATCTCTAGCACAGAGACTCCAGATTGCGACACCTCGTAACTCTCTAGCATCCTCGGTGACAAACTTTCACAGCAGTGCCATGAGAGTGAGAAACAGGTACCACCTAGGGTTTTCCCTCTAGATTAATGTGGCCATCTGTGAAGTTCAGGCCCTCCTCGCTTGCGACTGGTAAGAAATTTTAGAACACCCCAACTTTACTCAACATGTTTATATGCATTTGGGTTTCTTAGAGAAATTTGTTTTTATTTTCAGAAGACAATATTCGCTCACAGACTTGTTGCGATGTTCAGTTAGCTTACCAGGTCTTTGGCAGGTAAACCGTATGCTATGTCATTTCACTTGGCATGACCTTAATGAAAGGTTTGTAATGGTGCAGGTATATCAAAAGTTTGTTTTTCCATTCATCTCATATTTATATAATCTCAGTTCAATATACAGGTTGGATTTTGTCGCAGGTATCCTCGACTTCATTATTCATAAGTGTTTCTAGGTAAGTTAGCGCTACTTCCACACAGTTGTCAGAAAAAAAATAAAAATCGAAGGGGTAGAGGAGAGGAGAGGAGTCTCACTCACAAATCCGTTTGGTTGCGGCAAGATAAACTTTTTGATAGTAATTGTTGTTTTTAGGCACTCACCAAAATTTGCTTCATGATTTTCTCTTCACCTTCTTCATTATCTCTCTCTTGCTCAACCTCACAAAATGAATTTTACATTTATATTTATTTCAACATACAAATTTGTCATTAATACATGACAGAGAAGAACATTAATACACAACATGGACGATTTCACATAAACGGTTTTCTGAACTTGCACGTGTTGTGGAGTGTGGGTAATGCTTGTAGAGTAAATGTTTACTGATACCTATTCACAAAAAATCATTAAGTGCCTTAAAATCTCTCTTGTGCTGCGGAAGGGTTAACCATGTAGTTCTACTCATACATTAGTCCTTTAGCCTGCAAACTACTAAGACTTTAGTCCTTTAGCCTGCAAACTACTAAGACTTTAGTCCTTCAGCCTGCCAACAAAATCGCATCTTGCAAAAATACTTCTCACAAGTATGGTTGCTCTTAGAGTGTTTAACGTGGTGCTTGGGATTAATATTTCGAACATTCCCCCTTAATCACAACTGTCATCATTGACAATTCCCAAACAATCTCTGAGATAAAAAAAAAACCTTTCAAGTGCCAATAGCTTTGTGAAAATATCAACAAATTTCATCATTGTTAATAACTTGATAATAAAATGATATTTACCACAAATATGTTTGGTCCTCTTGTGAAAGAAAAAATTATTTGATAATGCAATTGCGAAAGTGTTGTCATAGAAAATAGTTGTTGTTCCCTCTTGGCCGTGGTGAGGATCTCTCAACATCCTTCTCAACCTAATTGCCTGGCACACGTTGCTGTTGTAGTGACATTCAACTTCTTTTGTTGATAGTGACACTATTGGCTTCTTCTTGGAGGCCCATGAAATGGCTCCAGAACCCAAATGAAAAACACATACTGACGTGCTCTTTTTGTCATCGACATTTCCTGCCCGATCACTATCAGTGTAACCAACTAGAGTGAAGTCATTTGTTGTGGCATACAAAATACTACACTGCTTTGTCCCATTGACATACCTTAGAATCCTTTCAATGCTTTCCAATGTATTTCCTTGGGTGTCTTCATGAACCTCGATAAAAATCTCAGTGCATACATTATATCCAGCCTAGTTGCGATCAAATACATCAAATTGCCTATCATACCTTTGTATAATGTCGAATTGACATTGTTGATACAATTTTCTTTGCTAAACTTCAACCTCGTGACAGTTGGAGTTGATGTGGCTTGCTATTCTGCATATTAAACCTTTCCAAAATGTTTCCTACATACTTTGCTTGAGAAATAAAAATTCCATTTTCTCTTTGCTACACTTCTACAGTAAAAAAATATCTTAACAACCCCACGTCAGTCATTTCAAATTCACTCTTCATGACTTCTTTGAAATCAGTGATGATCAAATCATCACTGCCCGTGAAAATCAAACCATATACATACAGGACAACAATGAGAATCTTACCATCACTCTCTTTAATGTAGATAGTAGGCTCAACGTCACACTTGTCAAAAGCATTGTCCAATAAGTAAGTATCTATCCTATTATACAATGCACATGGTGCTTGCTTCATCCCGTAAAGGGCTTTCCTCAACTGATATACCTTGTCTTCTTGGCCTTCAACCTCATAACTAGGTGGTTGCACAACATACAATTCCTCTTTCAGCACTCCATTCAAGAACATTGATTTTACGTACATTTGATACACTTTCCATTTATGTTGTGTAGGAATCCCGACAACCGTACGCATTGTCTCCATCCTCATGACTAATGCAAACATTTCCGCATAATCTCTTCCATGTTGCTGCTTGTATCCTTTGACAACTAGCCTCACTTTATGTCTTTGAATCTTACCATTGACGTTGCTCTTCGTTTTGTAGACCCACTTCATTCCAATGACTTATTTTCCTTGTGGAAGGTTCACTAACTCCCATGTATCATTATTTTCTATTGATTCTATTTCTTCTTCCATTTCTGAAACCCATTTTATTCTTTGAATTCATCCCCAAAATGGATTGGGTCATCTACATGACAAACAATGCAAATAAGCAATTCAAACCAGTGCTACTATCAATTTCATCTTGTTCATAAATTTCATTTCAATTTCTGAATTTTTGTCTTCTTGTGCTTCCTGAAGATGGGCTTGACATGTCACTTGGTGTTGTTGTTTGTGGCGTCATTGGAGAAGCACTTTCTTGACTACGCAACATTGTCCTATTATTTGTTAATGGTGTTGCTTTATGCCTGCTTTTTTGTGCTTGAATAGGAGTAGAGGGAGTCACTGTTGCGAAATTGCTTATTGCTGTCAATTCCTCTGTCCACATGTGGTATACATGCTTTCACATTGATTGTATTCTCTAAAATTTCATCCCATGCTTCCTTTTCTATGAATTGCAAATGTTTGATGTTTATGGCTTTCTTGGTTGATGGATTGTAAAGCTTGTATTCCTTGGATTCATCACTATATCCAACAAATATTCATTTCTCCCCCTTGATGTCCAACTTCTTCCTCAACTCACCAGGGACATGTGCATATGCCATGCATCCAAAGACTCTCATATGAGTGACACTATGCTTTCTTCCACTCCATGCCTCTTTAGGAACTATGTTCTTGACACTTTTGGTTGGACATCTATTCATGAGATACATTGTATTCATGATATACACTGTACAAGCAACAATTTCAGCCCAATATTCATTTGGAAAATGGTTTTCCTTCAACATACTCCTTGTCATTTCCATAATGATCCTATTCTCCCTTTATGCCACACCATTTTGGTGAGGTGTATACCTTGTTGTAAATTTCTTGTGAATTCCAAGCTCCCTACAAAATCTAAGGAAATCATTTGACATATATTCACCACCTTTGTCAGTCCTCAAGACTTTGATGTAGTGTCCACATTGCTTCTCAACAAGAGCTTTGTATTGACGAAAGTGCTCAAACACTTCCCTTTTTTGTTTTAGGAGATAGACCTATGTCTTCCTTGTCTAGTCATCTATGAAGGTCAATAAATATTGGTTGCCACCAATTGATGGTGTCTGCATTGGTCCACATAAATCTAAATGGACAATCTCCAAAGGTTCCTTTGTCCTTATTGACTTTCCCGCTAGAAATATCTCTCTATGTTGTTTTCCCAAGATACATCCTTCACATAGGTTGTCCAGTTTTTCTATGGGTGGAAATATCTTTACCATGCTTTTCCTATGAATCAAATTCAAACCTCCAAAATTGGCATGTCCAAATATCAAATGCCATAACCAATTTTCATCTTTGCCCTCTGCTTGGTAGTTCACTTGTGTAATAACTGCAACTTTTCTTTCATCCTGTTGTGAGTTCATTGATAGTTGTGCCTGTGCAAATTATTTCTCCAAATCTAATCTTATTTTAGGGGAAACATTCTATTGTTTTTCATCTGAACCTTTTCAATCAGCTTCCTCCTTGGAGGCTTATCCAAAATTGTGCACTCATCATTCTTGAAAAATACAGTGTAGCCCTTTTGCATGAACTGTCTGATGCTTATGAGGTTATGCTTCAAACCCGGGACAAAGTAAACATCTGAGATGTATTTCTTCTCCCCCTTCTTTGTTGGGATATTAACTCTTCCTTTTCCCATGACAAAGACTTTTCTATCAGTCCCCAATATCACTTCCGTTTTCACACTTTTATCTAGTTTGGAAAACATTTCTATGTTCCCTCATATGTGGTTGTTACACCGTGAATCTAGATACCATATATCACTTTGTTTTTCTTGTGCTACATTACAAGCTAAAAACATGCCATTATGGTTATGATTTTCCTTTGTCAAATTTACACTAGGTTTGTTACTAATGTTATATTGCTTTTTTTAACATTCATTTTCATAATTACCATACTCTTACAGTAATGACATTGGAGTTGAGATTTATCATACCTCTCACCTTGTTCTTGATTTTGGCTTGGGCCTTGACTTGTATTTTGATTGTTGCCTCTTCCACTCGACCTTGACGGGTTGATTCTTCCACCTCTGTGTGGGCTTCTTCCCCTTCCTCTAGCATATGATCTTCCTCTGCCTCTACCTTGACTAAATGAAACTTATGTCTTGAAGGCATGCTCCAATGAGGAGCTTGTTTCTCTTTTCAATCTATGTTCATGAGAAATCAATGATGCATGAAGCTCATCCACTGAGAACTGTTAGAGAACCTTTCTCTCTTTTATGGCCACAACAATGGTGTCAAACCTTGTTGGTAAACTTCTCAAAGCTTTCTCAACTATTCTCCTTTTCCCAAGTGTCTCACCATGAGACTTGATTTGAGTAACCCATCTAATTACATGTCTAAATAACGAGTCTACATTCTCATACTTTTTCATACAAAGTGTCTCAAAGTATCTCCTTATAATTTGTAGCTTTGTTGTCCTCAATTTTTCCATGCCTTGGCAGGTTGTCTGGAGGGTGTCCCATCCTTGCTTGGACTTCATTGTTGCTACAACCCTTGGGAAAATACTTTCATGAACTACTTGAAAAATGTAAAAGATGGATTTTGCATCCTTCTTCTTGTTGTCCCTCAACAAATCCCTTTCTTCTTGAGACAAGGCATTGTATGTTGTTGCATCTGCTGGTTCTTGAAAACCATTCTCCACCATATCCCAAATGTATTGAGAAGAAAATAGGGTCTTCATTGTAGTAGCTCAATAATCATAATTTCTGCCATTAAACTGAAGTATCTGAGAATTAATCAAGCTTGTGCTTGATGTTGCCATTTGTGAGTGTAAAAAAAAAACTTTCTACCTGCTGGTAAATATGATAAAAGAACAATCTACCCTCAAAAGAATTTTAAGTTCTAGTAAAAACACTTGTTCAGATATTTAGTTGCGCAAGGCAGATCTTCAGTTGCGACAAGGAAATCATAGGTAGACAAAGGCTTAAAGGTTGCAGCAAGGCAGATCTTCAGTTGCGACAAGGAGATCACAGCTGGGCAAGGCAGTTCTTCAGTTGTAGCAAGGAAATCACAGCGAGACAAAGGCTTAAAGGTTACGGCAAGGCAGATCTTTAGTTGCGGTAAGGAAATGACAGTTGGGCAAGGCAGATTTTCAGTTGCGGCAAGGAAATTGCTGGACAAAGGCTTAATAAAACACATAATTCACTGATGACAAAACATAGTAAAGCTTAGAGAAACACACTAAAACTTAGGATTAAATTCTAATGCATGAAAATGCATTCATATGAGACTATAAGTTCTAATGCATGAAAATGAATTCATATGAAATTGTTGCTCATTCGCAAAGTAAAAGCACTTCACTAGGGGTTCCCGAGTAACACACACTTAAACGTAGTAACTGTTGCTTAAACGTAGTAACTGTTGTTTTCTTTTCACGTGCCCACCAAAACTTGCTCCATGATTTTCTCTTCACCTCTTGGACTTTCACCCTCTCTCTTATTGGACCTCACAAAATGACTTTTACATTCATATTTATCTCAACATACAAATTTGACATTAATACATGACAGAGAAAAAAATTAGTCCACAACATGGGGGATTTTATATAGCAAAATGGTTTTCTGGACCTGCAGGTGTTGTGGAGTGTGGATAACAGTTGCGCAGAAAATGTTTACCCATAACTATTCACCAAAACTCTTTGCTGCAGAATAGGGATGTACTTTTGGTTAGACTTTAGTTCTTCTAATTACAAACAAAATCGCAACCTACAAAAATACTTCTCACAAATATAGTTGTTGTTAGAGTGTTTAACGCGGGGATAAGATTAATATTTCCAACAACTCTAGCACTACAACCCTGGTTTATTTATGGAAATTTCCAGGAAAACAAGGTTTTATATATATATATATATATATATAAAAAGCAGAGCCCATTTTCAATAGGTAACAAGGCTTTATATATTTATTCATTTCAATGGCAGAGGCAAAAGTTCCAGAAGTCGATATGGACACCTATTCTCGGTTTCGTGTATGGCCAGTCGAGCGTATGCGTTATTCCAATCCTTTCCTCTTTCTGGTATTATAGCTTCCTCTCTCTTCATTTAGTTTGATTTCTCTCTTTTAATGTCGTATTTTCTGGAATGTTTTGCAACAGTTAGCATTTAGATTTAGGGTATCCCCTTTTGACCTTTCTCCAGGCGGAAGGGAAAAATTCCGCGATAGCCCTTATTACAGGTAGACTCTTTATTCGTTTAATTGATATCGTGTGCTTAAGTTTGTATTTTTTTTCTTCTTTTCTATTTTAATCAACCATTCCTACATACAGTTAAATATTGTTTTCCGTGTTCTTTCAATTAAACGTATGAAGACAGTGCCGACTCTTGGCTCATTTACCAGTCTGTTTCAGTTAGAATTACTCGACTAATAACGCATCACTCTGCTCCAGGTCGGTTCGATACATCCGCTTCGGTGATAGGTTTTATGAACACTTTTGAGATGGCATTGTTTTGTGGTTTACGCTTGTTATTATATGACTAGAATTCATACTAACTGTTCACATGCATGATACTTCCTAACGCTCCAAAATATGTAATAATTGTATTATTTTACAGTACAATTTTATTGGAAAACTACTTACCAGAGGGTGTTTTGTTTTGTTTTGTTTTTTAAGTGGGTATAAACTACTTGCCTATACTTGGACGTGTTGTTCCATTAATTTCCAATTTTGTAATTATTTATATGTCACTCGTTATAATCTGATTTTATGGATAATACATTGGAATTTAAAGGACACACTGTTACATTGGCATGAAGCCTATAAGCATGGTAAATTTATTACCATTTGAAACTCCCTTCGTTGATATGGATTCGGTACTCGCGAGTATTTTTGCATCTACTTCTTAGAGTTAGTTATATCCTTGTTTTCCCTAGTGAACTTGTATATATGGATCAAACTTATCGTTTAATTTTGTCATCTGGTTAGGAATGAAACCTTCCACTAATATTATTCAAGAAGGTTTCCTAAACTAATTGAATATTTCCTTACCTATGTCTTTAATGCATTTAGTATCTAAGAATCATCTGATTTTGTTGCACAATATATATAGAAATATACGACTATCTAGTTAGAAATTTATTTTCATTTATAGCAACAAAAAAGCGATTGAATATGCTCTATTTCCTTCTAAACGTAGTCAAATTACCATGGCATCTCTTAAACAAGTAAAATCAAGCCTCTCGCAAAAGTCTGAATTAGGTTTAATTGTAAATTATTTACAAATATTGTATCTCATTCTCTACGATATATAAACTTTTTTCCTCTCCCATTTTGCATCTAAAGGTTTTTCTTTGCTCGTTCAGTACCAGATTTTAGGATGGGTGGGGTTCTCTCCGGCCACCTCGACTTAAATATTTAGAACCGACTATTCTTATAAGCAGAAGTTTCACTCTCTAGCTCAAACAGAATTAAAACGAACTATAACCAATTCCTTCGTGGCCGTTTAAGAATTCTCAATCACTCAAGGTGTCCAACTTCCATCAGCCACTCAATAGGATACATAATCTTCTACATATTGGATTCTTATGCATACATAATCTACATATTGGATTCTTATGCATAGTATATCTAATTTTCCTTTAAAATTGTTACTATTATATTGTCATATCCCTCTCGTAAATAACCCAAGGTAAAATCAAAAGTTACATATCAGTTACAAAACTGATTCTTGATATGAGTAAAAACTCAAGTAATGGAAGGAAGCCTCTAACAACTTACCCTCCAACTACCGCACCCTCCAATAAATGTATAGTTGTGCTTTGGGGTATAGGGGACACCTCAGGAATGACTACGAGGTTTTAGGGAAAGGTGGCAGCAAGAAAACAATTCGGTTAGATGTACTCGTGGTCAGCTGGTACATTTGGATGTTGGGGCATGTATTTGAAAGAGGTTGTTGAGTTTGTGGGGGAGCATTGGAAAGTTTTGGGTAGTTGCATTGAGATGGAGTGACAAAAGAGGTGTCTCCTCCATGTACATAAGGGGCCACAGTAGTTCTGATGGAAAAACCAGAAAGCAAATTTGAGTAGGTGGTGTGAGCTTCGGCTAAAACATCACATTCAAGAGGTTTGTTGTGGGAAGCTTTGAATGTTTTGGAAAATTATAGACAGGTACCCTTGTTCACTTATCCACATAACTGTGTTTTATTTGTTGCAAGATGGTATCGATTAAATCCTGGAAGCTTGGAAACAAGACGAGGGACGGGTGATGAATCATTCTTTTGTTGTGCGTGCAAAGGAAGTTTATGCTTTGCATTACCTTCGTATCCCACGAGTAATGGGTCGCTACAGCTATTGAAATAAAATACGTTTTGTGAGTAGTGGATAACATTTACTTTTCTTTGCAGCTAAGTGTCTATTCATTTCTCTATCGGTAAGTTAAAGAGACAAGACGCTCTGAAAGCAGTGAATGGGGGGAAACTGAAATTGAGGGGTGTGAATAAAACTCCCCAAATTCCTTATAGTAAGCGCGGTTAGAATTTTGGGATTGTCATTTTGATTTTGAGGGCGTAGTTGTTTATGATGTGTGTGGTGTGCTTGATGCTGTCGAGATAAATATATCTTTTGAAGCGGCAATTGATCATGCATGAAAGGAATTTTCAACTGATGAATTGCTGCATTGCCGTAGTTATCATCCTGCACTTTTTAAAACCCTGGGCGGATGTACTGGGTTTATTATAGACTTCAAGTTTGAGAATATATATATATATATATATATATATATATATATATATATATATATATATATATATATATATATATATATATATATATATATATATATATATATATATATATATATATATATGTGTCATGTTTCCTTGTTCTTCAAGGAAGCGCCTGTACTTTCTTGGGATTTTCCTCAGGTGAGCAGGAGGAGATGATCTGGGAGGTGGTGCATTACTATCAGATCACAGGGCGCTCTTTCATGATGAAGAGTTGTAGCACACTGCAAATGTGCTTCTATTTCCTTGTACCTCTAACCAAAGCTTTACTATTTTCTTTAGTTATATCAAATTATCTTCCTCACGCTAGTTTTAGTGAAATGATTTTGCTGTATGAGTTTGTCGATGTTTACCTCCAGCTGCAATTTGTGGCATTGAGCATGATCTTCAAATCTTAGATGTATGGCATGGAATTTGGTGCAATATATGCTCTGATTTGGTATTTCTCCAAGTGAGCGTGTTCGTCTTTAGCCTTGTCTTTAGCTGTACTTTCTTTAGCCAAGTGTGAGAATACTGCATCAGAGATGCACCATAATCAGCTAGATTGCAGGGCACGATGGGTGAGAAAAGATTGGCACTTTTTGCATGCATAGAGAGTTCTCTTAAAAATCGATACTTAGACATGAAGAAGTATTATGTTGACTCTCTTGGAAATAACATCGATGTTAACATTCTTGAAAGTATTAATCTTTTGGAAAGTTTGTCTTGCTAGATGAGATGGGTTGACTTCTTGATTTTGGTGCATAAGAGGTTAGGTTAACCTTGTTATTGTTTCTTGATTTTTATGCATAAAGATGGGTATTCCCAACATTTTCTTGAAAGAGAAAGCATGAGGAACTTACTTATAGGAAGATAAAGAAATGGGGTTATAATGACTTCCTTTAGGAAAGAAGTATGTGATTTGTTACATGAAATGATGGTAGTATTCTAGTGAAGGAAATATGTGTTGCATATATCAAAGAAGGGCTATTATGATAAGCTAATGTATGCACAAAGAATACTCATTGTGATATAAGAGTTATGTTCTTTGTATGATAGAGAAACTATGTTGAGTTTTCGAGAAATAACTATGTGAAAAGAACACATGTGCTTAAGCATAGAAACAACAATTTATTACATGTGTGAAGATATAACGATTGTGTTATACATGTTAGTAAACTAATGAGTTAGATCTCTTAAAGAGAATTATGCATTAGGTTGAATAAACATTGTGGAGGTGAAACGATATTTATTTGAGTATATGTACTAATTAAATAGTATGTCATGCTTGCTCATGCACATGAGTAGATGTTAAAAGATCATTTTTAGAGGTTTCTTATTGATTGATTAATATGGTATCTAATCTTCTTGCCAAAGCTTGTTGATGACTACATTGACAGGAAACGATGGCGGATGGTGCCAAAGGAAAGTGATGTTTAACATTGTGGCAGGAAAAGGATTAATGGTCCATGCAGATAAGTACAAGTTGCGGGAATCGCACATTGCTAGAACAATCATGCCACAAGGAATGTTGCATGTGGCGGTATGTAAGTAAAAGATTACATGGAAACTGTATTAGCTTTCAGCTAGTTATGTGACAACTTAATGATGATTCTTTGTAATAATTTTACAACAATGGTTAAGGGATGGAATCCCTTACAAGCCATTGAGTGAGGGGTGAAATCCCTCACGAACATTTAATAAAGAGATTAAACGTTTGTTGGTTTTCACCCTACGGGGTTTCCAGGGTATATCGGTGTTCAATGGTGTGATTGCCTTTTGTGTCAGTTGGATGATGTTGAATCCTTGATGATGATGTTTCTTTATTTGATGTGATAATCATAATGTCCTAGTACGTGATTATTTAATATGGTTAAGGAAAATCATAAAATGGACGAAAGGTTCATGAGACAGTTTATGTTATTACACTACCACAGTGGTGGTTAATGGTTATGCAAATGGTTATGCAACTTATTGTCTTCTATTGCAATTTACTTCATGTACTAATGAACATTATATCTAATGGTTAATGAGGAATGTGGAGTTGTGAATTGGATTATTACTTGTGGGTAATTTGTATAAAAAATTCTAACTCCTTGATTTTACATGTGAGGTTACCGAGGTATGCGACAAGTGGTATCAGAGCTAAAGGTTGCAGCACTGGCGCCTTTGGGAATTGGTAAGCGGAAAGGAAATTGAGGATGTCGTCAGTGGGCATTAACTCAGGTTTGAGTTCAACCATTCACATTTACGTAGTACACTACTTTCAGCATGATAAGTGTGATTCGTGTTTAAACTGCTTTGAGTAGTAAGCAATAAAGTGTTGCATAACTATGTTCATGACATTGGATTCCTGATGAGGATAAAAGACAATGAAACTTTTGTCGCACTTAAGAACAATATTGAACACTTATTGAGGAAAGTGACAATGAACGAAATTTAATAAGTCAATGCATGAATATAAATTATGGGGAACATCCTTGAATAGGATGACAGAGTGTTTTAAAAGGACATTAGAAGAACCCCTTTAGATATTGAAAAATGAGTCAAGTAGTGAGACTTGATGGTAAAACTAATTTTTGAATAAGTTTTGCCATGGTTCCATTAAGATGATTGGTAGTTGTGATTGGTTAGTATTGTATGACTAACTAATAGCACTTATGTGCGTGAATTGAATTTGATTTAAGCTTATCACAATTCGCAAACAAGTGATTGTGGTAGTTACTTCCTGTATTGGTCTGTTGATGGAAATACATTGTGGAAATTGGAAATGTTTAGATTATTAACTCAACTATTTTTGACATTTATACAGTAATGAATATTTGCATATAATTTTATGCATGATAGTATTGTGCCGCAAACTAAAAAGATTAGGGAAGTGAATACTTGTTAAAGGATGCATATGTATAACTAACATTGCTAATGGGATTAAGTAGTGGTAGCTTAATGTCAACAAGAAAACGCGTCACGTAAAATGTTGCAATGAGAATTGCAATCATAAATGAGAAAGAATAATGTCATATGATATGCATGATATGCATGATACAACATGTACGTCAGTTGTCTTTCCTATCAATCTAGATGTTGTGGACCCATGTTGAGGGTTAAGTGTAGATGCATTGTATACATGCATGTTTGTTTTGTTAACGATAATGATTATATGGTTCATTATGTAAATTACTTTGGGGATAGTGATAAAAGAGAAATTTAACATGCCAGACAGTTGCAGATAGTTGTGAAAGGCTAGAATGCCTTGGGTTGATGGCAGTTACCTGCCCGGAGGGGTTGATGGTACTTGTCTGCCCAGATTGTGAAAGGCTAGAATGCCTTGGGTTGATGGCAGTTACCTGCCCGGAGGGGTTGATGGTACTTGTCTACCCGGATTTCTTCTCCCTAGAGATAAATTATCTCAATAAGGGAAAAGAGTTTATGTGGTCATTGGAATTCTTGAGCTGGTTGGCCAGTGGAATTCCATGTTAGACCTGGTAAGGTCTCTATCAAAGAAACTGTCTGGATGTGAAAATGACTCGATCGGGTTGTGGAAACCAGTTCCCTTGGGTTGGGAATTCTTTAGCCTATTGTGGTTCTCATAGCTAAAGGAATTAACTAATCAGCTATATGTTATGTTAAAAATGAATTTCATATATAGATGTGTAAAATATGTCATGCACATTTAACAGGAAATGAGCTTAGTGCTCAATAAGGAGTTATTGGAAATTTTAATTCCTTTATCGTATTACTAATCTTGTGAACATCTTAGTAGGGGCTAAGACGATTTTCACTTGATGCAGTGTTTGACTGTTTTGATGATTACAGAGCTAAGTGCTCCTTTAGTACTTTTAGAAGTACTCTGTGGATGTCTTTAGTGAGAGTTAATTCAGTGTGCATGTGGAGTAGTGATGAGCTTTTAAGTACTTGTAAAAGTACTGTGATTTAAAAATCATTTAACTTTGCACAATTGATTGATATTTAAAAGTATTTCATTTGACTCACAATATTATGACTAATGGATTGAATTTGTTTGTCAAACATTACAGGATTACTTACCATGGAGGGTTGATGGGTGGTCCAGCCACTGTAAAATGCTTACGCAAAAGTGCTCATGATTTTCAAGAGTAGACGGTAAGTAATGATAAGTTGATATAGAGTTTGGTTTTTGAATTTGAATAAGGGCCAAGTGTTGGAAATTAGAACTTGCATATTTTTGCAGTTATGAATGCTTATGATTAATGATCTTTCTTATGATTATATCATTACTATTTTGTCTGTTGTCATTTCTTGGAATGAAATATTTGATTTTCAAGAGGATGGATCACATTTTCTGTGGTTTAGATGGTAATACCATTAGTAAAATCTAATGTTCCAATGAGAGATGAACACCGAGGACGGTGTTCCTGTTAAGGGGTGGAGTATGTCATATCCCTCTCGTAAATAACCCAAGGTAAAATCAAAAGTTACATATCAGTTACAAAACTGATTCTTGATATGCGTAAAACTCAAGTAATGGAAGGAAGCCTCTAACAACTTACCCTCCAACTACCGCACCCTCCAATAAATGTATAGCTATGCTCTAGGGTATAGGTGACACCTCAGGAATGACTGCAAGGTTTTAGGGAAAGGTGGCAGTAAGAAAATTATTCGGTTAGATGTACTCGTGGTTGGTTGGTACCTTTGGATGCCGGGACATGCATTTGAAAGAGGTTGTTGAGTTTGTGGGGGAGCATTGGAAAGTTTTGGGTAGTTGCATTGAGATGGAGTGGCAAAGACATGGAAGAGGTGTCTCTTCCATGTACATAAGGGGCTACAGCAGTTCTGATGGAAAAACCAGAAAGAAAATTTGAGTAGGTGGTGTGAGCTTCGGCGCTAAAACATCACATTCGAGAGGTTTGTTCTGGGAAGTTTCGAATGTTTTATAAAATTATATACAGGTACCCTCATTCACTTATCCACATAACTGTGTTTTATTTGTTGCAAGACGGTATCGATTAAATCCTGGAAGCTTGGAAACAAGATGAGGGACGGTTGATGAATCATTCTTTTGTTGTGCGTGTAAAGGAAGTTTATGCTTTGCATTACCTTCCTATCCCATGAGTAATAGGTCGCTACAGCTATTGAAATAAAATACGTTTTGTGAGTAGTAGATAACATTTACTTTTCTCTGCAGCTAAGCATCTATTCATTTCTCTGTCAGTAAGTTAAAGAGATAAGAAGCTCTGAAAGCAGTCAATGGGGGAAACTAAAATTGAGGGGTGTGAATAAATCTCCCCAAATTCCTTATAGTAAGCGCGATTACAATTTTGGTAGTGTCATTTTGATTTTGAGGGCGTAGTTGTTTGTGATGTGTGAGGTGTGCTTGATGTTGTCGAGATAAATATATCTTTTGAAGCGGCAATTGATCATGCATGAAAGGAATTTTCAACTGATGAATTGCTACGTTGTCGTAGTTATCATCCTATGCTTTTTTAAACCCTGGGTGGATGTATTGGGTTCATTATAGACTTCAAGTTTGAGAATATATATATGTGTGTCATGTTTTCCTTATTCTTCAAGGAAGCTCCTGTAATTTCATGGGATTTTCCTCAGGTGAGCAGGAGGAGATGATCTTAGAGGTGGTGCATTACTATCAGATCATAGGGTGCTCTTTCATCATGAAGAGCTGTAGCACACTACAAATGTGCTTCTATTTCCTTGTACCTCTAACCAAGCTTTACTATTTGCTTTTGTTATATCAAATTATCTTCCTCACACTAGTTTTAGTTAAATGATTTCACTGTATGAGTTTGTCGATGTTTACCTCCGGCTGCAGTTTGTGCCATTGAGCATGATCTTCAAATCTTAGCTGTATGGAATGGAGTTTGGTGCAATATATGCTTTGATTTGGTATTTCTCCAAGAGAGCGTGTTCATCTTTAGCCATGTCTTTAGTTGCTCTTTCTTCAGCCAAGTGTGAGAATACCGCATAAGAGATGCACCATAATCAACCAGATTGCAGGGCACGATAGGTGAGAAAAGATTGGCACTTTTTGCATGGGCGGAGAGTTCTCTTAAAAATTGATACTTAGACATGAAGAAGTATTATTTTGACTCTCTTGGAAATAACATCGATGTTAACTTTCTTGAAAGTATTAATCTTTTGGAAAGTTTGTCTTGCTAGATGAGTTTGGTTGACTTCTTGATTTTGGTGCATAAGAGGTTTGGTTAACCTTGTTATTGTTTCTTGATTTTTATACATAAAGATGGGTATTCCCAACATTTTCTTGAAAGAGAAAGCATGAGGAACTTACCTATAGGAAGATAAAGAAATGGTGTTATAATGACTTCCTTTAAGAAAGAAGTATGTGATTTGTTACATGAAATGATGGTAGTATTCTAGTGAAGGAAATATGTTTTGCATATATCCAAGAAGGGCTATTATGATAAGCTAATTTACGCACAAAGGATAGTCATTGTGATATAAGATTTATGTTCTTTGAATGATAGAGAAACTATGTTGAGTTCTCGAGAAATAACTATGTGAAAAGAACACATGTGCTTAAGCATAGAAATAACAATTTATTACATGTGTGAAGATATAACGATTGTGTTATACATGTTAGTAGAACTAATGAGTTAGATCTCTTAAAGAGAGTTATGCATTAGGTTGAATAAATATTGTGGAGGTAAAACGATATTTACTTGAGTATATGTACTACTTAGATAGTATGTCATGCTTGCTCATGTACATGAGTAGATGTTAAAAGATCACTTTTAGAGGTTGCTTATTGATTGATTAATATGTTATCTAATCTTGTTGCCAAAGCTTGTTGATGACTACATTGACAGGAAATGATGGCGGATGGTGCCAAAGGAAAGTTATGTTTAACATTGTGGCAGGAAAAGGATTAATGGTCCATGCAGATAAGTATGAGTTGCGGGAATCGCACATTGCTAGAATAATCATGCCACAAGGAATGTTGCATGTGGTGGTATGTAAGTAAAAGATTACATGGAAACTATATTAGCTTTCAGCTAGTTATGTGACAACTTAATGATGATTCTTTGTCATAATTTTATAACAATGGTTAAGGGATGGAATCCCTTACAAGCCATTGAGTGAGGGGTGAAATCCCTCACGAGTGTTTAATAAAGAGATTAAATGTTTGCTAGTTTTCACCCTACGGGGTTTCCAGGGTATATCGGTGTTCAATGGTGTGATTTCCTTTTGTGTCAGTTGGATGATGTTGAATCCTTGATGATGATGTTTCTTTATTTGATGTGATAATCATAATGTCCTAGTACGTGATTATTTAATATGGTTAAGGAAAATCATAAAATGGATGAAAGGTTCATGAGACAGTTTATGTTATTACACTACCACAGTGGTGGTTAATGGTTATGCAACTTACTATCTTCTATTGCAATTTACTTCATGTACTAATGAACATTATATCTAATGGTTAATGAGGAATGTGGAGTTGTGAATTGGATTATTACTTGTGGGTAATTTGTATAAAAAATTCTAACTCCCTGCTTTTACATGCGAGGTTACCGGGGTATGTGACATATATATAACTAATTCCATAATTCACCATGTGTCAAAATTTTCAACTGATAAATATCTAGAATCACTATCATACCAAAAATAATGAATAACATAAAATTATTTTAAAAACTAGCAATCAAAAACTCTAACCGTAGTACCAACTAAGACTCCTTGGGATGAAGAACTTTTTTTTTTGTGTAAGTCAGCTTGTTATATTAAAAAGAAGTATTTATAGTACAAAAAGTCTGCTCCTGCAGACAGAGGGCTGCCAGACTGCAAGCCCAACCCCAAAATTGACCAAAAGAGACATCCATACTACCACGAGCACACCACGCAGGGTGGCAGAGCAAAAGAGCTTTACTAAAACAAACAACTAAACACCTGCCTAACTGAGGCAGCAGACAGACATCAGCAACGACAAACCAACTAACCGACAGAGCATAAAGGACCATAACAGACCAGCCGAATGAACCCAAAAACCAGCCGAGGCAAAAACCAACCCCATTACATCTTGAGCACAAAATATTTCCTGGATGCTTCCGGAGCTGATTCAGACATCGAGATGCTTACCTGCGTAGGATTGGGATGATTGCTTTGATAATCGCTTGCTGGTTCTTCCTTTTGGTTTTCGACCTGCCTTTTATGTTGACCAATGGTTTGCTTTAAGAGTTTGATTAACACCGTGAACTTCTTTATAATGATATCTACCTGTTGCTCCAGCACGCTTATCTTGAATTCCAGGCTCTCCAAAATCACTATGTGTTCCTCAGACTTAGCCTCAGTGATGTGCTGGACCTTACACATTTGCTCCACATAGTTTCCCTGCATGCTTAAGGCTTTAGCTAACAATGTTTTCATTCTCCAGATGTCAGCTTGTGTCCTCACAAATTGGGTAGCCCACGTGGTGACAGTTCCTGGATCTTGGAGCCAGTCCACCTCCTCTTTCATTTCTTGCTCTTTCAGCTTCTTTTCTTCCTCAGTTACCATAGCTTCCAAGTCGTTAATCTTTCGCTTATTCTTCTGCGATGTGCGAGTTTCATACATCTCTCTGGCCATCTTAAGATCTCTGTTAGCAGAGGCGTTACGACTACCTTCCCCTGCCATAATCGTGCTTTCACTCACTGTATAGTTCTGAGTACTTTCAGCAGAAGAGAGGGGTTCTGGCCTATAACATGATTGAACAATGCTTTTTCCCCCGCCTTTGGTTGTCACTAAATAGAAGTTGCCTGGAAAATTACCGGTTGAAGACCGCCTTTTCCTTTGCAACTTGCAGGTCATATCATAATTACTTCTGTGTGATGGAGAATTGTTTTAGTAGTGGCTCATATTCTTTCCCTTACGGTCATTTTTTCTCTCCTACTTCAGCATCTGCCAAGTTTCCCACTCCTTGACATGGCGTCGGCGACACATATCCTTATTAATCATACATGATAATATACCATCTTTCTTCTTCTCGCGCCATGAATGCGCCGGATTCGCTTGTCCTTCTTTCCTCTGCCAATCTTTAATGGCGCTTGCATTTCCAGCATGCCTCATCGTAGTATGACATCGTTATAGCCTTCCCACATATCATTCTCATTCATCGTCACCCAAATCTTGCCTGGAGAGCTGGGTGCACTTTTATTTTAATTCCGGGCAGGCTACATTCTTCCAACAGCTGTCTCACATAGTATTTGGGTGCTCGATTCCATAGTTTCCCAGATGGTCCACAACCATATTAGCTTTCTGTCGCACAGCCTAAAAAATCAGACCTTTCATCTCCCCCAGCAATACTGCGATGTTGTCTATAACCTTGGCAAGTCTCCAATGTTTAGTAACCTTAATTGCTTTAGCTCCCACATAAAGCTTGCCACTGTGATTGCCAGCTCTGAATCTCCCTCAACCACCGCTGCGCCAACCTGTGCATTTCTGAGGATTCTGAGTCCTTGTTCCATGGCAGCAAACTCCATCTCGTTATTTTTTCCTTCCCCTAAGGCTCTACTGTAGATGGGTTGAATCTCCCCTGCAATGTCCCTTATGATGCCCTCGATGCCCGCCAAACCTGGATTACCTCTGGATGCTCCATCGAAATTCAGCTTGAGAAAGCCTAAAGGTGGATGCTTCCAGCCAATTGACGCGGTGTTCGGTTCCTATTGGCGGTTCGTAGTGACCATGCTTCTACCGACGTCCAATTTGAAAGCTTTTAAAATGTGTAAGTCTCTAACCAAAGCTTGGTTATCTGGTTCTGCTCTGCATCTTACCAGGATTAATTGTCTTACATTTTGGGTAATTGTATCTAGAGAATGATTTATGTCTCTATATTCATTCTGAAAAATTCTTCTATTCTGTTCCTTCCAAATGGTCCAGGTTATAAATCCTGGCAAGGTTTTCCATATGCTATTAATTCTTGAATTACTTGAATAACCGCTCTGCCAATTCATAATGGTGTCCTGGATAGAGTCCCTGGTTCTATCTGTCTTTTGCATAATGTTTTCCGCCCAGTTCCATAGGTGACAAGCCCAATCGCAAGTATTGAAGAGATGATTCATCGTTTCTTCATCCAAATTGCACATGGGGCATCTAGATGGGCCATGAAACCCTTTCTTGTGGAGATTCTCCCAAGTGAGGGTTTTCCTTCGCATCAGGAGCCAGAGGAAGGTTTTAATCTTAGGCCAAAACAGAGAATCCCAAACCTTATTGCTCCATTGAACCACCTCCATTTGCTCTAGATTTTTGAGATGATCTCTGGCTTCCCTGAGCATGAAGTTGCCACTACCTTTCATGCCCCATCTTAGCTGGTCTTTTTCATCAGCTTTCCTTATCTTCCTTTTGTTTAGCAGGTTGAGCAGATCTCTTATTTTGTTATTTCCCTCAGTTGAACTTTCTGTGTCGTTGAACATCCAATCTCTCCATTCCTGGTCCCTACTACTGTGATTCCAGTACTGATGGACAGTGTTTCTTCCCCTCTCCTGACATTGTCTCTGAAGGGCTGCAAACTCTGGTCCTTCAAGCTTCGGGAATTGCTGCCAAGCATCTTCCCAGAATAAAGTTGTTTCCCCATTTCGAATTTCCCAAAAGCTGTGATCCTGCACAATGTCACGATTTCTTCTTGCTAAATTCCAAATAGGAGATCCTTCAGGAACCTCCTGCAATCTGATTAGATCCTGAATGTCGCACTCTGGGGCATACTTTTCCTTCCAGTGTCTAGCCCACGGGAGATTGGGTTCCTTCAACCATCTCCACCAAAGCTTGGCTCCACAAGTCATATTGATTGTAGAAGGGTCCACTAGATTTAAGCCTCCTAAATCTTTAGATTTGCAAAGTTTATTCCATGCCACTAGTGTCCAATTTTTTTTATTTTTTATTTTTTATTTTTTTTTGCATTGCCAGTCCAAACGAAAGATCTTTGGATCACTCTTATATGCTGTAAGACTCCTTTTGGGGCAGGGATAATAGAGAGAAGGTATTGCGGAATGGCTTGCAATACTGCTTTGGTTAGGACTAATCTCCCAGCGAAATTGAGGGCTCTGTGAGTCCAGTGCTGACATCTCTTCTCCATTTTAGCCAGAATTTTCTCCCAATGTTTCTTTTGCCAGGGTTTATCCGTAAGGGGAGCACCTAGATACTTTGAGGGGAGGCTACCTCTACGGAAGCCTAGAATGCTAGATAAATGTTTTTGAATGGCCAAATGCATATTGAAAAAAAATATAGTAGATTTCGAAAGATTAATTTCCATACCTGAGGCCTCACTGAAGAGATTTAGTATTTTTTTAAATCCCATGGCTTCTTTGACAGTCGTCATCCCATTCAGCATTGTGTCATCCACAAATTACTGATGAGTAGTCGCTGGAATTAAAAGCAGGGACTGTAATCCTTTGATTTTTTCTTCATCTTTTGCTTTGCGAATGAGTCTACTCAGACCTTCCATTAGGATAACAAAAAGGAAAGGAGATAGAGGGTCTCCTTGTCTGATTCCACGGGAGGGAGAGAAAGGGTCGGAAGGGGAGCCGTTGACCAGGATAGAAAATTTAATGGATTTAATCAGGGCCAGTATCCATTTAATCCAATGTTTATCAAAGCCAAAAGCATTCAATATGGCTTCAAGGTAGTTCCAGTTAACCTTATCATAGGCTTTAGATAGGTCTAGTTGCATCAGCATTCCTGCTATTTTCCTGGTCTGAAGAGTGTGAACCATTTCCTGGGCTAGTAAAATATTGTCCAAAATTTGTCTTCCTTCAACATACCCTGACTGCTCTTCCGAGATAAGGCCAGGAAGAATGGGTTTCAATCTGTTGGTGATAACTTTAGATATAATTTTATATATCACATTGCATAAGGCTATAGTTCTAAATTTATCTGGGGAGTTTGCCTCTTCTTCTTTCGGAACTAGAGTGAGGAAGGTAGAATTTAGTGACTTAAGGATGGAGCTGGAGCATCTGGAATCTTCCACTAATTCCCATATTTCAGTCTTAACGAAACTCCAACAAGATTTATAAAAGTTGATGGTGAAACCATCAAGCCCAGGTGCCTTGTCATTCGGCATGCTCCTAACAGCTTCTTCCACTTCATCCAATGAGATTTCCCTACTAAGAGCTAGGTTTTGCTCATTGGTGATTATTTTAGGAATGGCCTGAGTTAGTTCCTCAATTGCTTCAGTTCTGTCTACTCCTGGCTCCTGAGCTATATTATTAAAGTGCTTTGTGAGTAGTGTTGCTACTTCTTGGTGACTTTGGAGAGTTTCCCCTTTTTCATTGTTGAGACAGAGAATTTTATTGGCCCCTCTGTAATCCAGCGCTGACCTATGAAAAAACTTGGTGTTCTGTTCCCCTTCCTTTAGCCATTGTATCCGGGACTTTTGTTTCCACAAAGTCTCTTCCTGTTGACAACGGAGCTGCCACTGTTGCATCAGGACTTTTTCCTATTCTGCTGAGTCCTGGTTGCTATTCCCACTAGTCCAATCCTTGTGAATCTGTTCTAACTTTTCCTCTATTATGATTTTCTCCTTGAATATGTTCCCAAACTCAGTTGCATTCCACTCTTTGATTTTGTTTTTGATATTTCTTAATTTGCTTTGAAGTTTATACATTTTGGTTCCTCTTATGTCCATTGGTTTGTGCCACCATTTCTCCACCAGTTGAATAAAATTAGGGTGATTCAACCAAAATTTCTCAAATCTGAAAGGCTTGTTTCTGGGGGTTCCTTGGATGGCAGCTACCAGAGAGATTGGCCAATGATCCGATCCTCCACTTGGAAGAATGTCAGATTCCACTATTATTCCTTCCAGTAGTATGCTTTCAGAAATAAGAAATCTATCTAATCGAGAGGCTATCTGTTTCTCACCTCCTCTTCTATTATTCCATGTGAAAGTTCCACTTTTTGGCTGGATGTCCACTAGTTTGGTAGAACCAATGAAATCAGCGAAGACCTCAGCATCCTTATTGAGTTTTCTAATCCCTCCTCTCTTTTCCAAAAGTGAGGTTCTCATATTAAAATCTCCACCCATGATGATCTTCGTGCTAGGATATCTGAGCTTTATATTTAAAAGAGAGCAGAGAAATGAGAATTTTTTTTCTAGCTTTTGAGGTCCATAAACATTTGTGCATAAATAAGTTTCAGAGTTACCTATCATTTGAGTTTCCATGGCTATAAACGATCTTGTTGCTTCTATTGAGAGGATATTTATCACCTGGGAGTCCCATAGAGTTACTAAACCTCCCTCCCAACCTTGACTGGCGACTTCCATATATTCTATGTGTTTACCAAGCCTTTTGCTGATATTCACCATGTTGTTGCTAGCACACTTGGTTTCCTGTACAAACATGATATCCGGTTTCTCTTTTTGGAATTTTCTCTTTAGGAGTCTTTTTTTCGCTTGGCTATTAAGCCCTCTTGCATTCCACGATATAACTTTCATTTTGAACTAGACAGATTATTGGTAAGGAGGGAAAGCTTCCAGAGCTTTCATCTTACCAAAGTTTAACATTAAAATACCCAGTTCCTGCAGTACTTCACTGTTTGTTCTGCAGCCTCTCTTCCCTCTTTGTTTCGAGCTGGTTGAAGTGCATAAAAGGCTCTTTGAATGGCTGCATGTTCCTCTCGCTATGCGTAATTTCTTATTTTTCCTGTCCAGCTCTGCTTTCTGCCTTGCAATGAATAGTTCATTAATCTTTTTAATCTCCTCTTTCGAAATGTTTTCTATTACTTGAGTTTTCCAGTTTTCTGCCATGACTGGTAAGTTAACCCCTTCCTGCTCTAAAACCTCATTTAGCTCCATCTCCTCACTTCCACCATCACTGGTTAGCATATCTGCATCTTCATCTAGCTCTTCTGTTGGCCCCTGCATCTGAACTACTGCATTGAGAGGATGTTCCTCCCCTTCTTTGGTTGTATGATCTGTTGTTTCTTTGTTCCCTTCATTAGTATTTGATTCCTTATTTTGTTCTTCTAATTCCGTTTCTGTTTCTAAGATTTCAAAGGCATTGCTGGTATTGCCTTGTGCTAAACCTGTTCTGCTTGTTCTTTTTCTATTTGCCCTTTGTCTTGCTTTTGGTCTTATGAAGGCATCCCTGCTCTTTACTGCTTGCTCTTTCTTAGGCTCTTCCCCTGTCTTGTTTAATGGACATTCTCTTACTAAATGTCCATGTTCGTGACACTTTCTATAGCGGAAAGGGATTTGCTCATAGTCAATGGCTTGGAAATAGTCTTCATCCCTGTATTCCAACCACAATCCTTCGTGTAAAGCTCCTGAAACATCCATCTCCACACATATCCTCGCACAAGAAGTGTATCTTCTTTGCAGCGTGGCTTCCGAGGCTTTGATGAAAGTTCCTAGTTGATCCCCTATCTGCTTTAGAGCTAAAAAGCCCCAATAGTCTATTGGAAGGGAGAAAAGTCGGATCCACACTGGGACCTGTGTGAAAGTTTCTCTTTCTAGCACGAAGTTGGGTTTCCAGGGTCTCATGTAGAGACCTGCTGAAGCGAAGAAGAAGGGTCCCCCATCAAATACTCTATCCTTGTCCTCTAAATTCATAAAAACAATAGTAAAAAAACCTTTCGCTCCTAGGTGTAGTTTAACATCACCTTTGGGTTTCCATTGCTGCTTGATCCACTGACATAGCGCTCTTTCTGTTGGCCACAGTCCCATGAACTTGCAGATCACTGCATGTTCGGACATATGTTCTCTGTAGGCTTGTATCTCCGGATCTGTGATCACTACTCTTAGGGCTTCTGCTTTTTTGGGTTTGCATGCTCCTCATGCTACTCTTTCATTGCTAGGGTTCGGTTCGATCCCCTTTTCCTTTTCTTCTTTTGATTGATTCCCTTCCTCTCGTTCCCCTTCCTCCTTTGCTTGTTTATCTTTGTGGATTGTGTGTTTCTGCCTTGCGTTTTCCTTCTTCCCACTGTTCGCCTTTCCAGTGCTCTCTTTTCCTTTCATTCTTGGGTTGCTAGTTTCCTCCCTATTCTCCTTTTGTTTCTTCTCCTTGCCTGTGTCGTCTTCTTGCTGAAGCTTTCCATACCCTATTATCTTCACTCCCTCCTGCACTGCTTGTTTCTGCATGACTATTTGTCCGAAGGATGGGGTCCTAATGGACCCCTCATTTACCATTTGTTGGGTCAATCCTTGTCCTCTTCTATGCAGTTCTGCTATTCTGATCATGTGCACTTCCAGTTCCGATCCTGGTTCTGCAGGCTTGAAGACCTAAACCCTAAACTTCGAGCCAGCTCCGCTTCCTAGGTCTCACATTAGATTCAATTTTGGATGAAGAACTTTTTACCCAATGTTAACTTTAACTATTGGTTGCTTCCGAGCTGAGATCTCCTTACCTTGAATCAACTACCTCTTCTCAGCGATGTCCCATTTTCGGTTAAGGGCCACATTTTTCACCACTAAATTTTATTCACTTTTCCTCAATGTTCTTTCCACATTGAGTGATTTAATAAAAAAAATTCTTCCAATAATAGTAAATGTCATCAAACAACCCCTAGTGAATTTAGGCGTTAATCGAGAGAATTTACCTTTATCTTATCCATCCATGTGGGTAATGATCCTTTTAAGTCAAATGTTATTTCCCAAATAAATCTCATATTTTTTTATTACATCACCCTACTTTATTTCAAATTGAATTCACTATGAATTTCTAACCATCACAACTAAAAATAGTTTAATCTAAATCAATAATATTTACATAAGAAGAAATAAGAACAAATGATATATATATATATATATATATATATATATATATATATATATATATATATATATATATATATATATATATATATATATATTAATTTATTTAATAATTATTATTATTTTTATATATAAAATGTAAACTGTGTATCATGTATAGAAAGGATTACATATTTAAGAAGATAGATATGATATTAAAATATGAAATTTTATAATTCAAATTAAACTTTTTTATATTTTTATTTATATTATATCGAAAATAATTTTTTTATTATGGTTACTTATCAAGCTTGTGATTTCAATAAATTCTTGTATGATTTTAGAGAAACTAGACTAGAAAAACCTACCTTAAAAACTTAAAAAAATCAAACTAAAAACAATTCCATTTAAAAGTTTTACTCTTTACATTTAATTGCTTAACGAAAAATACATTTTGTATAAGTTAAGCTATTTATTTTATGAAAGTATGAAAATATTTACATATATATAGTGACTATTTAAATTTTTTAATCATAAAAAAACTCTTTACATTTAATTGTTTTGAAAAAAAATTGTATAATTTAAGTTATTTCTTTTACTAAAATATTAAAATATTTACCTATATAACTTTTTATATAAAGTGAAAAACTAAAATTTAAAATAAATACCCCACATTATTTTTTAAAATAAATAAAATGAAAATTACAACTACACTTTCCCACCCAAAAAATAAGAAAGAGGACCCCAAAAAAATAAGAAAAAGGTAAAAAGAAAGGGAAAAGGTTTTTGTAAAAAGTTTTATGCTCCAAATCAAGTAATTCCAAACGATCTTCTAAATTCAAATTTAATACAATATCAATATAGTATTCAAATCCAATATTCTATTACAATTTTAACGGTTATATGCTAACTAATTTTAATGTTAATATGTTAAGTATGATTTTTATAGTAAGAGAGTTTAAATTTAACTTAATTTATTAAATTTTAGGTTGAATTTCGTGTTTATATTTTAATAATTTAACAGTTATAATTATGTATTATGTATAACCGATTTAATAGTTAAACATTTCTCCAATAATAATGTTATTTGATTGTTATATGACTATTATTTAAAGATGATGGAAAATAATTTGTTTATATTCGTTTGAGCAATTTCCATATAACCTTTTTCCTACATTAATCAATTACTATTAAAGTCAAAAGGTTATTTTCCATTTTTGAGGCCTTCAAAGCTTTTTAGCATGTAAATCCTTGGGTTCAACATTATTTGTGTGTAATTATTTTCGGTTACTATCCTAATCCCTTTGAGTAGATAGGTAAGCTAATATGTATTGAGGTTACATATAATAGAGAAGGCCCATATATGTCATACTTCTTTTACTGTGGGAGTGTTATTGCAAGAAGATTTTCAATCACTAAGAGGATTTTAAAAGGTTATATAGAAACTAAATAAAAGGTATAAGGAAGCTAATCATATTTTTTGAAAAATATTTATAATTAAATATTCATACAACTAAAGGTTAGACTGAATATTGTTTTCATTAATAAAGGTATTGATATATATTTTTTTTTGCATATTGTTATAAGATATCATTCTTACTCTAAATGTTATTATATTATGTTATTACTACTCTAAATATTTTATTTTCAATAAGGTACATAAGAAGTTGAGTTGTATTTCATGAATTAATATGTTTAAATATCCTCTTCTTAAGCCATAAATGTATTTCGACATTTATAAATAAAATATTCATTTTTATTTGAATGTGTAAATCTATGTCTAAGGAATAATATATATCAGAAGTTTACAAACAGTTTAACCTAGTTATATGCTTATGTAACCCCTTCTAGTTTCCATTTAAGTAACACGACATCAAATAAAACTTTTGCATGGAATTTCACTTCCATGTAGCATAAAATATATTATAAGGCCCCTTGGTTACTCGAAACTAGTTTTAGATGACTCAAATATCCATCTCATTGTTATAGTGCATTAAGAAAAAGACTCAAAAAAATAAATCACTCCCTACTAACTATGGAATCATGTAGCATGGCTAACGGTGTTATTCATTCTTGTTAATTATTTCCTTGAGAGATTGGAATAATTACTATTATTTGACCATACAGATATGTCATAGAGCTATAGTACTTTACACTTCCTTTTCCTCAATACCATCAAAACTATGTACTCTATTAATAATCCATGAAGCTTTTGTACATAATTTGTTGTATTTATAGTTTGGAAAATATTTCAATATGTCATGGTAATATCCAAATCAATCTACAAGCACTCTGGGAGTATAATAGAAAGGTTTAGGTCCTACCAACATGCCTATTTGAGAGATCTCTCAATTTAATAATTGTTATAACATGATCACCATATAGAGTAGGTATTTTTGAGTATCCACCCACATCACCATGAAGTTTCTATCTCAAAACACATATGATGTAATGATGATATTAATAACATCACCCTCTAGTAGTGATTTATTGTCTACCCACATCTCTAATACTACCACTCAAGGAGTAGATATCTCTAACAAAGTCTCCACTTTATAAAATGTGAAATTTATTGAAACCCACTATAGAATACAACCATTCCTATGCTCAAAAATCTTGATGAAACTGTGACAAGATAATCAACCTAGAGTCACTAACAACCTATATGTTTGAACTCATGGTGATGTAGAAATATCCTAACATCACAATCCTCAAGGTATCAATGGGATAGCTAGCCTCACTAGAATCAAGGGAATTTATCATCTAATCCATCCTAATAATATCATAATGAAGTGAATTATTATATAATAACTACCTCGTATAATTCCCATATTCTACTATTCCACCCCCACCACGACCAATCTCTTTTTGTGCTCTCCACCTCCTAAGCTCCTCTTACTAACTCGAGCTAAAATTAGGGAACTATAATTTACACAACTCAACTATAATTGTTATGAGAAATATCAACCCTAACATAAATGGTAGGATGTAACATCCCTATGTATACCTCATCCAAAATACAAAGGATTAGAATTTTTTACTAGTTTTACCAACATATGATATTGCCAAATGACTTATCCCATACTTCTTAATTGATAATAAAATTATATAATCATGGTCATTAAGTGAAGTAACCTTAGAAAAGGAATAAAATGTCTCATAAAGTAATAACCATTAGTGAAACCTATTAACATAATCATTTTCACTGTAATTTTACATCACTAGCATTGCTCATTTAACAAAGCTTGTTAATAACACATGAATGATATAATTTCAATTGTCATGCAATGTATAAAATCATCAAGATAATATAATAGGTAATCACATAAATGGGCATTCATATACCCTCAAAACCCTAAAGGGAATAACCCACAAATGTTTATTTTATTAAATGTTTCGTGAGGGAATTCACTCCTCACTCTATGGTAGTAAGGGAGTACATCCGTTGTCCATTGTTTAAATTTTACAAAATAAAACATTGTCTTTAATTAAATCATGGTGAACTAGATGCCATTACGTTAAAAATGATGTCATGTTTTCCAACACTTCACCCCACACTAATTTAGGCAAAATGTCTTTGTTGCATGGTTGTTTCCTACAGTAAGTTACCCTTGGTAAACTACATTTAATGATCCTTCATTGTACATGTAACCACAATTATGGATAATCACCTCATCTCCTGCAATTAGTATTATTTTTAATCCATCCTTTTGTTGTTTCAAAAGAGGTTAGTTTAGAAAACTATCACTCAATCCTCTTCAAAAGTCATGAATATTTCCTACAATCACTATCATCATTACACTCTTATATCAAGATAATCAAAACCCATAAGATTAGAGTTTTATAATAAAATATAATGTGACAGAATCAAAACCCCCATATCGCCAACATTCAATTTCTATTAGTTATCATTTCATAATATTTTACACATTCCACCTCATTTCAACAAAATGCTTGCTTAAACTAGCATAAATAAAATAAGTCATATCGAGCACTAATATTTTACTTTAGCATGCATATTCATAACTATTTAACATTTATGATACCATAACTATTATATGAAATACCATACTTTTAATGCATTTAATCCAAATGAAAAACTATGGGAATATGTAACATCCCTCACGAATAAAGATTATAAAAACATGCATATTCATGCATTAAATAAATAATTTAAGATTATAAATTCACACCTTTTCATTCCTAACTCGCATGTGTGCATACAATTATACAAGCATGCCTCCTTATACATACTTCAAATGCAATGTAGTTATAAAATGGTGATTTCATTTTCAGGGGTCAACTTTATTTATGAATGCAAAAATGTTCACAACATCACTACAGTATTTCCCTAATGCAATTATATTACCATATGCAACCCACATTTATGTTATCAACCTAAAATGTAAAGCATGCATACCAGGTAATAATTCCTCATTCCAATCTTTAAAATGAATATACCAAAACATTCCAAGGGGAATTAATGCATCCCATAAATTTCCAAGACCAAATTTACACCTACAATAACCCTGATCCCATTGTGGGTGTAAATTGTTGGAATTTACAAATGGATGAAATTTGTTGGAATTTTAATGCGTTTCAAATCCCTTTATTCTATATTTTATGCAATTACTAAAAAATGTTCAAATTATAATCGACAAAGAAAAATGTTATTATACCAACAACATTAGTGTTTTTCTTCGTTTATTTTGCACAAAAAGTTTTCTTTTACAACCATTTTTTAAAAATGTGGAAAATTAACCCTAAAAAGAAATAAGACACCATTCCAGAATATAGACTTGTTATTTTTGGGTTGTTTTTCATGTCTTTTGGGGGTATTTTAGCTAGATTTTTCGTCTTGAGTTGACAATTCCTGTTTCAAATTTTTCATTGTTTTTATAGCAAACGTTCAAAACACCAAGAATATGATATTTCTGTTGACTCTTAGAAGCTGAAATATTTCATAGTCTTTTACACATAATGTGTCAAGAATAGATGAGTCATAGTTTGTTATGAAACTAGCTCACAAAAAGATAGAAAAGAAATATCAACGCCTTAGAATTCAACCTCTTCGAGGGGGTAACTTTCTTTACATTTGTTAGATGATCCAAAAATAAAATCTTATCATAGGTTATAAAATTAGAATAAAATATTTATTAATTTAAGATATTAAATTAATAATTATTATTCTAAAATGTTTAATTATTTAATGGATACATTTAGAATTAGTATATTGTTGTAACAAGATATGACTCTCCAAAAGTGTCGTATCTTAGGCTATACTTTATGATATTTGTTAGCTAGTTGTTTTGAATAGCATTTATTGTAAATGGACACTTGTTATTTAATAAGTGATCCATAATTAGCGGTAGTTAGGACATGGAGCATATAGAATAGCTCATTGCAAGAGTGTTTTGTTGTTCGGGTGTAAACTCTTGCAAAATCAAATATGTAATTGTTTTTTTCTGATTAATAAAATTACATGCCTGAGGACACTTCTACCATTATTATGGTATCAGAGCACCAATAATGCTACAGTTGATGTGAGGAGGAGATTCCAACTCTACAAGTTTTTTAGTGAATGAGTAGTATGAAATTTGTCAAGTTTTTGTTTAGAAGAGAAGAAATTTTACTATTTTATTGATTTTAGGTTTTGAAATCTGAAAACCATTTTTTTTTTAATTATTATCAAAAGTGCTGAATCCATTTCTGTGGAGGTTGCTGCAAGAAAACCCATTGTGCACTCCCACACCCAATCCGAGAATGTGAAGAATCTGGTAATTTTGCTGGTTGTTGGTTCTTTTTTACCTTCTGAATAGTTATCTCCTCTTCAGATTCTTCACTGTCAGATCCCTCATCAGACGGCTCATCCTCACTGTCGTCATCATCACTGCTTTCTTCCATTAGTTTCCCTTTAAAAAAACCAATTTTCTCTGCACCATTTGTTTGCAAAGGCTTCTTTACCTTTTCTTCTTCGAAATCCCTCTCTGAATCATCACTTGATTCTGCTTTACCATTCCTTATAGCTGAAATTGAACCATTGTTTGCCAACATCCGAATTTTCTTAGTTGTAGCAACCAGTTTTGTTGCAGCAACTTCTGCAGCGTTTGAACTTCTCGCGAGTTTTAATCAATAAGTACCCAAGTGTCAAGACAATGATACAGTTGTGAAGCAGCAGAGTTCTTAAAGATTTCAGATGTCACCAACAAACTTCCAGATTGTGTACAACATACAAGCAGTTCTCAGATTGAGCACAGCGTCAACAACGTGTTCAAATTACATGCGATGTATTCTCCAGCCCGAATCACATATTGAGATCTCGTTCAAGAAGACTTGTGATCATTTAGATTGCCAACTTTTACAAACTTTCTTTTGAACTAGATATGTGTTTTGTTTGGGTTAATGTGGATTTGTGTTTTGTTTGCTTAATGTCGATCTATGCATTAATGTGGATCTACGTTGGAAAATTATATGAACTTGATGGAAGGGGGCCTTCTCCTTCATGCCATGCCAGGCCCGGTCTCTGTGAAAAATCCAGCTCGGTAATACCACTCGGATTCGAGCACCGCATCTTGTGGTAATGCATTCTTAGAACCTGATAGACTCTTTGTAAAATGAACAGCGTGTGTTGGACTGAAAGGGATCGTGGATCTCACCTGTACTTCCTGGATCCGCTCGCAAGAAATAGTAAAATTGTCAAAGATAACGATTTATATGTACTCCCATGAATCGTGGCACGACTATTGGATCTTTACAGAGGATGGATATATGAATTTTTGCTCAGAGGACTTGGGATTGAAATCCGTATTTCGCAATTATTCAGACTACAGGATTGAAGATATTGGACTTCGTGTTGGAGTCCAAAATTGGCAATTAAAATGAATGAGTATAAAAGAATACCAATTTTAATGGAGTGATAACATTTTTTCCCTTGTTTGTAATTAGTAAATTGGAGAGATAAAGAATTTTCTATTATTTGAAAAATAATGTTTTTGGGGAAATAAGGTGAGTTGGGTAATTTTTTCAAGAATTTTTTTGGGCTCATCACATTGTAACTCAAAGTAATTTTACTTTGAGGGGGGGTAACTTTTGTTTTACCAAGTTTTGCTAGAGCATCATTGTAAAAGTCAAATTTTGAAAGTTACCTTGTAATTTTTGAGAAATTGACTAGAGCTAAGTGCAAAGCTCAGTCATTTTTCTCCTGCTTCAATGACTCTATGAGGGGCAAGGCCAAGACCTGATAGATCGTATCTTTTGCGTGGTGTGTTTCATGTTGTGTTGCCTATCTTGACATTTTTTTGATTCTTGGTGCGAAGCTTCAACGCTACAATGTCAAAGTTGATTAATTTTTTTTCTGATTCTGACAAACTTGAAGGCACAAAATCTTATAAAAAATTGGACCGTCTCATCAAAAGCACTCTCATTTACAATGAATTATGGCAGGGTATATGTGATGGTGATATTAAGCCAAATAAACCCACAGATGCAGCTGCACTAGCAAAATGGGAAGTTAAGAATGCCAAAGCCTTAGCACTTATTAAATCTTCTATTAATGATGAAATGTATGTCCATATAGAAAATGCTTCAGATGTATGGTCTGCTTTCAAAAATTTTAAAGACCTCTTTGATACTCAGATTGAATCAAAGAAAGTTGATCTACAATTAAAATTGTTGCAACAAAAATTGACTGAAGGAGGTGATGTTCTTGAATATATCTCAAGAGTTAAAAATATTAGGAAGGAAATCATTAATGCTGGTTTTCTAGCAATGGATGATAGCTTTATGGTAACAATTGTAATTGCTGGACTTCCTACATCCTACACACATTTTTTGGAGACTCCATAATTAACTGGGAAATTAGAGAAACTAAAGTTTGATGAGATCTGCGAAATGTTGACCCAACATGATAAAACCTTTGGGAGGAAGAAGAAAGTTGGTGAAGATGTTTTTTCACAGAGGCCAACACTAGTAAATCATCAGCAGATAGTTCTCGAGGCAAAGGTAGAGGGAATCAGAATCAAGCAACACATAATGTACAAAGTCGAGGTTGAAGCCAAAGCAGAGGAAATAACTTTAATACAGGCAAAAGTTCAGGAAGGAGTAATTTTCAAGGTAGAGGAAACAACCAAGGAAGAGGAAAGTTTCAAGGACAAGGAAATAATAATCAAGGTAGAGGAAAATCTCAAAATAGAAGTCAAAGCAGAGGCAGAGGAAAATCTTCAGGAAGAGGAAGAGACTTAAGTCAAATTGTGTGTCAAATATGTAACAAAGTTGGCCATTATGTTGAAGATTCTCGAACATCTCTTAATAAAATTCCCAAGTTTCAGTAGCACTCAGCGCAATTTGCAAATGATCAGGATGATGATAACTTAGAATATGCTTTTAATTCCTCGCCAGCATCACAATTTTCATCTCGTCTTAGAAGTGATTATGAAGATGCATGGATCTTGGATTCCAAGGCAACTCAGCACATGAATTGTCGACGTAATTTTTTTTGGAATTTTCATGATTGCCAAATTAATTCCATTTTTCTTGCTGATGATACAAAACATACTCGTTATGGAAAAGGAGTAGTTAAAGTTTTTCTCCCTGGCATTGGAGAAAAAATGATTTCCAATGTATGGTATGTACCAAATTTTAAGAAAAAAATTCTCTCTTTAGTCACGATTCGACAAGCAGGATATCAGGTGATTATGGAAGATGGTTTAGTCAAGATTAATTCAGTCAAAAAGAGCTTGAAAACTGTCATGACAGGTTATGAAGATGGAAAACTGTTATGAATGAAAGGGACAGTTATTCCAAGGCGTTCTGATTTTGCAGGGGCAGTGACTACAGGTATTTCACCTGTAAGACTATGGCATGTAAGATATGGACATTTAAAATTTGAGTCTTTCCCAATTGCAGAAACAAGGAATGGTTAAAGGACTTCCCACTTTCAAAAGGGAAAATGCAAAATGTGAAGCTTGCATTTATGGAAAAGAAAGTCAAGAAAGTTTTCCAACAAGTTCATGGTGTGCAAATAGGCGGCTACAACTAGTTCACAGTGATGTGTGTGGACCACTACAAACTTCATTTGGCGGTTGCAAATATTTCTTACTATTCATTGATGATTTCAACAGAAAATCTATTGTAAGCAGGGATGTAATCTTTGATGAAACAAAAAGTAAGAGTGCTGAAGAAATCAAAAGACTTCTTAAAAAGTTAGAAACTAAAGGCAGTAAAAGAAAAGGAAAAATGCAAAGTCAACCAACTTCACCAAATTGGTATGAACTTGATTTTCCTTCCTCTGATGATGAGTCATCCAGTCCATCTACTTCAACAACATCATCTGGGTCTTCTAGCAGTTCATATGCATGTCCAAGCAGCAACATTTCTTCTGATAGTGATTCTCCAAATTCTTCACCTAAACGATGAACATCAGTTTACATTAATCCCCTTCACAATGATGGAGACTTTTCATAATCATAAACAAGTGAGCACCAACTACCAAAATGGGCAGTTCAACTTTTGAAAGATGTAAAGCCCGATGAGCAAAATAAAACAGGCACCAGAAAGGCACATAGAAGTGAAGGCAATTTTTCCTTGATAGAAAATGATTTTACTGAACCTTCCGCATACAAAGAAGCAGTAAAACATAGAGAATGGAAACAAGCTATGGTTGAAGAATATCAAGCAGTAATTGATAACAACACTTGGAAACTTGTTGATTGTCCATCAAATGTTAAACGCATAGGATGCAAATGGGTTTACAGAATTAAGTATAATCAAAAGGGAGAACATGAAAAGTATAAAGCACGACTTGTCACAAAAGGTTTTGTGTAGTAGGAATGCATTGTTTATGAGGAAACATTTGCTCCTATAGCTAAATGGAACACCATCCGATTAACACTTGCATTGGCTGCTCAGAAAGGATGGAAAGTTCATCAAATGCATGTGAAAAGTGCTTCTCTCAACGGAGATTTACAGGAAGAAGTGTATATGACACAACCACCAGGTTTTGAAATTGAAGGACAAGAACATAAAGTCTACAAATTGATCAAGGATTTATATGGATTAAAACAAGCTCCCCGAGCTTGGTATGCAAAGATGGATGAATACCTTAAGAAAGTTGGTTTTCAATGAAGTAAATCTAATGATACTTTGTATGTGCGACAATAGGGAAAATATCTGGTAATTCTTGTTATGTATCTATATGATTTGATCATTACTAGCAACCACGATGATCATATTGCACAAGTGAAAAAGGAGTTACATGCAGGTCTTAAGATGATAGATTTTGGATTACTTCACTACTATCTTGGAGTTGAAGTCTTCCAATGTCCACATCATATTTTCGTTTCTCAGAGTAAGTATGCAGCAGAGGTTCTTTAGAGATTTGGCATGTAGGATTGCAAGCCCGTTCTCACCCCCATGGAGCAAAACTTGAAACTTTCAAAATTTGAAGGGGGAGAAAGGTGGATAGTACGACTTACAGACACTTGATTGGCAGCTTGATTTATTTGACAAATACTCTCCCTGATCTATCTTATGTAGTTAGTATTCTTTCATGTTTTATGCAGGAACCATGAGACAGCCACTGGAATGTAGCCAAAAGAGTTCTTCGATATATCCAAGGAACAAAAGATTTTGGTCTTCTTTACACAAAGACTAAAAACTTTATACTTGGTGGATATTCCAATGCCGACTTTGCTGGAAGTATTGATGATCGAGCATCAACATCAGGTTATTTAATGAACATGGGGTTAGCAACAGTATCTTGGAGTTGTAAGAAACAAGCTATAGTGACCACTTCTTCAGCAGAAGCAGAGTACATTTCAGCATGGGAAGCAGCATGTGAAATTGTTTGGCTGCGTAGAATATTGTAGGACTTGGGAATTTCTCAGGTAGAAGCTACATCATTATTCATTGACAGCCAGTCAGCCAACAAACTTGCCAAGAACCCAATTTTTCATTCGAAGACAAAGCATGTGGACACCAAGTATCATCATATCAGATCTCTCATTGCCAAAGATGTCCTCAAGCCAGTTTATTGTCCTTCCGAAGATCAGATCTCTGACATTTTCACAAAACCACTTGGAAAAATAAAATTTTCTAAGTTTAGGGATGAACTTGGTATCCGTTTTCATGTATCTTTGGATCATAGGGGGGAATGTTAGATGATCCAAAAATAAAATATTATCATAGGTTATAAAATTAGAATAAAATAATTATTAATTTAAGATATTAAATTAATAATTATTATTCTAGAATTTTTAATTATTTAATGGAGACATTTAGAATTAGTATATTGTTGTAACAAGATATGACTCTCCAAGAGTGTTGTATCTTAGGCTCTATTTTAGGAGATTTGTTAGCTAGTTGTTTTGAATAGCATTTATTGTAAATGGTCACTTGTTATTTAATAAGTGATCCATAATTAGAGGTAGTTAGGACATGGAGCTTATAAATAGCTCATTGCAAGAGTGTTTTGTTGTTCGGGTGTAAACTCATGCAAAATCAAATATGTAATTGTTTTTTCTAATTAATAAAATTACGTGTCCGAGGACACTTCTACCATTAACATTACACAAATGAACAATTCTTGGATGATACAAATGACAAGACCTCCTTTCTATATATATGAGTCCAAGGGGTCATAATATGATTAGATCCAACATAACAATAATAATGTAAGGACACAAGAACAACAATAGTGGGCTTCTATGTGGCACAATAATAACAATATGGGGATTACATGGGCACAACAATATAATAAGGGGGTTGTACTAATAACAATAAGGGGTTACACTATTATTATAGGGACCTAACATGCCCCTCTCCAAAAAATATTGCCCTCAACACTTGAGTAGTTCCGATGCTTTTGTATAAAATTTTTGTCCTCCCATGTGGAATATTCAGCGGGTAAGTTCTTCCATTTGTTGAGATACTCTAAAATTGATCAATTTCGTAGCTATCAGGTTCTTTTTTTTATGACTTCTCTAGGTTCCAATATGATTTTTCTTTCCTTGTCAAGTTTTGCCAATATTGTTTAAACTAGGATCTTCTGCAACTTTTGAATGAGTGGCCACATTTCTTCATCCTTCTTCCACTAATCCCTTGCTTTGTTTATGCAATTTGGTTGGATAATAGAAATAGTACAAAACAATGCTTCCACATCCTCATCTTTTCTTGAGAGTGCATCTACAACAACATTTTTCTTCCCTTTTTTGTATATGATTTCAAAGTCATAACCCAACATATTTGTGACCCCTTTTTTCTGTTCTTCTAAAATAATATTTTTTCTAAAAAGTATTTAAGACTATCATGATCCATTTTTACCTTGAAGTGTCTTCCCATTAGGTAAGGTTGTCATTTCTAAAGTGCATGTAGTATTACAAAATTTCCTTCTCATAAATAGCTTGCTTGAGATGTAGCCATAAAAAAGCCTAATCGCCTACATCAAAACTTCTTTCATTGCGATGTTGATTTGCCTATTGTTTCATTTGATTCTGTACCAAAGTGGTGTTATCCTTTAAAAGTTGGAGAAGTTGTTCTTGATGCTCGATGTGATCTTTCACTACTTGAATCTTTTTCTTCTTTATATGTCCTTCTATCTTTAGAGTTTGAGGAGTGGTAATTCTGACCAATGCATTACAAGATATGGTTGGATTCATTTCTTCTTTCTCGATGTGATATTTCACTTCTTAAACCTTTTTCTTCATGATATGTCCTTCTATATTAAGAGTTTGAGGAGTGGTAATTCTTGCCAATGCTTTACAAGATATGGTTGGACTCATTTCTTCTTTCTCGGTGTGATCTTTCACTTCTTGAGCCTTTTTCTTCTTGATATGTCCTTCTATATTGAGAGTTTGAGGAGTGGTAATTCTTGCTAATTCTTTATAAGATATGGTCAGATTCATTTCTTCTTTATCTGGGTTGGTTCCTGGTGTATATCCTCTTCTTTTGACATTTATTGATCATTTTCTTCCTCCTCATCACAATATATGTAAAATAATTTCTTCTCAGCACACTTATGGCCTTTAGTATATTTTCTATCACAACTATAACAAAGCCCTTTTTCTCTTTTTCCTTCCAATTGCTGTTGTGTCAACCTTGTAGGGTGTGGAAGGCTAGGAGAAAAAATACTTCCATATTTATAGTTGTGAGTGGTAGGATTCCTTGTTCCATAATTCCACTTTCAATTTTTCTTTCCAACCTGAATAATTAGGTTCCCAAAGATGAACCTCATGTTGATTGTTATCCTTTAAAGTCCCTATGAAGACATCAATCCTTTGCTTCTCTCGAATATCATTTACCCTTATATTCAATTTATGGAAGTCCTCAATGTGATCTGCCATTGAACCCTTTTGTTTGACATTCATCAATTGGCTAAACAAGGTGTTACTCTTTGTATCCTCATAATGCACTATCATTTCTTCCGTGAAAATTGACCAAGTGACAAGTGCTTTATGAGAACAAAGCCCTTTATACCATAAAATTGATTCGATTCTAAATATAAAGATGCAATATGTAACTTTTGTAACAGATGCACCTCATATAGATCAAAATATTTCTCCATATGTAGTATCCAATTTATCGGGTCCTTTCCATCAAAACTTCCTCATATCGCTTTTTCTTGATTTTAGGAGCTTGATCTTGAAATGGCTATAACTCTATAATATCAGATCTTTGTTGAGCCTCAAAATTACTCTTTCCCTAGCAACTCTTCTCATTCCTTTTCTTTGTTTTTCCATAAGAAAGATGATTTCTCATCACCAATGACTGGTATATCTTCTCTCGAGGAGGACATTTAGTGATTTACATGTCATGCTTTTATGTTTTCTTGTTTGAATAAATTTTTGTATATTAGCTACGGAACGTAGCCTATTCTGTAGCTAATTAGCTGTTCCGCAGCTACCTTCATGCTCTAACAGGTTCTAGGTGTCAGAAGGACAAACTAGCCACATGGGTAGCTTGAAAATCATCATGACATGGACCCTGTCCTATTCATTCAGCCCAGGTCAACAAAGAAGATGGCATAAGACTATGGTCAATAGATAATTCAAACGAAAAGAGGCCGAAGGTAACAGGACTCTGTTTCATGGTTAATTAATACGTTTCATAGTGACTTGAAGCATTATTCAGAGCAACTACCTGTACCTACGGACTCCAACAACCAGCATGTATTGGATTTATGTCTCTAGCAGCCAAGGAAGAAATTCCGCATATCTGTCTTCTACGTGTTTGGCTGTAGCATTCTTTTCTCCACAAACAGTATGTGATTTTTCTTATAAATACTTGTGTAAAGGACCAAAGAAGTTAGTAGTAATAGTAATAGTTTTATTGTTAAATCGAAGTTCTAGACTCTGTAATTCCTAGGCATTTTGTGTCCCTATTTTAATATGAGAAGACCATATGTGTTTATGAACATATAAAGGAGCTTTCTTGGAGTTGATTGAGAAAGCGTAGCCTAATCAGTTGCAGAGGGCCCCTGCAATGAAGAAGGTTTGATTTCATTTTATTTTTCTTCTTCTTGTTAACTGTAAATTCATAATTTTCTTTCTAAAACAATGTTTATAATCATTTTCTTACTAACAATGTTTATAATGCAATTTCCTTCATTTTCTTATTAACAGTGCTTATAATTTAGAGAAGTTTCCATTAGCTTGATCTCTTTTTAGTTTTTATTAGTAGTTTAGAAGATAGAACTCAATGGCGTAATCTTGTTTCTTTAATTAAAAACAAACCTTATTTCAGGATGAGAGTAGGATTGAGGAATGATAAGGATACATTCTTGGATAGTTTAATTAATTCACTGTTTTGCTAGTTTAAATTCTCAATTAAACTGATCAGTGTCATTTATTGTCTTTGCCATTTCATTTTTACCTTGCTGACTCATGGTGTTAATGAATGTTTATGGAAAACCCTTCAGGTTGATAATTCATCCTTAACTAAGTGGTTGAGCATTTCATATATGCAATGAGTTATTTCTGCATCCCTGTATTTGCTTTCTCTTATATTAATGAAGTACATAATTACTCAAATGTCATCCCAAGGAGACTTTCTCCCAAAATTGAGAGGCAGAGTAACGAAGTATTTCATTTATTTTTATTTCTATAATTAGTTAGACATCAATTGCAAATTTCACTTTCAGTTTTAATTCATGATTTGGAAATAATAGTAAAATAATAATAGAAACATTGTTTTCATTTCTTTCTTAGTTTTGCTTCCAAATCTTTATTAGCTCTATTTTCATTTTTAGATTTTGAGCAGTCTTTACGAAATATAGATTTAGTTCTGATAAATTACATTGTAAATCATTAGGAATTAGAAGACCAAAAACCCCCCCAAAACAACATAAAACATAAAAACAACAAAGTAAGGAGGGTTAGCTAGCACAAACAGTGCACTACACTTCATCAGTTTATGATACCCAGACTAATAATTCATGTAGAGCAATTTAGGACACTAAATTGACCAAACATTTTGGCGCTATTGCCAGGGAAGTGTAACTAGGTAGCCTTATCTCTTACATTCAAAAAAAATAAAATTGATATGCATAGAGAAAGAGACTCTAGGGGTAGATTTATAGCTAGGGGCAGTAGTTCAATTCCTACAACACCACCTACTCCACCTGTTAACGGTCAAGATGACGATGTGACCTACTTATCTGCGACTCTCTAAACCCTTACTATCTATTTATTACATGCAAACTCTTAAGTTTATCTCTCATATTCACGCAGCCTTTTCATATACACACTCTTTCCATTTTTATTTATACACAGTCCTTCTATTTGCACACACACAATCATTCCATTTATTAAATAGCACTCATTTTATAGATAGTGAGAGTAATTTTGAAGGTTAACTGAAATGAGGGGATATGGGGTTTATTGTGAATATAGAGCCCGTAGGGATAAAGTATATGGAGGGGTATCCACAGCTTAAAGGGATGCTACAGAAGGTCAGATGGTTAAATTTTATTGAGAAATTTGATGGCTACCACAAGGAAATTACCAAGTCTTTTGCAAGGTCATTTGATGGCATGGAAGTGGATATAGGAGATATCAAATTTTCAGTCACATAATCCTTCATAGTAGAAGCAAAATAGCTGCCGAGGCAAGGAGAAAGATGGTTTAAAAACAAGGAATTTCATGGTGAATCTTAGAAAGTGATCCTTAGAAACCCAGGTATGGATGTTACAATATTTAGGAAGGGAATTCCTATTTCAACATTTAAGAAAAAATGGAGTACTATGTTGTTAATATTGCAAAAATACATTACATGTTATAGAAGATTTGGGTTTATGTATGTTTACTATATACGCTTATTAATTAATTTTTTAGAAAATGGAACCATCAACCTTCCCTTCTTCCTTCTAAATAGTCTGAGAAGGATGGCTACAAATGTCCAAAAGAAAATTGAATCCATAGAAAGAACTATGTATCATCATTGATTAGTGAAAATATTAGTTGAATTCCATTTGAAAAGTGTAGGGGATACATGGGAAGATTCCTTGGCAAGAATTTCTTTCCAGGATGCTCCAGATTCACCTGAGGAGAGTCATGTTAAGAAAAGTAGGAGGAGAAATATCAACATTAATATTCAAACCTCCTCACAAAAGAATGATGCAGAGACAACTTCTAAACGAGAGGTTAGGAAGTAGACTAAACAGAAAGGAAAAATGAAAGGGAGAGCTGAAGAAATCAATGAAGACATTCCTGAACCTTCATCACCACAAGAAGGTGAACAATTACTCTCCAAAAGACTGACCAATATTAAGGAGAAAATCAAGAAAAAGAAGGAGATAGGAAAGAGGAAGAATGACACAAGAGAAGCAACCATAAGCTTCCAAAACCTGAGAAGGAGATATAGACTCCAAGGTAAGGTGAGGAATGTAACGTCAAGAGGAGCCCAGTTCATAAACTTAGGGGAAGAAACCCTAGTTCAGTCTCTTGATAGTATTCCACCTGAACACAGTCCACACAACTCTCCTCCACAGAATTTTGATGGCAGCCCAAACAGAACTTCTCCTGGCATAGATCTAGTACAACAACAAATCTATGACTACATAGAGTCATTAGAGAGAAAGAATACCTCAATGGATCCAGGATCCTTAACCAATCTAGAGTAGCTTGTCAATCCATAAGAACCTTTAACTAGCTCTCTCAAACAAGAAATCTTTGAGTTAGAGATTTTGAATAGGCACATTCAAAAAGAAAATAAAACCTTGAGGGAATAGAACAAGCTGGATATAGCCATTCATGACAACACAATGCTACACCTAGGATTATGGTACAAGAAAAATAGAAAGATGAAGAGGAAAAATGGGAAGTTGAGAAGAACACTTATCAACCTCAAATATAGACTTCTTATGAAGAAGCCCAGGATGGTAGTCAATGCAAGGAGAAGTAAGAAAATGAACTTGGATGTGCTCACAGAAGTGTCAGAATAGATGAAATAAGAGAAAGAAGTTCACAGTTTTGAGGATTGCATGGGGACATGCAATGATTTTGTAGTGGGGGTATGTTGAGCCTCAAAATTTCTCTGTCGCTAGCAACTCTTCTTGTTCCTTTTCTTTGTTTTTCCATAAGAAAGACGCATTCTCATCACCAATTACCAGTATATATTGTCTTGAGGAGGACATTTAGTGATTTACATGTTATGATTTTATGTTGTGCTGTTTGAATAAATTTCTATATATTAGCTACAGAACACATCCTATTCTGCAGTTAATCGACTTTTCCACAGCTACCTTCATGCTCTAACAGGTTCGAGGTGTTAGGAGGAGAAAATAGCCACATGGGAAGCTTGGAAATCATCATGACATGGACCCTATCCTATTCATTCAGCCGAGGTCAACAAAGAAGATGGCATAAGACTACGGTCAATGGATAAGTCAAACAAAAAGAGACCAAAGGTAACAAGACTCTGTTTCATGGTTAATTAATACATTTCATAGTGATGGGAAGTGTTACCTAGAGCAACTACCTATACAAACGAATCCAACAACCACCATGTCTTGGATTTATGTCTCCAGCAGCCAAGGAAGAAATTTCACGTATATGTCTTCTACGTGTTTGGTTGTAGCATGCTTTTCTCCACAAAGAGTTATATGATTTTTCTTATAAATACCTGTGTAAAGGATTGAAGAAGTTAGTAGTAATAGTAATAGTTTTATTATAAAATCAAAGTTCTAGACTCTGTAATTTATGGGCATTTTGTGTCCTTGTTTTAATATGAGAAGACCGCATGTTTTTATGAACATCTAAAGGAGTTTTCTTGGAGTTGATTGAGCAAGAATAACCTAATCAGTTGTAGAGGGCCCCTGAACTGAAGAAGGTTTCATTTAATTTTATTTTTCTTCTTCTTGTTAACTGTAAATTCATCATTTTCTTTCTAAAACAGTATTTATAATCAGTTTCTTACTAACAATGTTTATAATGCAATTTCTACCATTTTCTTATTAATAGTGTTTATAATTTAGAGTACTTTCCATTAGCTTGATCTCTTTTTAGTTTTTATCAGTAGTTTAGAAGATATAACTCAATGGTGTAATCTTGTTTCTTCAATTAAAAACTAATCTTGTTTCAGGATGAGAGTAGGATTGAAGAATAATAAGGATACACTGTTGGATAGTTTACTTCATTCACTGTTTTACTACTTTAAATTCTCAATTAAACTGATCAGTGTCATTTACTGTCTTTGCCATTTCATTTTTAGTTTGTTGACTCATGGTGTTAATGAATGTTTATGGAAAACCCTTCAAGTTGATAATTCATCCTTAACTAAGTGGTTGAGCATTTCATCTATGCAATGAATTATTTCTGCATCTTTATATTTGCTTTCTCTTAGATTAATGAAGTACAAAATTACTCAAATGTCATCTGAAGGAGACTTTCTCCCAAAATTGAGAAGCAGAGTAACCAAGTATTTCATTTAGTTTTATTTCTGTAATTAGTTAGACATCAATTGCAAAGTTCATTTTCAGTTTTAATTCATGATTTGGAAATAATGGTAAAATAAGAATAGAAACTGTGTTTTCATTTCTTTCTTAGCTCTGTTTTCATTTTTAGATTTTGAGTAGTCTTTACGAAAGATAGATTTAGTTTTGATAAATTACATTGTAAATCATTAGGATTTAAAAGACCAAAAACCCCACCAAAACAACATAAAACATAAAAAAAATGAAGCAATAAGGGTTAGCTAGCACAAACAGTGCACTGCAATTCATCAGTTTACGATACCTGGATTGATAATTTATGTAGAGAAATTTAGCACACTAAATTGAACAAACCTTTTAGCACCGTTGCTAGGGAAGGGTAACTAGGTAGCCTTATCTCCTACATTCAAAAAAAAATTGATATGCATAGAGAAAGAGACTCTAGGTAAATTTATAGCTAGGGACAGTAGTTCAATTCCTATAACACCACCAACTCCACCTATTAGCGGTCAAGATGACAATGTGACCTACCTATCTACAACTCTCTAAACCCTTACTATATATTTATTACATGAAAACTCTTAAGTTTATGTCTCATATTCATGCAGTATTTTCATATACATTCTTTCCATTTCCATATATACGCAGTCATTCCATTTCCATACACACAGTCATTCCATTTCTTAAATAACACTCGTTTTATAGACAGTGAGAGTTATTTTGAAGGTTAACCAAAAACAGGGGATATGGGGCTTATTTTCAAGACAGAGCCCATAGGGGTAATATATATGGAGGGTATCCACAGCTTAAAGGGATGCTACAGAAGGTTGGATGGTTAAATTTTATTGAGAAATTTGATGCCTACGACAAGGAAATTACCAAGTCTTTTGCAAGGTCATTTGATGGAACAGAAGTGGAGATAGGAGATATCAAATTTTTAGTCACGGAATCCTTCATAGTAGAAGCAACAGAGCTGCCAAGACAGGAAGAAAGATGGTTTAAAAACAAGGAATTTCATGGTGAATCTTGGAAAGTGATCCTCAGAAACCCAGGTATGGATGTTACAGTATTTAGGAAGGGACTTGCTATTTTAGCACTCAAGAACAAATGGAGTAATATGCTGTTAATATTGCAAAAATTCATTACATGTGAAGGAAGATTTTGTTTTATGTATGTTTACCATATACAGTTATTAATGATTTTTTCATAAAATGGAACCATCAACCTTCCCTTATTCCTTCTAAATAGTCTCAGAGGGATGGCTACAAATGTCCAAAAGAAAATTGAATCCATAGAAACAACTATGTATCATCATGGATTAGTTAAAATACTAGTTGAATTCCATTTGAAAAGTGTAGGGGATACATGGGAAGATTTCTTGGTAAGAATTTTTTTCCAGGATGCTCCAGAGTCACCTGAGCAGAGTCATGTTAAGAAAAGTACGAGGAGAAAGATTAGCATTAATATTCAAACCTCCTCACAAAAGAATGAAGCAGAGACAACTTCTAAACCTGAGGTTAGGAAGCAGACTAAATAGAAAGGAAAAATGAAAGAGAGCGCTGAAGAAATCAATGAAGACATTCCTGGACCTTCATCACCACATGAAGATGAATAGATACTCTCCGAAAGACTGACTAAGATTAAGGAGTAAATCAAGAAAAAGAAAGAGATAGGAAAGAGGAAGGAGGACACAAGAGAAGAAACCATAAGCTTCCAAAACCTGAGAAGGAACTCTAGACTCCGAGGTAAGGTGAGGAAGGTAACATCAAGAGGAGCCTAGTTTATAAACTTAGAGGAAGAAACACCATTTCAGTCTCCTGATAGTATTCCACTTGAACACAGTCCACAAAACTCTCCTCCACAGAATTTTGAGGGCAGCCCAAACAGAGCTTCCCCTGGCATAGATCAAATACATCAGCAAATCTATGACTACATAAAGTCATTAGAGAGAAAGAATACCTCGATGGATCCAGGATTCTCAACCAATCTAGAGTAGCCAGTCAATCCACAAGAACCTTTAACTAGCTCTCTCAAATAAGAAATCTTTGAGTTAGAGATTTTGAACAGGCACATTCAAAATGAAAATGAAACCTTGATGGAATAGAACAAGATGGATAGAGCCATTCATGACAACACAATGTTTCACCTAAAATTATGGTACAAGAAAACTAGGAAGCTGAAGAAGAAAAATAGGAAGTTGAGCAGAACACTTATCAACCTCAAATACAAACTTCTTATGAACAAGCCCAAGATGGCAGTCAGTGTAAGGAGAAGTAAGAAAAGGAATTTGGATGTGTTGGTAGAAGTGTTAGCACAGATGCAATAGGATAAAGAATTTCACATTTTTTTAAATCGCATGGGGACATGTAATGATTTTGCAGTGGGGGTATGTTGAGCCTCAAAACTACTCTTTTCCTAGCAACCCTTCTCATTCCTTTTCTTTGTTTTTCCATAAGAATGATGCATTCTCATCACCAATGACTGGTATATACTATCTTGAGGAGGACATTTAGTGATTTACATGTTGTGATTTTATGTTTTGTTGTTTGAATATATTTTTGTATATTAGCTACAGAACGCAGCCTATTCTTCAGCTAATCGGCTATTCCGCAGCTACCTTCATGCTCTAACATGCTCCAGGTGTCAGAAGGACAAACTAGCCACATGGGCAGCTTGGAAATCATCATGACATGGACCCTATCGTATTCATTAAGCCCATGTCGACAAACAATATGGCATAAGACTATGGTAAATAGATAAGTCAAACATAAAGATACCGAAGGTAACAGGACTCTGTTTCGTGGTTAATTAATACATTTCATAGTGATGGGGAGCATTATCCAGAGCAACTACCTATACGTACGGACTCCAACAACCACCTGTAAAAATGAATCCAATAGCTACCATGTCTTGGATTTATGTCTCCAGCAGCCAAGGAAGAAATTTCGCATATATGTCTTCTACGTGTTTCGATGTAGCATGATTTTCTCCACAAACAGTTATATGAATTTTCTTATAAATACCTGTGTAAGGGACAGGAGAGGTTAGTATTAATATTAATAGTTTTATTGTGAAATCGAAGTTCTGAACTCTATAATTTCTGGGCATTTTGTGTCCCTGTTTTAATATGAGAAGACCACATTTTTTTATGAACATCTAAAGGAGTTTTCTTGGAGTTGATTGAGCAAGCGTAGCCTAATCAGTTGCAGAGCACCCCTGCACTGAAGAAGGTTTCATTTAATTTTATTTTTCTTCTTCTTGTTAATTGTAAGTTCATCATTATCTTTCTAAAACGGTGTTTATATTCATTTTCTTACTAACAATGTTTATAACGCAATTTACATCATTTTCTTATTAACAGTGTTTATAATTTAGAGTAGTTTCTATTAGCTTGATCTCTTTTTAGTTTATATCAGTAGTTTAGAAGATAGAAATCAATGGTGTAATCTTGTTTCTTCAATTAAAAACTAACCTTATTTCAGGATGAGAGTAGGATTGAAGAATGATAAGGATACACTATTGGATAGTTTACTTCATTCATTGTTTTACTAGTTTAAATTCTCAATTAAATTGATCAGTGTCATTTATTGTCTTTGCCATTTCATTTTTAGTTTGTTGACTCATGGTGTTAGTGAATGTTTATGGAAAACCATTCAAGTTGATAATTCATCCTTAACTAAGTAGTTGAGCATTTCATCTATGCAATGAGTTATTTCTGCATTTATGTATTTGCTTTCTCTTAGATTAATGAAGTACAAAATTACTCAAATGTCATCCCAAGGAGACTTTCTCCCAAAATTGAGAGGCAGAGTAACAAAGTAATTCATTTAGTTTTCTTTCTATAATTAGTTAGACATCAATTGCAAATTTCAATTTCAGTTTTATTTCATTATTTGGAAATAATGGTAAAATAAGAATATAAACTTTGTTTTCATTTCTTTCTTAGCTTTGCTTCCAAATCTTTCTTAGCTCTATTTTCATTTGTTTCTTAGCTTTGTTTTCATTTTTAGATTTTGAGCAGTCTTTACAAAAGATAGATTTAGTTTTGATAAATTACATTATAAATCATTAGGAATTGAAGACCAAAAACCCCACCAAAACAACATAAAACATAAAAACAACGAAGTAAGAAGGGTTAGTGTCTAGTCAATTTAACGTCTTAAATTGCTCTACATAAATTATCAATCCGGGGATCGTAAACTGATGAAGTGTGGTGCACTATATGTGCTTAGTTAACCTTTCTCTTACTTCGTTGTTTTATAGTTTATGTTGTTTTTGGGGTTTTGTTCTTGTTGGTTTTCTAAAGCGTTTTAATGCAACTAGTTCAATCAAAATAAAATGCAATAATCAAATAATGAGAGAATGACTATGAGACACAGTATCTTTGCTGCTTCAGCAAAAGGACAAGATGATTCTATCACGTCATTAGTTCATTAAAAGGCTATGTGCATCACTAATCTACAATCAACTTGAAAGCAATTTATGTACAATAATATACATGTTAAAAAGAAAATAAAATGCAGTAATTCAAACTGTACATTAATATACATGAAAATCAGAAAAGGAAATACAAGAAATTAAAGTGACAACTATACAAGGCAGGGGCCCCCTACCACCTATGAAATCAAATGCTTAAAGGAAAATAAAGACATCAAATAAAGGACTAATGACATCGGCCCAGTATCTCTGTTGCTGATTTAAAATGAAAATGAAATGTGAAATCTAAGTGACACTACATAAAGGAGACAAATCACACTATTTTAACCTTTTCTTAACCTTTTTGCCTTTCAGCTAGTTATGAACAAGTCAGCAATGTGAGTCTTAAAGCAAACTAAACCAAGTTGTACTAAGTGATATTTTGGCTCCAATAAAGTTATTTGATTATGGAAAAAGAACCATCAATAGATGAACAACTTGATATCTAAGAGCAAAAAGTGAAGTGCAAGTTAAAGAAATGATACTAATGAAAATCAAACTACAGAAAAATAAAGGTCAGCAACATAGACAAGATGATCACACATGCCACTAGTCATGAAATCAAAGTAAAATTAAACACACTTGCATGAATTGAAATTGCATGAATGAAAATCTAATCTACCTTACATTCTACAAAGCAATATTTACAAAATGAAATCTACTCTACTTACATCCTAATATGCTCCATGACATCTACTTCACATCTCCTTCCATGTTGAGAACATCAAAGCTTTATTCAATTTCTTCAAAAGTACAAAGTACAACAAAGCTCTCCAAAGCTTTCAAAAGCCATGGGACTAACAAGCTAAAAGGACTAAGAAAAGACTAAAAGGAAAAGACTAACAAATGAAGGAGAGAGATCTCCTATTTATACAAAAAGATGAGAGCCATCTCATTAATGAGAATCCATGAATCTCTCCCTCTACCTCTAGAGTCCTAATCAGAATAGGAACTGATAAGACACATGTCTTCTTAGAGTTACAATACAATTAGGAGATGTGACACATATCCTCATGATCCCATGATTCTTTCCAACCAAATTCGAATTTGGCCTTAGAGTGCCACATAAGGGTCTTCTAGAAGTCTCCTTTCAACCTACACATGTCAACAACCTCAACCCATTTGTTAGGTATAAGCATATGCACATTATTTTCTAATGTTTAACAAAAAATTCACTCAAAAGGCTTAGAAATAATAAATATTGGAAAAACATAAAGATGGCCCAATGATAATGAAAGTGGGATGAATGTGGTGACATAGTAGTGAAATGGAGGTGAAATGGAGGTGATATAATGGACATAATAGTGAAAGTGTAATGGAAATGAATGGCATTTTCAAGACTCAACATACCCCCCAACTGAAGCTATTGCATGTCCTCATGCAATATATATTACATTAACTCTTTTGATCCTTGAGCTTTGGCTTAACTTTGCATGATATCATTTGATAACTTCATATTTCTGCAAAGTGTTTCACTTGAATTGCAACATGGTTGGTTCTTGCGTTACAACCATTTTTTTTTATTGTTGCCTTCTATTTTGATCTTTGAACTTTGCATAATGATATTTTGATTATTGTTGCAAAGTATATCTTTATTGGATTGCATGATGGTTGGTTCTTGTGTGACAACCATGATTTTGTTTGTATCCAATTTATCCTTTAAGCACTTTTTCAAAAGCCATTGTATGCTCATAATAGCAATGTAATAATTAATATATGTTGGAAGTATGTGAGCTCCTGAATATGATATGGACATGGCAAGATATGAATATGAATGTGTTCGCCCCCCCAACTGATGGTATTGGCAATTTTATGAAATGAGGAAGAGAAATGTTTTTCCAACAATTATCATTCTAGCTTTTTATGGAATTCTATGGTCAAAAGTTAGAAAATGACGTACCTTCACTTACCCTTTTGGAATGGATGAGTTGTATGTGTGGTGGCTGAAAACTTCTGATCATTTTCTTCTTCAAGTGGCTGATCAAGAGGAGTCATGGATAGAGAGATAAGATGACTTTTTAATGCTTCTACTAAAACTTGCTGAATCTGCTCCAAAATGCTGAAAATAATAGTCTTCATGTCTTCAAAACTCATTGGCACAATTCCTACTATGTGAAAGGATGTTCTGATGTCGAACATAGTAGGAAATTGTTGGCTTAGTGGCCATTAATGGATGCCACTAGTCAACACGAGAACTCTCACCATTGATGACAATGAGAGTCAAGATGCCCAAACACATCTTGCTAGGTACGAATGAATTTGCTGATGTCGAGTCACCTAGAAGATCTAACGAACAAGGGACATTAATGTATTCCCATTGTTTGTTAGCATGAGGACTTGCCATTAAGGCATGCAAGCCTCAAGGTGTTTTTTTTACAAAGAAATTAGACTCAAAGGACTATGGACTCAATAATTTGCATTGAAGTAGGGCTTATTTGCGGAATGAAAATGACAAGGAATGGAAGATGAAGATGGAAAATGGTAATGGAGAACAGAAATGGCAATGGCAATAAGCATGTGAATGAACCTCTTGCTTTTATTTGTGGGTTATGAATGGACAAAAAGAGATGGAAAGTGTATGTGAATGTAAATGGAAAATATGGAGTGGAATGAGGTGAATGGTTTATTGTGAAGTATGGCTGTGATGGATGGATGTGATGGAGACAATAATATCTGAAAGTTTTTCAAGTGTTTGGATCTGATTTTGCATCAGCATCTTTCCTCTTTGTTGCTGATCATCCTCTTATGAAACAAATTGGTCTCTTAGAGAGACACCATTCTCTTGTAGTCATTTGTCCTTCCTCCTGAAACCTGCAAAAAAACTAATACTTCTTCTGCAATGGAATGAAAGATTATCAAAGGAGAGAGGTGATCAATCTCTCTAGTTATGATATTTACACACAAAACTAAGAATTTGTATTAATGAAACAAGTTCTCAAAGGAAAAATCAAAAGAATTTATACCTGCTTTGGAATTAGTGCCTCAAGTTGATGTTGCTTCTTTTCAACAATTTATTTCATTATTCTCCATTTCAAACTCTAATGATATATTTCCCATTGTATAGATCTTGTTGAGATCTTTCCAATGGTACTTAAATCATCAAAATCTGATTTTGTATGAGAAAGATAGGCTGATTTGAACAATGAGGTTTTTCTGGCTGCGGAATTGGGGAACAGCTCTGTAGCTAAAAATATTGAATAAAAAGTTAGCCATTCATCTTTCATTATCAGTCCAAAATTAATCAATACCTTCAGAAAAGTGAGAAAATAACTTGTTCATTTCATTGATTCGAAATTATTATTTTTTCTTGACATGCAGCGACTTAGTGTGGCGACTTTGTGATAACACACAATTTGACTTCCCTTTGACCGTGGTCTTTTTCATCAAATTTGATCGAATGAATAGGACACCATCCATGTACTGACATTTCCCTAGCTACCCATGTGACTTGTTTTGCTTGAGGACACCTGCAACCTAGAGTTTAACAAAACAGCTGCGGAAACGCTGTATTGGCTGCGGAAACGCTGTATTGGCTGCGGAAAGTGCAGAGTGTAGAAAGTACTGTGAAATGGAGTGGCTGTGTGCGTGGAAGAGAAAAAAAATGTGCCCCTTCAAGACAACTAACTTAACTAGTGCAATTCACGGTTCAGGCTGTTAGTGGAATAGCCGCACTGTAATACGAGGTAATAACAACACTGCTTACATCTATGACTGTCATAAATCTGGCATAGAAAAGAACTGTCATAAATCTGCCATTTTTTCTATGGTTCTGACATTATTAGTAGCAGGATTATTTGTTCATTTCGGCCAGATCTGGACTCGTTTTTTTTTTGAAATGTAAATAAACACATCAACAGAACCGAAAACATAAAAATTGCAGTACATCAAGTTAAATACAATTATTGATTACTATAACTCACTGGATAAGCGTCAGATTCACCCTTGTTAAGCTCATCAATTTGCTGCTCATGATCCCCTACAGTTTCTTTTCCTCCATATCCAATCTGTGAGGAAATGGCATTACAGGTAGAAAATGGAACCGTGGAGTTTGAAACAGAGCTGCGGGGTTTAAAACAGAGACGTGAAGTTTACAGCAAAACGAGAGCGGAAATGGTGAAAGTGTGAAGAAGTGGAAGACAAGCATGAGAATGAGTTCAAATGCGTGTGAGAATGGAGTGATAAGGGAATGAGATAACGGCCAAATCCCTTGGAGTCGGACGGCTTTCATACACGTTTCAGTTTTTGGCTGCGGAGATCGTGGTGGAGAGGAGCCGTATAAGTTTTAAACACCTCTTGCTTGGCGGAGTTTTATGGAGTGAAGAGCCGTATGTAATGGAGTTAGACAGTGCCGTGTTCAAAACAGGTATTAATGATTTGCAAACGGGTGGCAAAGGGTGGAAGACGTGGGAGAGGTAGAGTAGGTGCCAGCGCAGAGCCGAATTAAATCACTGTCCGCTCATTTAATTGAAAGTTCTGTTTTTTTCACGCGCGGCAGTCAAAAATGGGCTCCAAAGAACCGAGGATTTCTCCCAGACCGCCACGAATTTTCTCAAACGGTTTCTGGGTTATCTAACTAACCTACCTGGAAAAAAAACCCATGTTTTAGTTTTTCTAAATTCGTCTCTGTTTGGGAGAATCAAAGGTGTGAAGTTTGACTTTTTTTGTTGTTTACGCATTTTTCTGAGTTAACTGTTTGCCTGTGGGAGGATAGGAGCGGAGAAAGACTGATAGCTGGGGTAGTTAGCTGTGTGTTAGGTCTGTAAGTCAGATCATTAGTTTGTGATTGGTGGAGTGAGTAGGGTATGATAGCTGTTGTACTTCTCTCTGTATCGGTATTGGCAGAACAACCCAAAGTTTCTACGTTTTCGCGTTCAAAATCTCTGGGATTACAAAGGGGGCAACCGATCTATATTGTAATGCTTTTAAGGCTCTCTGAGATCTTATCCTCTAGTGCGTTATTGAAATACTTGCTCAAGCTTAGGATGGGGGTTGACGCTATTCTTGTTGCCCGCAAGCTGGGAATCCCGAACGAAGCCAATGAAAAAGTAGCTTAAGTAAAAGACCCCTACCCAAAAGTAGTATTGAAAGTATAAGATCTCTTGGGTCCAGAAGCATATGAATTTTGATGAGCTTGTTCCATTATTGAAATTCTATTTTCATGAAGAGGTTCAGATGGTTGTGGTTTCAGGAACATCAAAGCTACTCCGAGCTAGAAAACTGGCCATGGCTGAAGGACAAGCGCAGGGATGTAAGAAACTCTCTGTTTCTGACTGATAATGTAGCTATCCAAGGGTGAAATCAACTTCAGAAATCTGCCTGTAAATGATGAATGCCTCCTAGAGGAATCAACCTCCAAAAATGCACGATTCGGTCCTTAAACAAGGAGCTCAATCCACCTGAAATAAATTTCAGCGTTTAGAAAGAAATGCCGAGGCCCCTTGATGGAGTTATTATGGTTTCTACAAATTTTTATTCACCTCCTCATTATTACCTAATCGTTTAACATTCAATCCCTTGGTTTTTTTTTTTTTTTTTTCACATATACAGTGCATTTTTTTTTATGTTGCAGGTTTATTTCAGGCCAAAGCTTGATCAGGGAGGCAGATTTTTTTATTGAAGCCACAGTGAAAACTAGGAATGGAGATAGCCATAGATTGTTTTTCTTCTCTGAAATTGTAAAATTTTATAAAAAGGATTAATGATTTTCAATTTCAGGCAGCAAATACTTCAAGAAAAACATGCTAAAACATGACTTTGACTGAGGTCTTAGGCTGGTTTTTCATCGATCTGAGCTGGGTGACTAGGATAGGATCCATGTCGGGACAATTCTGGAGATGCCCATGTGGTCGGTTTTTTCATTGGATGCCTGTAACCTGCTAAACCTTGAAACAGCTGCGGAATTCACAGCTAGCTGCGGAATCAGGGCAGTTTCCGCAGCTAAGTTGCAAAACCTTATTTGAACAGGATACAGTGTTTTGAAGACCACTACAAAGCATAACCAGACAATTTTGGACAATTTGATCCTATCAAAGCACTTGAGTTTCATTTTTTCATCATCAATTTTTTTTTTATTCAATCAATTGAAATGTTGAAGTTTATTTTTTCCTTTTTTTTTTTACATAATAATTCTTTTTCTGATCCTTCAGATCACACAAAGTGCAAGAGGAGAGCATACTAAAGAGTTGTTAATTTTTTTTTCAGATGTAAGAAATAAGGTCTCCTAATTACACTTCCCCGGCAACGGCGCCAAAATGTCTAGTCAATTTAACGTCTTAAATTGCTCTACATAAATTATCAATCCGGGGATCGTAAACTGATGAAGTGTGGTGCACTATATGTGCTTAGTTAACCTTTCTCTTACTTCATTGTTTTATAGTTTATGTTGTTTTTGGGGTTTTTTTCTTGTTGGTTTTCTAAAGCGTTTTAATGCAACTAGTTCAATCAAAATAAAATGCAATAATCAAATAATGAGAGAATGACTATGAGACACAGTATCTTTGCTGCTTCAGCAAAAGGACAAGATGATTCTATCACGTCATTAGTTCATTAAAAGGCTATGTGCATCACTAATCTACAATCAACTTGAAAGCAATTTATGTACAATAATATACATGTTAAAAAGAAAATAAAATGCAGTAATTCAAACTGTACATTAATATACATGAAAATCAGAAAAGGAAATACAAGAAATTAAAGTGACAACTATACAAGGCAGGGGCCCCCTACCACCTATGAAATCAAATGCTTAAAGGAAAATAAAGACATCAAATAAAGGACTAATGACATCGGCCCAGTATCTCTGTTGCTGATTTAAAATGAAAATGAAATGTGAAATCTAAGTGACACTACATAAAGGAGACAAATCACACTACTTTAACCTTTTTTTAACCTTTTTGCCTTTCATCTAGTTATGAACAAGTCAGCAATGTGAGTCTTAAAGCAAACTAAACCAAGTTGTACTAAGTGATATTTTGGCTCCAATAAAGTTATTTGATTATGGAAAAAGAACCATCAATAGATGAACAACTTGATATCTAAGAGCAAAAAGTGAAGTGCAAGTTAAAGAAATGATACTAATGAAAATCAAACTAGAGAAAAATAAAGGTCAGCAACATAGACAAGATGATCACACATGCCACTAGTCATGAAATCAAAGTAAAATTAAACACACTTTCATGAATTGAAATTGCATGAATGAAAATCTAATCTACCTTACATTCTACAAAGCAATATTTACAAAATGAAATCTACTCTACTTACATCCTAATATGCTCCATGACATCTACTTCACATCTCCTTCCATGTTGAGAACATCAAATCTTTATTCAATTTCTTCAAAAGTACAAAGTACAACAAAGCTCTCCAAAGCTTTCAAAAGCCATGGGACTAACAAGCTAAAAGGACTAAGAAAAGACTAAAAGGAAAAGACTAACTAATGAAGGAGAGAGATCTCCTATTTATACAAAAAGATGAGAGCCATCTCATTAATGAGAATCCATGAATCTCTCCCTCTACCTCTAGAGTCCTAATCAGAATAGGAACTGATAAGACACATGTCTTCTTAGAGTTACAATACAATTAGGAGATGTGACACATATCCTCATGATCCCATGATTCTTTCCAACCAAATTCGAATTTGGCCTTAGAGTGCCACATAAGGGTCTTCTAGAAGTCTCCTTTCAACCTACACATGTCAACAACCTCAACCCATTTGTTAGGTATAAGCATATGCACATTATTTTCTAATGTTTAACCACAAATTCACTCAAAAGGCTTAGAAATAATAAATATTGGAAAAACATAAAGGTGGCCCAATGATAATGAAAGTGGGATGAATGTGGTGACATAGTAGTGAAATGGAGGTGAAATGGAGGTGATATAATGGACATAATAGTGAAAGTGTAATGGAAATGAATGACATTTTCAAGACTCAACAGTTAGCTAGCACAAACAGTGCACTACACTTCATCAGTTTAAGATAGCCGGATTGATGATTTATGTAGAGCAATTTAGGACACTAAATTGACCAAACATTTTGGTGTCTTTGCCAGGGAAGTTTAACTAGGTAGCCTTATCTCTTACATTCAAAAAATAAATAAATGATATGCATAGAGAAAGAGACTCTAGGGGTAAATTTATAGCTAGGGGCAGTAGTTCAATTCCTACAACACCACCTACTCCACCTGTTAACGCTCAAGATGATGATGTGACCTACCTATGTACGACTCTCTAAACCCTTACTGTCTATTTATTACATGCAAACTCTTAAGTTTATCTCTCATATTCACGCCGTATTTTAATATACACAGTCTTTCCATTTACATATATACGCTGTCATTCCATTTCCATACACATAGTCATTCCATTTCTTAAATAACACTCATTTTCTAGACAGTGAGAGTAATTTTGAAGGTTAACCAAAAACAGGGGATATGGGGCTTATTGTCAGGACAGAGCCCGTAGGGGAAAATTATATGGAGGGGTATCCATAGCTTAAAGGGATGCTACAGAAGGTCGGATGGTTAAATTTTATTGAGAAATTTGATGGCTACCACAAGGGAATTACCAAGTCTTTTTCAAGGTCATTTGATGGCACAGAAGTGAAGATAGGAGATATCAAATTTGTAATCACAGAATCCTTCATAGTAGAAGCAACATAGCTGCCAAGATAAGGAGAAAGATGGTTTAGAAACAAGGAATTTCATGGTGAATCTTGGAAAGTGATCCTTAGAAACCCAAATATGGATGTTACAATATTTAAGAAAGGAATTCCTATTTTAGCACTCAAGAAAAAATGGAGTAATATGCTATTAATATTGGAAAAATTCATTACATGTGAAGGAAGATTTGGGTTTATTTATGTTTACCATATACACTTATTAATGAATTTTTTAGAAAATGGAACCATCAACCTTCCCTTCTTCTTTCTAAACAGTCTGAGAAGGATGCCTACAAATGTCCAAAAGAAAATTGAATCCATAGAAACAACTATGTATCATCATGGATTATCGAAAATACTAGTTGAATTCCATTTCAAAAGTGTAGGTGATACATGGGAAGATTTCTTGGTAAGAATTTTTTTCCAGGATGCTCCAGAGTCACCTAAGGAGAGTCATGTTAAGAAAAGTAGGAGGATAAAGATCAACATTAATATTCAAACCTCCTCACAAAAGAATGATGCAAGGACATCTTCTAAACCAGAGGTTAGGAAGCAGACTAAACAGAAAGGAAAAATGAAAGAGAGAGCTGAAGAAATCAATGAAGGCATTCCTGAACCTTCATCACCACAAGAAGATGAATAGTTACTCTCTGAAATATTGATGAAGATTAAGGAGAAAATCAAGAAAAATAAGGAGATAGGAAAGATGAAGAAGGTCACAAGAGAAGAAACCATAAGCTTCCAAAACCTGAGAAGGATCTCTAGACTCTGATGTAAAGTGAGGAAGGTAAGATCAAGAGGAGCCCAATTCATAAAATTAGAGGAAGAAACCCCAGTTCAGTCTCCTGATAGTATTCCACCTTAACACAGTCCACAAAACTCTCCTCCACATAATTTTGAAGGCATCCAAAACAGAGCTTCTCCTAGCATACATCTAGTACAACAACAAATCTATGACTACATAGAGTCATTAGAGAGAAAGAATACCTCAATGGATCCAAGATCCTCAACCAATCTAGAATAACCTGTCAATCGACAAGAACCTCTAACTATCTCTCTCAAGTAAGAAATATTTGAGTTAAAGATTTTGAACAGGCACATTCAAAAAGAAAATGAAACCTTGAGGGAACAGAAAAAGCTGGATAGAGCCATTCATGACAACACAACGCTGCACCTAGGATTATGGTACAAGAAAAATAGGAAGCTGAAGAAGAAAAATAGGAAGTTGAGAACAACACTTATCAACCTCAAATACAGAATTCTTATGAAGAAGCCCAGGATGGCAGTTAGTGCAAGGAGAAGTAAGAAAAGGATGTTGGATTTGTTGGGAGAAGTGTCAGAATAGATGAAATAGGAGAAAGAAGTTCACATTTTTTAAAATTACATGAGGACATGCAATGATTTGTAGTGGGGGTATGTTGAGCCTCAAAATTAATCTTTCCATAGCAACTCTTCTCATTCCTTTTCCATAAGAAAGATGCATTATCATCACCAATGACTGGTATATGTTATCTTCAGGAGGACATTTAGTGATTTACATGTCATGCTTTTATGATTTGCTGTTTGAATAAGTTTTTGTATATTAGCTGTGGAATGCAGCCTATTCTACAGCTAATCGGCTGTTCCACAGCTACCTTCATGCTCTAATAGGTTCCAGGTGTCAGAAGGAGAAACTAGCCACATGGGTGGCTTGGAAATCATGATGACATGGACCCTGTCCTATTCATTCAGCCAAGGTCGACAAAGAAGATGGCATAAGACTATGGTCAATGGATAAGTCAAACACAAAGAGACCGAAGGTAACATGACTCTGTTTCGTGGTTAATTAATACGTTTCACAGTGATGGGAAGCATTATCTGGAGCAACTACCTGTACCTACGGACTCCAACAACCACCTGTCAAACAAATCCAACAGCCACCATGTCTTGGATTTATGTGTCTAGCAGCCGAGGAATAAATTTCGTGTATCGATATTCTACGTGTTTGGTTGTAGCACACTTTTCTCCACAAACAGTTATAAGATTTTTCTTATAAATACCTGTGTAAAGGACTGAAGAAGTTAGTAGTAATAGTAATAGTTTTATTGTGAAATCGAAGTTCTAGACTCTGTAATTTCTGGGAATTTTGTGTCCCTGTTTTAATATGAGAAGACCGCATGTTTTTATGAACATCTGAAGGAGTTTTCTTGGAGTTCATTGAGAAAGCTTAGCCTAATCAGTTGCAGAGAGCCCATGCACTGAAGAAGGTTTCATTTCATTTTATTTTTCTTCTTCTTATTAACTGTAAATTCATCATTTTCTTCCTAAAACAATGTTTATAATCATTTTCTTACTAATAATGTTTCTAATGCAATTTCCATCATTTTCTTTTTAACGGTGTTTATAATTTAGATTAGTTTCCATTAGCTTGATCTCTTTTTAGTTGTTATCAATAGTTTAGAAGATAGAACTCAATGGTGAATCTTGTTTCTTCAATTAAAAACTAACCTTGTTTCAGGATGAGAGTAGGATTGAAGAATGATAAGGATACACTGTTGGATAGTTTACTTCATTCACTGTTTTGCTAGCTTAAATTCTAAATTAAACTGATCAGTGTCATTTACTCTCTTTTCCATTTCATTTTTAGTTTGTTGACTCATGGTGTTAATGAATGTTTATGGAAATCCCTTGAAGTTGATAATTCATCCTTAACTAAGTGGTTGAGCATTTCATCTATGCAATGAGTTATTTCTGCATCTTTGTATTTGCTTTCTCTTAGATTAATGAAGTACAAAATTACTCAAATGTCATCTGAAGGAGACTTTCTCCCAAAATTGAGAGGCAGAGTAACCAAGTATTTCATTTAGTTTTATTACTGTAATTAGTTAGACATCAATTGCAAATTTCACTTTCAGTTTTAATTCATGATTTGGAAATAATGGTAAAACAAGAATAAAACTTTTTTTTGATTTCTTTCTTATCTTTGCTTCCAAATCTTTCTTAGCTCTGTTTTCATTTCCTTCTTAGCTCTGTTTTCATTTTTAGATTTTGAGCAGTCTTTACGAAAGATAGATTTATTTCTGATAAATTACATTGTAAATAATTAGGAATTAAAAGACCAAAAGCACCCCCAAAACAACATAAAACATAAAAACAATCGAGTAAGAAGGGTTAGCTAGCACAAACAGTCCATTACACTTCATCAGTTTATGATACCCAGATTGATAATTTATGTAGAGCAATTTAGGACACTAAATTGACCAAACAATCTTTAAGTTCTGAAATTTTGGCCTGTGATAGAAGTTTGAGTCCTCTTTCTGACCCCGCAAGTCTGATCACAGTTGGATTCTGGAGGAAAGAGTTATTCCCAATCACATGTGATGACCTTATTATAGACTAGTTCAGAAGAGCGAACTTGTATGACGTGTCACGCGTCTATTTCGACCTTAGGTTCTAAAAATGATACCCAACAAACTACAGTCTATCTACTTTCTGTCGTTATTTATGAAATTTGAATAAGATGCTCAGAGAGAGGGTTATGACGATATTCCAAAGGTAACCTGTTTAAAATGTAATTTGGTAGCTTGTAGAAACCCTAAATGTCTTGTTGCAACTCAAATGGCTTTTAATTTCAGAATCTAAACCTTCGTAGAAAACAAATTATAGAAAACATTCCATGATGCCCTGTTTGAGATGGAATTCTGGAGCTTGCAAAAACACTAAATTCCTTAGACCATATCTCCTAAAATATAGGGAGACAAGATCTGAATTCACACCCGATGTTCAGAATAATTTCGGCTCAAATGGTTTCTTTTTAAGTTCTGAAATGTCACAAAAAAAAACGTTATAGCAAAGATGCCACAAAGGCTTGTTTGAAGTAGCGAAGCCCTAGAACCCAAAGCTCTTATACCAAATGTTATGAAACTAGCTCACAAAAAGATAGAAAAGAAAGATCAATGCCTTAGTATTCAGCCTCTTCGAAGGGGAAACCTCCTTTACATTACACAAATGAAAAATTCTTGGATGATACAAATGAGAGTACCTCTTTTCTATATATGGGAGTGTAAGGGGTCATAATATAACCAAAGTTGACATAACAATAATAATGTAAGGGAACAATAATAACAATAATGTGCTTCTATGGGGCACAATAATAACAATATGGGGACTACATGGGCACACAAATATAATAAGGGGGTTGTACAAATAACAATAAGGGGTTAGACTAGTAGTATAGGGACCTAACATACTTATGGCATTCGAGGTATGGTCGTATTCCCCTAAATAGTATAAATTTGCTTTTGAAACATTCTGTGGTCATTGGTCTCCCTGTTCTGAATGAAAAATATTATAATAGTGAAATCTATATTCTAGAAAAGTATAAAAGAGATATATTTCCCACATCTTCCTTTAAAGAAAAAGAGCCTTTAGAGCCACTCCATACAAATATATGTGGCCCAATGTAGAAATAATCTATTGGTGGAAGTATTTATTTTCTAACCTTCAGTAATGATTATAGCAAGAACATATGGGTGTAGTTTCTCAAATTTAAATCAAATACTTTCTCAACGTTCAACGAGTTCAAAGCAGAGTGGAAATTTTTTGAAGGTACTCAGATCTGAAAGAGGAGGAGAATATAGTTAAAACGACTTCAAATATTTTTGTAAACCACAAGGAATCATAATATAGAACAAAACAAAATATAATCCACAACAAAATGGAGTAGAAGAAAGCAAAAGTCACTCAATCATGAACATGTCTAGATGTATGCTTCGTGAGAAGAAGTTTTCAAATGACTATTTGGCTGAAGTAGTTTCAACAAAAATGTATTTTCTCAACAAATCTCCAACAACCAATATCCAAGATGTAGTACCTTAGGAAGCAAGGGATAGTAAAAAGGTAAATGAATCTCACATTAGAATTTTTGGATCATTAGCATTTTCACATGTTCTTGAGTAGATAAGAAACAATCTTGATGATAAGAGTGAAAGAAGTATTTTTGTAGGATATAATGAGCAGTCAAAGGTGTATAGACTTTACCATATATTTACCAAGTAGTTTATTTTAAGAAGAGATGTTAAATTGTTTGAACATAAATCTTGGTCTAATCATGTTGATGAAGCTTCAAATCAGCCTTTTTATCCACCATATCTACCAAGATTGTAGGTTCAAGAAGAGCCATACCACTCTTAAAAATTTTACTTCTTTAAGAAGTGAATCCACCAGTGATTCAACATCATCAAAAGATAATCAGAAAACAAGAAGCACTAGAGAAACATATGAGTAGGAACATGAGTTTGATCAACATAACATATTTGCCTTTATTTCATCTCAACAAACCCATTTCGAAGAATCAATTAAATAAAAACATTAAGTTAATGCAATGAACCAATAAATTTCTACCATAGAGAAGAAACAAACTTGCGAATTAATTGATCTCCCAAGAGACAAAACCAAAATTGTTGTAAAATGGGTATATAAGACCAAGTTGAATGAAAAATGAGAAATTCAGAAACATAAGGCAAGGTTGGCTTCCAAAGGATTATTACAATAATTTGGTGTCGACTATGGTGAAACATTTGCTCCAGTAGCAAGGTTAGACATTGTCAGAACTATTTTGTCCACAATAGCTCAACACAAATGGAAGGTCTATCAACTTGATGTAAAATCCGCCTTCTTAAATGGTATATTGCAAGAAGAAGTTTATGTAGAGAAACCTCCTATTTTTCAAGTTACAGGATGGGAGCATAAGGTATAGATATTGAAGAAAACCTTGTATGGCTTGAAACAAGCTCCAAAAGCATCGTAAATTTGCATTGACATCTATCTCATCAAATGTGGTTTTTTCATATACAACCATGAGACAACTTTGTATACCAAAACTCATGAAGGTAATTTTTTTGTTATATGTCTTTATGTTTATGACATTATTTATACAAGCAATATGATTTTAGAAGACTTCAAAGCAACAATGCAAACAAGGTTTGATATGACTAATTTAGGGGTCATGAAATACTTCTTAGGCATTGAAATACAATAATCTGCTAATGGAACTTTTGTTGGTTAACAAAAATATGCCACTTGCATCATCCAAAAGTTCAAAATGACAAATTGCGGGCCATTTGAAACACCAATTTCTCAAGGCACCGAGTGTGCATCTAAGATGTAGCACCACGAGTTGATTTCACATTGTATAAAAGTCAGTGTGGTAGTCTATTATGTCTCACTACAACTAGACTTGATATGATGTTTGCAGCTAGTTTTGTCTCCAAATTTATGCAATCGTCCAATATTTCTCATTGGAAGGTTGCAAAAAGGATCTTAACGTACATTTTAGGGACCCTAGATTATGGTTTGTTTTATACACATTCTGAAAATTGTTCACTTTTAGGTTATACAGATAGTGATTATGTAGGTAGTTTAGATGATCGCAAAAGCACCTCATGGTATTCTCTTCATCTTTGAACCAATCAGATTTCATGGGCATCCATGAACAATTCAACTGTTTCAAAATATTCTGCAGAGGCAGAATATCTATTAGCAATTTCAGTAGCTTTTCAAGTAGTATGGATGAGAAGATTATCGAAAGAAATTTCAAATGTTCAAAAGGAGCCAACTCCTATTTACTGGTGATAATAGTTCAACAATTTATTTATAAAAAAATCATGTCTTCCAAGATAAGGGAAACCAAATCAACACACGTTTTCATTTCATCTGTGAGCTTTTCAATGATGGAGACATATTACCTACATTTTGTGGTTCCAAATATCATCTTGCATATATTTTCACAAAGTTGTTAGGAAAAAATGTATTTGAATTTCAAAGAGAGTAATTAGGTATTGTAAGTGCCATAACAGGTAACAATTGAGACTAGGAGGAGATGTTGAGATATTAATCTCACTATTTGCTAGATGTTATCAAATTTAATTCTATTATCTGCTAGGTGTTATAGTAAGTTTAGATTTAGTTTAGTTTAGTCAAGTTTCTTTTTTATAACTAATGCAAGAGTCAGACCTTCCCATTCATTAATCAAGAAATATAGTACATAGAGTTACAACACAACCCTCAAGGTCATTGACTAAGGAAAAGAACTAAAGCAAAACTTTTCCTTGCTCCCTACCATCAAACTTAACCTTTCTAAAGAAGAAAAATAAATGAGTTTAGACATGGAATCGTAAAACTCAAAGCGGTCAACAAAAAAAGGTGGCTCCAATGCGCGCGAACTCAAACTATGATTCGATCTCTCGGGTTAGACAGAATGATCCAAAAACGTACTTGAAGAGCTGCTTGCCAGTACACCTGAACCCATAAACCAACACAGAATATCTAGACCATTGAAACCCCAAAAGCCAGATGACGGTGAATATTAATATCGGACCGGACAACAAGCACAGAAGATAACTCGTGATGAGGGCGGTTTTCCACTCGACCCCACCACCACGTGGAGCTCAACGATTGTGATCGCTCCCAAATGGGGAAAACCACTTCCCACTTGTTGGGGCCGTGAAAACTACTTCCTTGCCACAAAACTGCTCGATCCATCTAGACCATCAAATGGCTTAGAAAAAAAGGACGGTTGTGCTTGATGTCGCATCGCCAAAAGGCACCAAACTTTAAGGCGCGATGAGGGTGGTTTTCGCATCCGTCCCACCACCATGTGTCACTCTTTATATGGAATCGCTGCCCATACTCCGAAACCACTTTCTGATGGAAAGCGGTGCGAACTCCAGAATACCGCTCCACCTGCTGAATATTCACCCCACCATAGGAATTAGGATGCGGAAGCCCCCAACTCCACTGCCGACGATTATTCACTAAAGCATTTTCCTAGATTGGGGAAAACTTATGCCAAACACTGAGGATTATAGAAGAAGAGATAAACCACCCGCCATTATCCACCAGGGCCATTCTTTTACCTATTTGCCCCAAAAGAATGAAACCAGCCAAGCTCTTCATGCGAATCCGGCAGGGAAAACTGATTCAGAAAATGAATGAACAGTTCTCCCACCACTTCCACTCTAACGAAGGACCCATAACCCGAGAATGTATTGAAGATGCGAAAAGGAATGTCTCAAACCCATCCGTCAACCAATGGCACCCAAAGGGAAAATCACAAGGCCGAGGAAATGTTGGCTGGGGACACTTCACTTCTTCAAGAAACCCTCCCACTATGACAGAACACCTGACTATCCTCTATTGCTTAGTTATAGCAAAGAACTTTAAAACGATTCTAGGGCAGATCTTGCCACTTCTTCACCATCCTGCAATCTTCATTGTTCACCCCTTGGTTAGCTAGAATGTCCGCAAACTTGTTAGCATTTCTGCATACATGATTGAAACTAACAGATCCCAAACCTTGAAGGTGAGCTTGAATCCTTTGATAAACATGGATTAGTCTCCAATGATTTGAGACTTTCTCTGGTTTGGATCCACAGCTGATTCTTTTTACAGAGTTGATGGTGATTTCTGAGTCTACCTCTATAAGAACATTTGAGCTGCTATTTTTAATCAGAATCTCTAGGCCCTGCTCCATCGCCATTAGTTTCGCCATGTTATTGGTTTCTTTACCCAAATGGCTGTGGAAGATTAATATGATTCTTCCCTCTTCATTCCTTAAAACTCCTCCAAACCCAGCTAATCTAGGATTACCTTTGGAGGCTCCATTAATATTGAACTTCAAGTAGTTTTTCAGAGGAGGCTGCCAGAAATCTTTCTCTGTATTCATTGCCGTTTTCTTTTTTCCGAGCCCTTGCAGAATGATCTTGTGCAATCCCAGCAGCCTGAGTGTTCTTAGATCCATTGTTGAGGGAGGAGTCTCTGGGATATTGCGCACTGTGGTGCTGACTATTTCCCTTATCTGCTTTAGAATCAAATCATATCGCTTCTGAGGGTTGGCTTTTTCATCCTTGAAGATTCTCCTATTTCTTTCTTTCCAAACATTCCAAATAATGAATCCTGGAGTGAAATCCCATCCCTGATTAAGCGCCTCATTCTTCGAAAAGCTCCTTCTCCAATTATTTAGGGTATTTGTGATGCTCTCTCTGTCCCTATCTGATTGTTGGAAAATGTTAGAAAAGGAATTCCACAACTAGGTGGTGTAAGAGCAGCCGTTGAGGATGTGCTCCATAGTCTCCTCTTGCTCTTCACAAAGTTGGCATTTAGAAGGCCCCAAGATGCCCCTTTTTCTAATATTGTCCCAAGTCAAAATTTTCCTATGGTGCACCAGCCACATAAAAAGCTTGATTTTCATCCAACCTTGGTGAGACCAGAGTTGCCTCCAAGATTTTCCTGGCACACAGGACTCTAGCCCCAGGAGAATATATTTTGCCTCTTTGAGATTGAAGGTACCTTTGTTGTTGTTACCCCATCTCAATTGATCCTGCCCCTTTGTGACTATGATCATCCTTTGTTTTAAAATGCTTCTCAATGCTTTTGCTTTTGTTGTTATGAGGCTGTTATTTCTACAATCAATGTTACTCCAGTTTCTCCACTTGTCCTGGCCCTGAGGGAGGTTCCAGAAATATTTAACTTTGTTCAATCCTTGGGAATCTGTTTCTTGTTTGAGACTTATGAAGTCCTCCTTTAACAACACCAGTTCTTGTTGCCATTTGTCCTCCCAAAATAATTCTTGCTCACCATCTTTGATTTCCCAGAAACTATGTTGTTGTACTATATTTATATTCTCCCAAGCCCCGTTCCAGATGAGAGAGCCCCTTATATCTCCTGACATTTTGATGATATTATTAGTGTGCCAAGTGCTGGCATATTTTTCTTTCCAGACCCTTGTCCAAAGGGCTCTTGGTTCTTGCACCCATCACCACCAAATCTTGGCTCCTAAAACTTTATTTAGAATCTCCTGATCATCTAAGCCTAGACCGCCATGGCTTTTGGGTTTGCAGATTTTTTCCCAAGAAACCAGGGCCCATTTCTTCCTTGTTTCCTCCTTACCCCACAAAAAATCTCTTTGAATATTTCTAATTTTTTCTAAGACTCCTTTGGGAGCTGGAAGGGCTGATAACATGAAAACCGGGATGGATTGAAGAACTTCCTTTGTCAGAACCAATCTGCCCGCCAAGTTCAAGGCTCTGAAGGTCCATTTTTTAACTTTATCCTGCAACTTAATTAGCACAGGTTCCCAAATGTTTTTAAGCATTGGTTTGTCTGTGAGAGGTACTCCCAAATATTTTGAGGGGAGGGAGTCCCTTTGGAAGCTGAGGACTCTTGAGATGTTCCTCTGAATAGCAATGTTAGTATTAAAGAAGAATATTTTTGATTTTGTGAGATTAACTTCCATACCTGAAGCCTTTGCAAAAGCATTGAGGATTTGCTTGTAGGCAGCTGCTTCTTTGACTGTGGGAATACCTTGCAACATGGTATCATCTACAAATTGTTGGTGAGTAAGAGTCTGTCCATTCTCTGATACTTGAAGACCCTTAATTTTGCCTATGTTTTTAGCCTGCTTGATAGCCCTGCCCAGTCCTTCCATCATGAGGATGAAGAGAAAGGGAGAGAGTGGGTCTCCCTGTCTCAGGCCTCTAGAGGGAAAGAAGATATCTGAGGGAGAGCCATTAACCAAGATAGAAAATCTGGAAGTAGTTACCAGAGCCATTACCCATCTTATCCAGTTGTGATCAAACCCAAAGGCTATGAGTATCTTCTTGATATACCCCCAATTGACCTTATCATACGCTTTAGCAATATCCAGTTGCATGATCATCCCCGCCTGCTTTTTGCTTTTGAGAGAGTGAACCACCTCATGAGCTTGAATAATGTTATCCAAAATTTGTCGGCCCTCCACATAACCAGATTGCTCCTTAGACACTAGTTTAGGGAGGAGGGGTTTGAGTCTATTAGCCACTACTTTGGATATAATCTTGTAAACAACATTGCATAAAGCTATGGGTCTATACTTATCTGCTGTTTGAGCCGAGTCCTATTTGGGAATCAGGGAGATGAAGGAGGTATTGAGGGCTTTTAGGATAGTTTTATTAACCCTGGAATCCTCCACAACATTTAAAATATCCAGTTTAACTATATCCCAACAAGCTTTGAAGAAATCCACATTAAAACCATCTGGGCCTGGTGCTTTGCCATTCTGCATATCTTTGAGTACTTCACTAACCTCCTCTTTAGAAACTAGTCTGTTTAGGTTGATATTGTCCTCTCTAGACACCAGCTTGGGGATATATCTTGTAATTTCCTTTATGGAATCTTCCCTGTCTGGATTGTTTTCTCGTGCAATGTCTTGAAAATGCTGCACAAGCACTTTTTCAATTTCCTTATGAGTGTTCTAAGTCTCTCCCTTTTTATCCCTTGTTGCCGAGATTCTGTTGAATGTCCTATTGGCCATGGTGGATCTATGAAAAAAGCTGGTATTGCGCTCTCCTTCTTTGAGCCATTGCACTCTGGATTTTTGTCTCCAAAATATTTCATCTTGTTTGCATAGGTTTTCCCACTCATGGTGCAGTTTTCCAGACTATTCCTTAATGTCATAGTTAAAGCCTTCTTGGATCAGCTTTTGGTTGAGTTCCTGAATTTTACTTTCCACAGATTTCTTATTCAGAATTTTTTTTCCAAAATCCTTCCTGTTCCAATCTTTGAGTTTGCTCTTAATATGCTTTAGTCTTTTGTGAAGGAGAAACATTTTAGATCCTTAGATCTGTAAGTCATCACTCCACCAATCTTTGATATTACTGAAGAAGTCCAGATGGACGAGCCAAATGTTTTCGAATCTAAAGGGTCTGTTCCTTGGAGAATCCAAACCCTTAATTTCCAATTATATCGACCAGTGATCTGAGCCACCGAAGGGAATTATTCTTGCTGTGATTTCATTATTTATAAGCATAAGCTCTTCTGAAACCAAGAACCTATCTAACTTGGAGGCCACCTGGGCTTCCCCTCCTCTCTTGTTGTTCCAAGTAAATAGGCCATTCTGTGAGTCTGAGTCAACCAATTTCAAGTTCTTCGTGAATGCTTGAAATGCTGATGGATCTTTGTTTAGCGCTCTGGTTCCTCCTTTCTTTTTCGAAAGAGATTTTATCAGATTAAAATCCCCTCCCAAGATCCAGGGGATGCCATTTTGTCTGATCCTGAGATTAGTGAGGGATTCTAGCAATCTAAGTTTATCTTCTACTCTTTGAGGACCATAAAAATTAGTGACTAGGAAGGTTTCAGCCATCCCTTCTGGTTGAATGACTACTGACAAGTAGTTTCTGGATGCCTATGCATATAGAACTCTAACTTTTTTAGGGTTCCATAGAGTGAGAATGCCCTCCGCTGTGTTATATGCTTTCACTTCTAAAAACTCAAATCTTTGAAGCCATTTGCTATGGATTTCTTTTATTTTTTGAATGGAACTCTTTCTTTCCTGAATGAAGATTAGATCCGGCATATCTTGTTTCATTCTAAAACTTAGCATTCTTTGCTTTCTTTTACTACCCAAACCTCTTATATTCCAAGATGCAAACTTCATAATTAAATATTTGTGAAGGAGTAACTAGACAGGTCTTTCATCTTACTTGAATCTATCATCAGCTTCCCACACTCCATTAAAAGCTCCTTCTGCTTCTTTCTTCCTCGTTTCTTACCTATACTTCTGGTTGCTAAACCTGGATTAGCTTTCATCATTTTCACACCTCTATATTCCTGCCCGTCGTTGTTTCTTCCTCTTACTGCTCCCTTTTCCTGGGTTTTCCACAGAAATAATTGTTGTATTCTATTGCATTCATCTAGAGGTAATGAATCTATCCTCGCCTAGGTTCCCTATTGTAGAAATCCTTCCAGATCTAGGTTTTCCTTATCTAGTATTTCCTGTAGTTCATGATCCTCCAGATCTATTTTTCTCTGGGCCATTTCCTGGTCCATTTCTAAATCTGCTTCACTCATCATGGTTTCTTCCTATTCATTGATATTTTGAGCTGGAGTGTTGTTTTCTTCTTTCTCCTTCTCCTTAGGGTCTTTCTCCATAGACTGGTTTTCGTAAAGCATGTCTTCTAACTCAACCAGTGCTTGGAATTTATTTTGACTGGCCTTTTGTCCCTCTTTATGTTGTTGCTTTGGTTTTTTTTTGCTTCCTTTTCATCTGCTTGAAACTTTCTAAAAGTTTTAAGTGTCCTTCTTTGCTTTTAGTTTGCTTTTGTCTTCTTCTTTACTGAGAGGGCAGTCTCTGATCAAGTGTCCATGTTCGTGGCATTTACGGCATCTGAATGGGATGTGCTCATAGTCCACCGTTTGCACCCATTCCTCATCAAAGAATTCCAAGATAACTTCGTCCAGAAGAGCTCTTGAAAGGTCCATCTCCACACAAATCTTTGCATAGGAAGTATATTTACCCCTTCTGGTTGCTTCCGAGGCTTTGATAAAATGACCTAGTTTGTTTCCTATAGCCACAAGTGATTCATTTTGCCAATCATCCAGGCAAAGCGAAAAAAGCCTTACCCAAACAGGAACTGAGGTGAAAGTCTCCCTCTCTGGAACAAAGTTCATGACCCAAGGCTGCATATAGAGGCCTGCTGCTGCAAAAGGTAGGGCCCTCCTTCGAATATTCTATCCTTATCTTCGATGTTTGTGAACACCACTGTGAAGAAACCCTTTGACCCAAGGTGAAGATCGATGTTGCCCTTAGGTTTCCAGTGATATTTGATCTAGGTTTGCAAAGCTTTCTCAGTGGGCCATACTCCCATGAATTTGCATATGATGGCATACATTTCCATATGTTCCCTGTGCTCCTGCAGTGCCGGATTATTTAAAACTACTCTTGGAGTGATGTTCGCTCTAGGTCTGCACGGTCCCTTTTGATTGACGTCCTCTTTTTTGCCTCCCTGGTTTTTGTCTTCTTCCTCCTTGTCCTTAGTGTTTCCCTTTTCCTTTGACTCTGCCCCATCTATCTCCTTCTCCTTACTTTTGTTTTCTTCTTCCCCTGTATCTTTGACATTACTCAGATGGGTCTTGTCTCTGCCAGCCACAACGCTTTTGTAGGAGGGAGTGGATCTCCCTCCTCTGTGGACCACCATTAGGGTCACAGACTGCGTGTCTCAGAGCTCTGCACAATTTTCCATCTCCTTCCTCCCTCTCCCTCTGCTCCTTCGTTCAGTTTAGTCAAGTTTCACTCTAGTAATTTATTGATAAATATTTCTATGTAATCTATTTAACTATTTTGAAAATTGAGAAGATAAATATTTTCTCCATGTTTCTTTCCATTATTTGTTAGTCCCCCATTGGTCTCGACTGATCCATTACACATTCTATCCCAAATTCCCAATACCCTGATGTCCCAAGAGATAGGACCTCAACTAATGGAGAATTTTAGATTCTCGGTCCCATCAATAGATAGATCAGCTCATGATCTTCGAATGGTTGAATGAATGATTTTGACACTTATCTTATTTCCCCAATCAATTGATGGCTCAGAAATGAAGACATCGATGAGGATGGGTTAATTCCATTAATTAAGGTAAAGCTGAAAGGAGGGATTGACAACAATTTCTCATAGAATGTTTTTGTCTTTTAGATAGTTATATCCTTAGAACAACATTGTAAATAGAGGTTGGTTTTTCTCACCTGAACCATTGATTCTTATGAAATTATGGACCCTTTACCCATCTAATTTCCTAATTTCTTTCAATCACACCAATTCTTACACATCTATATACTACAGGTGAGGGTTTGACTATCTCCACTCACAATCAAAATCCACAAAGCACAAGATGTTGATTCCAAAATACACAATGATTAGACATGCCCCATAACCATACACACATTATCTAAAAACATAGAGGCTATCTTGTGCATTTATTTAACTTGGAGAATAAGAATATACATGATGGAGAAAATACACATGTATTCCAAATTGATCATCCTCAGATTGATTCATAGAACGACAAAACCATTTCAATATATAAGACAAAACATCATTAAATACAATTGTTACAAAAATTAAATGTGTTGATCATATCAAGATGGGTTTGTTTGGCCTTGACCCTTTTTCTCCTTCTAGTTGTCTCACTACAACTACTTCAAGCTACTTTACCTAATTTTCCTCAAGCTACTGCCAAAACCAAGAAAAGAAAATATCTCATTACAAAATAGAGGTTTCTTAATTGGCACTCTTATATCCTAGTTCCACATGTCCCTATTTATAGATCCTAGGGGGCCACTCCATCATAAGAAACTTCCTATATTTGTGCCTTAAGTAGCCCTTAGCATAGCTACCTAACTATGTATATTATTCTAATTTAAAAAACTACATTTTAAGTAAATTTCTAAAGGGAACCTACCCCCTTGGTAAAATTCTAAACATTGTTTAGTACTAGTCACAATGTTCATTTGAGAGACTATGATATTGCAATAGGATTCATTTCTTCAAGCCCGACATCTTTAAAATGAAGCGGCACTTTCAACATGACATGGGTTATTCACCTTAGCATCCCTTAAGTTTGAATTGTAAAAGGGAAGAAAGAAAGGTAGAATTGATAAGCGTGGAATATTATCCACCTAACTACTACATCAACTAGAAACCATCTACTTTTCACATATTTTGTCACTCCAACTACACCTTTGTCACGACCCTTCTCAGTTACGACTCATCTTCCACTAGCTACATCTTGGATTTCAACTATCATGACACCCTACATGTTGTGATGGATCCAAATGAGAGATCATGCCAAGCCACTCTCCCTAAAGTACAAAAGCCTTGAAAGTGAACACAAGTTATCATTTAGCACACAGTTATATATTGCACATTCAAAATAAAAAAATGGGCTGAGTCATGTATTCATTTTTTTATTATTATTATTTCATATCTCATTTCATATGGACAACGGTCTTTGGAGTATATAAATGGGAGAAAATAGAATGGGTAGAGAAAACGGATGTTAAGGACAACACATGAATGGATAGAGGTAGGACTGACAAAGAGAATTATGAAAATAGAGAATGTTGAATAGAGGAATCCTAAGCTTCATGATTTCTCCTATAGGCATACAACTAGAGCATGGTGAGAATGTTAACTAAACTAAAGATAATTATAGGAGTCGAAGCATGCAAAATATTCATAAATATCACGCAGGTTTCATAAGGAGTTCTCAATTAAGTTAGGCAAGGTGATAAAACCTTGGATTTTTCATGCCTTCAATATCACTATTGAATATAAACAAAAGTTGAAAACTAATTAGAAGTGCATAAAAGTGTACAATTCCTATCTCATTAGTATCTAGACACATTAAATATAATATTCTAGTAGTTGGTTTGTTATATATAAAAGTAAAGGTAAATAAAAAGTTATCATGAACAAAATATAAAAGAAATCACATAATGAACAACAGCAAGAAATACCCTAGGAAAATTCTGACTCCTAGGAAAAATCTAACCTAACAAAATTCCATGAGTTTGTGGCCATATCCCTAACCAAGAATTTTAGCGAGCTGACACTTACTTAAATATTTGCCCATAACAAGTGTATATGAATTTTTCCATCCAAATACAAATGGAAAAATACCATGGGCCACAAAATTATGTTCCTAAAAACACTAGTCTAGTTGTAATGTATGACTACCGAGTCAAGGACAATCCTAACAATCCTCCCCTTAAACTTGACTACGGATTTTTATGGATCTACCCCCCTAAATATTTTGGTACTCAAGAGAACATTGCATGCCCCCTATCATTATATACTTTGGGGTACACATTGGAAATCAAGGTTGTCATTGATGTCAATATGGTATTGGACGAGATGGAAAATATTCTTGACATGCCTAGTTCGAGATGATGATGTCATGAATGTTGTTTGACAAGGATTCCATCAATTAATATGTCAAGCCACTAATGAAAATGTCTTAAGAAGTGCCAAGTGCCAAATGCCAATCACGTGCCTTATTTGATGATCTAGACCTTAACCCTTGATGACATATGGAGTCATACAATTTATGATGTCATACACTAAACGAATGACCACAATTGATGATGGAATTTGATGAACATTGGAAGATATTAGGTCACTATACTACTATTTTAACCCGTTATTCTTATTAGTGCAACCCCTTTATTATATTGTTGTGCTCATGTAGTACCCACATTGTTATTATTGTGCCCCATAGAAGCCCACTATTGTTATTGTTGTGCCCTTGCATTATTATTTTTATGTCGGCTCTGATTATATTATGGCCCCTTAGACTCCTATATATAGAAAGGAGGTCTTGTCTTTTGTATCATCCAAGAATTATTCATTTTGTAATGTAAATGCGGTTTCCCCATAAAGAGGCTTATTTCTAATTCGTTGATATGTCTTTTCTATTTTTTTTGAGCTGGTTTCATAACATTTGGTATCAGAGCTTTGGATTCTAGGGTTTCGCTACTCAAAACAGGTCATTGTGGAATTTTTTCTATAACTTTTTCCTATGATGTTTTAGATGTGAAAAAAAAAACCATTTGAGATGAAATCTCATGCAACTGAGGGTCCAAATTTCAGGTATTGTCTCACTATATTTTCAGAGATCTTATCTGAGGAAGTTAGGGTTTTTTCAAGCTCTAGAATTCCCTCCCAAACATGTCATCATGGAATTTTCTCTATAATTATTTTTGTACGATGTTTCCAACTCTAAAATTAAAACCCATTTGAGCCAAAAAAATTGTGAATCTTTCTCCCAAATTTGAGATCTTTTTTCGTTATATTGGCAAAGATATAGTCCAAGACATTTAGGGTTTCTGCATGCTCCCGAATTACATCCCAAACCCATGACCTTGGGAAAATTGTCATAACTTTCTCTTTGAGCATTAGATTGAAATTTCGTAAAAAGTGACAAAAATAAAATGGACTATAGTTTGTTGGAAATCATTTTTGGAACCTACGATTGAAATAGTGACACCTAGAGCTTCGTACAACTTCCCTCTACTAAGCCTTTCTATAATTAGGTCATCGCGGGAGATTCGGCATGACTCTTTCTTCGGGAATCCAATTGTGATCAGACTTGCGGGGTTGGAAAGAGTACTTATAGGGATATAATAGGCCAAAATTGAATAGCTTAAAGTTATGAAATTATAGAGTTACAGTCGTTTCAATATCGAGCTCCTAAAATCAAGAAAAAGCGATATGAGGAAGTTTGATGGCAAGGATGCAGTAAATTGGATACTACAAAAGGAGCAATATTTTCATCTACATGAAGTCAAACTGTTACAAAAGGTACATATTGCATCTTTATATTCAGAACTGAATCAATTTTTATGGTATAGAGGGCTTTGTTCTCGTAAAGCACTTGTCACTTGGTCAATTTTCATGGAAGAAATGATAGCACATTATGAGGATACAAGGACTAACACCTTCTTTAGCCAATTGATAAATCTCAAACAAAAGGTTTCAATGGAAAAGCACATTGAGGACTTACAAAAATTGAATATAAGGCTAAATGACATTCTAGAGAAAAAAAGGATTGATGTCTTCATAGGGACTTTAAAGGATAACATTCAACATGCGGCTTGTCTTTTGGAACCTGATTCGTTGGAGAAGGCATTCAGGTTGGCAAGAAAAATTGAAAGAGGAATTATGGAAACAAGGAATCCTACCACTCACAACTATAAATATGGAAGTGTTTTTGTTCCTAGCCCTCCGCAACCTACCAGGTTTACACGACAACAATTGGAATAAAAAAGAGAAAAAGGGCTTTGTTACAGTTGTGATAGCAAATACACTAAAGATCATAAGTGTGCTGAGAAGAAATTATCCTACATAGATTGTGAAGAGGAGGGTGAAAGGGATCAAGAAATGTCAAAAGAAGAGTATATACACCAAGAACTGATGCAGAAGCATGAGGCTTTAAGACAAAAGGCTTCAACTTATTCCAAAAATCCAAAAAAAGTTTACAAGAAAAGGAGTGTGGTCCTTTAGCTGTCACTTTACGAAGCTTTCTAGTTAGGATTTGAACTAAAATCTAGGATTTGGATTATCATATAATAAATTCTAGTAGTTATATGTAGTGGAGATTCTCGAGGAGAATGTTAGGCAGATTATATAGGATTAGTTAATTCTATCCTTTGATTTAGGATCTCGTTGTTAATGAACTGATACTTATGTAAGTTCTAAATCATTGGAAGTAGATTTTGACTGATTCGGCTTGTTTTGCCATATATAAGATTTAGTTGCAGAAAATATTTCTCTGTGTCTTTCTGTGTAGATTTGGTCAATCCCGGAGGTGTTGCATCCCTCTATAATATCACTATGTTTTTTTTAATTCTAATTTTTTTTAGTATTGTGTGATCGAGTTTAATCTCTTTGCACGTGGATTATCAACTTCGGGGTTTTCGTGTGTATTAGTAACTATGGCTTTTGAAGGTATATGGGTTCCTTGATCAGATTGAAGGGCCACAATCATCCTTAGCCATTGATCTTAATTTCAATGCTTTATGATCAGTCAACAACGGGAGTTAGCCTGGTGTTAACTCGTGGTTTAATTTGAAGTCCCACAAGATGGAGGATCCATTGGCCATTGTTATCTGATGGATATCGGCTAAAGAAATTGGCAGACATTAAGCCATGAACCAGAACTGAAATAGATTATATTACAGTCTATAAACCCCATTGGATCTGTCCTAAGGAGTTAAGCACATGGGAAAAGTCAGAAATGAACTTATATAGGCCAAGTGTTTATAAACCTCATCAGGTCCATGAGGTCGGGTGAAGATCATTCAGATCTTCGAGAAATTCCACGGCAACCATCGGATCACTGAGGAGTTGAGACCATCAGATGGACCCCGCATCACATTTGTTATAATCTCTCTTCGCATTGGTTTTAGTTGGGAGGACCTTGGCCTGGCAGGTTGCAAAATGCAACATGCGATTGAAGCGCACTGATAAATATCGCATCGCGACATTTCCAAATAAAGAACCTGTCAGTGAGCACGGTTGCGATATGCAATGGTTATAAGGTTTGGTGGATATTTGGTGGTTTGGCTAAATTAGCGGTTCTGCTAATTTAGCAGTGTATCTAACTCTAGAGGTAAATGACCGAGACTCTAAGGGAAATTCAAGAGGAAATTCTGCCAGAAATAAGAGAAATTGTATCGTGTATTGAAAATTTGTCTCTTACACTTGCACCCCAACCACCATTTGTGGTATGAGAGTAGGCTACTAACATTGCACATTGTCTTAAGGATCAGAGAAAGAAATCCGCCATGGCTTTCAGAGTTATAAGAGGACGTGGTAGAAGAGGAAGACCTATTGCAAATGTTGAAGTGATGGAGGTTGTGTAACACATGCAAGCCAAGTTGAAAGCAATGGAAACAAGGAGAGATGTTGATGTTAGTGATGTTAGTGAACCTGGAGTTGAAGCTGTAGAAGAGGAGGAACATGTAGAAGTTAATCCTGAGATGAGGTTCTTGAGGTCAGTGTTGAAATCCACATCTAGACCCAGAACAGAGGTTTCAACTTATGTAGGAGGATTAAACCATGAGGAGCTGATAGACTAGATAAATGACATGGAGAAATCCTTTGATTATGCAAAAACAGAGGATGAAAACAAGTTGGAGTTTTCTATCACAAAGTTGAAAGGACATGCAACACATTGGTGGGATGGAGTGTAGGCAGAAAGAAGAAGACTTGGAAAACAACCAATTAAGAATTGGAATAGGATGGTGGAAAAACTAGAAGGTAAGTTTTTTCCAAGTGATTACCAGCAAACATTATTTAGACAGATGCATAATCTTATAGAGAGGTCTATGACAGTAAAGGAATACACTAAGGAATTCTAAAAGGTGAGCTTAAGAGCTAGGCAAATCCAAGATACAATTGAGAAATCTGCAAGATATGTGAATTGTCTTAGAATGGACATTCAAGATGAGATAAGTGTACTATCTCCTGAAATAGTAGAAGAGGCTTATGAGATGGTACTGAAAGCTGAAGAAAAACCCATGAGGAAGCAGTCTGCAAGAAATAGAGGTATTTTCCAAGGAAGGGGAAGACAAGGTGGTAGAGGAATATCTACAACAACTGGTGATGGAGCTAGCTCAAGCTCAAGTCAGCATGCACCCGTAGAAGGTGATGCAAGTGGCAGAGGGAGCTTTTCCAGAGGAAGAGGATGCAGAGGTAGAGGAAGAGAAGTTACATGTTACAGATGTAACAAGCTAGGACACACAGCCTATGAGTGCCCAGAAAATGCAGGAACATCTCAGAGAAATGAAATTGTTGCTCAGATTGAAGAGGAAGCAACAATGATGACATAAGAAGAAAATATACCAGAAAGAGGAGAATCTCTGGTAGTTAACAAAGTATTGCTAAATCCAACAAAGGAAGTTATTGAACTAGCACAAAGGAAGGCCTTGTTCAGGACTATGTGCAAGGTTCAAGGAAAATGTTGTCAGATGATAATTGATAGTGGCAGCACTGATAATTTGGTCTCTACAGAAGTGGTGGAGAAATTGAAATTGAAGACAAAGAAACATCCAACACCTTACAAGGTGTCATGGTTACAAAATGGACATCAGTTGTTAGTAAATTAACAATGTGAAGTGGAGTTGCAGTTGGACAAGTATAAAGATAAAATTTTGTGTGGTGTGATGCCTATGGATGTATGTCATATATTGTTGGGTAGACCATGGCAGTATGATAGAGGAGATATGCATGATGGATAGAAGAACACCTACAAATTCAGCAAGGATGGTGGCAATCATACATTGTTGCCAATAGAAGAAGAAGATACATCGAATGAACCTAAACCAAAGACCCTTTTGCTGAGTGGAAAGGAATACTTATAGTAGATAGAAGAAAATGAGGTAAGTTTTGCGTTGGTTTGCAAACCCAAGGTAATAATTACTTCCACAAAATTTTATGATTTACCAACTGAAATTCAAGAGATGTTAGACAATTATTGTGATATCATTATAGATTATTTGCCTAATGAGTTACCACCCATTAGAAAAATAAGTCATCACATAGATTTGATTCCAGGAGAAAATCTACTGAATAAAGCAGCTTACAGGATGACACCCACAGAAAGTGAAGAGATCAAGAAACAGGTTTAGGAATTGTTAGACAAGGGACTGGTTAGAGAAAGTTTGAGTCCTTGCACAGTGCCAATAGTGTTGAGCCCAAAGAAGGATGGAGGCCTGAGAATGTGCACTGACTCGAGAGCAATCAATAATATAACAATCAGACACAAATTTCCTTTACCTATAATTGAAGATTTGTTGGATTGTTTGAGTGGAGCTAGATATTTTACCAAGTTAGATTTGAAAAGTGGTTATCATCAAATCAGAATTAGAGAGGGAAATGAGTGGAAAACTTATTTTAAAACCAATGAAGGATTATATGAGTAGATGGTAATGCCTTTCAGATTGATGAATGCCCCTAGTACAATTATGAGACTTATGAATGAAGTTCTGAAGCAATTTATCGGTAAGTTTGTAATAGTATATCTAGACGATATATTAGTTTACAACAGGTCTAAGGAGGAACACATAAGACATTTGAATTATTTCTTACAAAGGTTGCAACAAGAGAAGTTACTGTTAAATTTAAAGAAGTGTTCATTCATGAAGTAATAATTGGCGTATTTGGGTTTTGTTGTTTCTACTGATGGACTAAATATGGACCCAGAGAAAGTCAAAGCTATCATGGAGTGGCCTTCACCAAAAAGTGTCTTTGAGGTAAGAAGTTTTCACGGTCTTGCTAGTTTTTACAGGAAATTCATAAGGAATTTTAGCAAGATTAATGCTTCAATTATTGACACAATAAAGAAGGAAAGACAACCATTTAAATGGACTACTAAAGTAGAAAGGAACTTTCAGCTGTTGAAAAGGAAGATCACTGAAAAACCTATTTTGGTTTTGCCTGATTTTAATAAACCTTTCCAAGCGAAGTGTGATGCTAGTGGAGAAGCCATTGAAGCTGTTTTGAGTTAGGAGGATAGGCCTACGGCTTATTTTAGTGAAAAGTTGAACAAGACAAAGAAGAAATATTCTTCTTATGTTAAGGAATTTTATGTAGTGGTGCAATCTTTGAAGAAGTGGAGACATTACTTGATGTCCAAGGAGTTTATATTGTATTCAGATAACCATGCATTGCAGTACATTATGCAATAGCCAAAGCTTAATCAGAAACATTCCAAATGGGTAGAGTATCTTCAAGATTTTAATGTTGTCTTGAAGCATATAAATGGCCAATGAAATAAAGTAGCAGATGTCTTAAGTAGAAGAAACATACTACTTCAAGAAAGTCAAATTCAAGTGTCACGTTTTGATTTTCTTAAGGAATTGTATGAAAAAGACTTAGATTTAAAGAGGCATTTGAAGCTTGCAAAAATCATGTGTTGTTAGACAGAAGTAAGTGGCTTGATTTTTTCTTGCAACATGAGTTGTTGTTTAAAAGAAATAAGCTGTGCATACTAAATTTTTCTATGAGGGAAAATTTAATCAAGGAGAAACATAGTGGTGGACTTGCAGGACATTTTGGTGTAGACAAGACTTATGAGCAGTTGAATATGTTTTATTTCTGGCCGAAGATGAGGATTGAAGTGGAGAATTATGTGAAAATTGCAAAGTCTATCAGTATGCAAAAGGAAGAATCCAGAACACCGGGTTGTATGCTCCATTACCTATTCTAGATAGACCTTGGGATATGGTAAGCATGGATTTTGTTTTGGGCTTACCAAAAACTCAAAGAGGAAATGGTTCAATATATGTTGTGGTTGATAGATTTTGAAAGATGACACATTTTATTCCATGTTATAAAACCAATGACGCTACTCACATTGCTAATCTGTTTTTCAAAGAGATTGTAAGATTGCACGGGTTACCTAAAAGTATTATCTCAGACAAAGACTCCAAGTTTGTTGGACATTTTTGGAGGACATTATGGAAGAAGCTTGGAACTAAACTAAGTTTCAGTTCCCCTTATCATCCTCAGACAGATGGACAGATTGAAGTTGTAAACAGAAGCTTGGGTAATCTTTTGAGAAGTCTTACAGGTGAACATCCAAAACAATGGGATCAAGTATTGGCACAAGTTGAATATGCATATAATTACTCTCCTAACAGGAGCACATGGTAGAATCCATTCCATATAGTTTATGGAATGCGCCCAAGGGGAGTGTCTGAATTAAGAAATCCAGGAAAAGCTGAGATAAGAAGTGCTGAAGGGGAGGATTTTGCTTCAGAAATGCAAGCAATACATGAATAGGTAAAACATCAACTACAGGATAGCAACATCAAATACAAGGGCAGAGCAGATTTGAAGAGAAGGGAAGTTAACTTTGAAGTTGGAGATTTGGTTTTAGCACACCTAAGAAAGGAAATATTTCCAAAAAGGGAGTATAATAAACTAAAGTTTAAGAAAATTGGACCATGCTGAGTCTTGAGAGAATTTTCTGCAAATGCATATGAAATTGAATTACCTTATGATATTGGAATATCTCCAATTTTTAATGTTGTTGACTTATATAGGTATGAAAAGGAACAGGTAGATGACACAACAGAGGATCGAGAATAACAAGAGATTGATTGGGTAAAATAGCTACCTACAACAAAATAATTACAGTGAGAGAGGATTATGGACAAGAAATTGTTAAAGAAGATAAGGGGAAAAGAGTATTTTCAATATTTGGTCAAGTGGAAAGTTCAACCAATTGCTATTGCTACCTGGGTAACAGATAACATGCTACAGAAATTGGACAATTCTGTAGAAGAGATCATGGACATGAGCCATGAAGAATTTTATCCTCGGGAGTCTGTTGCAGAAGCATGAGGCTTTAAGACAAAAGGCTTCAACTTATTCCAAAAATCCAAAAAATGTTTACAATCAAAGGAGTGGGGTCCTTTCGTTGTCACTTTACAGATCCTTTTCATTAGGATTTGAACTAAAATCTAGGATTTGGATCATCATGTAATAAATTATAGTAGTTAGATGTAGTGGAGATTCTCGAGGCGAATATTAGGTAGATTAGATAGGATTAGTTAATTATATCCTTCGATTTAGGATCTAGTTGTTAATGAACTAATACTTATGTATGTTCTGAATCATTGGAAGAAGATTTTGACTGATTCGACTTATTTTGCCATATATAAGATTTAGTTACAGAAAATATTTCTCTGTGTCTTTCCATGTAGATTTGGTCAATCTCGAAGGTGTTGCATCCCTCTGTGATATCACTGTGTTTTGTTGGATTTCTTGTTTAATTCTAAAAGTTTCGAGTATTGTGTGATCGAGTTTAATCTCCTTGCGTGTGTATTATCAATTGTGGGTTTTCTTTTCGTGTGTATTAGTAATTTTGGGTTTTGAAGGTATATGGGTTCATGATCGGCTTGAAGGGTTGCACTCATCCTTAGCCATTGATCTTAATTTCAATGCTTTATGATCAGTCAACAGCGGAAGTTAGCCTGGTGTTAACTCATGGTTTAATTTGGAGTACCACAAGCTAGAGGATCCAGTGGCCATCGTTATCCGATGGATATCGGCTAAAGAAATGGTCGGACGTTAAGTCATGAATCGGAACTGACATCGATTATATTATAGTCTATAAACCCCATTGAATTTGTCCTAAGGAGTTAAGCACATGGGAAAAGTCGGAACCGAACTTCTATAGGCCGAGTGCTTATAAACCTCATTAGGTCTGTGAGGTCAGGTGAAGATCATTCAGATCTCCGAGCGATGCCACGGTAACCTTGCATCACTAAGGAATGTAAACCATTGGATGGACCTCACATTGCATTGGTTTTAGTTGGGAGGACCTTAGCCTGGCGGGTTGTGAAATGTGACAAGTGATTGAAGAGTGCCGATAGATATTGCATCGCAACATTTCCAAATAAAGAACCTGCCAATGAGCACGATTGTGATATGCGATGGTTAAAAGGTTTGGTGGATATTTGGCGGTTCGTATAAATTAGTGGTTCTACTAATTTAGCAGCATATCTAACTCTAGAGGTAAATGACTAAGACTCCGAGGGAAATTCAAGAGGAAATTCTTCTAGAAATAAGAGAAATTGTATCGAGTATTAACTGTTTGTCTCTTACGCCTGCACCCAGACTACCAGGAACCAACCCCAAAGAAAGAGGAAATGAATCTAACCATATCTTGTAAAGCATTGGAAAAAATTACCACTCCTCAAGCTCTCAAGGTAGAAGGACATATCAAGAAGAAAAAGGCTCAAGAAGCAAAATATCACATCAAGAATCAAGAAATGAATTCGAAAATATCTTGTAATGCATTGGTCGGAATTACCACTCCTCAAACTATCAGGATAGAAGGACATAATCAAGAAGAAAAAGATAATAATGTTGATTGATTCGGGAAGTACCCATAATTTTATTCTTTGTAAGATAGCCAAGGAATTGAATTGCTTCCTATATCCAACACTAGAGTGTCAAGTGATGGTTGCAAATGGAGGAACCATAAATTGCTCTCGAAAGTGCCATAATATCAAGCTATCCATAGGAGAATATGTATTGAATAGCCCAATGCTTTCCATTCCAATGGGTGGTGTTGATATTGTACTAGGAGTCTAATGGCTACAATCCTTGGGTACAATAGATTTTAATTTTCGAGAACTTTTCATGAAATTTTCTTTGGAAGGAAATGAAATTGAATTAAGGGGTATCACAAGAAAATCGGGAAAGATAATCATCTCTAATGGAATGAAAAAGTTTCTAAAGAAATAAAAAAAGAGGCGTGATTGCACAATTATGTTCGCTAGATGTTCCCACATTGAAATCATCTATTTCTCCAAATCTTCAAAAAGTCTTGGGCAATCATTCCAAGGTATTTGAGACTCACAAAGGCCTCCAACCTATTCATGATCATGATCATGCTATTCATTTTGTTCCAGGAAGTTTTTATCCAAACATTAGGCCTTACAGATATCCATATGCACAAAGGAGTGAAATTGAACGTATGGTTGCCGAAATGTTAGAGGTTGGTATAATTATCCAACAAAATTCGATAAATGAAGCAAGGTATGAATGGAAGAATCACGAAGCAGGGTGTGAACTCATTCAAAAGTTGTAGAAGGTCCGAGTTCAAACAATATTGAGAGAAATTGACAAGGAAGGAAAAATCATATTTGAATGTGATGCAGTCACAGAATCGAGAAATCGACATCTATGAAATCGATCAATTTCAGAGTATCTCATCAAGTGGAGGAGCTTACCCACTGAATATTACACATGGAAGGATGATAATTTTATACAGAAACATCCAGAACTGATCAATCGTTCAGGAAAACACTTTTTGAAGGAGAGGGGCATGTTAGGTTCCTATACTACTATTGTAACCCCTTATTGTTATTAGTGTAACTCCCTTATTATATTGTTGTGCCCATGTAGTACCCACATTGTTATTATTCTGCCCCATAGAAGCCGATTATTGTTATTGTTGTTCCCTTACATTATTATTGTTATGTCAGCTTTGATTATATTATGACCCCTTAGACTCCTATATCTAGAAAGGAGGTCTTGTCATTTGTATCATCCAATAATTGTTCACTTGTGTAATGTAAATGAGGTTACCCCCTCAAAGAGGCTTATTTATAAGGCGTTGATCTATATTTTCTATCTTTTTTTGAGCTGGTTTCATATCAGAAGACTAGATGATGACATGGAAGGTCTCATTTGAATGTTGGAAGACTACCTTGAAACTTTCTTAATGATGTTTCCTATGACATATCCCTGCACCATTATATGATGACACAGGATGATACAGTCATTTTTGGATACTATCATGATGACATGGATGTCTTACATGACCTTATGATGATGAAAAGACCAAATAATCGAGTAGCCATGCTATCCTAAACATTCCTCATGCTGCCCCAAAATTTTTATGAATAAAATTTAAGGACAGTCACAAAGAAAAATCATTTTGGAAACCTTGGAGGAATTTTTTGAAGATGGGTCCTAGACCATCTTAAAGAGTATTTTTTCCTCTTTCTAACGAGCCTTTATTTTCCCCGAAACTCCCAATAGTTTCTGAGATATTGAATTTTTATTTTAAGGAAATTATTCCTAGAACTGAGCTGACCTACACTCAGTCATACAATTCAACCGCACTTCAAATAGAAGTGTCCCTTCAGTTATAAATGAAATCACTATAAATATAAACCTAAATTCATCCATTCAATCTCATATTTTTTGGTGGAGACAAAACAAGTGGTAGAGAAGAAGTCGTAGCCTAGAAAAGCAAGGAAGACAAGTTTGTGGAATTGTTCTTGGGTTAAATAGTCTTCCACATATTCGAGATAGGAATAGAGAAGTTTCCATAGTTTTCGTGGTTGAAGTTGCCATAGTTACTGTGGTCGAAGTTGTTGTAGTTTCGGTGGTCGACGCTGTTGTAGTTTTCATAGTTTCCTTGGTCGCAACTGTCATAGTTGAATGTCATAATTTCCATGGTTGAAGTTTATGTACTTAATGTGGTCGAAGCTACCGCAGTTGCCATGGTTGAAGCTACTATGTTTGAAGTTGTTGTATTTTCCGTGGTTGAAGTTGTCATAGTTTTCATGGTTGAAGTTCCCGTATTTTTTGTGGTTGAAGTTGTCATGGTCGAAGTTGTTGTGGTCAAAGTGTTGATTTATTGGATTGGACAAATTGGACTTGTTAAAGTCTTCTCTTGAGAAGAGAATAGGGAAGTGTTGGATAACTTTCTGATGCAACATATTGAATATTTTTGGAGATCATTGAAGACCATGATGCATTGAAGCCATCATGAGGTGACCTTGAAGAAGCTTTGTTTAGGTAACATGAAGAACAATGGTAACACCTTCATGTGAAGAACAAGGTTTTCATTGATGATGTGACGTGGGGACTAAGTGAGGGCATCGCAGAAGACTAACAGGGCTTGTTGAAGAAGACATTGGGAGCTGTGAAGTATAACCAAATACATCGTGACAAAGTAAAGTAAGGGTTGGAGCTCAAGAGGTTGGAGCCTCGAAAAGACAATTTAGGTGCCTTGGAGGATAGGGTTGGATCCCTAAAAGATCAGAGTCCTCAAGAAACCAAGTCGGAGCCTAAACTAGATATCGTGTTGTAGCCCTTGAGGTTGGTGCATCAAAATTGACAAGGTTGGAGCCTTGGATGTCTAAGTCAATTCTTGGCCTATTACAGGTTGGAGCTTGGGAGATTCAATATCAGTCTTCATCTAGCATTGGAGCACTACATATATTGTACTTGATTTATTGTAATAAAATAATTTATTTGTGTTGTTCATTTTGTGTTCTAAATATAAGTGATCTAACTGGTAAGAATAACAATTGAAAAGAAATAATGATTCAACCCCCTCTCAGTAGTTCCAACGCTAGTCTAGTTGTAAGCTATCACTAATGAGTCAAGGATAATCCTAAAAATCCCCTCCTTAAACTTGACTATGGATTTGCTATGGATCTACCCGCCTAAATATTTGGGTACTCGAGAGAATATTGCATGCTCCCTATTAGTATAGAATTTGGGGTACACATTCCTACTGTGTCTTACAACAATATCGCTAATTACATGATCTCCATTATAATTAATATTTTTTCATTTGTTTTTTTGAATACTTCATTTCTTATTACACTGTTGCCTTTGTTTTATCCATGTGTTTCACACCTGACAATGATGTACATATAAAAATAACCCATTTACTATATTACATGGGTCATCTACAGCTGTAACCACTAATTTTCTAGGAATTTCTTTTAAATACAAGATTAATCAATGCATTTAATTCACACACCTGCATCTTTCATCATATTTTTATGTACCAGATCGCATGGCTTCATCATTCCATAATCACACTCAATAAAAGCCACAAACAAAAATAAATATACGAGTAGTGATTTATTTGATCATATTCAACCGTGGCAGAAGATGTTAAGAAATGAAGAACATGGAGCAAAGATACTCTTCTCAATATTCAAAATGAGTTAAATAGATTACATAGGAGATGTCAACATTAAATGACTGAAATAGAACTCAACGGAACTGGACTAAACTCTAACTGAATGTGACACTTGGATGGATAGTTGTGACACCTAGAAGGTGGTTGAAATTAAAGTCTCCAACACTCCCCCTTAATTACAACCACAAAAAATGAAACTAAGATGTCTAGTGGTTTAAATATCAGCTAGGCTTAAAATTTAAAAGAATTTAACATCAGTTGGATTTCATTTTCTTTTCATTTCCTTCCAAGTTCTATATCCTCTAAATTTCTTCAACTTTTTCTTTTTGTTGTAGGATTCAAATTGCAGTTTCATTATTCACTGGTGTAGCTCTTCCATTATTCTAGGTCATTTAAGCATGTCCTAGATTTCTTCAAGAATCAACATGTATGTGGATTACTGCCACATGTAATTTCCTGTAGTGGACTTTTCATCATCAATATTTTGCTACAAAATAAGTCCATAATATAATTTCTTCTCTTCAGGACTCCAATACGTAAAAATTTCATTAGTGTTTCCATCATCCTTGTTGTTTTCAACATTCATTCCTACAACTTCTACGCATACTTAATCGAAACATGGTGTTGCAAGCCATGCTTCAAGGAACTTTAATTATTCTTCATAAATTGTTGCTTCTTCATTGTTTTTTTTTCCATATACACTCTCAAAATCAAAATTAATATTTAAAACATTTGTAGGATACTATTCTTTCTTTTCTACAATGAGAGCTTTCTCTTTGTGGGATAGCTTCTCTGCATTTGTCTTTGTCTCTTCAACTTGTTTAATAACATGTACTACCGCAAATATGATGCCTTCCAGATGGTTTTTAGACTCAAGTGGGCTTCTCTCACTGAATAACATCATGTCGATATGATATTTTTGTTGCATTATTTGCAACCATTCATCATTAGCCAACAATTCTGCATCAAATTTTACATCAACAATATTAATTGTTGGATTCCGCATAGCACTGAATACTCCAATGGCAACTTCACTATCACCCATAAGATTTTTTGTTAGATTCACCAAATTATCATCCAGTTGTGGCTATGCATAGTTTGATTCAAAAGCATCTGTTTGCTCATTTTTCTATTCCTTCTCTAAATTCTTCACACTCATCATCCACTTGCGGATGATGACAGTGTGATTTACCAAACATTTCAACTTCAATTGGTTTACTCCCTCTTACACTAAAATCCCTTTCAAGGGTATCCAAGGCCTCCTTAGCTTACTTTGCATTTGAAATGAGGGGTAGAATGTTTTCATCTTCAAAATGTTGTATGCATTTCAATGCGAAGGCATTATTTTTCTTTTTGGTTTTCAAACGTTTGAAAAAGATCTCAGACATTTCCTACTGTCACTTTGATGAGCCTCTTGTCTTTTCCCATTTGTTGATTATTGATAGAATGTGGCTCAAAAAGAAAATAGGCTTGTAGACATAGGCGTTGCCTGCAATGAAATTGTCTCTCTCATGGCTTCTTTGCTACTTAGCTTTCACAAAATAGATGGGTGTACAAAGTTCTCTACAAAAGTGTGACTTTCACAATCTTCCACCAATCCTTCTTCCATTATTTCAAAAATAAATATTTTAATGCTCACAACCCATTTGAATAATACCCTCTTCTTCACTTACCAGACCCATTAAAAACTACTTCCATTTTTAAGAATTTCCATGTGGTGCTTAATTTTTCAATCTATCCAGCTCCAAATTGTTTTGAAACATCGTGATCCGATTAAAAAGATCACCACAAGCTCAAACTACCATTGTAGATTTGTCATTGACCATGCACTTCAAGATTTCAAGCTGCACATTTCTCGACATAGACTGGTTGCACAACCTTTCACACTATATTCACTTGACATGTTGCCACAATTTCCAGAAGTTTCAGTTTCGTAAGATTTTCATATGTCGTCGTACTTTATTTTCATGAAATGTGTGGAATTTTAGATGTTGTCCAACTTTCTCTCAGCGTCTCATCTGTTGAGATTTTCTGTTTGGAGCAAAATAGGAAAAATCTCAGCTGATGACAACAATAGAATTCAGGTCCTAGATTAGCTCCAGGTTGTTGGGAGGGAGTTAATGCCTCCTATATTTGATGTGAGTGAGTTAATGAGGCTGTTAGATTCTCTATGCTATATAACAGGCAACCATTCGGATGGTTTACTAAGAGTGTGAGAGTTTTGTGAGGATTTCTTGATGTAATCTCCTGTTTTGATTAATAAATTCCTGATGCCTATGTTTGGTGGACGTAGCCCAGATTGGTTGGGTGAACCACGTTAAATACTGTGTCATATGTGCTTGATATTCTGCTGTGTGTTTAATTGATTTTCTGTGCCTCTGAATTCCAACAATTGGTATCAGAGCTCGTTGGAGGAGCGGCACTGCTGGAGCACGGAGTTGGTTTGGAGGTGGAGCGCGGAGTTGGTTGCTGGAGCTGATCAAAAACTGCGTGGAGAAATACCTGGTGAAGTTCGGCGTGAAGAGTTGTTGCCGGAGCTGTAACGTGAAGAGCTGTTGCGTGGATCTCCATTGAGCACGCTATTGAGCACGCTGTGGGAGCACGCATTGAGCACGCTGTTGACCGGTATGTTAACTGCGTGGAGTCTGTTTTAAACTGCTGGTGTTTTATAAAATTGCTGGTGCGTATGTATTTTAAAACAACGATGGATATTGCAAAGGATTTGATATAACCTGCGGTGATATATATGTTAAAATGTCGTTGACTCATATCTAAAACGGTGTTGATATATTATACAACGTGAGTATGTTGTTTAAAACAGCGTGAATTATATTTCCAACAGCGTGGATGTGTATTGAACACGGTGTGAATTAAGTTAAAACCGGCGTGGATCTGGTATACACAAACTGCGTGGAGATGGTTTTTTGTAACAAACGGCGTTGATACATATAAACAACGGTGCAGATATACATTAATAACAAAACAGCGTGGATATGTTTGTTTGTAACAGCGTGGATATATATGTTTTAGAAGCCGGCATAGTTATATGTTAAAACTTTTATATATGCGCTGTGTTTTTTAAATTTATGCGCTGTGTATCCTTGGAGTAGTAACGCTCAAAACAGGCCAGGAAATTAAAGACTTAACAGATGAAATATACAGCTGGTGCGTTTGGGTGATATACCTGGTGTGTGCATATTTATGTGCTGGGATATTGAGTTTTTTTTTAAAAAGGATGTATATCACATTTTTTTTTTAAGAAGTGCATATGGCAGAAAGTTTTTTTTTTAATATAAGTGCAAAGGGCAGTTTTTTGTTTTAAAGGCAAAGGCAGAAAGGCATAGGCAGTTTTTTTTATTGCTGGTTAGTTTTGGAGATTACTGTGTTTTTTGCTGATATCAAATGGCGAAAACTCAAAGTGCCCGTTTTGAAATTGAGAAGTTTAATGGCAAGAATAATTTTGAGATCTGGAAGGTGAAGATGCACGATCTGCTGGTTCAACAAGGTGTGGCGAAAGCACTGTTGGGGAAAAACAAAAGACCTCCTTCCATGACGGAGGATGAATGGGATGAGATGGACGATAGAGCTCTGAGCGCAATTCGGTTATGTCTGGCGGACGATGTTCTGTTCAACATTGTGTCAGAGAAAACTGCCGCAGGCTTGTGGTCGAAGCTTGAAAAGCTCTATATGACGAAATCTTTGACAAATCGGATTCTCCTCAAAGGGCAGCTTTATGGTTTGCGGATGAAAGAAGGTACCTCAATTGCTGATCACCTGAATGTTTTTAATACCTTACTGGTGCAATTAGACAGTCTAGATGTGAAATTTGATTCAGAGGATAAGGCAATAACTCTATTATGTTCATTGCCTGAATCCTGGGATCACTTTGTTACTTCCATAAGCTTTAGTACATCAGACATCCTTGAGTTTGACGATGTTGTTGGAGCCTTGTTGGCTGAGGAGACGAGGAAGAGGTCGAATGCAGACACCTCTACATCAGAGGTAATGATGGCCAGAGGTCGCTCAAGAGAGAGACACTCCGGAGGAAAGCATAGCGACTCTCGCTCAAAGTCCAAAGGAAAGAAGCCAAAGGTGAAGTGTTGGCATTGTGGCAAGGCTGGACATCTGAAAAAGGATTGCTGGAAGCGAAAGCAGGCTACTAAAGAAGGCTCTTCGACAGAAAATAAGGAAGCCAACACCACAGATACAGGTTCAGTATCTGGTTCAGGTATGAGTGATGAGGTATTGTCTGTTAATATGTCAAAACATGATCAACATTGGTTGTTAGATTCTGGGGCATCTAACCACATGTGTATTCATAAAGATTGGTTTAAAACATATAGATCAGTTGATGATGGAGTCGTTTACATGGGTAATGATGTCACTTGTAGTATTATTGGAATAGGAAGTGTACAACTACAAATATTTGATGGCACAACCAAAATGTTAACTGATGTGAGACATGTACCAGATCTAAGAAAAAATCTAATTTCATTAGGAGCACTTGATTCAAATGGATATAAAACTGTAATTCAAGGTGGAGTTATGAAAATCTATAAAGGTATCTTACTAGTGATGAAGGCTAAGAAGGTAGGAAATCTTTTTCAATTAGAAGGTAGAACTGGGTCAGATCATGTGTCGGTGTCTGAACAGGACAGTAGTTCCATTCGCCTATGGCATCAAAGGTTGTGCCATATGAGCGAATGAGGGTTGAAAATTTCGGTTGACCGCAAGTTACTTCCTAATCTAAGATCTGGAAAGTTAGATTTCTGTAAACATTGCTTGTTTGGAAAACAAAATAAACAAAAGTTTAAAACAGGCAAACATAATAGTAAAGGGATACTTGATTATATTCATTCAGATGTTTGGGGTCCAGCCCCTACAGCGTCGTATGGTGGCTCATCGTATTTTGTGTCGTTTATTGATGACTTTTCTTGGAAAGTATGGGTCTACATGTTGAAAAAGAAGTCTGATGTTTTTACAGTTTTCAAGCAGTTTAGAGCATTGGTAGAAAACAACACTGGTAGAACTATAAAATGTTTAAGAACTGACAATGGTGGTGATTTTTCCTCCAAGGAGTTTGAAAGCTATTGCAAGAATGCAGGGATCGAAAGACATAAGACCACGGTTTATACTCCTCAGCAGAATGGAGTCGCTGAACGCATGAACAGGACTCTTCTAGAGAGAGCAAGGTGTATGCTGAGTAACGCCGGGTTGCAAAAGGAGTTGTGGACAGAAGCAGTGGCAACAACTTGTTATGTGATAAACCGATCTCCATCAACGGCGATAGGCTGCAAGGTTCCGCAAGAGGTATGGAAAGGACACCCTTGTGACTATTCTAAACTCGGAGTGTTTGGTTGTGATGCATATGCTCTAGTGCCTAAACATCAGCGAACTAAATTAGATCCAAAGTCTAAAAGGTATATCTTTGTTGGGTATGGTGATGGAACAAAGGGATTTAGATTGTGGGATCCTACTACCCGCAAAATCATCATCAACAGAGATGTAAAGTTTGATGAATCCTCTCTTGTACAGTTAGATGTAAATAGTAGATTGAAACAGGATGATGTATCTGATTTCTAGCATATTCAGTTTGACAGCATTTCTAATGATAGTCATAACGACCATAGTTCAGATTCTAGTCATGAACAGGTTTCAGAATCAGATTATGAACAGGGTTCAGATGGAGGTCATGAACAGGTCTCAGATGGCGATCATGAAGAAGTTCCTACAGTTGATAGACAACCAATTGTGGAAGCACCAGAAACATTCTTAAGGAGGTCTACAAGGATCAAACGCCCTCCGAGAAGGTATGATGATCATGTTACTTCAGTTGCTTTGATCGCTAATGATGATGAACCTTTGTGTTATCAGGAAGCTGTAGAAGGTTCAAATAGTGACAAATGGAAAGCAGCCATGAAGGAAGAAATGATGGCTTTAGGTAAGAATGGTACATGGGATCTGGTTGAACTTCCCAAAGGCAGGAAAACTGTGGGATGCAAGTGGGTGTTCAAGGTGAAACGGGGTGTAAATGATACGGAAGACAGGTACAAAGCGAGACTGGTTGCAAAGGGGTTTTCTCAGAAAGCTGGCATAGACTTTCATGAGATATTTTCACCAGTGGTTAAAATTGTTTCAATTAGAATTGTGTTAGCATTAGTGGCTTTGTTTGATTTGGAGTTGCAGCAGTTAGATGTTAAGACTGCATTTCTACATGGTGACTTAGATGAGGAAATATATATGGAACAACCGGAAGGGTTTGTTCACCATCGCAATGAGAAATTTGTCTGCAGGCTCAAGAAGTCATTATATGGCCTGAAGCAGTCGCCTCGGCAGTGGTATAAGAAGTTTGATTCTTTCATGTTGAGTCAGAAATATGTTAGAAGTGAATATGATCATTGTGTTTATTTTAAACAGTTAAATAATGGCATGTTCATTATCTTAGTGTTGTATGTTGATGATATGCTTTTAGCAAGCAAAAGCATTGGAGAAATCAACAGGTTGAAGACTCAGATGGCAAGGACGTTTGATATGAAAGATCTAGGAGCAGCAAGACAGATTTTGGGCATGGAGATTTTCAGAGACAGGAGTAATGGTAAGCTGTGGCTATCACAACAGAAGTATGTTGAGAAAATACTTTTGAGGTTTGGTATGAATAATGTGAAGCCTGTGTCAGTCCCTTTAGCTTCCCATTTTAAGCTTTCTTCCAGTTTATGTCCTAATACAGATGAAGAAAAGGATTATATGTCTCGAATTCCATATGCCAATGTAGTAGGGTGTTTAATGTATGCGATGGTTTGTACTTGACCAGATATTTCACATGCAGTTGGGGTTGTTAGCAGGTACATGGCAAATCCGGGTAAAGAACACTGGTCAGCAGTGAAATGGGTGCTTCGGTACTTGAGAGGCACAAGTAGTTATTGTATTTCTTACAATAAGAGTAGTGAATTTGTTTGCGGATATGTTGATTCCGATTTTGCAGGTGATTTGGATAAGAGAAGGTCAACTTCAGGGTACGTCTTTACTCTTGCAGGTGGAGCTATAAGCTGGATGTCAAAGCTACAAAACATTGTTGCTTTATCCACTACTGAAGCAGAATACATTGTTGCTTCTCATGCTTGCAAAGAGGCGGTTTGGTTGAAAGGTTTGCTTGGTGAATTTGGTAGGTTACAGGACAACATCAGGTTACTTTGTGACAGTCAAAGTGCAATACATTTGGCTAAGAATCCGGCCTATCATAGTAAATCAAAGCATATTCCAATTAAGTACCATTTTGTAAGACAGGTTATCACTGAAAGGGGAGTCTCTCTTGAAAAGGTGCATACAAAGGAAAACTGTGCAGACATGTTCACGAAACCAGTTTTGTTGGAGAAGCTACGCTGGTGTTTGGCTTCTCTTGGCTTGCAGAAAAGATAAAATAATAATAACAGGGCATCAGGCGAATTGTTGTCAAGGTGGAGATTGTTGAGATTTTCTGTTTGGAGCAAAATAGGAAAAATCTCAGCTGATGACAACAATAGAATTCAGGTCCTAGATTAGCTCCAGGTTGTTGGGAGGGAGTTAATGCCTCCTATATTTGATGTGAGTGAGTTAATGAGGCTGTTAGATTCTCTATGCTATATAACAGGCAACCATTCGGATGGTTTACTAAGAGTGTGAGAGTTTTGTGAGGATTTCTTGATGTAATCTCCTGTTTTGATTAATAAATTCCTGATGCCTATGTTTGGTGGACGTAGCCCAGATTGGTTGGGTGAACAACGTTAAATACTGTGTCATATGTGCTTGATATTCTGCTGTGTGTTTAATTGATTTGTTGTGCCTCTGAATTCCAACATCATCCTCGAGCTCCTCATGACCTCTTCTATTTCACTGTGATCACAAAAATTTGAAATGTCGCTCTCGTTAGAGTCTTATGCAATATCGCATTCTGACCTCTGCTACTCTCTCAAGGAGTCTCTCTCTCAAGGAGTCATACAGACCGTGCTCTAATACCATGTCATGAAATGAAAAATGTGGAGTAGAGACACACTTCGAGATATTCAAAATCAATTTGATAGATTACATATAAGACATCAACATTAAATGACTAAATTGAAACTCAACGTAACTCGACGAAAATCTAACTGACTCTGACACTTGGATGGGTAGTTGTGACACATAGAAGGTGGTTAAAATTGAATTCTCCAACGGAAAACGCATTGGTACTTCTGGATGAAATTAATGTGTTTTGAATTTTTTTTTTGGCACTTTTAGCGACCATGACCTCTTGCGTCAATCTTGTCACCTATTCTTTTGAGCTTCTTCCTTTTTACGACAACGAATTCCTTTTTACGACAACTTCCTTGTAGCACTACTTGAGATCATCATAGTCTCATTCGATCTCCTTCATCTTCTAACACGCTTGAAGGTTTTGGAACCACACCAATACATGTCTCGGTTACATACCTAATTCCATTATGAACTGGATCCTCCACTCCAGTTCGAGTTTGATCTCGGTTTCAAATCTCATCTCTAATGACCTCACTTGTTCGATCTCATCGTCATCACATAAGCCAACCTTCTCACTACAAATCTTTTTATCATTAAAAAAAATACCATAGAACTCAGACTTTCTCCGATGGCCATTACCATTCGCATGAAACCTCCTTTTTCAACTAGGCTTATCACCTCCTCCTCTGTATTCTCGTGCAGTTACAATTATAGAACGGTTTCCCTTGTCTATAATTATATCCACTATCTGGAAATACCTCTTCTTGTGGGCATAGCCTTCATCCATTCCTTTTGCCTCCAAGTATGTAAAAGTAGCACATCCAATAGCAACTTTCATCACTTCAGCATATAGACATACAATGCTCGATAATTTCCGTTATGATACTTCTGCTTCACGACCTTCTGTGCATTTTTTATCCGTGATCATATCTCTCCACCATTCACATGCAATATCTCTATGAACTATAGATATCACTATATCTTAATATATCTATGCTGGAAATACCTCTTCTTGTGGGCATAGCCTTCATCCATTCCTTTTGCCTCCAAGCATGTAAAAGTCGCACGTCCAATAGCAACTTTCATCACTTCAGCATATAGACATACAATGCTCGATAATTTTCGTTATGATACTTCTCCTTCACGAGCTTCTGTGCATTTTTTATTCATGATCATATCTCTCCACCATTCACATGCAATATCGCTATGAACTATAGATATCACTATATCTGAATATATCTATGCTGATTCGACTTCCTCACACACACATCTGCACAGATAAGTCTCCGCAATCAAACTTCTCACACCATCAAAAAAGCTATACACACAGCATGAATTATTACACCCACTCCGATACAACTATGGTGTATAAAAGGAAAGGTAAATAAAACATAATCATGAACACAATATATGAACACAATATATAAGCAATCGCCCGATGAAAAACACCAAGAAATATCCTTGGAAATTTCCTATTCCAAAGAAACTAGCCTAATAGAATTCTATTAGTCCTTTCTATTAGTCCTTAGCCATAAATCACCTTGGGAAACTTCCTATTCTTAAAAGAAACTACCCTAATAAAATTCTATTAGTCATTGGCCATAAGTCTTACCGAGGGAGCCCACACTTTCTCAACTCTTGGCTCCTTACAATGACCTTGGAGCAAAACACTTGCTCAACCCATGGCACCTTACAACTGTAAACCTATGTGGCTGAAACCACTAGCTATAGATTATCATTCCCAAATCAAAGTTAATTCTGACATGATTTCATTTATCGAAAAGTTTTTTTAATACTCTTCATGAATTTTCCATTAGATTACCAACCCACCTTACTTCAAATTCTAATGATTAAAATAGTGAAATTGTTAATGATTAAAATAATTATAATTTTGGTAGTGTCATTTATATTTAAAAATTGCTTGCATCAAAAAAATTGTAATATTGGATTAGTGTGGAAAGTTTATTCTACAATTTAGTATGAGGGGAAAACTACTTTAAATGACAAAACATTATTATTTATAATAAAAAAGTAAATGATTATACATATTTCGTTAGTTTTAATTAAAAGTATTATAAAATACTAATAACCCATTCACATTATGCTCAGTTAGTTTGTTGATATTTCACTTTCACTTTGAGTAATAATTAAAATATTTTGATATCTACCTTAAATAATATAAATTCATACAACTTTACACTAATTAAAATTTAAATATAAATTATATTTATCTTATGAATATTTCAATATAAAACTTAAATAAATTGTTTGAATATCCATATTAACTAATATATATATATATATATATATATATATATATATATATATATATAAACTAGCTAACTTTGTAGTTAGAGAAAAATTTGTAACTTATTCAATAAATATTAATAATAATAAATTATTCAATAATACAATTTAAATAATGAAAATTTGCATATGGTTTATATAGACTCTAGAGTGACAAAAAAATCATTATAGATCTATGTTTATCAAGCACTAAAAAGGATTAAATTTTTTGACTTGTAAATATTTTTTCAAATTTTTCATTTTAATTTTTTTTTCCCCATAAACTAAAATTTTATCCATATAAACTCTTGATAAGTCCATGGTATAGATAGATCCAATATTTATATTTTCTGAATACTAACATCTAATCAAGATATAATATTTTAATTTAAAATGCAAAAGGCATATGAACCAACTAGATTGTATTTAATTAATCAATTGTGATGTTAAATATGACTATTAACTCTTCTAAATATTGGAGCGAACTAGTGAATTAGAAGAGAGCAAAATCGTTGCCGTATTTAATAAGATAAGAATCCTTACATTGAATATTAAATGACATCACAACTTTAAATGGATCATCAATTGAAGTGGATCAGCTATGGGGAAACCAAATATGAGTTTGTATAACACATTGCTTGTTATTACATTGCGTCAGTTTGTATAACACATTACTTTTGGATAACATATTGCTTGTTATTACATCACGTCAGTTTGTATATCTCTAGATAGTTATGCATATCAAGAAATTGGTTGTTATGAATTGCCATAGATATATATTGTGTGTTTTGAATGACTCGTAATTTATTGCATAATTCGACAGGCTGCCGTTGTGACAAAGAGCTTAACACATTTTAACCTTGAGAAATGGAATGAGTATGAACGTGTATATTTGATTTTTAGAAATCTACCATGTGGCCTACTTTTGATTTCCATTACAAAATTGGATTATTTATTGGATCAAAATCTAGCATGTGGCCTACTTTTGATTTCCATTACAAAATTGGGTTATTTATTGGATCATGCTCAAGAGAGATGTGGTAGTTATGGTCTGCATTGCAATCCTTAAGAAAATATAATAAGGGAAATCATGTTTATGGTCTGCAAGAAAGGATGATCGTTATCATGTTCGAGACAGAAATTATTGTTATACACTCGAGACGTTTCAGTTGAAATGAAACAATATGTAAGTGATTGTTGAGGATCATTTTATTTTTCGTTCAACTTCATTGCCTTAAAAAAACTGGGTTTTCATTGGTTTAGTTTTGTTTTTGGCATGGATGCTATAATTATGATAACATTTAACCTATACGATTTAACTATTTCATCCTCTCTGCATTTTATCACGTCTCTAAAAACAGTATTGATTTTCTTCAAAGAAATCAACCTATCACCAATTATACATGTATCCCTTGCTGCTGCAATGGCTCCTTGCCCCAACTGCGAATGAGGGCAGGAATATGTCCAACCAGGATCTAACATATACATGTTATCCACAAAATGGTTGACATGCCACTGTGGATCTCGATGCAATGCCAATCGATCGACATTTCTACTTTCATCCGGATGTCATAGGTCCTTAATTATATGTTCGACCACTGTGCTGCTTGGACCAAATCATAAGAAACGTTATTGGTTTATCAGTGTTTTGTGTTTTATGAGATATTTGATGTCTAGAACTAAAAGGGAGAAAACGACCCACATTTAGTCAGTTATTAAATCAAGCATATCATTTATATGAAAAAATACAATTGTGGCAACGATGGATTAGGATGAAGACAGGCCTACCCGGTGGAATCAGTCATATTAATTTCACTCCTAACGAAAATTATTTAATTTGGCATTGACTTTCGAAGAAGTATAGGTGGTGTAATACAACATTCAATTACAAGCAAATATTTTTTAAGAAAAAAAAAGGATTACCCAAGATTTTGATCGAAACTCGTATAAATTGGATGTTCCATCACAGTTAGAAAATTCTTGAATGTGTTAAATCTTGACCACACCCAATTGTCGGCATTAAACGTTTTTACTACGAAACATTCAACAAATCCCAGATGATATTAATCCTTGTTTTTGACAAATCACTCCGTATTAACGTAAAATGAAAAACACATATTCTAGCTACTACAATACGTTTCGCTTGCAGTCGATTTATGGTGAATAAGTGGACGACATTCAGAACAAACAATTCATATTTGAAGGAACCATCAAGAAATCATAGGTGGACGATATTTAACAGGCGGGGGAAACATCACTTACCGTTTTGTCAAACTATATTATGATCCAGGGAGGAAGGAGAATTATGTATGAATCTGTGACTAAATGTTATCCTTGTTCTGTCATTAGTAGGTGGAAAATCTGTATAGTGAGAAGAATGGGTGGATGGGTTGATGATGTTGGAAGAATCACTGTATCTCTATGGAATCCGTAATTTCCATTATGTGGATCCTAGTTACTGGTTTAGAATGTTTACCAACACCTGCGAGTTTTGGTGTAACGGAAAACTTCTTCATGGTATCAGAGCCTGGACCCAGGTTCGATTCCCGCCTAATCACCGCACCTCTATGGAATCCGTAATTTTCACCATGGGAATCTTAGTTACTGATTTGGAACGTTTACCAACACCTAAAATTTTAGTGTAATAGAAAACGTGGGAATCTTAGTTACTGATTTGGAACGTTTACCAACACCTAAAATTTTAGTGTAATAGAAAACCTCTTCAGACGAAAACACTAAAATTTTAGTGTAATAGAAAACCTCTTCAGACGAAGACACTAAATTTTTTGTGTAATGGAAACTTGCAACTTTGTTGATTTGTGTAGGCTTATGATTTCGAAAGAGTTATAAATTCTTTTCATGCTTCTTAATTCTCTATACGCGTTTACCTTCCATTTTCATTTCTCTGTCGTTACTTTCTTTTCCGGCTTCCTAATTCCTTATCATCGTTTACCTTCCATTATCATTTCTTTTTCGTTTTGCATTTCCATCATTTCCTTCTTTCTAAATTTCCACTTTATCAGCCTCTATCAGAGACATTTTATAGTTATAATTTGGATTTTGAAGACAATTAGTAACAAATCTATCGCTTAGCATCAACGACTGCCATTTAGGTCACATGACTCACCTTGTCTTACAGAACGACAAAAAATGGAAACCAACATTATCCCTCAAATCGACTCCTTACACTTATCAGTCACTATCTTAATATTCCAACCTGTATAATTACATTTATCATACAAGAAAAGTTGTATTTATACGATATTAGGTTAATTAAATTTATCATAAGCATAAAGCAAGGGTAATGTTGTCGGGTGGAGTAATGTTGTCAGGTGATTATTTATTTCCTATCAATTTAGTTATTTAGTCTCACGTACATGTCACATTAGTTTCAAAAATTTAATGCGAGGAAGAAATAGTAACAGGTTTTATCTTTCTTTTCAAATTGGTATTATTTTAATAAAAGTGGTATTATTTTAATAAATAATGATAAATTATTTCTTTTATATTTTTTAATAATAAAAATATATATTTTTGTTGAGAAAGTTGTGTTTCTGTCCCTATTCCGTATTGAATTACGATTTTTAATATGTTGTATTAATTATATGATATAAAAAGCAATTTGCATGATTATTGATAATTTTAATAGTTTTTTTAATAATTAATAATAAAAAAATATGGAGTCATCAATTCCGTAAAGACCAGTTTGTAATATAGACGTTTAACCAAAAAAACATGCCCTGAGCTTAAGTTGATTGCAGATTCTCTGGATATTTTGTTGGGCAGAAATGGGTACGGTAAAAAATTGACGGTGTCCATATTCGTCAGATTCCCTAATATTCAGGAAATCTGCAATTACAGATGCCTGAAAACATGTACTAGGTAAATAGCCTAGACCTAACAATCACAAGGCAAGATTAAAAAATACCAACAACACAAGAATACTACCCAAACTTTAGGTGTTACAATGACCCAACCACTAATTAGTCCAAACACACCCTCAAAAAAAAACCAACCAATCAACTTGATAGAGTACATTCACATGACATAACAAGGGATGAGGGTGACAAAAACAAAAATGTTTTCCCTCATTTATACCCTGAGTTGCGTGCCTCTAATCAAACTCGTGGAATACCTTGGTGGTAGAGTTTGTTGCCTAATCATAAGCCACTACGCCTTGCCAATGGCTAGGTTTGCTTGCATGTCAGTGAACATATTAAGATTATGCCTCACATGGAAGCAAGTGGCTTGATCTTCCACCTATTTGAAATGAATGTGTTGCATGCCTTTATCGTTTTCTAATAAAACTCGTAGAATAACTTGGTGGTAGAGTTTATTAGTTTATCATAAGCCACTCTTTTGGCTTGCAATGGCTAGGTTTACTCACATGTGAGTCAACATATTAAGATTATGCCTCAAATGAAACCAAGTTGCTTGATCTTCCACCTATTTGAAGCGAATATCGAGCAAAAGGATACTTGTGACCATATTTCTAATGATAATTTAGGAATCACCTATAATAATCAATTAAAGAAGAGTAATACGGGAACTTGTCTCTATAAACACCTTGCAAGAAAGCAAAAGACTTCTAGCATATTTTTTTTCGAAGAAAACTTGTATTATGTAATTTCTTCCAGGCTGAACACTACGTGGCCCCTAGCTTGAAAATTTAGATAAATTGAGAGTGAGGAATTGGATTATCCATAATGTTGATGGATAAGTGCCAAAATTTTGAATCTTAATATTTAATTAATAAATTTTATGAATAGGTTTAAATTTAGATTAATAATCACTTTTATAACCTAACCATGAATTTAAATGATTATTAATATATTTTAAAATTTATTTAAATTAATTAATAAAATGGGAAACATTATTATTTATAGGATTCATACCTTACAAGAGAATGAGTATTTTTGTTTACTTATTATTGTTAGTAATACTTATTTTATATTAAAAATGAAAAATAATATTTATACTATTTTACTTTAAAAGTAAAATATATAATTAAAAAACTAGAATATATAATAAAAAATTAAAAATATATATACAAATTTTTAACGTAAAACAATTTCTAAGTAATGGTCACACGCTTTTTAATATAGTATTATTTTACTATTAAATCGAGATTTCCGTTTTATTTGAAAATGTTTATTATATATGAAAATAAAGTTTTATATCATTATTTTAATATTAAATTTAAATATAAACTTATTGAAAAATGTTTATTATACAATAATTATGGTTATTTTTTAGATATTTAAAAAGTAAAAGGTATTTTATAATTTTTCATATCAGTTTAAAAAAAATTCTTTAATTATTTTAGCATTGTTGGAAAGATACATCATATATTAAGACGCTATATTATACATGGAAAGAAATCATCTTTAGTGGCTCAAACTTTCATTAACTGTATATCTTTTTAAGTTTAATTTATATTAATGTATGATAAATAAAAAAATTTGTATATGTTTTAATAATAAACGGTTTCGTTATATAGGGAGAAATACAATCTAATCATAATAATTTATGAAATATAATTTATTAAAATAAGGTTGAAAAAAATATTAAATGCAAATATTCTCCGTGAAGAAAGTTTTTGATGTCAAATTTCACAGCACAATATAAGATACTTAGCTTGGGTTATCAGGAAGAGGGTATAAATTCATAGCAACATTTAAAATGGTAATGGATGTTTTGTTGGGATCTACTATGCAGAGGGTATCTAAGGGATTTTATTTTATATATATATATATATATATATATTAAAATATTTAAATGTCAAAGGTTAGTTTTATGCGCACGGTATTTAAGGGATTTTATTTTATATATATATTAAAAATATTAAATGTGAAATGTTAATTTTGATGATGATGATGATGATGGTGGTGGTTAACGTCCACTGAGACCAAATTGGTCTATCGGACCTACAATTTTCTTAATTTTTACTTGTCTGGCTCCTCGTCTTTCTTGGCGAGATTGGTGTTGTAGCTTTCTTTCTTTTCTCTACGGTCTTCCAACTTCCTTTGTCTTGCATCTCCTTCATCTCTTCTGGTTCTTGGGACATTGGTGTCTTAGCTTCGCGATCTATAGTCAGAGAAGTTTGGTTTAGGAGATCTGCTTCGCTGTTAAATGAAGATTTATTTTCTGCGGTATTCAAATCCTCATAACTGTTGATTTGTTGGGGCGGGCTTTCTCCTTGCTTGCTTTGAGAGTTGTTTCCTTCTTCCTTGATTTCTTGTGACTCAGAGTTTTCTCTAGAATATTCTTCTTTGATGACAGTGTAGTGTTCTTTTTGTGCTCCTTCCCACCATGTAGATCTATGGTGGTTTTTTCTAGCAAAATTTTTCTCAGAGGCTTTTGGGCAATTTTTGGCTAGATGCCCCGTCTCAAAGCATGATCGACATCTGAAGAGGACACTTTCATAATCAAGCTTCTGGTTCCACACATAGTCTTTACTTGTTAGGTTTATTTCAGCTGGGAATTCGGCACTGAAATCCATTTCCACACAGATGCGTGCATAGGTGGTTCTGGCATATTCCTCTGTTTCTGGGCACCTGCAGTAAAATTTCCCAATTGCATTTCCGATGGCTTTTAGCGAGGAGAGATTCCAGAGATGCAAGGGTAGGCTTGGCAATCTCACCCAAACTGGTGCTGAGGTTATCACTACTGTAGAGGGATCGAATGATGGGTTCCATGGCTTCATGAATAGGCCTGATTTTTCCCAAAACCAAGGGCCGGAATCTAGAATACATTGTCTGCTTTCAGGATTTTCAAAATCTACTATAAAGAAACCTCTAGCACAGGGGTAGATATTTATTTCATCAGAAATGATAGGCTTCCATACCTCCGAGATCCAATTGTGGAGTGCTATCAGCCGCGGCCAAAAACCATTGAACCGGCAAATTAGGGCACTTTCGGAGAACTTCAAAGCTTCATCGAGTGAGTCCTGGACCACTTGGATAGTGGGAGCTAGGGCTTCACTCACGATATGGGCAGGAGATTGCCCTCCAGAGGCGGATGAGCCACCAGTTATTTTTGCGAAGCTAGGAGCCATATTTTACGAAAAATCTGCACCAGATCGAAAGCCAAACCGCAGATCTAAAGAGGATCTGCGAGATCTGAACCAGAAGAGATCTGCGAGATTTGCGAGATCTGCGAGAATACTAGACCTGCGAGATCGACGCAAAGCCCTGAAGTTCTGTCTTATCGAGTAAAGACCTGCGAGATCTGAACCAGAAGAGATCTGCGAGAATACTAGACCTGCGAGAATACTATATTCTCCATTCTATTATCTCACATAATATAGAATATATGCGTTTACATGCGTTTAAATACATGCGTTTACATGCGTTTAAATATATGCGAGTTCAGAATGCGAGTGCTGGATATATATGCGAGAACCCTCAATGGAGAGCCGCAGAGAGCCGCTGGATGTGTAGAGAACCCTCAATGGAGAGCCGCAGAGAGCCGCTGGATGTGTGGAGAGCCGCAACTGCTAAAATGTCAACGGAAACAGATCCCTTGCTAACGAAAACAGATCCCTGAGCGAGATCCGCAGAGAGCCGCAGAGATATATGCGTTTACATGCAACCGCAGATCTGAACGAAGAACCGCAGATCTCAGAATGCGAATAAATACAGTTCATTGCACATGGAATGAGAATAGAGCAAAATGATCCTCCGATTTCGTCTGAACAAAGAATTCACCGCAGATCTGAACGAAGAACCGCCGATCTCAGAAGAACCGCCGATCTCAGAAGAACCGCCGATAGACACAAATAATTACATATTTATAAAGAGAATTATGATATATAAATAGAGAATTATGATATATAAATATCTCTTTTTCATAATTTATATTTAATTATTTTATATGTTTATTTATTAGACATTCAAATCTTTCTATTACTATTATTGTTTTTAAATGCTATATGCTAATTTCTTTATATAAATAATGGATTCTTTATATAAATAATGGATTAACATTTTTTTACTAAATAGAATAGAATTTAAATAATTTAATAATTTATTATTTTTATTTAATTTTATTATCAAAAATGATTTTTTTCATATATATATTTGGAAGAGTTGTAGAAAAAAGTAATATATAAAATTCTAATGAATTTAAGTAAGAATCAAAACCATAATATTATTTTATAGGAAGATGCATTTCTTTTTTAGAAATAAAAATTACAACATTTACACATCTCTAAAGAGAAAGTAAGAAAAAAAGTTTGATAAATAGTTTTATATTCCAAATGAAATAATTTTAAATTTAAATTCAATCTAATATATCCAAATCAAGTAATTTTAAATTCAAATTCAACACACTATATCAATATAATACACTAGGGCTGGGTTTTAGGGTCGCAACCTTGCTGCTTCAGTTCGTCATCGCTGGGATTGGTGTTTTGGTTGCCCTACTTTCAATTAAACTTATCAAACCATTACTCTCTTAGAATGATCACCCTACTTCCAAGTGAATTGAACTTCCAACCAGTGCGTGATGCAATCTTTGGTTCTGTCAGTTTTGGAGTTGCGAGATCTTGCTATTGGGATTTTGCACACATTTCACATGGAAGTTGGGACTTGATGCCCCAAATCTCAGTAGTCTTCTGATCCCGCCAGGAAAAAGAGGGTTTTTAAATTTGATATAAATCTAATATTTAACATTCCAGATCTCTTCCGCAGATCTCTTCCGGCTTCCTCAAATCTCTTCTCTCTATGGCTGGTTTCTAGGGTCACAGCCCTGCTACTTCAGTTCGTCATCGTCGGGACTGGTTTTTTGGTTGCCGCAGTCAATCTTTCTTTGAAGGGAGTTGAGGAGGCTGGGGTGCGGCAGCTCCATTGTCTTTTTTTTTTCAGTTTCATGGGAGTAAGGTGTATTCGGTATCTTCTACCTTATTTTTCTGCGGTTGGGTTCTAATCTTCTGCCGCTAGATCTAGATCTAACTCTGCGACAGGGTTCTAGATCTAATCTGTTGCCTTATTTCTCTGCTACTGGATTCTATGGGCAAGTAAAATATGGCTCCTAGCTTTGCGAAAATAACTTCTAGCTCAGTTTCGTCTGCTTCTGGAGAGCAATCTCCTGCCCATATCATCAATGAAGCCTCAGCTCCCACTATCCAGGTGGTCCAAGCCTCACTCGATGAGGCTTTGAAGTTTTCTGAAGGTGCCCTAATCTGTCGGTTCAATGGTTTTTGGTCACGGTTGATAGATCTCCACTATTGGATCTCGAAGGTATGGAAGCCTGTCATTTCTGATGAAATTAATATCTACCCCTATGCTAGGGGTTTCTTTATAGTAGATTTTGAAAATCCTAGAAGAAGACAATGTATTCTAGATTCTGGCCCTTGGTTTTGGGAAAACTCAGGCCTATTAATGAAGCCATGGAGCCCATCATTCAATCCCTCAAAAGCAATGATAACCTCAGCACTAGTTTGGGTGAGATTTCCAAGCCTACCCTTGCATCTCTAAAATCTCTCTTTGCTAAAAGCCATTGGAAATGCAATTGGGAAATTTCACTGCAGGTGCCAAGAAACAGAGGAATATGCCAAAACCACCTATGCATGCATTTGCGTGGAAATGGACTTCAACGCCAGATTCCCAGCGGGAATAAACCTAACAAGTAAGACTATGTGTGGAACCAGAAACTCAATTATGAAAGTGTCCTCTTTTGATGTCGATCCTGCTTTGAGACAAGCCATCTAGCCAAAAATTGCCCAAAAGCCTCCCAGAAAAATTCTGCTAGAAAATACCACCACAGATCTACATGGTGGGAAGGAGCACAAAAAGAACACTACACTGTCATCAAAGAAGAATACTCTAGAGAAAACACTGAATCACAAGAAATCGAGCAAAAAAGAAACAACTCTCAAGACAAGCAGGGAGAAAGCCCCGCCCAACAAAAGAAAAGTGAACTCAACAATCCCTCAAGCATCAACTGTTATGAGAATTCGAATACTGTACAAAATAAATCTTCATTTAACAGCAAAGCAGATCTCCTAGACCAAACTTCTTCTCCAACTATCTTCAAAAGGACGAACACAATAGATCGCGAAGCTAAGACACCAGTGTCCCAAGAACCAAAAGAGATGAAGGAGATACAAGATAAAGGAAGTTGGAAGACTGTAGAGAAAAAAAAGAAAGCTACAGCACCAATCTCGCGAAGAAAGATGAGGAGCCATAAAAATTAATACTAAGAAAAGTATAGGTCTGATAGACCAATTTGGTCTCAGTGGATGGTAACCACTATCATCATCATCATCACTATATCGATATAGAGTTGAAATCCAAAATTGTATTATATAAATATTTCACTATCATTTTATCCCATGAAATATAATAATTTTATAATAAGACTTACTTAAATTACATTTATTTTATTATATTTTTAAATTAAAATTTATTTTTATATTTTAATAATTTGATATTTATAATCATGTCTTATACATGAATGATGCAATAGTTAAACATTTTCTCTAAATTATGAGATAATATTTAACTGGTCCATGGCCATTATTTAAAGATGCAGGAAGATAATTTGTTTCTATTGGTGAGAGAAATCTCCATATAACTATTTTCTTACATTAATGAATTTCCTTTAATTTCATGGGGATATTTTCCATTTTTGAGGCCTTGAGAGCTTTTATGCATGTATATATTTTCGTTCATTTTTATTTCTATATGTAATTATCTTACTGTTATACCCTAATCACTTAAGTAGATAGATGTGATATGATGTAATAATGATGTATATTATAAAGAAAGTTTAAATAGCACATATAGTGTGGGAGAGATAATCGTAAGAAGGTTTATGAGAGGATTCTATCTATCAGGAAGTTTAAAACAGTAAGAAATTGCTAGGAAGTTACATAGAAACCATATAAAAATATATAAGGTAATGAGATGGTTGGAAAATTATTTATAGTTAGATATTGGCTTAGTAAAAGGTTAATTTTTCAAGAAGCAAGTAGACATTTCTTCTAGTAAAAGTATCGATATTTTTAGTATTGTAATTTTTCATCAATACTTTTCATTTCTATAACATGTTTTTCATATTATAAATGTTCTATATTAGGTTACTACTCTTCTAACTTTTCTATTTTGCTAATAAGGAACATGACACGTAACACTTTCATGAAATAATATGTTTAAGATTTTTTTAATCCATAAATGTATTTTGACATTAATAAATAATACAATAATCAATAATTTATTGGGTAAATGTAAGCCTAACGAAGAATATATAGATGAAGTTTACAAATAGTTTCACCTGATTAGATTCCTATGTAACCCCTTCTAGTACCCTTTTAACTAGCACATCAAGCAAAATTTCTCCCTAGAATTTTGCTTCCATGTGTCCTCAAATATATTATAACGATCCTACCATCTCAATGTTATAGTGCATTGATAATGACTCTCAAAAAAGTTGCTCCCTACTAAATATGTAATCATGTATAATGGCCAAAGGTGTTATTAAATATCGTTAATTGATGCCATGAGAGATTAGATTAATTGCAACTATTCGTCCCTACACATATGTTGAAGAGCTATAGCATGTGACTACTTGAAGGCTGTAACGTCCACTAGTTAAAAGTTCATGCAATAAAAGTTGATATAGGCAAAATAATACAACGGTTAAGGGACACGTATTCCAAGCTAAATGTTGGGAAAATATATCCTAGTGGACATCACTTGTTGTGTTTATGGCTAAGGGAAATTTCCAAAGGCAATGACTATGGCAGAAAAAAGGAAAAAATGTATTTTTGTCACGTTTATTTATAAAAATAAAGGAAAATAGGTGAAAAAGAAGGTAAAACATCATAGGTTGCATGTGAGGAGGAAATTGAAGGAAAATAATGGAAAGTGAGGAAAATAGAGACTTCATTGATAAAAAAATCTTATGAGGATCAGTTTGTAACCTTTTGTGAGTTTAGTTTTGGAGCTCTCTCATTATTCTCTCTCTCTCACGCTCTTGGACACTTAGAGTTTTCTTGGAGCATTTTAGTTTTGGAGCAAGGAAGGGAAAGGAAAGCAAATGAACAACAAGGAAAAGGAATGAAAGCAAAGATCAAGTGAGGAATAGGTGGATGAAGCAGCTTCAGTAGGAATACTTGCAAGTAATATATTGCATGTGTGATTTCCTAGCTAGATTTGACATGCATGACTTTGCATGTTGGTATATGGTTCTCTTGTTATCGATGGCATGGTTTTTTCGGGTTATGACAATGGTTTTCATCGATGCCTTTCCTTTTTCTGCATAGCCAGGGTGTGATGTGATTGTTTCTCTATTTTGATCTTTGTAATTTTCCGATGGTTTCAAAATTCAAGGCGGAGGTAGTCTCACGAAAACTCCCAAAGGCCTCGGAATCCCTTGACTAGATTTAGAGGGATACATAGTAAAGATTGAGGGCATAGTATCGGTTTAGGGCCTAGTGATCCAGTGTGGATTGTAGGAAATCCTTAAAGACTAGTGTCTCAGTTTAGGGCCTAGTGATCTGGTGTGGATTGTGGTAAAACCTAAGAGACAAGGAGATGCAAAATTCCTCAAAGATAGTGATGGAGTCTAGAGGCATTCCTAGCTCATTTTGGTTTTATGATCTTAGTACAGGTTTTAGTGAGATCATCGTTTGGTGAGGGTGGAGGTGGTTTAATCTCTGGATTCCTTTGGTTGTTTTTGGATTGGTTTATCCATGAGATCCCACATTCATGATTGGAATATGGCACGGGCGTGATTGGATGAAAGAAATATTTCATCCAGCCATGTCTATGGTCGGGTGGTATGTGGAAGTCCCAAACCTGGTCAGCTTTGCTTATGTTTAATAAAAGCTAAGTTCTCTTTCTTTTGTACTTGTTAATATGTGGCTTTAATTGTTGTTATCTCATTGCTATTTACATTGTTTAATGTTGGTTATAAGCATGGTTATATGACAAGTTATTGTTATGGTTATTTCATGTATTTACTTGTAACTAAAACAATAATGGATGCAAGACCTAATTGATGTAGAAAAAAATAAAGGAAGAGGGTGTTGATCCTTCCTGACAAGTCTAATATGAGTTATTAGTTATTTATGCTCTATCTTGTATTGATTTCCCATAGATTGCATTGATTCCAAGTGTTTGACATAATGTTAGTCCTAATTGGGGATGGTCAGGCCTAGTTAAGGAGTCAATTTTTTATTTGTAAGTCTTGTCATCCTCTAATTTATTGATTTTAAAAGCTATAGGGTTTTTTGGGTAGTGATATGGATTTTGAGATCGAAAAGTGGCACAAATCTCAGAGTGGTAGGCACAAGACTGAGGAGAAAATTCCTCAGATGCATGCATACCCATGTTGTGCATGCATCCATAGGCTTTTAGACACACCCTTTTCCAATTCAAGGGAATGTCCGGGAGATTAGTTTTCTAAAAGCTCTATGGGTTCCAAGGCTTGGTTAGGGGAATGACTTGGATGCATTCTAGGAATCCTCTAGTAGGTGAAAAAGGTATGATATGGTGTTTTTGCGTCGGTTCCACTTCCTTAAGGTCACTTAGGAGGTCGAATAATATCATAGTAACTTCTTATCACATGTTTACCTCGGCTTGCCAATTACTTGGGTAGATGTGCCAGGAGGTTGTTAGAGAGTGGTATCAGAGCATGGTTTACCCATTGGAATGGAGGGGTTGTTTGTTGGTTATGCATTCATGTTAGTTTCATATGTGTTTCTTATGTTGTAAGACCAAGTTCTTGTTGCAATGGTATGGTATGGGTTATGGTTGGAGTGAGGTCGCCATGGGAAGTTGATGGTGTTGTTGTTGAGTGTGTTGTCATGAGTGTATGGTTGATTATGAATTGTTCATGCACATTAGTATTCACATGTGGTCAAGTGTACAATGATATGGTTGTTGTTGTCTTGCATGAGGTCATGCTATGTGTAGTTGATATGGTCATTCACTGATGGCTAGACTGTAGTTAGAATGATGGTTATAAGGTTATATGTTTATGTCTTATATTTCTATATGCTATCATGATTATGTTATACTTGTATTACGCTGACTTGTGGATCATGAAGACGAGGTGTCCTACCCAAATTATGCTAAGGTACATTGGTTTACTGTGATTTTGTTTAGCTGAAATGATACACCTTGTAGGAAGAATATCAAACATGACTAGAAAGATGGTAGACTACAGTTCCTGAGACTCTCCTTATGGATCAGAGGAGTAGCGCGGTGTTGGGAAGTATTCTGATTGATAGACACACTAAGAATTTTAAATGAATAAATAACGAGTTATAAGTTAGACAGTGATAGAATCATACAGGCAGAAGAGAAACAATCAGAGGTAAATGTAGTGATACTTTAGAGTTTGTCAGAATTGTAGCGACAGGGACCACTTTGGATCAGCCATGAGCAGGAGGATGGAACTAATGGGGAATATTGAAATAGGTCTCATGGTGAGTATAGTTCAAATAGAGTTGACATGATCAGATATGGAAGGTCCTCAGATACTATGGATAGGATGGGTGATAAACAAAAGTATTATTCTAGTTCTATTTTTGATTGTCATCATTATAATCCTTACAGGAAGAGTGAGAAGAAATATTTTCTGTATGAGTTTAAGAAAGAAAATCCACCTACATTGGATGGAGATATGAAGAAATCATAGGATGTAGAGGGATGGTTGTTTCATATGAGGAAGTTCTTCATATTTCACAATTATTCAGAGAACATGAAAGCAAAGATAGCCACTTTTAGTGTTCAAGGGAAAATATATATCTGGTAGGAGAATGTGAATAATGTAAAAGGTATTCAGGAGTATGAATTGAATTGGAATGAATTTGAGAGGCCCTTCAAGAAGAAGTATCTATTGGAAAGATACTATGATGACAGAGCTAGGATTTTTTATGAGTTGTAGATGGGTTCCATGATGTATGATGAGTATACTAGTAGGCTCTTGGAGTTGTTGAGATATGCACCTTACCTCAAGGAGGAGAAGGCCAAGGTCCAAATATTCATTAGTGGACTGCCAGTAGCATATAGAGACTAGATTGAGTTCAATGAGATTAGATCATTGGAGGAGGCCATCTGAAAGCCGAAGCATTGTTATGAGAAGTTGAAGTGAAAAGTTGAGCCTAAGTGTGACTTGAGAGGAAATTAAAAAATTAAAGGAAAATGTCCACAAAAGTGAGGAAGACCTTAAGATGCAGGTGAGAAAGAAACTGTAGTCCATTACAAGAAATTCAATACCGTTGAGAAGGGAGATGGAGATAAGCATATTAAATTCGATGGTAGAGCATCATTACAGTGTTGGATATGTGGAGAGGATTATCATAAGAGGGATTGGTTGCAGTATCATCTAATTATAGTTATATTAATCCTAACCTAGTGGATAAGTCTAGTTTGAAAAAATAAGTGCACATGGAATATTGGTTGGTACAGTTGGATACAGGTACAAAGAAGAGAGTTCACCATTGGGTAAGATCTTATGCATTTGAGTTAAGATCCAGAAAAGATAAGGGTCAGCATGGAGTGGGAGGCTCCTAAGAACATGAATGAGGTGAGATCATTCATGGGATTGACACGTTACTATAGGAGGTTCATCCGAAACTTCTCACGCATTGCATATCCTATGACATCCTTGTAGAGGAAAGGTAATAAATTTGAATGGATAGAAGAATGTGCAGTTAGTTTTGAGCAGCTGAAGCAATTGTTCACCAGTGCTCTAGTCCTTAAGATTATAAATATGGATGAAGAGATTATAGTGTGTACAAATTCTTATAAAAGAGGACTTGGTGGAGTCCTTATGCAGGAGGGACAGGTGGTGTGCTATGAGTCTAGGAAGTTGAATGAGCATGAGAAGAACTAAAAGACTCTTGATCTTGAGTTGGCAGCTATTATTCACACCTTGAAGATGGGGAGGCATTACATTCTTGGTAGGATATTTTTATTGATGAGTGATCACAATGGGTTGAGATACTTGTTTGACTAGCTGAATCTAAATGCTAGGAAAGCTAGATCGTTAGCTACCCTTAGTGAGTTTGACTTTGAGATCATATACATTAAGGGAAAGGAGAACCGAGTTGTAGATTCTCTTAGGAGGAAGGTACAGGTGAATCATATAGCTGCTATGAGCTCCTATTGGAAGGAGTTACAAGATAGGATCTTACATGCATGTGAGCAAGATGAGAGTTATATGGAGATTATGCAGATGTTACAACATAGTATAGGTATAGGTACAGGTATAGGTATAGGTGATGAGGATCCATACTATCTCATAGTAGATGGGTTGGTGAGGTTCAAGGACAAGATCTATGTGCCAGATTGGACTGAGCTCAAGAAGATTATCCTGGGAGAGTTCAGGTCAAACCATACTCGAGTCACACCAGATATCAGAAGATGTTGACGATGATGAAGAATTTTTATTATTGGCAAAACTTGAAGAAGGATGCAGTCGATCTTGTGGCTAGATGTTTTTATTATCCATAGGTAAAGGTAGAATGTAAACATCTAGGGGGTCTACTATAGCCTATTCTGATTCTAGAATGGAAATGGGAGGTCATTTCCATGGATTTCATTACAGGTCTTCTGAGGATAGTGATACAACATGATTCTATTATGGTCATGGTTGGCAGGTTGAGTGAGGTAGCTCACTTCATTCCAGTGAAGACTACATATTCAACTAGTCAGGTGGCACAAGTTTTCATCAGGGAGATCGTGAGATTACATGGTGTCAGACTAGGATGTGAAGTTCACTTCCAAGTTTTGGAAGGAACTATTTGTAGGTTTGGGTGTAGAGTTGGCCTTCAGTACAACTTATCATCAGCAAACAAATGGAAAGACAAAGAGGGTCAATAGGATCTTGGAATAGATGTTGAGGATGTATGTGATACACCATCAGAGAATATGGGAGGAGTGTCTTCCATTGGTAGAGTTTTCATATAACAATGACTATTAAGAGTCATTGAGGATGATTCCTTTCGAGGCATTGTATGGGAAGAGTTGTAATACTCTCATCAACTGGATTGATCCAGTGAACAATGTACTAATTGGAATGGGCATGTCAGTAGATATGGAACAGGAAATTCAAGTTATAAAGTATAATTTAGAGGCATCACAGGATAGAAATAAGAGTTATGTAAACCAACATACGACATTCAAGGAGTTCAAGTTTGGGGAACATGTGTGTTTGCGCATGAAGCCCAAGAATATCTCTTTGACGATTATATAATGTGACAATCTTGCACCATGGTATTGCAGGTCTTTTAAGATCGTTAAGAGGATTGGACCAAAGACCTATTGACTTGCACTGCCTCAAACAATGAAATTCCATGATCTTTTCCATGTTTCATTGCTTAGGAGGTATATAAATGATATTGAACATGTCATTTATTGGTCCGTATTATAGGTGGAGCAAGAAGGCAAATTAAAGTCAGAGCCTCAGTGCATATTGTAGCACAAGCAGTTCATGCTCAGGCAAACCAAGTTAATGTGCAGTGGAAGCGCTTTGGGCCTAAAGAAGCGACATGGGGGATGGAAAATCATATGTGGGCCATGTATCCTTCTTTGCTTGCCGGTGGAGGCAAATTAGTTTTGGTATGATGTTTGGTATATGTTTTGTTCATGTTTTGGTATATGTACATATGTATATGGATGTAAATAATGCCACGAGATGAGTTCGAAAGCTCCAATAAGTGGTATGGTTGTTATATTTACATGTTGTCATGATACTTTCCTTTTGAGCATGTCATTCATTGTAAATACTTGAATGAGCTAAGTTATAAAGCTCCATGGGATGTATGTTTTCTTTTTAATGGTTTTGCTGAGGTCTTGGTGTGGTTTAACACTGAGGACGGTGTTCCCATAGGAGGGTCTATAATAGCCCCTCATTAAAATTTCATGTAATAAAAGTTAATAAAGGAAAGATAAGACCATGGTTAAGGGACATATATTCCAAACCAAATGTTGGGAAATATATCCTAGTGGGTATCTGATGAGCCCCAAAAATGGACAATTATTTGGGCTCATTCAACCTCCTAATTTGACTTAATCCACCATTCTCATTAGTTTATTGCATGTTTTTTATTATATTTATGTTAATAGAGTGAATTTGGTTAGTCATTATGCCAACAAGTCTAATGGGTGCTTTGTGTAGCCTTTTTGGTCAACTTGGAGACAAAATTGAAGGTCTTAATGAGCACTTGGCAGCCAAATTCGTGGGAGAACAAGCTAGAGGATTTGTAGGAAGGTGTCCCCTTCATTTATGGGCCCTTACCTCGAATTCTCCACCATCAGCTCGGAGTTCAAGGGCCACTGAATCAATCAGCACAAGGGCAGCCAACCAAGTCAAGTAGGACTGCTGTTAACTCCAAGTTTTGGGCAGCCGAGTCCCTAAATTTTAGGAGGACTGTTGGGTCCTCAAATTGTATAAATAAGAGGGCTTAAGACCTCATTTCAGTTAGTCAATTTGGGAGTTAGCCAGTTAGTCAATTTGGTTAGCCAGTGTAAGCCAGTTTTGGCATGATGTTAGACTCATGATTATTCAATAAAGGCAGGCAGCTTTGGGTTCAATTCTGAGTTTTTAAGGGAGCTATAGCTCTCAGGTTAGGGCCCAACCTGAGAGCAATAGACCTCCTTTTCCTTGTATTGTTACTTATTTTCCTTTCAGCACTTTATTTCCTTATTTGACATGCATTTGAAAAAAACACAGTCTGCTGATTTAATTTCTTTAATGTGATTGATAGGATTAGTTTATGGTTAAAGTGCTTTTAGTTGCTTAGATTAGAGTAGGAGGATTGTAATTCATTAGAGCTCCAAAAAAGGTTGATAGTGCACTCGCTGCCATCTCTGTTTAGAGATTGGGGGTGTGGGCTGTACCAACCACCAAAAAAATGCAGTCTTATGCTTTCATGCAAGCTGCCACACAGTCATTTCAATTGTAGATCCATCCATGCATTCTGCTCTTGAGCACTACTGCTTCGTTCCAACACCATGCACGATTTTTCTCCACACTTTACATTGCTGTTCATTGGTTTAATAACACAGTTAGAATAGGTTGATGAATTCTTGGTTTTGTACAAGATATAGAGGATTTGTTTCTTTTACACTGCATAGCATCACTTTATCATGTTCTTCTTCTTCTAAACCATGCCTAAAGCCACCTACTCATCCTCTGTTCAGCTCGTTAGCCTTCCAACCCTTCTACTTTTCACAAAGCTCCATCTTCTTGACCTTTCATTGCTTCCACCCTTCTATCCACCAACCAACTTTACCCACTCTTTCTCCATCTCATATCTCTGTCCCTGAGCCATCTCAAGCTCCTCTTTCATCTTACCCATCCATCCATCCAGTTCCTCCACTCCTCCAACACCCAAAACTCCCACTGTAGCACATCATGTAGAAGTTAACAGACTTCCTGTAGAAATCCCGAGTTTCCTGTAGGATCCCCTGCAGACATCCTGTAGAAGCCTGCAAACTCGGTTGCCAAGCATCTGAACATTGTGGACTCCTGTGGAATGATGTTAGGGATCCCCTGGAGCCTCTCCTAGCCCTCCTGACCTTTCCCAAGCTTTCTCTCCCTTCGCACCACCTCTGTACAGCCAAAACCTAATAAGAAACAAAATCATAATCACTCCAACCACTTAAGCAAAAATACAAAAACAATGTTCTTTTCAATGGAAGTAGTTTAAGTCCATGAATTTCATATCACTAGAGGTAATGGCATCATTCTTAGGCATTTGCACTCCCACCATTGCATTGTAGAGATTAAGCTAGTTAGATTAGGGTTTACTAGGGTTTCCATGCTTTGGTTGGCTTTCAGTTCATTTTTGCAAAGTAGATTAATTTCCTTTGAGATACCTTCGTCCATCATTTAGAAAGCTTCTTCTGAGAGCATATAGAAGTTGGCTTGAGCCCTAGCGGACTTGTGTCAGCTGACCAAGTGACAGCTGCGACAAGAGCTAGTACTTGTGCATACAGCACCGTCGCTTCCAAGTTTGTTACGAACTACCGGGTTGATAAAATTAAAGAAGGGAGTTCCAGGAGTTGTAGCATTATTGCTACAATACTGGAGCCCACCATCTTTTTGGCACCGTTGCCAGGGAAGCGTCAGAGTATTGGTGATTGCCGCTTTTCTTCTATTTTCCACTACAATCTTCTTCTAAGTAGTTTATTTGGTTTCCATTATGCAATTTCGTTTATGCAAAAGTAGATTAGCATTTCCCGCTTTCATATATTAACATTTCAATTCCGCAATTTCAATTCCGCAAGCGTAGAATAGCATTTCAATTTCGCAATTTCAATTCTGCAAGTGTAGATTAGCATTTCAATTCTACAAGCGTAGACTAGCATTTCATTCCTGCAATTTCATTTGAGCAAAATAGATTAGTCATTTCCTGCTTTCATTTCAATTCCGCATTTTCATTTTAGCAAGATAGTTAGTTGCAGTTCAATCTATTTCAGTTTTGCATGTAGAAGTAGAAAAAAGAAAAAAATCAACCAAAAATATTTCATTTCATGCCTTGTAGGAGTAGAGATAATTTAGAAAAATATTTGCACAACATCCCCCACTGCTTCACACAGCCAACGTTCTCTCTTCTTCGATGGCTGTGATGAAGAAGAACCCCTGGGTGGACATCAAGGCATATTTAAAGAACCTCTAGGGGAGAAGAAGAAGAAAACATTCCTCTGGAGCAAATGGCTACAAGCAGAAATGTTGGGAGCAGTCCCTTGTCCAAAGATGAATTTGAAGATCAGATAGAAGATTTCAAGAGTGATATGAGGCAGTTTCTTGCCATGCAACTGGATACCTTGCGGATCCAAAAGAAGCAAGAAGAAGCCAAGAGGGCTTTGGCCATTTTTTGTCCTAGATGCACTAGAAAGCATCCTAGGAACGAATGTCCAATGCACCCCCTAGAAGTGTGTTTCATCTGTGAAGAATACCATCCTACAGATCAGTGCCCTTCCTTGCCCGGAATTAAAGTTGCATATCAGAGAACCAAAGAAGCCACTGAATCACTCCGTTATCTGAACCAAAGGAGGCCACATGGACCTAGATCTTACCAGCAGGAACTGCAAGGGACACCTGAGACCTATTATGACCCCTACCAAGCCACTTTCATGCCTTCTTGGGGTCCCCCTGCTCATCCTTCCTGGTTCACACCTCCTCCTTGTTCCTTCACAGATCCCTATTATGCCCAACCAGTTGCTCATTCGTTTCAATCTTATGCTCAACCACAGCCTCAGTGGAATACACCTTATCAGGAGTGGAGGCCCCAGTACAACTCTCATCCCGCTCATTTTCCTCCACCACCTGCTCATCCACAACCATCGCCTCCTCCTCCACCAAGGAAATCCCAAATGCCTACCCAACCACAATGCCATCCATCTCCATCTCAATTTCACACCTCCACTCAACTACCCGTACCATTTCCAAAACCACACAATGGAGCAGCTCAACCCCATTGCAAATCTGAGGCACAACATATCCAAACAACTCCTCTTGAGCCCAATGATCTTCACCAAAGCTCAGGAAGAGTGTTGCAAAGAGGACTGAAAAAGTCCAAACAAGTGAAGACAAAACCAAGGCAACCACACCAAAATTAAAAGGGAAGACACCCCTAGCCACGCAGACCAAAACAGTGAAGACACTTTCTACACGAAGCCAGAAAACAGTTGACACAGGACTTTCTACAGGAAGTCCTGAAAACACTATTTTGGCTTGGTTCTGATTGATTGTCTTGTGTCTCCTTGTTTCACTGATGTTTGTGAAATTTATAAAAGAGGAAGGTGTTTTCAACTTGGGACTTGGGTGTGTTCGTATATTGCTACTTATTCCATTTACTAATATGCTTAAGCACAATAACCTGCTTACCAAAGCCTTTGAAAAGTGGGGTGATTTGGTGATGGCTTCATTCTGCTAACTGGTCCAACTTAGCATTTGAGGAATTGTTAGCAAGATGTTCACCTTTGATGATTTCTGTGAAGATCTTACTTTGGAGCTGAGAGGTGATAGTTTGATGGTACATTTGCTTTCACACAAAATGCTGGTGAATGGTCTTTGACAGAGAAGAGGGCACCATTTCTTCCATATGATTGCATATACTTGTGCACTCATAACAAGGCCGAGGATTCACTAAGAAAAGCAGCAGACAGTGAGGAAGAAGAGCAGAAGGGCGAGAAGACGAAGGCTGCCACAGCCAAGCTGAAAGGAAAATCGCCCACAACCAAGCAGGATACAGTGGTGTTGTCTGTTTCTACAGGAAGACAGAGGACTGTTTCTACAGGAAGACAGAGGACTGTTTCTACAGAAAGATTTGGAAAGAGGGAAGCCAAAGGAGAAAACAACCGAGATGTTAGCCAAAGAAGCCACCAGGGCCATCAAAGATGAGGAGAGAGATTGGTTGCTCAGAGGATGAGCAACACTTTCAGTAGGGGGGTGATGATGAGCCCCAAAAATGGACAATTATTTAGGCTCATTCAACCTCCTAATTTGACTTAATCCACCATTTTCATTAGTTTATTAAATGTTTTTGATTATATTTATGTTAATAGAGTGAATTTGGTTAGTCATTATGCCAACAAGTCTAATAGGTGCTTTGTGTAGCCTTTTTGGTCAACTTGGAGACAAAATTGAAGGTCTTAATGAGCACTTGGCAGCCAAATTCATGGGAGAACAAGCTAGAGGATTTGTAGGAAGGTGTCCCCTTCATTTATGGGCCCTTACCTCGAATTCTCCACCATCAGCTCGGAGTTCAAGGGCCACCGAATCAATCAACACAAGGGCAGCCAAGCAAGTCAAGTAGGACTGTTGTTAACTCCACGTTTTGGGCAGCCGAGTCCCTAAATTTTAGGAGGACTGTTGGGTCTTCAAATTGTATAAATAAGAGGGCTTAAGACCTCATTTCAGTTAGTCAATTTGGGAGTTAGCCAGTTAGTCAATTTGGTTAGCCAGTGTAAGCCAGTTTTGGCATGATGTTAGACTCATGATTATTCAATAAAGGCAGGTAGCTTTGGATTCAATTCTGAGTTTTTAAGGGAGCTATAGCTCTCAGGTTAGGGCCCAACCTGAGAGCAATAGACCTCCTTTTCCTTGTATTGTTACTTGTTTTCCTTTCAGCACTTTATTTCCTTATTTGACATGCATTTGAAGAAAACACAGTCTGCTGATTTAATTTCTTTAATGTGATTGATAGGATTAGTTTATGGTTAAAGTGCTTTTAGTTGCTTAGATTAGAGTAGGAGGATTTTAATTCATTAGAGCTCCAAAAAAGGTTGATAGTGCACTCGCTGCCATCTATGTTTAGAGATTGGGGGTGTGGGCTGTACCAACCACCAAAAAAACGCAGTCTTATGCTTTCATGCAAGCTGCCACACAGTCATTTCAATTGTAGATCCATCCATGCATTCTGCTCTTGAGCACTACTGCTTCGTTCCAACACCATGCATGATTTTTCTCCACACTTTACATTGCTGTTCATTGGTTTAATAACACAGTTAGAATAGGTTGATGAATTCTTGGTTTTGTACAAGATATAGAGGATTTGTTTCTTTTACACTGCATAGCATCACTTTATCATGTTCTTCTTCTTCTCAACCATGCCTAAAACCACCTACTCATCCTCTGTTCAGCTCATTAGCCTTCCAACCCTTCTACTTTTCACATAGCTCCATCTTCTTGACCTTTCATTGCTTCCACCCTTCTATCCACCAACCAACTCTACCCACTCTTTCTCCATCTCATATCTATGTCCCTGAGCCATCTCAAGCTCCTCTTTCATCTTACCCATCCATCCATCCAGTTCCTCCACTCCTCCATCACCCAAAACTCCCACTGTAGCACATCCTGTAGAAGTTAACAGACTTCCTGTAGAAATCCCGAGTTTCCTGTAGGATCCCCTGCAGACATCCTGTAGAAGCCTGCAAACTCGGTTGCCGAGCATCTGAACATTGTGGACTCCTGTGGAATGATGTTAGGGATCCCCTGGAACCTCTCCTAGCCCTCCTGACCTTTCCCAAGCTTTCTCTCCCTTCACACCACCTCTGCACAGCCAAAACCTAATAAGAAACAAAATCATAATCACTCCAACCACTTAAGCAAAAATACAAAAACAATGTTCTTTTCAATGGAAGTAGTTTAAGTTCATGCATTTCATATCACTAGAGGTAATGGCATCATTCTTAGACATTTGCACTCCCACCATTGCATTGTAGAGATTAAGCTAGTCAGATTCGGGTTTACTAGGGTTTCAATGCTTTGGTTGGCTTTCAGTTCATTTTTGCAAAGTAGATTAATTTCCTTTGAGATATCCTTCGTCCATCATTTAGAAAGCTTCTTCTGAGAGCATATAGAAGTTGGCTTGAGCCCTAGCGGACTTGTGCCAGCTGACCAAGTGACAGCTGCGACAAGAGCTAGTACTTGTGCATACAACACCGTCGCTTCCAAGTTTGTTACGAACTACTGGGTTGATAAAATTAAAGAAGGGAGTTCCAGGAGTTGTAGCAGTATTGCTACAATACTGGAGCCCACCAGTATCCCTAGGCATGTTTATGGCTAAGGGAAATTAGCAAAGACAATGGCTAAGGAATTAAAAGAGGAAAATTTATTTTTTTGGCACATTTATTTATAAAAATAAAGGAAAATATGAGAAAAGGAAGTTAAAAGGTCAGAATTTCCACTTGAGGAGGAAATTGGAGAGAAATAATGGAAAATGTATAAAATAGAAGCCTCATTGATAAAAATACTTCTGAGGGTCAGTTTGTAACCTTTTTTGAATTTAGTTTTAGAGCTGTCATTATTCTCTCTCTCTCATCCTCTTGGACACTTAGAATTTCCTTGGAGAATTTTAGCTTTGGAGAAAGGATGGGAAAAGAAAGCAAAGGAAGGGCAAGGATAAGGAAGGAAATTGAAGATCAAGCAATGAATATTAGGATCAAGCAGCTTCAAAAGTAATACATGCAAGTAACATATTGCATGTGTGATTTCCTAACTAGTTTTAAAATGCATCGCTTTGAGTGTTGGGAAATGATTCTATTGTTGTCAGTGGCATGGTGTTATTGGGTTATGACAATGTCTTCTAGCCTTACCTTGTCTTTTTTATGGATAGGGAGGGAGAGATGGAATTGCGTTCTTGGTTTTCAGCTTTGTAATTTATTGATGGTTTCAGAATCCAGGGTGGAGGTGGTCTCGGGAAAATTCCCAAATGCCTAGGAATCCATTGAACAATTTTGGCGAGATACATGGTAAAGCATGAGGGTGGAGTCTCAGTTTAGGGCCTAGTCATCTGGTGTGGATTGAGGTAAAGCATAAGAGTCTAGTGTCTTGGTTTATGACCTAGTGATCTGGTGTGGATTGCGGTAAAGCTCAAGAGACAAGGAGACAGAAATTTCCTCAATGATAGTGATGGAGTCCCCAGGAATTCATAGCCCAGTTTGGTTTTATGATCTCGGTGCTGATTTTGGTGAGATCACGGTTTGATGAGGGTGGAGGTAGTTTAACCTCTTGATTCCCTTGGTTATTTTTAGATTGGTTTATCCATGAGATCCCACCTTCATGTTTGGAATATGGCACAGGAGTGACTGGCTGAAAGAAATATTTTGTTCAACCATGTCTACAACTGGGTGGTACATTAAAGTCTTGAACCTACTTGCCTTTGTCTACATTTAATAAAAGCTAAGTTATCTTTCTTTTGTACTTGTTAATATGTGGATTTAATGGTGGTTATCTCATTTCTATTTACATGGTTTAATGTTAGCTATAAGCATGGTTATATGACTAGTTATTGTCATGGTTATTTCATGTATTTTCTTGTAACTGAAAGGATAATGGATGCAATACCTAATTGATATCGAAACAGTTAAGGGAATATGGTGCGAATCCTTCTTGTCAAATCAGGCATAGTCATGGAGTCATTGTTTGATTTGTAAGTCTTGTTGTCATGTAATTTATTAATTCTAACAGATACAGGGGTTTTTGGGCAGTGACCTGGATTCTAGGCTTAAAAAGTGGCACAAATCCCACAGTGGCAAGCATATGTATAAGGATAAAAGTCCCCAATGCATGCATACCCATGTTGTGTGTGTATTTGGAGGTTTCTAGACATACCCTTATCCATATTGAGGGAGTGCACGAGGGTTTAGTTATCTAAAATCTCAGTGGGACCCAAGGGCTGGTCAGGGGAATGACTCGGATGAATTCTAAGAGTCCTGTAGCAGGTGCAGAGGGTCTGATATTGTGTGTTTACATCGGTTCCACTTCCTTAAGGTCAGTTAGGAGGTCAAATCATATCATAGTAACTCCGCATCACATGTTTACTTTGGTTGGATGATTACTTGGGTATATGTGGGAGGAGGTCATTACAAAGACCCTCAAAACCATGTACTTTATTAATATCCTATGAAAATATTGTATATAATTTGTTGTATTTATATTTTGGAAATTATTTCAATATATGGTAAATCCAAGTTAGTTTACAACCACACTAGGAGTATAAAAGAAAAGTTTAGGTCCTATCAATTCCCCTATTTTATACATCTCTCCACAAAATATTTTCTATGAGTTGATCTTTATCTAGAGTAAGTATTTTTGAATATACACCCACATCACTACCAAGTTTCTATCTCAAAATAACCATGACATAATGGTGATCACAATGGCATCACACTCTATTAACTATTTCTTATATATCTAGATCTCTAACACTATCTCTAAAGCAGTAGATATCTATAACAATGTATCCACTCTAGAAAATGTGCAATGAATTGCAACACAACATAGAATAAAATCACTCCTATGCTCAAAAATATCTTGACAAAGCCATGACAAGCTAGCCAACCTACAATCACTAACCAACCAGATGCCTGAACTCATGGTGAAGCAAAATTATATCCTCACTTCATGATCCTTAGGGCATCAATGGCATAGCTAGCCTCCAAAAATAAAGGGACATAATCATCCAATCCATCCTAATAATCCCATAGTGTAGACAATGCTCATATAAGGAACACTTCATTTAGTTCCCATCCCTATTTTACTATTCCAATGCCCATCCCACCAACCACCAATCACTCTTTGTCCCTTTCACGTCCTAAGATCCTCCTTTTAACTAGAGCTAAAATTATGGAACTCTAATTTGAATTATTTTATTATAATTGTGATGAGAAATGTTACCTCAAATGCAAATGTAAGAAGTAAACAAAATCTCTTTATGACCATTTTAGAGGAAATTTATAATGATGAAGTGGAAGTTGCACTCAATAGATATTTCATCCATTTTATCATGTTGGATAATATGTACGATAAGGATTTCTCATTAATTATGTTTCAATAGTTAATTAAGATAATAAATTGGTGATAATTGGTCATAATAGAGTTGAATATGAATGACATTAGTTGACTAAAAGTTTCTTGTGGATGAATATAATTATGTAATTGTAATTATGGTTGACTAAGTTCAATTCATTCAAAATTTATTGGATCTAGATAACATTGGTTGAATATTCATTTCTTGAAAAACATATCTTTATCTTTAATTTGAGGAAACATTTTCCTATATAGTCATTATACAATGAGGTACAACGATATACTCATTATTGAATTTCGTTCGTATTGTTTGGTTTGGTTTGATTATTGTTTCTTCGAAGAATTTTTTTTTTAATTTGATATGAGGACTATACATGTTTCATCATATACTCATTATGAGCTTAACATCCCAATTGTAGGAATTGAATCTAGTTGGAGGAAACATCTAATTGACATGTTTTGGTTGAATACTATTGTTGTCCTTCTATTAATTGACTTTTATATGAAATTTTACTCAAGTTGACTTTAATTTACTATAAATAATATGATTGTGATGGTAATTACTACTATGATTGGATTCTTGTAGTAACACTAAGAGTATGTCTAATAGCTAGCAATATAGATATACCAACACTTATGACTTAGAAAGGGCATACTATTTGAGCCTTATCATAAGGTGCCAACATGTCCCTTTACCAAAATCAGTTTTCAATGAAAGCAAAAACAAATAAATAAATAGAAACAAAATATAAATGGCATAAATCTCTTACTAAATCATGCTCACACCATCACACACCATGAATACATTATAGTGTCCCATTATATATAAATTGAATTGATAAATTGATAATCACAAAAACATGGAGGATAGGCACTCCTACTCAACTACAACTCACTGAAATTGGAAAATAATGAATTTTATAACATGTCCCTAGAACTCACACAATCTAGAAATTTTATTTCACTATTACCTCTAAAATCACCACTTAATGGAGAATTGAATTATTTAGCGTACCTAACTTGTCTCTACATAATGAAAATTTAAATTTTACTAGAAGCTTAGTAAAGATTTTCGCGCATTATCATTTGTATCACAATATATCAAATGAATTTCTTTGACTAGAATTTTTCACGTACAAAATGATGTTGTGTTTCAATGTGTTTTTACCTTGCATGATACATTAGCATATTTTATAGTATGATAGAGATTTTGCTATCCACTTTAATGGTCGCTGGTACTTCCTACTTTATTCCCATGTCTTCAAGGATTTTTCTTATCAAAATTTCTTCATAGGTTGTAGTACATAAGGTCTTTTACTTGGCTTCAATGCAATACGAAGAAACAATTGGATTATTCTTGTTGCTTCATGACACTATTGTAGATCTAATATTCAATGCATAACTAGAGGTGGAATTCTGGTCATTTGGATCTCCTACCCAATAATAATCTAAGTAGCATGTGAACTGAACATTCAAATAATTAATATATTCAATACCAAAATTTTTAGTATCCTTCAAAAATCAAATGACTCTCTTAGCCTATTTCCAGTGACTTTCATGTCACTTAGCCATGCATTGACTATGTATATTGACTCACTATGAAATATCTATTCTGGTATTAGTTAAGTAATTTAGACTTCCCTCCAACTATATATACAACCTTCCCTTCACTTCTTTCATTTCATCATGATTGTTTACTTTAACATTTTTTTCTAGTGGTGCAAATAATGCTTTACATCCATTCATGTTGAATCTCCTGGGTAATTCGAGTGTATATTTACTTTATGTAACTGGGGTTCTACCATTATCTGTCCAAACTTCAAGGCATAAGAAATAATTATACTCTCTAATGTTCTTCATTTCAAATTCATCTCATAAACAAATTTTGATTTTTTTAATTAACCTGATAGCACTTTATGCAATGATAAGATCATGGACATATACATGAACCAAAATAATATGTCATTTCTCATCCCTCTTGGTATAAAGATATGGACCTCCCTTACTTTTCGTAAAACCTTGTTGAGATAAGAACGTATCAATATTCACATACGAAGTCCTGTGTGACTATTTGAGTTCATATAGTTCCTTCTTTAACCTACAAACAATATGTTCTTCTCCTTGCTTTACATATTGTTATGGATGAAGAAGATAGACTTATTCCTTTAATTCACCATTTAGAAATGCTAACTTAACATCTAAATAATTTATCTTCCAACTATGCTTAGTATTCAATGAAGTCACCATTCTAATCGTGTTCATTTTAGAAACATTTAGAAACGTTTCTTCATAATATATCACTTATTTCAATTAATAATCCATTGCTACCACTCTATCTTTATATTGATCAATAGTTCCATCAACATTAATTTTTGTTCTAAACAGCAACTTTGAGCCTATGGGAAATTTATCAATTTGAAATTCTATCAATTCCCATGTTTCATTTTCTATATATAATCGTACTGTTCATTCATGGCATCCATCCATTCTTTATGGTATTTGGCTTTCTTATAATTTGAAGGCTCAACTATACTCATGACATGAGTCATAAACGCATAATATTTATACCTGATTGGTGTTTGAATTTTCCTTATTGGCCTTCGTAAAGGATCATGGTCTTTTGGAGTTGCTCCACTCCCTCTTGGTGTGTTATTAGCTTCAATTCTACTTTTTTCTTCAACATAAACCTATCGTTAATCATCTTCTTCTGATTTTATAAATTCAAATAGTTTACATATACTACGCTCACCTTGTTTACGAATCATGTCTTTACATTCTTGAAATATGACATCCCTAATTTCAAATAATTTTTGAGTATTAGGTCATACATTTTATAACATTTATAACAAAACAATAATAAATAAAAATTCTCTTGGTTTCCTTGACATCAAGATTTCTCCTATATTCTTTAGCAGCATGAGAAAATGTTGTTCTATCAAAGATTCTCATAAGACTCACTAATTTTTTATTGATATCAAGTGATTCATAAGGTGTTTTGTGTTGTAGAATTTTCGTAGGATGTTCATTTTGAAAATATACAATAGTGCTATTGGCATCAACCAAAAAACGATTAGAAAAATATTTATCTTTTATCATGCTTCAAGAACATTCAAACTATGTCTTTTTTATTTCTTCTACACCATCACATTGAGGAGTATGTGGAATACTAAAATGTTGTTTAATTCGATGGCTCTAATAGTGGTTTATTAATGCCCCTAATGTGTATCATTCCCCTTGATCTGAAATGACGATTTTGATGTATTTTCTTGTTTGCTTCTCGAGAACATTTTAAAATTCTTTAAAGTACTTGAATACAAGATTTTTTGTTGTGATAAAGTGGACCCATGTATATCTAGTTTTATCATCAATAAAAATAGGAAAATATGAAGCTCTACCCAATGACTTAGTTTTCATGGACCCACACACATAAATATGTATAAGCTCAAGAATTTCCCTCTTTCTCTTTTCCTTTCTTGTACGAAACTCTTTTATATCTTTTTTTCCTAATGCACACCCTTCAAATTCCATATATTCATTCTTACAATTCGAAATACATTCCGTCATACCCTTTTTTTGAAGTAACACAAGATCACTGTGAATGAGATGACCATACCTTTGATTCCATAGCTCCTCTACTATCATGGTTGTTGATGCCATTGATTGATGATATTTACTGTTAACATCAATCTCATGCAGTCCTCCAACTCATATTATTCTTGCTATGATGTTGCAGTTATCATGTATACCATTTACAATACAATGTGACCTAAATTATTCATATTTGAGATTCTAATCTACAAGGGTGGACACTAAGGTTATATTTTTCTTGATTCGAGAAACATACATCATATTTTGAATTTGTCTCACGTGGTTGTTTCGTAAATTTATACATAGATTTCCATAACCCTTGATTTCATGATATGTGGCATCTAGTAGATAGATGTCAGTACCATCATTATTTGCATGATAGACCTCAAACCATTTATTATTGGATGTTATATGAATTAAAGAACTAGAGTGAATAAACCATGAATTAGCATCATCAATTATGTTAATAAAGCTACATATGAAATGAATAACTTGATATTTTTAAGTCTATCACTAATCTGAGGCCTCTTTATAAAAAAAAAATTGCATGAATGTCTTATGTCACTACAAGAAAAAAGGACATTGGTGAGGGGTGAAAAAAGTCACCATAATCTCATTGGTGATGGTCAAAAGAGCCTTCGTCACCAAAAACTAAACGTCACTAAAGGTGGCATTGCCAAAAGTATAGGTGTTGTAGTGACATCCAAAGTTCATCACCAATAATGATTTATAATTACGGATAGAGACCGTCACCATTTCATATGAGCAATGGTGACAGACCATAGCCTTCGTCACCAAAAATTGAACGTCACCAAAGGTGGCGTCACCAAAAGTATAGGTGTTGCAGTGACATTCAAAGTTCGTCACCAATAATGATTTAAAATGATGGATAGTGACTGTCACCATTTCATATGGGCAATGGTGATGGACCATAGCCTCCGTCACCAAAAATTGAACGTCACCAAATGTGGCATCACCAAAAGTATGAGTATTATGGTGACATTCAAGGTCCGTCATGAATATTGATTATAATGACGGATAGTGACCGTCACCATTTCATATGAACAACAACGATTTATTGTGATGGATCTTCCATGGCTGTCACTATTAGTGCATATATATGGTGACATTCAATGACCATCACCAAAAGCTGCATTACCAGAAGTATAGGTGTTGTGGTGACATTCAAGGTCCGTCACGAATAATGACTATAATGACGGACATCGACCATCACCATTTCATATTAACAACAACGATTTATGTTTCCTGACCTTTGAGGGTCGTCACTATTGATGTGTATATATGGTGGCATTCGTTGATCGTCACCATTTCATATTTTGGTGAGGGTCGAAAAATGTCACCAAAGCTCATTGGTGATAGTCAAAAGAGCATCCATCACCAAAAATTGATAGTTGTCATTCCATATGGATGTCAGGGCATGATGGAATCAAACCACCAACCTCTTGCTTGGGAGCAGGTGCTCTTCCATTGAGCTAGGACCCTTTAAAGCATTAGACTTTTAAAAATTAGTCCTTGAAACTTCATAAATTGTAAATTCTACAACTTTCAATAAACTGAAGTCTCAGCAATATTTTAGTAAACAAGCAAAGAAACATCGAAGTTGCAATTCCCTGCCTGATTGTTATGGAAGTTATGAAATGTGGGTGGAGGGAAAAGTAATTATGTATAAAAGAATCAATATGTTCAGTTGAATACTCAATTAGAAGTGAAACTATGAAGACATTTATAATCTATAAATGACATATAACTAGAAAGTGCACCAAATATTGTGAAGGAAATGTCATAAGTGAATAGCATATGGAAGAAGAACATTAATGAAGACATATGTAATATGTTATAGGTTGAGTGAAAGAAAAATATCAATGTTGTTGTTGTTTGGCATTTAGATATCTGAATGATATCTAAACTTATGTGCAAATGTAACACAGATCTCCGAAAACCATGAACAACATATGATAATTTATATATATATATATATCCCCTTTCCATAAACCAACATGCAATTTGGAATTTCACAAGTTCGCACTCAAAACATAACAAAAACCAAGAACTAAAAGAAATTGACTTGGACAAGGAGCAATAGCTTCACCTTCATTATTGAGTTGCTTTTGTTTATTTGAATTTGACTCGTGACATTCTTTATCTAAAAAGGAACCAAAATCATCACTAGTATTAAATCATCTAACATGGACTTTGGATATCCCACTGACATCTGTGTTTTTGTTGCCATGACTAAAAACCATGGAGTTTCCTATCAATAATAGAATAAGATGTGTGCCTATTGCTCAAGAAAACATTCCTTATTAACCATTGTTACTTGACATAAACCAAAGAGACAACACAATATCAGCATACACAAAATACCCTACTGAAATATAATCATAAATTAGCAAATAAGTCTAAAAGATGTTCTTAATTAATAAATTTTGTATTTGGAAATATTGTTTCTTTATATTTAAAAAAGACTATGTTGTACAACACTTCTGTCTATTTATCCAAGCAATTATATCATAGCATATGTCACACAATGGCAATCTACAGTACCTAAAGTAAAAAGACAAATTTTCTCAAGAAAATAGATTTAGAAAATAGATTTGAAAACTATAAGTTTGTCATCATGCAAGTTGTGCAAACTATGCAAGTAGCCATTATTTCAAAATGGTTGATGTTTCATCCCTAACAGTTATTGTGACAACCACAATGAGCTAATCAATATAACATCTAACTATGTATTCCAATGTGTAAGATTATAGCGAAAACAAGGTAAAAATACCAACACTTGAAGGGATATGTCAAATACTTAAGAAGTTCTTTGTTTACATATAACTAGAAAGGTATAAAATCATGTTTAACAACAAAAAGGGATTAATAAATATGGGAGCTACTGTAGTCCAAGCAATGAGACTTTTGTAAAGGTAATTTAATTTGCAAGGCTAAAAAAGGATGTCTACCTATAAAAGCACAACAGCAACTCCATCCTCGAAAAGAACACAGGAGCTCCGATCTGTCCAATCAACATATCTAGAAAGAGCATCTGCTCCAATAACCAAAAAATATATAAATCCACCACTTGTCACTGTTCCAATAATACTAACCATAAGTAAATGAATTATACAAACAAACAAAAAATTGGATTTATCAGCAATCAAAATAGACACAACAACTCATCTTTTAGGAAACATGTAGTTGTTACAGCACCCAACACAAATCCATTACAAGAAGTTGTAATGTCGAAAGACAAGGCTTTTATACAACCTACCTAACTTTGTACCTAATATCAATATTGCATTTTTTCTAATATACAATCATGAGTATGAATAATTAATGCAAAAATTTACAGAAAAATATCTAAAATCTACATGTAGTAAATTGTATTTGTTAAAATTATAGAAATTGACACAAGAAATACCAATTTAATATGGTTAAGGGGAAAGAAGGTTATGTCTTAAAGACATAGGTTGTTAGCATGCAAAAATGTAATCCTAACATTAACATGGCAAAAAAAAAAAAAAGGAACTTTTGAGAGTTAGAAAAGAAAAGAAAAGAAAATAAAAAAAAAAATAAAAATTAAAAAAAATAAAAATTAATATATATATATCTATATCTATATACATACACACACACATATATATATATATATGTATATATATATATATATATATATATATATATATATATATATATATATATATATATATATATATATATTATAGACCCTTGCTTGGATCCCATTTAAAAACTGGAACAATTATTTATTTCCATAAAATCAACACATGCACAATCACTAATATCAATTACTTTTCATTTGGATATCATGAGGCAATCCACTTTGTGGTGGCTACCACATGCAATTTTCATTCAAACCCAATAAGAATGTAGTTGCAGAAATATGTTAATATACCAACATAATTATCAATGTAGATGGAATACTTTGTGGTACCATTTTGTTACATATGTGAGAAGCAAATACTACTAACAGAGAACTGGCAGTTTTTTAAAAACATAATACACACATGCACACAAGAACAAGTTTTGAAGACACCAAATCATGCAAGTGATTGCAAAATGTATCCGAATGAGAAACTCTTACAGTGAAGTTGTTTAATTAAGTCTGTGTAAATACATTTGAAAATGGTTGTTACCTTGCATAGGTAACAAATTTAGCCTCAATCTAAAGGCCGATAACATTGAAGGAAGCTCATTTGTTGAAAATTCAAAACATTCAACCTAATTATTGACTGAACTGTGCTTTATTGACCATGGGACATGTGGGTTAGAGGAACATCAAATTATGTTGAATGATTAAAACAAAATCTGCTTAACTTTGATATTTCATATGTTGTGTCGCTTAGACTAGTTGGTGATGAAAAATATGCTCACTTTCTCGTCTTGGTTCTGGTCTACTTCTAGTTTTCTTGTGTTCTAACCTCCATCTAGTATCAATTGTTTCAACCATTTGTAATTTTTTGTCTTTATGCAGTATGGAATGAGGTTTTCAATACCTTTGCAGATCAAATACGGCATGTCTAGATCACCATATATAAATTCTATAAATTTTATAGAATTTTATATATGGTGATCTAGACATGTCGTATTTGATTTGCAAAGGTATTGAAAACCTCTTTGGATATGCTGGCAAGTGGCAACTCTCAGCTAAAAAATCAACTTTAAAAAAGGGAACAACAAAGTCTCCTTAGGGAATGAAAAAGCAATTACAAGATTCTTTTCTATATGTCTTATAGGTTATTTCCTTAATGACTTTTTGATCAGATTTTGAACTGCTCTGAGACTCAACTCAAACAAATTCATGAATAGGTTCCTAAATGGTAAATAAGGGTATGCTCCAAAAGGATATAGGATATTGACAATGATGTTGTTATAAAAAAGTCTCGTAAGACAGTAAGAAGCAAGTTAATAAAATAAGGAAAATAGGGATGCTTAGCATGTGGAAAATAAGGATGCTTTGCATATATTACGAGGCATTATAAACTAATTGCAAGGAATAACATACTAAAATATGATAGAATGATCATTTTTTACTCATAGATTTGCAAACAAGAGGCACAAGTTCATTCAGAAAGCAGAAGGATTTTCACAAGGTAATACAAACTATTTGTGAGAAGCAATAGACTAAACTAGGATAACAATCATATGCTTTAAGTCAAAAATTTGCACATGTACAGATTCCTTCGTATGAAGCAAAATAATTTTGATATGAGCAATTATATACAAGACCTACCCTATATAAGAGAAATTATATATAAGAACGTCCCTGAAATTTTCCAAGAGTGTCTCGGGTATGGCTAGCAAGTCCCTTCATCCCCAATGAAATCCATCACACAAAGGGACATTTCCTTACTCCCCAAAAAGCCAGAACAGTGGGTATGATATTTTCTTGTTTTTTTTGGGGGGGGGGGCAAGAATAGCAAAGGATAATGTCAACCATTTTATCATCAACTTGTAGTTAACATCTTTATATCCATGTTCAGCTCAGTGTTGATGAAATTTGAAAATGGACAATCCAAACTAGAAGCAACTAGTTCTAGTACTACTTTGAGCATTCCCAGTCAAAACCCACCCATGAAACTAGAATTGATCAGTTTTTCCCAAAACATCCAGTTCAGGAAAAAATCGATCAAACTAGATAGTTTGACCAATTTTGTACCATTGCAGCCCCAACCCCAGAAAAAGGAAAGAACAAACTGACAAAAACTCCTAAAACTGCCATAAACCTCATTTCCCATCTATTTAATCATTCCCCCTATATTTTCTTCACAACCTTCTCATTAACCATTTAAGCAGCAAAGAGCGTTGATTCAACAATATTCTTGTGCTAATTCATAATTATTCTCAATATGATTAAGAGAGTTTCATCCGATAATTTGGAGCACTCAAGATTTGATTGGGGAGTTTCTTGGATCTATTACTAAACCTCATTTGTATTAAGACTTCGATTATTGATTCAATTGGGGTTCTTCTTGTGTTTTTGGTAATGTTGTAAACATCATGTCAGCAAAAATATCACCAAGAATTAGGAAAAGAAAATATTGACAACATCAGGAAAATATCACAAAATATTGGCAAATTTAAAAGATACAAAATTATTCAAAGACAAATAATTGACTTTATGCCCCTCCATCGATGAGTAGGGAAAATAATTTCATGCATCTCATGATAATATCGATATATTTACAATATTATCATGTTATTTTCGAGAATGAAAACACTGCATAGTTTATCGGCAATAATATTGTTCGGGGGCAAAATTTCTTACATTGCAATAATACTAGTACCATGATAATAACAATGTTTGCAACACCCCCGGATGCGGGTGTTACTGTTGTCATAAATGGCTCTGATGCCAACTGTTAATACCGTGTACTGCATGCTGCAGAGCAGCGGGGCTCCCCAGACCTTCACCTTAAGTAAAATGGATGATCAACAGTTTGACGGAAATGGTGGTGTCTGTGCATTTATGGTTTACTTGGTTTGAAGCATGGCAAGGATGGTTATATTCATTACCACCCGGCTCTTCCCTCTCATGGTGTGTTTCAATTATTCTGGCTCTGAGTTCTGGTTCGTGAAAACTCCGGGAAGCAAGAGGGTCCTCCTTCTCAGAGGCACGCCTCGCAGGCTTCAGGCACGTCTCAGGGGTAAGCAGCTCACTCATCCTTCTCTGGCTCACGCATTTTGTTTTTCAATTGCGCTCTCTGCTGTTTCTGTTGTTTCCGTAGCCCTTCTTTTGCTCTTCAATATGGTTCGACAAGGGGGCAGGAAGAGACCCAGAGGAACTCTCGGTGATGGCTCTCGGCCTTCTGCCAGTAGCTCTGATAACCCTGATCACTCACCTGCTAATCTCCCTCCATCTCAGGCGAATGTGCAGCCCTCTAGCTCTGTTCGTCGGCCTATCCCAAACAATGCTTTTTAGACCACCCATTTTAAATTCCAGAGCAACCTCAATAGACCTCTGATCTCTGCCCACATCACCTTAATTATCTCTGAAGAAGAAAACCAGATTCATCCTCTGGCCTGCATCGCTCCGGAACCCTCTCAGAGCAGCGAGCAGCAGTTGACCATGGGTAGCCCAGAGAAAGCTCTGGTGGAACAGACAGGCCATATTGATAGCCCGAGAATTACTCTGCCCCATGTAGATATTTTCCCTGCTGAGGGGGATGAAGCTCTGAATGACTCCAATCGCCCAATTTCAATCCCTGAGGACGATAAGGTCGGCAATGAAGTTCTGTGTTTGGCTAGTGACTGTCCAGCAGAAGAGAAGACCTCTGGCAGGGGCAAGGAAGACTAAGGCCACGCGGCACTGTTCTGGTTCATTTTGCTTTTTGTCTGTCAAGCAGACGACTGTTTCCAGGTTTCATTGATAACACACATGGCTCAATTCCGTCAGCTTGAAGTTTTTGCTCAGTTCCAGGGCAGGAGCAATGTTTTACAGACAGACTTGCAATGGCTACTCGCTTCTATGCTCTCGTGCACAATCTCTCTTATCTACTGGTCCTTATCTGACATGTTTTTCTGTTATGAAGTTTTTTGTAGCACCTATGCTCAGAATCCTTCCATTCTGAGGCGAACTTGCTGTGTACAGAGGCCTCATGATTCTTCTGAGGCCTCGCTTACATGTAAAAATATTTTTATTTTAAGTTAATAGATATTAGTCTTTGCCGAGAAAAAAAAAAGCCAATGTTTGCAACACTGGTTTTTGGAGCTACTCTTTTGCCGATTCTAGATGTTGATTCAATATGTTCCTACAATTTATTTAGATCTGCTCCTAGAACTGATTCAGAGTGAAGACTTGGAACTTGTAATGGTATTTACAAATATTCTTCAAACCCTATTTCTCTTAAGAGAGTTTGTTAAAAAAATATAGAAATTAAATGTAAGGCTTTATTTGCAAATTATTTATGTGGTAGAAAAAATTCCATGGCTACCAAACATAAAAAGGATCCTACATGGAACCATTGCCAAATATTTGTGGATGAAATGTTATGCAACTATTGTCCCATGGAAATTGGTGGGGCGGTGGTTATACATAGATTGATAGTCGAAACAACACCTAGAAAATATACTAGGGAAAATTCAATATTTATCTAAAACCTCATCCAAAATATAATATGACATGCAAGCTACTATTGAAAGCTATAACATAAGGCAAAATATATGCAAGAAGAAATAGGAAGAGATGGAAGTGATCATGATAATGAAACCCATAGTTCTGAAGAGTCCACTACTCATCCTGCTAGGGATACCTTTAGAATCCTAATCCATCCAAAACATGAGGGTGACTATGGCACAAAGAACACAATCCTATCAGGAAAAGAGTTGACTCAATCTTTGTATCCAACAGGCAACAACACCCTTAGTTCTTAGCCCACCATCGATAACAAATGGAGGTTGCTTGGGAATGTATGGCTAGATGGTGACATGATGCAAAGATAAATTACGATCTAAGTTCAAAAGGATACAGATAGGGATTTGGACACAAAATTGCCAAATTTTTGAAAAGACAGGATCCAAATATAGTAGGAAAATGGCAAGTACAAAAATATTTTGTAATATATATAAAGAGAGACAATTAAAAAAAATAGTCAATAATCAAAACCATTCACGAATGACAAGAGTAAAACTACAAGTTTATAACCAAAACCAAAAAATTAAACTTCTAATGCATGTTACTATTGACCATCCATGTATTATAATTGACAATTTCATAAGTCATAACCACCATTGACTATTGATAATTTTGAAGACCATCTCGGCATGAGAAGATCGCAATTCATAACAATATTTTTGTAAACAACATCCACATATCCATATCAACAGTGAATAAAGGGGTATCTTGAAGACTATGGCAAGACTAAATAACAGTGTTAGTGAAGTGACCAACATCGTAGCACATAAGGGTAGAATAGACATTGAGAATAAACCTTGAACATGATGATATATCAAACCTTCTCAAACCTTGAAATTGTACAAAACATTAAGTAAAATTATTGGCCTCCAGTTTCTCACCATGTCCCTTTCTATTCCTTTAATAATAAGCTTGATCAAATCTGCATTTACCTACTCCCCCTTGTGCCTATTTCCAAGGATTTTCGACACACCCCAAGAAAACACTTACATGAATTCAAGACACATTTCTAGCCATTGAAATGGCAATTATAACAAAACAACCTGTTAGGTGCCTATAATACTAGTGATGCCCCCATTAATATTGTAGTTGTATCCCTTATTAATATTGATGTGCCCCTATTTTCCCCATATTGTTATTACTGTGACCCATAGAATCCCTCTATTGTTATTTTTGTGCCTTTATATTATTATTGTTAGGTCGGCTTGTTTATATTGTGACCCCTTAGACTCCTATATATAGAAAGGAGGTTTTGTCATTTGAATCATCCAAGAATCATTCTTTTGTGTAATGTAAAGGAGGTTGCCCCCTTGAAGAGGCTGAATTCTAAGGCATTCAACTATCTCTTCTATCTTTTTGTGAGCTGGTTTCATAACATTTGGTATCGGAGCTTTGGATTCTAGGGTTTCGCTACTCCAAATAGGTCATCGTGGAATTTTTTCTATAACTTTTTTCTACGACGTTTCAAAAGAGAAAAAAAAAAACCCATTTGAGAAGAAATTGCACTAAACCTCAAGTCCAAATTTCAAAGCTTTTCATGCTATATTTGCAGAGATATGATATTAGGAAGTTGATATTTTTGTAGACTCCTAAATTACATTCCAAACAGGTGACCTAGGGAAAATCCTCATAACTTTCTCTCTAAGCATCGGATTGAAATATTGTAAGAAGGTACAGAAAGAGGATGGACTATAGTTTCTTGTATATATTTTTTAGAGCCAAAGGTGGAAACAGTGACATTTCGCACCTCATACAAGTTCACTCTTCTAGAAAGGTCTTTAATCAGGTCATCCTGGGAGATTGTGCATAAATCTTCCTTGGAGAATCCCATTTGGATAAGACTGGTGGCATTGGAAAGAGGAAGCAGAGGGCTACTATAGATCACAATTTCAAAACTGGATGATCTAAAATTACAGAGATACATCAGATTCAATAGCAAGCTCCTACAAAGTAAAAAAGGTGTGTATTTTTTTTAAATTTTTGCATAAGCTTGGTTTGAAAAATTAGTTTGAAGGAATTCAAAGGGCATAGTAAAGCATTATTATCGGTAATTGATGCCCTTAGGAAAGAAAATGCAAACACCCTAGTAAGAAACCTGAAAGCTCTAGCATGACTCATGAAGAAGAGGAAGAAATGCAACATGATATATCAAAATTATGAGACCAAGTGCAACAAGTGTCACTTGCACAAAAAGTAACAGAATCTAAGATGGATGGTTTAAAGAAAGATGTAAAAGCTAAGATGGATTGTTTAAAGAAAGGTTTAGAAGCTAATATGGATGGCATGGAAGCTAAGATGAATGGCATGGACGCTAAAATGGATGGAATGGATGATAAGATGGAAGAATTGAAGATAAATTTGAATAATTTGCTACAGGAAATGGTCACTAATGGTGAAAGGGTAGTAAAGGAAACTCATGATGAGAACAAAAGAAATGTCAATCATGATTCCATAAACTCTAATGTTGGATCGAAGACCCACCATATTCCAAAAATCGATATGAGGAAGTTTGATGGCAAAGATCTGGCAACATGGATATTATAGATGGAACAATTTTTCGATCTTAATAATGTCCAAAACACACAAAAGGTACGTATTGAAACTTTATATTTGGAACCAAATATTTTTGTATGGTATCAATGGCTTTTCTCTCGGAAACAAATTATCACTTGGGAAATTTTCATGGAAGAATTGACAACACATTATGAGGATACAAAAAGAAACACTTTTTTTAGCCAATTGATAAGTTTCAAACAAAAGGGTTCAATAATGGAGAACATTGAGGAGTTCCAAAAATTGAACATAAGGGTAAGAAATATTCCAGAGGAGCATAGGATTGATGTGTTCATAGGGACTTTAAAGGATAATATCCAACATGATGTTCACCTTTGGGAACTTGATTCATTAGAGAAGGCATTCAGGTTAGCAAGAAAAATGGAAAGCAAAATTATGGCAACCAGGAAGCATACCACTCACAACTATAAAGATGGAAGTGTTGTTTCCCCTAGCCTGCCACAACCCATAAGGTTGGCACCACAACAATTGGAAGAAAAAAGAGCAAAAGGGATTTGTTACAGTTGTGATAGCAAATACACTAAAGGTCATAAGTGTGTTGAAAAGAAATTATTCTACATAGATTGTGAAGAGGAAGAAGAAAAGGAGAAAGAAAGGTCAAAAGAAGAGGATATACTCTGGGAAGAAAGCCTAGATAAAGAGGAAATGAATCTAACCATATCCTGTAATGCATTGGCTGGAATTACCACTCCTCAAACCATCAAGATAGAAGGACAAATCAAGAAGAAAAAGGTAATAGTGTTGATTGATTCAGGAAATACCCACAATTTTATTCATTGTAAGATAGCAAAAGAATTGAATTTCTTCCTATATCCAGCACCAGAGTGTCAAGTCATGGTTGCAAATGGAGGAATGATAAATTGCTTTGGAAAGTGCCATAATATCAAGCTATCCATGGGAGAATATGTATTGAAAAGCCCAATGCTTTCCATTCCAATGGGAGTTGCTGATGTTGTACTAGGAATCCAATGGCTACAATCCTTGGGTACAACAGCATTTAACTCTCAAGAATTTTTCATGAAATTTTATGCAAAAGAAAAGGAAGTTGAACTAAGGGGTATTATAGGAAAACTATGAAAGATAATAAACTGTAACGGTATCACAAAGCTTCTAAAAAAGGAACAACGAGGTGTAATTGCACAATTATGTTCGCTAGATGTTTCCACATCGAAATCATCTATTCCTCCAGATCTCCAAAAAGTCTTGGACAATCATTCCAAGGTATTTTAGACTCCCAAAGGTCTCCCACCTATTCATGATCATGATCATGCTATTCGTTTGATTCCAAAAAGTGTTCCTCCAAATATCAGGGCGTACAGATATCCCTATGCCCAAAAGAGTGAAATTGAATGTATGGTTGCAAAAATTCTTGAGGCCAGCGGGTATAATTCAACCTAGCCAAAGCTCTTTCTCTGCTCCAATAGTATTGGTGCACAAGAAGGATGGATCATGGTGCATGTGTCCAGATTATACGGAGCTCAACAAGCTCACTATTAAATATAAGTTTCCCATTCCTATCATTGATGAATTGCATGGATCAATTTACTTCACCAAGTTAGATATTCATTTAGGATATCATCAAATCAGAATGAAGACTCAAGACATTCCAAAAACAGCATTTAGAACTCATGAGGGTCACTATGAGTTTTTGGTCATGCCTTTTGGCCTTACCAATGCACCTTCTACATTTCAAGGTTTGATGAATTCCATTTTCAAACCCTTCCTTAGAAAATTTGTGTTAGTATTTTTTGATGATATACTAATCTACAGCAAGCCTTGGAAGGATCATGTCGAACACAGTGACAGGGTGCTACAACTATTGGAGGAGAAAAAATTATATGCAAAAAGATCCAAATGTTTCTTTGGAGTACAAGAGGTGGAATCTCTGGGTCATATTGTATCTCATGAAGGAGTTAAGGTAGACCCTAGCAAAATTAAAGCCATGCAATATGAAAGACCCATTGCTTCAGAAAGTCATCCAATCAAGGGAAAGTATTTACAAAAAGCTATTTATGAGAAGGAGATGTTGGAAATACTACATGCACTTAAGAAATGGCGACCCTACCTAATGGGAAGACACTTCAAGGTAAAAACAAATCATGATAGCCTTAAATACTTTTTAGAACAAATATTATCCTCTGAAGAACAAAAAAAATGGGTCACAAATATGTTGGGTTATGACTTTGAAATCATATACAAAAAAGGGAAGCAAAATGTTGTGGCAGATGCACTCTCAAGAAAGGATGAGGATGTGGAAGAATTGTTGTGCACCATTTCTATTATCCAACCAGATTGGATAAAGGAAGCAAGGGAGGAATGGAAGAATGACGAAGAAGTGTGGGAACTTATTCCAAACTTACAACAAGATTCCAGTACACCTGATACATTTAGCTGGAAAAATGATTTGTTATGGTACAAAGATCGCTTATACCTCTGTAATAATTCTCAACTCAAACAAAAGATTCTTCTAGAATTCCACGCTTTCCCTTAGGAGGGCACTCAGGATTTTTAAAAACATACCACAGGGTTAAGAAGGAGATTTTTTGGGATGGCCTTAAATCGGATATTCAAAAGTTTTTGGTGGAATGTTTGGTATGCCAACAAAATAAAGTTGAAACAATTAAGACACCAGGTCTATTAAAACCTTTATCCATTCCAAGCCAACGTTGAGAGGAGGTTTCAATGGATTTTATCACAGGTTTACCCAAGTCTGAGGGAAAGAGTGTCATAATGGTGGTAGTTGACAGACTTACTAAGTATGCACACTTTTGTGCATTATCACATCCATTTAAAGCCAGTACAGTTTCTACGGCATTTATGGAAACAATTCAAAAGCTACATGGAAACCCAAAGATTATTGTAAGTCACAAAGATCCCATTTTTATAGGAAATTTTTGGACATAATTATTTTCTTGTCTTGGTACTCAGTTAGCTCATAGCTCATCTTATCATCCTCAATCTGATGGGAAAACGGAGATAGTAAACAAATGTTTGGAAGGATATATTCGTTGTTGTGTATCTGATAAATAGACACAATGGGTCAAATGGTTTCCTCTGGCTGAATGGTGGTATAACACTTCCTTCCATACTGTAACAAAAATTACCCCATTTATGGCAATTTATGGATATCAGCCACCATCTATCACATCATATTTAAGAGAAAATTATAAGGTTCAAGTAGTGGAACATCACATCGAGCATCAACAACAAGTTCTCCAACTCTTAAAGGATAACCTCGTGTTGGCGCAAAATAGAATGAAACAATAGGCAGATCAACATTGCAATGAAAGAATTTTTGATGTAGGTGATTGAGTATTCCTATGGCTACAACCATATAAACAAATGTCCCTCAAGCAAGCTAAGAAGAATAACAAATTGTCACTAAAGTATTATGGTCTGTACAAGGTGTTGCAAAAGATTGGTACTATGGCATACAAATTGGAGCTTCCTGCAACTTCTTGAGTGCACCCAATTTTCCATGTTTCATATTTAAAGAAGGTTATAGGCAGCAAGCTCCCAGTTCAAATAATATTGCCAGAACTTGACGAGGAAGGAAAAATTATATTGGAGCCAAAAGTAGTCATAGAAAAAAGAACTCGACAACTACGAAATCAATCCATTTCAGAGTATCTCATCAAGTGAAAGAACTTATCCACTGAATATTCCACATGGGAGGATGAGAATTTTATACAGAAGCATCCAGAACTACTCAAGCGTTGAGGACAACACCATTTTGAAGGAGAGGGGCATGTTAGGTCCCTATAATAATAGTGATTCCCCCATTTATATTGTAGTTGTATCCCTTATTAATATTGTTGTGCCCCGATTGTCCCCATATTGTTATTACTGTGCCCCATAGAATCCCTCTATTGTTATTTTTGTGCCTTTATATTATTATTGTTAGGTCGGCTTGGTTATATTGTGACCCCTTAGACTCCTATATATAGAAAGGAGGTTTTGTCATTTGAATCATCCAAGAATTGTTCTTTTGTGTAATGTAAAGGAGGTTGCCCCCTCGAAGAGGCTGAATTCTAAGGCATTCAACTATTTTTTCTATCTTTCTGTGAGCTGGTTTCATAACACAACCCAACATCAAAGTGATTCCCTACAATAGAAACTAACATTAACAAGTTAACAAATAAATGCACACAGAACTTCACAGCTAACTTCATTGTCACTATAGTTCATTTTTAGGTTAGGCAGATTCTTCTCTTTTAATCAATGCAACAAAGGTAATGAATTTAAACTTTAAAGGAAATCCATTATATCAAATTATACAAAAAAAAATTCAAAACAAAGCCCAAATGTTGGCTACAATTATCATCTCAAAACAAAAAACATGGCAATATGAGGAGTTTTGATATCAACAAAATTGTGAATTGTATAATTTGAACATCCAACACCTTTGAATTGAGATTAGCCTATACAAACACAATTTCTCACCAATCCAATCAATACATGATAAAAAAGAATTGTTTGACACTCAATGAAATGCATCTAAACTCCAGGTTAACTGCTATAACATCAATAAAATATGATACTATCATGATATAGATTCTATAACTAATAAATTCCCATAAAAATGCTAACTATATAGCATAATATATCTAGTCCAAGTAGCTCCCATATTATCGAAAACATTAACTCAAACAATTTGAACCAAGCAGAAACATGGGAAAACAAAAAAAATATGGAGTACAAATGCATTAAAGTTTCATAGTAATGTTAATGATAATTATTCAGCTATAGATTGAATAAATATCATATGATACTTAGGGAGCACCACCAAAAAGATCATCTGGAGTAGATGTGCACATCAAAACCAAGTCAATGTCCTCTGGCTTGACTTTCGCCATTTAAAGGGCTCTTCTAGATGACTCTATAGTTAAACCAATTAGTGTTTCATCACTTGTAAAACAAAGTGAGCTTAATGACGTTTTATTCCATGTAAGTGAGGAGGTTTTGGCATGCCTTTTTTTAATATGCACAAAAAAAATATCAATTCTAGACTTTCCTTCATCTATTTCTTCCTTTGAGTACAATTATTCAATCCCCATTCTTACACAGTAAGCCTTATTTCCTTCCATATGGAAGAGTTCCTAGTTAAGTGTTCCTTGTAATGATGCTCCCTACTTCTTCATTAAACATAAGATCTAGTACTACATGGAGTCTCGATATGTAGGGAAAATATGTTTTAAACTTATAGAACTTTAAATGGTCATTCTAGTTAAAATACCTTCAACAACTTTGTAGTCTTTGTTGTTTCTAAGGCCTTTGGGATTGCACATATAATACCAAGCCCTATTTGCTAGGGATAAGCTTTCTTATAGCGTGTTAGTGCTACATCCATTCATGTTCCCAACATCAACATCAAAGTTGAGGTGCCTCATTTTATTAATCCACAAAAATGAAATGATTTGATTTCTTGGAGACAATGTGTTTGTAATAACACTTTCCCAATAACTATAAAGCCTGAATATAGAATTTTGGTAGCTACCTCACATAGAACTTGTTAGAAATTTGGAATTCCAACATCTCTAGCTACTTTCTTAATGTAACAAATAGGATTTTCTAGCAAGTAATCACAAAAAATGTATATTTACATAAATATTTGGAGGCTTTCTACCATTGGCTGCAAAAGTAATAAACAAAATATATTTTACAATAGCTCTAGTCATCATCAAATAAGTAAATGACATTTGGAGTGTTACTATAGTGATCCATAGAATTAGAATTTGGTTGTGTTGTAACTAGGAGTGAAGATGGCACTTCAAATTTTGGGGTAGAAGAAGTTGCTTCTATTATCAGAAAAACATGATTAGATGCATTATTTCCATAATTAGATGATCCTCCAACATCACCATTATTTTCAAACAAAACACCTTCCCATTTGTCCTGTTGCATGTCAGTGCTAATGAAATTTTCTACAAGACTACTTCTACTGGTTTGTTACAAATTACAAGACGAAAGACGGGACATGCCTAGTGTTTTTCTAGGCATGCCACCAATGGGAATGGAAATGGAGACTGTAAATTTCCCACTACAATCTTGGTATCACCTTCTGTGCCTACTTCCATGACAGCACTAGCACTAACCATAGTCAAGTTTGCACAATGAGCATTTTCCAAAGAAAAACAATTGCACAAAATGGAACTTAATTGGCTTTGGTGTAATGCATTACAACCCAAAATCAATGATCCATAATTCAAATTTCTGTTTAGGAGAACTACGAAAGTGACCAATATCATCATGTTGTATTCTTTGAGAGGTGAGAGAGTTCATATTTGGAAACATCTAATTTGATATTATTGCTCCAATTTTCCTTAGCTTGCAATCATGTTTCAATCACAACTCCACCTACAACAATTATCCCTTCACATTCCAAATGTTTCTACTTGGTACGTCAGGGATGGAAAGATTGTGGGGTGAGGAATTTCCTTGTGATGCTTGTCCATGTTGAGTGTTTTGCAACATCGGGCATTAATTAAACCTCTGAGCAGGGACCTGTGAACCTAGAAACAAATGAAAAGCCAAATGTTGTTGCAATGAGGATTAGTGAGTGAAGCAATTATTGTGCCTTTCTTATGTTGTAGTTAACATTAGAAGTCAAGTTAGGGATGAATAATTGAATTTTTTTTACCAAAGGTTCTCCATAAATAGTGCACATGGAATAGATCGAAACCATGACCTAGTGTGCTAAAAGTGTGCTTTCTCCCAAATAAGTAGCCAAGTATGTAATAAATGTGTAAAATTCCACCTTGGACAACAATGTTAGAAATACTAGACTAGAAAGACAAATAACTTGTTGTTCCTCCATATAAGAAATGACTCTAGCAAACAGATTGTATTCTTTGTGATGAATGGATCTCAAAGTCAAAAGAGATCCAATGATTTGTAAAGTTGTTGTTGCAAATTCTACTACAGACACTTTGGGCAACCATACCAATTAGCATGAATAGCCATCCATAACCTCGAAGCTGCAATATTATGCTTATCATGTCATCCACGTATTTCAGATATTGAACCACTATGCCACTTGTCAGCTTACCATGAATTCTGAGGGTATGCAAAAGCTATTTTTGAAAGCCACTTGTGGGGGTTGAGCCCAACAATTGGCTACCAGATAATCCCTATAAATTTGAACTTGGTACACATGGTTTGCTACCTACAAGCATTTATCAAATTGAACGATGAAAGGGTAGAAGATTACTATGTATTGCATAGAACATAATGCCCTTACTAATGCTTATGGGCTCAAACTCCAATGAATGATTGTTGGTACTATTTTATTGCCATCCTTTTTCTTCTAAAAATCCACCATTCATCCATCATTTTCTTCCATAAACCCCTCATAGTCAATTGAAATTGATCAATTAAGCATTATAATTGTTATTTTGCATTAAATTTAATTTGTGGATTTTTATGTTAAAAATTAGAAATTTTCAACAAAATTACGGGATGTCATGACTTCCTGTAATTGGTTTATGTTGTGATACGTGGCATGGCAGGAAAATCAAAACCGAGGATAGGGACATGATCACAGATGTACATACATGGTGAAAAATCTATTTGGCATCGCATCTAGAGCTCCTGGATACATGGTCAATGCTGGTCAAACCCAGCCTTTTTGGTCATAAAAGTAGCAAAAAGCTAGAGTTGCCTAAACTAATTTCATTTTGTTTTGGAAATCACTTAAGATTAGAAAAAAACCAAAAATCTCTTTTTGATTGTAAAAGCAAAAACATCTGCGTGATAATGTATGTACATTCGATTGCAAATAGGACTGCATGATAAGAGACATTAAGCGTATCATATTGTATGGTATTGTTACCAGAACTCTTGCATGTAATTGATTCCAGACTTTAATCACAGGCAGCGTTTTATCATTCTAGTGTTTTATGTGTTAACAGTTTTGACATCTGAAGCTTCCTAAGTATACCATCAACGCGTGGACGGGCCCTACCTGGGGACTGGTATACTTCCATTTTATTTTCATAGCATTTAAACTTCAGATCTGAATAGCGTTTGATGCCATTTCTTTTCTTGTGAATTGATTAATTCGATTAGAAGTTCTTGGGTTATTGTATGATTCATGGTGATAGCTTGAAACTTCAATTGCTAAATTATTGAACAAGAACTTGTAAAAGATTTAATTGAGCATTGAATTTCGAAGTATCTCTGTGAACTTTGTTTTCATGTATTTGAGTCTTAGTATGCTTAAAAGAGTTTTTGGTTTTCATGAATGCTTAGTGTGTTAGCTGGAAAGAGTTTTTGTGAACAATATCTTTGTAAGAGGATTGAAAACTCAGACTAGTAACACTTTGTTTTCTTAGAACAGTTGATTAAATTAGGTAATATAAGTGTTTGAATTGTGAAAGGAAACATATTCCAATCTCTTGTAAAAGAGTGTTGTAGTCTGTCACAGTAGACACTTATCTAGGTAGATGAGATCCTTTTAGGTCTATGGATTGTATACACGTGCCTCTAAGTTTACCTACCTTGGTTGAAATTAAATTTAGTCTAATCTAGACCCCTGGATTGGTCACTACATTTTGGCGTCGTTGCCGGGGATGCGCATCTAGAGGATTTCTAAAAACAGAATATAAAAAAATAAAATAAACAAAAACAAACAAAGACATATATTTAATTTTAATTCATTATTTTAGAAGTCATGTTTACTTATGTCTAGATCTAGAGATGATAAAGGTAGATTCATAAAAACCCCCGATCCAAAAACTAACCTACCACTAGGAGCAGACCCTTTAGAAAAAGTTGAACACACAACACTAGCTGGGAAAGTCACCATACAAACACTAGAGGATAAATAGAAATCAGGGCAAATACTCACACTCATTGAGAGGAAAATTCTATTAGCACATGAATCACAGAGGAAACATCTCCCTGAATCCTTTATAAAAAGAGAAAGTAGTACAGTAACTCAACAATCTCTCCTTGAACTTCTCTTTGAAACAAGTGACACTAAACAAGAAATTAAATCAACAGAGGAACCTATCAAAATGGCTGAGGAAGGAGATGGATCAGCAAGAGGACCATCAAATCAAGGTTGAAGAGGGGAGGAAGAGTCAACTTTTAAATTTCCTATTAAAGAACCAGAAGAATATGACGAAATAAAAATGAAAAACATACCTCCATCTGTGCTACCAAACTTTTATGGCATGGCTTCAGAAGACCCAGATTCATTCTTGTTTGAGTTTGACATAGTATGTCGAACATATGGTTACACAGATGATGCCCATAGGCTTAGAATCTTCCTAGCAACATTAAAAGCATCAGCATTAAGATGGTTCATGGGACTTGGTGAACATGCAATAACTGATTGGGATGGGATGAGAAGAATATTCCTAAAGAAATACCAACCTTATTACAGATCAAAAGATTCTAAAGATGATATCTTTAGGATGAATCAACAAGAGGATGAAAATTTAGAGGAGTATTTAGAACGATTTGTTTACAATTTTCAAAAATCAAAACATAGGACCATGTCTTTTGATCTGATTCGAACAATATTTTTGAAGGGCATTCGAGAAGAATACTTAGGTGATCTTAATCTGATGGGCAAAGGTGGAATCTATGAATAAAACATTGGAAGGAATTATGACTAAGACAATAGAAATGAATAGAAAGAATTGGGAAGAGAAGCTCAAAGATGCACTCTGGGCTTACAGAATCACGTGGAAAAACACTACAGGATTTACACCATATCAGTTGGTGTACGGAAAAGAGGTAATGCTTCCTATTGAATTTCAAATACATACTTATAAGATGGCTACAGATTTAGGAATTGATCTCAATGAAGCACAAAAAGAGAGAATTATGCAATTGAACAAATTAGATGAAATGAGGCAGCAAGCAGAGGAGACAGTAATCCTAATGCAAAAACAAAGGAAGCAGTGGCATGATGCACACATAAAAAAGAAACAGTTCAAAGAAGGAGACTGGGATTTACTGTTTGATTCTAAATTCAGAGATCATAAAGCCAAATTTACCACACACTGGATGGGCCCATATGAAATAGTTCAAGTCTATGAAAATGGATCAATCAAGCTTACTACCATTGATGGAGAAGGCAACACCTTTCTTATCAATGGCCACCAGTTGAAACTCTATCATAAGCCCATCAGCAAGGAGGATTTTATTCACACTGTATCTCAGCAAAGGGAGGTTGAGATATTGCAGCCTTCAGCTATGATGTCTCTACCTTAGTTCATTCAACTTCATTTAAAAAAAAACAAAAACACATAAAAGAATAATAAAAATAAAAATAAAAATAAAAAATGTAAATATAAAAAAAAATTAAAAAATAACTAAATAAATAAATAAAAACAATAATGGTTTAGATGTGAAAACCAGACTCTGGCACACTCTAACCCAGAATTCTTACTGGAAAACCATTCATTTGGCTGGTAAGAATTCCTTGTTCTTCTTATTTACTGTTTTGTTCATCACTTCAATAATGACTTCAGGACAAGTCAAAGCTTTAGTGGGGGAGAAGAATCAGAAGAATCATCAGAGGACTCAGCATTTTGTTTTCCCTATCTCATTTCCTCATTTGTAAATCTTCAAAGAATTTGTTTCAGTACTTTAGTATTCCAATAAAAGAGTTGTTCTTGTTTTTGTTCTAATCAGAGGGACCTGTTCAAGCAATATGCATTAGGACCTGTTCAGAAGACTATGTTACCAATACCAATATTAGAGGGACCTGTTCAACAAATATCAGAGGGACCTGTTAAAGACTGCATTCAAGATACACCAGGCTACTTAAAGGATGCTTATCATCAAGGCTACATCAACAACAAGGATAGAAGAAGCTGCACAAACATAGTTCTTCAGAGTTCTTTAGAGTTCTTCATATTTTAAAGGGACTTGTTTTATCCAATTTCATCTCAAAGGGACCTATTTTGGATAGTGAAGACTAGTCATATTTGGACAATGAAGATTAGTCCTACCTGTGCACGCCAACTCAGCCATTGTCAACCAACAAGTGTAATGTATTGGTGAAGTTTTTATTTTTAACATTTAAAATTCTTGAATTATTTTAGTGTTAAAAATGATGATTATGATTGCTTGTTATCAATTTCAAAAACCCCTATACCCATCACCCTTGTAACATTCCTAACTACTCAACTTTGCTATCACTCTACTATCATAGCCTATTGCCATATTCCTACTATGATTTTCAAACCTTTTCCTACACCACTCTTCAAACCTTGTCATCAACTCCTCATTTGTTTTTTGAAATCGGCCATCAAACCTTGTCGTCGATCCAACATTTTTCAATCGGCCAAGTACCAACACGTAGTAGACAATTGGTAAACCATTGGAAAGACAAGTGTTAAATGATTTCGTTCATTTTTGAATGTGGGAATTATAAATAGTCTGTGGACCCAAGGCGGCAAGGCGGCTCATGAAACATATATCCGTTATCATCACCACAGCACTCTTTACATGTATATGGTGTTCTCATGATTGTACCCATGCAAATCAGTACCACTCCTATGTCCTTATGATGTGAATGTGCTTTCAACTCTACATTATCATTATAGCAATTGGGTGAAGGTTGGATGTTAAGTTTTCATTTTATAAAACATCATCTCATAAAAGTGCGTTACCATGTGAATGTTTAAACTCTAAGTTTTCAAAGAGGTTGAGCATTACCATGTGAGTGTTTAAAATCTGAGATTTCAAAGAGGTCTGAGACAACAGGCGCTACAAAGGGAGAGCATAGCACAGGCTTACCACAAGTTTCTACCGCCGCCCAAGAAATTAAATAAGGAAACCCCGAGAATCGAGGGCGTTTCCAGGTCGGCTAAGTGGAAAGCAAGAAAAGGAGGTAACACATTGCAAAACCCTGATTGAATTGCTAAGCATAAACAAAGGGGTTAGGACAGAGATTTTTTTTTTTTAAATGGCCAATAGAGCAGAGCCTGAAATATTTGATAGTTCACAATATCATGATGACTGTATCACGATTTTAAGTGAAAAACACTGGTTACCCTTTCTAGAGAAATTCAATGGAAACAATGAAGAAGTGATAAAGCAGTTTGCATTCAAATTCAATGGAGAGAAAGCATTAATAGGAAACTTCTCTTTTAGAATTTTAGAGGATACCATAACACAAACATTGGGAATCAGTCCAGAAGGGGAAAAGTATTTCAAGACCAAACCGTTTAAGGAAAAATCATGGACCCAGTTTATGTCTAGGTCAAGGGTTTCCTCTGTCAATTGGAAAAAGGGTGCTCCCAAAAGTTAGCTAATTCACCCTTGGGACGAAATGGTATACATTATTCATAAATTTGTTACATGTGAAGGGCGTTATAGTATAGTGTACCTATATCACATCAAACTTCTGTTGCACTTAAAAGGTCAATGCACCATCAGTTTACCTTACTTCCTCTTACAAATTTTGACTAAAATGGCGAAGACCATTCAGAAACGAAAGGGTAATGAAGATAAGAGTTTATGTCATTTTGGGTTGATCAAAATTCTAATTGAATTTGAGTTGCAGAGGAGAGGAAAAACATGGAAGAAATTCTTAATTGCCAACCAAATTAAAGAAGATGAACATGAATAGCAGCAAGAACGCACTGAGTTTATGCTTGATATTGATGAGGAAATCCCTGAGCGTAAGTCAAGCAATGTTCCTCAACCCATCAGTGGTGTAAGGACAAGAAATATGAGGCAAGAAACTGCCAAGAAAATTGAACAAGACAAAATCTTCACTACTTATACAAGAAGATCAAGGAGAATACAAAAGAACCAAACACAAGATGATCAACCAGAGTCAAATGCAAATGCACCAATGGACATTGAAAGCAGTGCTCATTCACAGCTAGAACAAGAAGTAGAAATGGAAATCAAGAGTAGCAAGGGAGAAAGGAAAGAGCGAGTACCTACAAATAAGAAACAGAGAAGGTTAGAGAAACAAATTGAAGAGCTAAAAGAGGAATTTATGGAAGCAAACATGCTGGAGAAGGTCATAAAGAAGGAGAATGAAATGTTGAGAGCTCAGAGCAAGAAGATTCAGTAGAAAAATGAGAAACTGAAGAAGCAAATCAAAGAACTTAAGGTTGATCAAACTGAAACATGCAAATGGGCAACAAAATGGTACACTCAGAAAAAAGCTCTCAAAGAAAAATATAAGAAACTGAAACATGAGTTCCAAGTTCAGAAGGATGCCCAAGTTTAGAGGATTATAGGTGTCTTGCTACAAGCGGCAGAGGCACAAGCAGGAACAGAATATAAAGGGAGCACATCAGGAGCACATCAGGATTAGCATGAGGACATGCTAAATCATTGAGCTTGGGGGAGATGTTGGTACTATTTTATTGCCATCCTTTTTCTTCTGAAAATCCATCATTCATCCATCATTTTCTTCCATAAACCCCTCATAGTCCATTGAAATTGATCAATTAATCATTATAATTGTCATTTTGCATTAAATTTAATTTGTGGATTTTTATGTTAAAAATTAGAAATTTTCAACAAAATTACGGGATATCATGACTTCCTATAATTGGTTTATGTTGTGACACATGGCATGGCAGGAAAATAAAAACTGAGGATAGGGACGTGATCACAGATGTACATACATGGTGAAAGATCTATTTGGCATCGCATCTGGAGCTCCTGGATACATGGTCAATGCTGGTCAAACCCAGCCTTTTTGGTCATAAAAGTAGCAAAAAGCCAGAGTTGCCTAAACTGATTTCGTTTTGTTTTGGAAATCAGTTAAGATTAGAAAAAAGACCAAAAATCGCCTTTTGATTGTAAAAGCAGAAACATCTGCGTGATAATGTATGTACATTCGATTGCAAATAAGACTGCGTGATAAGAGACATTAAGCGTATCATATTGTATGGTATTGTTACCAAAACTCTTGCATGTAATTGATTCCAGACTTTAATCATAGGCATCGTTTTATCATTCTAGTGTTTTATGTGTTAACAGTTTCGACATCTGAAGCTTCCTAAGTATACCATCAAAGCGTGGACGGGCCCTACGTGGGGACTGGTATACTTCCATGTTATTTTCATAGCATTTAAACTTTAGATCTGAATAGCATTTGATGCCATTTCTTTGCTCGTGAATTCATTAATTCGATTAGAAGTTCTTGGGTTATTTTATGATTCATGGTGATAGCTTGAAACTTCAATTGCTAAATTATTGAACAAGATCTTGTAAACGATTTAATTGAGCACTGAATTTCGAAGTATCTCTGTGGACTCCATTTTCATGTATTTGAGTCTTAGTATGCTTAAAAGATTTTCTGGTTTTCATGAATGCTTAGTGTGTTAGCTGGGAAGAGTTTTTGTGAACGATATCTTTGTAAGAGGATTGAAAACTCAAACTAGTAACACTTTGTTTTCTTATAACAGTTGATTAAATTAGGTAATATAAGTGTTTGAATTGTGAAAGGAAACATATTCCAATCTCTTGTAAAAGAGTGTTGTAGCCTGTCACAGTAGACACTTGTCTAGGTAGATGAGATCCTTTTAGGTCTATATATTGTAGACACGTGCCTCTAAGTTTACCTACCTTGGTTGACATTAAATTTAGTCTAATCTAGACCCCAAGATTGGTCACTACAATGACTATTGATGGGCTCTAAGAGAATCACAAAGCCCAAATCCTTCATACATTATTAGAGTCACCAGTTTATTAGATGGTTCTAGTCCAGTCTAACCCTTCAGTTTCAATACCAATTCCAACTTCTAAAACATTGTTTGTTTGTCTTGATTAATACATTTGTTGTGCAATTCCTTTAGGCCAATCAAATATTTCATAACACATATCTCCTTATATCCCATTGATCTTCTAAGCATTATATCTTTTTGTTAGTATTAAACTAACATAAATGCATAGATTCGTATATAGATAGGGTTTCTGAATGAAAAATCTTTGAAAGGAATCCACATTATCGTTACCTTGACTCTAGGGGGTTGTATTTTAAAAATTTGGCAAGGTCTTGAAAGCTTCATTGTTGGCTGAATGATATTGTTTGTCTTTAATTTTGTATATTGGTTTATTTCTCATATTGTTGAAACATTCAAGAACAATCATGTCAACATATCCACACAAGAGAATGTTGTAAACTACACTCCAAGCCTTATGCCATAGAAAGACAGTGGAATTCTTGCCATTAAGCTCCTGCTTGCCTTTCCAGATTCCATTGGAGACACAAGAATAAAACTTAACCAAGACGTGCATATAAATGATGTTTGATCAGAGGGATTCCACCCAATACCATGCATCAAAAAATGGTGAAATCCCATGGGTGATACTCAACCAATGTTTTCATATAAATGATGTTTGATCAAATAGATTCCATAAATTAGCATGCATTAGACAATGGTGAAATCCAAAGGTTTTTGTAACAGTTACACCCCATCTTCAAGGTTTGCATGTATAGAATGAGAAGAACACTAATTACTCAAGTTGAGCAATCCAAAATGGTTTTTTGGTAAAGTGAAAGTGGCTAAAGTCAATGTGGCTAGACAGATTGAAGCCTCTTTCGACTAAGATTTAATGTTATTGCACTAAACCCATGATACCGCAAGCTTGACTCATAAAGCTCTAGCAGAGAAGAGTTGTGGAAGGGTAGTCAACACTATCATCAGTAGCACACTTCACCTTGTACATCTCCCCAAAATCATAGTTACCTAGTTTGTGTTCATGTTTGAACATCAAATTCAAAAAAAAATCACCCCATACAAAAATTCAATAAAATTCACCATTAAATTCAAATATATCTATATAAAAAAACATAAATACAATTTTTCAATATATCATATATAAAATAATAAATATATTAAATGTATCATTTATAAAACATGATACATATAACTTAATAATTGAAAAGAAAATATTGACAAGTCTTATTTATTATAGATTCTAAGATATGTTTAGGCCAAAGAATTTACGGATATAAATTCACTAAAGATAAGCATTCAAGAAGATTTTGTTGAAAGAACAAGAACCATATGCAGAAAGGTGAGTCTCAATGTATAGCACAAGGTTTCAATAAGTGGCACAAATACAACGCAGTTCATAATCTTGGCAAACTAGACGAGCAAGTTAAGGGACAAAAAGCTGTTACCAACAATAAGCATATAGAAAAGGACTTGTCTCACATCATCCCCAATGCAGAGTTTTCAAGAAACAAGAAGAACAACCCCCTTTGACCATAGATCTATAATAGCATGCTAAAGAAATGATAACATGTCACATGGAATCAACCTCAAAGAAGAACCCCCTATTGAATGGTATCAAACGAAAGCTACACCAATTCAATGATGAATACTACTTTTTGAAAGCCCTCCAAGGTTTAAAGCTTGCTTCAAAATCTAGGGATGAGAGACAAAGGGAATACCACGAAGTTGGAGAAGACATCCACCATCCCATTTCCTTGAAGGGAATGAATAACATGAAGAATCTTAGGTCCCCCTCTCTATGAGGGTTTACTTTATATATTTTATTTCAATTGTTCTAATAGCATAGGATTTAGTGGCTAGTAGCCAAGCTATATACAACACTGGCATGTCTTTCTTCTATTATATTTAGTGGGCAACAACCCAACTATACTTAGTATTATTTTCTTTTGAGTATATTATGAGAAAATGGACAAGGGCCCAACACTATTGTTCTAAAACTTGGTCCGACTTGGCTCGATGGGCCAGTTTTGTATAAAATAAGACCTACTCAGCCAAGTAGATGTTGGCATTATGTTATCTGGTATGACTGTATGTTACAGATGTTGTACTTGATGGCAACTCCAGTGGTAAGGCTCTCAGTTTGTTGAAAAATTAAGAAGGACGTAGGCAATCGGTTCAGAAAGTGCGTCCCCGCAGGTATACCATGCAGAACCCGCGTCCAGGGACGCCGGCCAGCCGTTCAGGGGGTGTGTCTACCCAGTGCACACATTTCAAGGCAGAGAAAAGCACGTGGGGGTTTCTTGTGTGGTATCTAGCCGACGGTTTTATGTTTCTATGGTGTCGGCTCGTGGTATTGTTCCATGTTTTGGGGAGGAGCTTGCCTATATAAAGCAAAGGAGTTCATTTGGATTGAGCAATTGTCTTGGGTTGAATATCTTATTTGGTGAGATCTAGTCCAGATCTAAGAGGGCGAATCTTCTAATGGACTGTGATCTCTATGGCGCATGATCAGATCTGTAGATCTGACTGTTTGGGTTTGTCCTGAAGCCTTCATATCATTTATATCTAAAGGGTCGCAGGTTCAGTGAAGGGAAAGTGCGCCGGGACGCAGGTACTGTAAAGGGCAAGTGCGCCGAGACGCAGCACAATAGAGAGAGACCTGCGTGGCGACGCAGGGCGATCAAGGTTCAGGTGCGTCTCTAAAGCAGAAGGACACGGCGCGATAGTGTTTTCAGGTGCGTCTCTGTAGCGAAGGACGCGGCGCGATAGTATCTTTGGGTGCGTCCCTGAAGCAACAGAACGCAGAGCAGTCAAAGGAACAGTGCGTGGGCACGCAGCGGAGTAGAAGGATATCTGCGTGTGGACGCAGAGTAGCAGAAGGTTAACGGCGTCTGGTCACAGGCCACAGAAAGAAACACTGCGTCTCTGTTTTAAGATGTTCTGTTGATTGAATTTCTCTATTGATAAGGTGTTCTGGGTTAGTTCTGTTGTTGCTGATCTAATATCTGTAGTGATCTATATCTGTTATGTATTTGTTGATCATCTGATGCTTTATGAAAAGAAGTAGGGGGTTGTAGCTCCCTTCCAGGAGTAAACTGGAAAACGAGAGAGAGAGAGAGTTGTAGCTCTCTGCAGGTTGCAGCCTGCGTACTGGTAAAGGACTGCACCAGTACAAAATCATTGTAAAAGAAGTTTCTAAATTGAAAGAAGATAGAGACATATTGCAGCAGGTGGTTTTCACCCACATTGGGTTTCCACCTTACATCTTGTGTTCTTTGGTGTGACTATCTGTTTTTCATGCTCATTATTTTATGGCACTGACATGCTAAAATAATTCAAAGATCAAATAAGGAAGATTTATTAAATTGCTAGATAATACTGATTCACCCCCCCTCTCAGTATTATTTCCAACAATTGGTATCAGAGCAGGTCCTTACAAGAAGCTTGATCGCTTGAAGGTAGATCGTTCATCATGAGCAACTACGAGAGAGAAGCATCAATCAGGCCACCGATTTTTGATGGGACAAACTTCAATTATTGGAAGGTAAGAGTTACTGCATATCTTCAATCTCTTGGTACAGAAGTTTGGGACATTGTAGAAACAGGCTATGCTTTTCCTTCAGCTACTCCTACAGATCCAGCTGAGAAAAAGGAGTATGAAACAAATGCAAAAGCAGTCAGTACTCTATTAGGAAGTATATCCCAAATAGAATTCATGAAGGTAATGCACTTCAAATCAGCAAAAGAGATATGGGACAAAATGGTCACGAGCTATGAAGGAGATGAACAGGTAAAACAAGCTAAACTTTAAACTCTCAGGATTCAATATGAGACTCTCAAGATGTATAATGATGAAAGTGTGGCTAATTATTTTCTTCGGGTAGATGAGATTGTTAATTGTATGAAAAATTTGGGTGAAGAAATAAAAGAGGCTATAGTAGTTCAAAAGATTCTAAGATCATTATCCCCCAAGTTTGAATCTAAAGTATCTGCAATAGAAGAAAAGGAAAATCTCTGTGTTCTCACTATGTCTCAGCTACATGGAATTCTAACTGCTTATGAAATGAGAAAGGGAGGTCCATCAGACAGAAGGGAAGCTGCTTTTAAGGCATCAGGCAAAGAAGATTACTATGAAGCAAGCCATGTTCCAGAAGAAGAGGAAGAAGAATCAAATTTTGTCAGAAATCTTCAAAGGGGTTCTGGAAGGTTCAGAGGTAAGCTACCTTTCAAATGCTTTGCTTGTGGAAGAGTAGGTCATTATGCTGCAAAATGTCCTTATAAGGATAAAGGAAAGGAACCTGCTAGATGGAACAAGAAACAAAGTGCAAATAAGAAAAGCTACTACACCCATGAAGATAGTGATGGTTTATCAAACAGTGATGAAGATGAACAAGGTAATAAATATAAGTTGTTAATGGCATTTGAAGATGATGATTATGAGGATGCTGTAGATGTGAATAACCTCTATGATGAAATTACTAGACTCAAGAGATGTATAGAAGAAAAGAATGTGATCATTGATACTCTACAATTTCAAATTGATGAAAAAGAAAAACATCTTGAAAAACTAGAAGGTGAAATTGTTGGTCTCAGAAAAGAAATTGAGAAAACAAAAGCTATTAATCTTAAGTTTGTCAAAGGATCTGAAACTTTGGATGAGATTATCAACGTGCAGCGGTCTCCTCTAAACAAGACAGGTTTGGGTTACAATGGAGAAACCTCTCAAGCATCCACCTCAAAAAGTTATCTTGATGCGGCAAGAAGAAATGAACAGAAGAACAATGAAGATAATCAGGTAAAGCAGGGACAAAATACAAATAGAAACTATCAGGGGCAATCCATCTTAAGGGTGAACAAAAGCTACAACCAGCCACAGGTAAAATCTTCTCAGTTTGGTTCAAGAATAGATGAAAATAGAAATTACAATCAGTTGGCAGGTAGATTCAATAACCGCAGAAGCTTCTTCAATGGACAATGCTTTTCTTGCCATAATTTTGGTCACAAAGCAGCTCAATGTGTTGCATATAAAACAATCATGACTAGGGAAGCTCAAAAACAGAGAAGTATGACAGGGATGACAAAAAGGACCTATAACAACTTTTCGGTTCTTGAAAATGAAGTCGAATGTTCTATTTGCAATAACTTTGGTCATGAAGAATCTGAATGCAGGAGCAAGTTTCAGCAGAAAAAGGAGCAAGCCTCAAGCACCAAAACATGGAGAATAAAGGAACCTCAAACAGAAAGATGTGGAATAGCATTCTATGCAGAGGGACAGGAAAATCTATGGTACATTGACAGTGGATGTTCGAAGCATATGACAGGTGATAAAGAAAAACTTGAATCTTATTCTGTTCTAGAAAAAGGAAAGAAAGTCTCTTTTGGAAACGATACTCCTGCAACTATAAAAGGAAAAGGCATTGCTCAGTTAAAAGGAAAGGTCAAAGCTGGAAATGTTTTGTATGTTGATGGATTGAAGCATAATCTTCTAAGTGTCAGCCAGATGTGTGATCAAAGAACCGAGGTTATTTTCAGATCGAATGGATGTCTTGTTCGTGATCTTGATACAGGTAAAACAGTACTCAAAGGCAAAAGAACTCCAAATAATCTGTACATATTTGAAGAAGGACAACAACAATGCTATCTAAGCAAGGATGAAGAGCACTGGTTATGGCATCGAAGGTTGGGACATCTAAGCTTCTCACAAATAAGGAAAGCATGCAAATATCAGGCAGTTCGCGATCTTCCAGATATCAAAATTCCTGACAACACCATATGCAGATCATGTCAGTTTGGAAAACAAACCAGGACTAACTTTCCAAAGAAAGAAGGATCAGCTAGCATGCCTCTTGAGCTAGTACATACAGATACATGTGGTCCATTCAGGAAAAGAACACCTAGAGGAGAGGAATACTTGATATTATTTATTGACGATTTCTCCAGGTTTGTCTGGTTAGGACTTATGAAGCACAAAGATGAAGCATTCGAAAAATTCAAATCCTTCAAAACCTTGGTTGAAAATGAATTAGGTCACAAAATTAAGTGCCTCAGATCCGACAGAGGTGGGGAATTTACTTCAAATGAATTTTTCGATTTCTGTGATGAACATGGGATAAGGAGAGAATTCTCTACAGCTAGAACTCCTCAGCAAAATGGAGTTGTTGAAAGAATGAACAGAACAATCCAACAAATGGCTCGTGCTATGCTTGATGAATCAGGAACTCCCGCAACTTTCTGGGGTGAAGCTGCACATGCTGCGGTTGTTATTCTCAACAAAACAAATGTCCGGGTGAACAGCACTCAAACTCCTCATGAGCTTTGGAGTGGCAGGACTCCTTCGGTAAAGCACTTCAAAATCTTTGGGAGAAAATGCTATATCAAGAATACTGATGAGCAGCTTGGCAAACTTGAACCTAGAGCAGATGAAGGCATTCTTCTTGGCTATTCTCCACATAGAAAAGCATACAAATGCTACAATAAAAGACTTGGCAGAATTGTTGACAGCATTGATGTAGTGGTTGATGAGAAGGGATATATTCCTAGGCAAGTACATCATGAAGATATAGAAGAAGATGAAGGCTACCCTCAAAGACAGAATAATGAAGAAGAAGAACCCCAAGGAGAACCTCAAGAAGAACCAGAGGAGCAGACAAGAATAGAATAGAAAACTCCATCCAGATATGTTCAGAAGAATCATCCAGAATCTCAGATTGTGGGGCAGAAAGAAGCAGGTGTACAAACAAGAAGAACAGTTGCAGAAGCCTCAAGCTATTTGGCATTACTCTCCTCTACTGAACCACAAAATGTGAAAGAAGCATGCAAAGATGAATGTTGGGTGAAAGCAATGGATGAAGAACTTGAGCAAATCGAAAAGAACAACACTTGGGAGCTGGTTCCTAGACCAAAGGATAAGAATGTTATCGGAACAAAATGGGTCTTCAAAAATAAATTGAATGAAAATGGAGAAGTAATTAGAAACAAAGCCAGACTTGTTTGTAAAGGGTATGCGCAGCAAGAAGGAATAGACTTTGAAGAAACTTTTGCTCCTGTTGCAAGACTTGAGGCCATCCGAATGTTCCTTGCTCTCTCAAGTTTTCAAAACTTCAAAGTATTTCAAATGGACGTGAAATCAGCCTTTCTGAATGGAGACTTGGAAGAAGAAGTGTACATTGAACAGCCAGATGGGTTCATTCTTGAAAATGATCCAAATCTTGTATGCCGATTGAAAAAGGCTCTCTATGGTCTCAAACAAGCTCCAAGGGCTTGGTACTACCGGTTGGACAAATATCTTCATCAACAAGGTTTCTCAAAAGGTTCAGCAGATAGCAATCTGTATATAAAAGTTGAAAATGACAAATTGCTAATACTTGTTGTGTATGTAGATGACATTATTTTTGGCAGCAATGAAGAAGCTATGAGTCAAAGCTTTGCCTCGGTCATGTAGAAAGAATTTGAAATGTCCTTGCTAGGAGAACTGACATATTTCCTTGGTTTGCAAATCCAACAAAAGGAAGGAGGAATCTTTTTATCTCAAACCAAGTATCTCAAGCAGATTTTGAAGAAATATGGCATGGAAGATGCAAAACCAGTATGCACACCCATGGTCACAGGATGTAATCTCAGTGCAAATGATGAATCTGCAGCAGTACATCAACTAACCTACAGATCTATGATTGGAAGTTTACTATATTTGACAGGTACCCGACCGGACATCATGCATGCAGTTGGAATAATTGGAAGATTTCAGGCAAATCCGAAGGAGACTCATCTTCAGGCAGTAAAGAGAATTTTCAAATATCTTCAAGGGACTCAAAATTATGGCTTATGGTATCCTAGAGATACAGATCTTACTCTTCATGCTTATACAGATGCAGATTGGGCCGGAAGCGTGGATGACAGGAAAAGCACAAGTGGTGGTGCGTTCTTTATGGGTTCCAGACTGGTATCTTGGTTCAGCAAGAAACAGAGTTCCATTGCCTTATCTACAACTGAAGCAGAATATGTTGCTGCTGCATCTTGTTGCACCCAACTCCTTTGGATGATGCAGACTTTGCAGGATTTTCAAATCACTTGTACTCCACCAATCCCCATCTTATGTGATAATACAAGTGCAATCAGCATCTCAAAGAACCCTGTTATGCATTCAAAAACCAAGCACATACCAATCAAGTACCATTTTCTCTGGGAACAAGTGCTTGAACAGAAAGTCAAGTTGGAGTATGTTCCTTCCAAGGAACAATTTGCTGATATTCTCACCAAACCATTGCCCAGGGACACATTTGAATACCTCAGGCAAAAGCTGGGGGTTGTTGATGCATCATCTTATTGTTGAACATCTTCTTATTGGTGGTACAAGGCTCAGGGGGAGCACATAATGCATTGTTGGCATTATGGAGAAGGAGATCTTGGAAATAGCTGCAATATGTCTCTATCTCTTTCATGGTGGATTTCTGGTTATTTGTTGCAGATCTGGAGGAGCATGAGCTAAGGGGGAGCATACCCTTTGCCCTTGATGTCAAAGGGGGAGAATGAAGCTGAAGCTTGTAAGGTTGAGGTTGCCAGGTTGGGGTTGCCATCAAGTCCAAAGGGGGAGATTGTTGGCATTATGTTATCTGGTATGACTGTATGTTACAGATGTTGTACTTGATGGCAACTCCAGTGGTAAGGCTCTCAGTTTGTTGAAAAATTAAGAAGGACGCAGGCAATCGGTTCAGAAAGTGCGTCCCCGCAGGTATACCATGCAGAACCCGCGTCCAGGGATGCCGGCCAGCCGTTCAGGGGGTGCGTCTACCCAGTGCACACATTTCAAGGCAGAGAAAAGCACGTGGGGGTTTCTTGTGTGGTATCTAGCCGACGGTTTTATGTTTCTATGGTGTCGGCTCGTGGTATTGTTCCATGTTTTGGGGAGGAGCTTGCCTATATAAAGCAAAGGAGTTCATTTGGATTGAGCAATTGTCTTGGGTTGAATATCTTATTTGGTGAGATCTAGTCCAGATCTAAGAGGGCGAATCTTCTAATGGACTGTGATCTCTATGGCGCATGATCAGATCTGTAGATCTGACTGTTTGGGTTTGTCCTGAAGCCTTCATATCATTTATATCTAAAGGGTCGCAGGTTCAGTGAAGGGAAAGTGCGGTGGGACGCAGGTACTGTAAAGGGCAAGTGCGCCGAGACGCAGCACAGTAGAAAGAGACCTGCGTGGCGACGCAGGGCGATCAAGGTTCAGGTGCGTCTCTGAAGCAGAAGGACGCGGCGCGATAGTGTTTTCAGGTGCGTCTCTGTAGCGAAGGACGCGGCGCGATAGTATCTTTGGGTGTGTCCCTGAAGCAACAGAATGCAGAGCAGTCAAAGAAACAGTGCGTGGGCACGCAGCGGAGTAGAAGGATATCTGCGTGTGGACGCAGAGTAGCAGAAGGTTAACGGCGTCTGGTCGCAGGCCACAGAAAGAAACACTGCGTCTCTGTTTTAAGATGTTCTGTTGATTGAATTTCTCTATTGATAAGGTGTTCTGGGTTAGTTCTGTTGTTGCTGATCTGATATCTGTAGTGATCTATATCTTTTATGTACTTGTTGATCATCTGATGCTTTATGAAAAGAAGTAGGGGGTTGTAGCTCCCTTCCAGGAGTAAACTGGAAAATGAGAGAGAGAGAGAGTTGTAGCTCTCTGCAGGTTGCAGCCTGCGTACTGGTAAAGGACTGCACCAGTACAAAATCATTGTAAAAGAAGTTTCTAAATTGAAAGAAGATAGAGACATATTGCAGCAGGTGGTTTTCACCCACATTGGGTTTCCACCTTACATCTTGTGTTCTTTGGTGTGACTATCTGTTTTTCATGCTCATTATTTTATGGTACTGACATGCTAAAATAATTCAAAGATCAAATAAGGAAGATTTATTAAATTGCTAGATAATACTGATTCACCCCCCCTCTCAGTATTATTTCCAACAGTAGATGCATGATGACCCCATACAGAATCAAAGAAAAACTTTCTATAAAGAGATATCCCACCCCTCTATGTGTCTCACACCTTTCTCACAGAGCATTTGTGAGCATTTCAAGTTTTGGAGCAGAGCTGAAACCTTGAAGAGCAATGTGACACTTGAGCTTGGTGCTAGTTTGGAATTTGTTTGAGGTTGTTTGCAATGGATTTAGGTAGCCTAATCAAAAGGCTATAATGTTTCTTGAAGCTTGGAGGAGTTGTGGACCAAATTCTTGTGTCCACTGCCCTTTATTTTCATTTCCATGCATGTTTTACCTCTCTTTAAATTGAAAATGTATATGCTCTAAAATCTATCCCTATTTTTAATCTTTTTCTCTTCAAAATTCAAATATGTGCCTCTTTAAATTACAAATGCAAATCATCTAAAATTTGTCCCTATTTTGAGTTTGACGAGACAATGGACAGGGGCCCAACACTAGCGCTCTAAAACTTGCTTTGACTTGGCTCAATGGGCTGATTTGGTACCAAATAAGCCCAACTTAGCCAAGAATATGCATCATGACCCCATACAAAATCCAAGAAAAATTCAATATTAAATTAAAAAACTGAAAAAAATAAAGCATTAAACTGAGAAAATTGCTATAAAGAGATCTCCCACCCCTCTATTTGTCTCACACCTTTTTCACATAACATTTTTGAGCATTTGGAGTTTTGGAGCAAAGATGAAATCTTGAAGAGCAATGTGAAGACAATCCACCCCTCTCAAGAAACTACATTGCAATGGAGAATGACCTGTTGTTGCTTCAAAAGTAGTCAAAAGACTTTTAATTGTACCATGAGCATAGAAAGAATTCACCATTGCTGTATTGCACATTCGCTTATTGATGCAGGGTTACCCCTACTTTCCACATAGTATGCATATACGAATGCATAATCACATTTTCCCCAGGAATTTTAACTCACTAATGAGTCAAAATCTTCAACCAACAATGGTTTAAGCCCCTTTAATAAATCTCTATGCGAAATAACACATATTTCATTAAATTTGGAATTATACAATGGATCTAGAATTTCAAAATAACCAAAAAACTCAATCTAGTGTTGTCCTTGTAATAAAATTTTTCCAAATTTAATGAAATATGTGTTAAATGTTTGATTAAAACCTAACATAGTCTAACCCTTCCTTCAATATGCATGTATCGGGACATTATCAACCCTCAAACCTTCGTTTATGACTTTATTAAAGCCTTTCATTAAATCCTTCCTATCGGGACTTTAAAACTCCTCGTGACCTTCCTTAATGTTAATATCGGGACTTATTCACTCTTCTAAGCCTTCAATTGCACTTGGTCACACACACACACACACACATATATATATCCTTCCCCTCTTTATGCTTTGGTTATACATAAATTGACCACATGAACCCTTATATCTGTGATTAATCCTTATTAAACCATTTACAAAGGAAACACGCATAAAACATACCTTTCCACTTTGCTATGGCCTCTGCACAGATATTGATGATCCCATTATCGCAATTGCATATCGCTCCTCTGCAGGTTTCATTAACAAAGGTCTTTATCACATCCAATATGCGATTAATGCAATATCAGATTTCAAAACATATTCAACTATGCTTATAACGATATCGGGTCTGCCTACTTCACTTGTCGCATTGCTCCTCCGATCTGCGAAGCCCTGAAGCCCTAATCGCCGATACTTCTGATTGTCGATCAGTGCTTTATTGCTATCGGCGTATCAACCATCGCAACATCGCAATTCTATGGTCGATTGTCGCTTGCCCTTGCTATATCCGATTTGCAATTAGATTGCAATGATTGATCTGGTTCCAATCCAACGATCTTCAATCAATCAGCGATCGCTCATCGCGGTTGTCCAAAGCCTGCTTCTGATCATTTCAAAAGGATTTCACCGATGTGATTTAATACTGACTATTGATCTTCCAGATCCAACAGTTACTGTGCACCAATACTTCACTTCTCCGCTCTTCCTTTTTACTTAGCTTTTATGGTGTTTTCTAGTGGTTGTTGTGGTTCTCGGGTTTCTTCAAAAGGTTTTGGTCTTCGCTATTCCACTGTGCACTCTCTCTTATGAGCTTAAACTCTGCATGCTCCTTTGATTATTGTCCTCTTGGACTTTACTTGATCCTTTGAATGGATTCAAAAATCCATTACGAACCTTTGTCTCATTCGTTAGCTCTGCGTATTCTATAGAACTCTGCCTGCACACATTTATATCATGTAAGTCTCTGATAACACAAATCCATCACTCTGTATTCGAAACACATATTTATATAGGTTCGATTAAATCCTCGTATATATATAAACATATGACAATGATTACATATCGAGACTCTGTCTCTCTAGCCTAATGTTCTAATATCAGTGGCCTCTGTTTACACTCTACCCGTAGGCTTAAAAGCACACTCTAGCTATCTATCTAGCTTGTCTAATTTCTTACTTTCTAACCCTTGATTATGCCTTTAAGGCTTACATTTATACAAAAGGACTGTAAAACCAATTCTTGGTTTAGATACATAAATTCTTCAACAAAATTCCAAAATCTCTTCCTCACCCCTAAGGATCCTCTCTAATCCATAAAATCATGAACTAAATCTTAATCTGTGTTTTACAATTAATTCTCAAATCCCTCAATCTCTCAACTAACCTAAATCTCTCATGTTCTCCTACATTCGAGAACATTTAGAATATGCCTCACTATATTCACTTAAATCCTATTCTCATTAAAATCACTCAAAAGCCTAAATAATTACATTAATTCACACTTAGGAAACCAACTTCCTTGAAAACACAATAACCCTATGTCTACTAAAATAGAATGGATTTTATTGGGCTGAATGCTCCTGCATCACTTATGACTGTCATATATAACTGCTTTCATGTCATCCACAACTTTCCTAGGGTAGTGACACTTCAAAGAAAGTGATGACTCAAACTTAGATGCGCTACAGTTCTCATCCACATCAAGACTTTGGATCCCTTGGAATAGTGATAGATCCTCCAACAAATGGTTGCACTAACTATGACACGGAGGGCATAATTAACAGTGAAGAAAAATTCACATGGTACTCCAAAAGCCTGCAATATCTTTTTAATGCCTCTAACAACCAAGGTACATGCTCTAGCTTCTCATTTTTTATCTCCATTCCTTGCTGTGACATAAATGGTATTGTCCACAGAGAATGACCTGTTGTTGCTTCAAAAGTAGTCAAAAGACTTTTAATTGTACCATGAGCATAGAAAGAATTCACCACTGCTGTATTGCACATTCGCTTATGGTTGTCATATATAACTACTGTCATGTCATCCACAACTTTCCTAGGGTAGTGACACTTTGAAGAAAGTGATGACTCAAACTCAGATGAGCTACAATTCTCATCCACATCAAGACTGTCATGAATTTTTTTTATAAGAGTAACCACCACACTTCAAGCTTCAAGCGTGTTATGGTGCTATCCAAGCCTCCTAAATCCCTAAAGAAGGTTTCAGCAGGAATCTATCCATGACCTCTATGTTAAGAACAAGGGTGAGTGGTAGTCCCTTTATGCCATATGTGGAGAACAATGGGATGAAGCGGTTTCATGATATCTCATGTTGATGGCCTCTGTTTCAATAATATGTCATTGTGCATGCTAGTGACACCCTGTATCTAGTCTCTTCATTCCTTTGATGTTTGAGAGGCGGAGTTGTTAACCAAGTAGGCCTTGAAAGTCCTCGTAGGGCACATTGTCTATTAGTAACTACAACTTGCATTATTGGGGTAAGTATCTATGGTTTGGGTTGTAAAAAAAAGGTCGCAAGAAACTTGCTAGAGTCTCCATAGAAGCAGTGTAATCTCCCTAGTATCTTGTATTAGATGGGTCACTTGAAACATGAAGTTCTCTTTAGTCTCCACCTCCTAGAAGGAGGAGTGTCGAAAAATCTTGTCCTCTTAGGGAATCTAATGATACATATCCTGACACGTAAATGGTGGTAGCATGATCTTAGTTGATGATGGGAATCTTGAGTCCATGGGATTAGTGCTTTCATATGTAGTTGGACAAACAATGGATTGTTAAGTTGCAAAAAATGTTAGCTTATATCTAAGACATTGTGAGGGAGAAAACTAGGTGATTAGAATGTACTGCCATTAGATGTCCTCCTTGATTGATTCATTATTCTATGCCTTGGGGGGAAGAATTCAAGGGAACCTATAAAGTAGGGAGTCAGTAAATGGAGATAATGGAAAAATGAAGAAAAAAAGTGGCCTCAAAGTCTAAATATTTCCTTCGACCAGAGTGACCCAAGGAGCCTAGATCTTTATAGGAAAGGAATGGAGAGCCAGATATGGATCTCTCTCCCAACTCAAGGTAGAGTCTAAAAGGGCCCAAAATATAACCTCTACACCAAATTCTTTTGTGGGTTGTTCTCTAGTATTAAAAATAAAATAGAGTTTATTCTCTTTCCTCCTCAAAGAATTTTATGCAAAATTGCAAATTTGTTCCAATATCGAAGCCAAGTTACACCAGACCATTCAATTCTTTTAGATGAAGGGAATTTTATACTCATTTTCTTTCTACTAATTACTTAGCCCAACAATATTGGGTAGAACAAAGGAGAAACCAATTTTGTATCCTCTACCCACTGTGGGAAGAAGATATATGGCACCTATCATAGGAAGCTTGCCCATTCCAACAAGGAATGTCAAAAATTTAGGCCAAAGAGCTCCGAAAGGAAAAATACTTCCTTTCTAAGCATTATTGAGAAGTTGGATACTTAGAGGTTGATTTCAACAATCCTAGCTACATTGATCCAAACTTGATGCTAATGCCCAAAGATAGCCTTACCAACAACAAGGAAGCTCTTTGTACATAGAACTGTCAAATCAAGCACAAACTAGCATATATGGTAATTGATAATGGCAACCAAAATAACCTTCTCTTGCTTCAATTGGAAAAGGAACTCAAGTTACCAACCTCAACTCATCCCAACACACATTAGCTTGGATGGGTGAAAGATGCACATTAGCTTGTGCTAATCACTTGACAATAGATCAGGCTGTTGCTAGAAGATGGCAAGATTTTGCCCAATATCATATATATTCTTACAAACAAATATGAGAAGACTTGCGAAAATAAGATGATGATAATAAGTGTAACTAATTTCTCCTTTTCCTTGAAGTAATATAGGTGTCATTTAAAAAATAAAAGGAAGACTACAAGAGAGGAATTCCACAAATGCAGATATATTGTAGTACATAAAATCCAAAATATAATGAAGTCAATTAATGGAATAATTAATGGAGAAATCAACAGGGTCATTGGTGGTTGTTTGTCTCCTAAACACAGGAGTTACAATTAGATGTTTACAAATACACTGATACATTCCCACTTTCCACTTGTCACCTAGTATTATGCTCACCTATTCCTCCTTGCTTGCAAGGAATTGTTCACTAAATTAGCAAATGGAAACCATTATGTCTTCCTTCACAAGGAAGCCACATGCTTTCCATTGAAATGGAGGGCTATGATATTTCTTTGGGTGATGAATGGGTAAGAACACTAGGACCCATCACCATGGAGTTCTTGGAATTATACATGAGTTTTCAAGAGAATGGAAATTCCTACATGCTCAAAGGTTTCAAAGCAACCACTACAGAAATAATCAATACAATTGTATGGAAAATATTCTAAAAAAGGGCCATTGGTTTGAAAATGGGGGATATGTGAAATGTGAGGGAAGACATATCGGTTTCCATTTTGCTAATTAACTAGGCGAAAGACTCAACTATTTTCTATACTTCCTCGTGGCTAACATGCTATGAGTGTTTATCATGGGACCATTGGGTCCATCAAAGGGGTTAGCCAAATTTTAGCCCAACATAATGAGTGTACCAAAAGGAATTTGTTGATAGGGGCCACAAGTAATGGTATGAGTTGGTCCACAAAAAAATGAAAAATTAGTTACTGTAAAGTGACACCAAAACAATCAATGTTGCACAAGGATTTTGTTCAGCTAGGACTCCTGTAACATTATTTGCAGGCCCTAGACATATTTTTTCAATTTGAGGGGAGTATTACTGCAGTGATGAAATTCCAAAACTCTTGATAATACAAAATGTGTAGGAACTTTGTTACTTGTGTTAAAAAAGCTATGGTTTAGGGGAAGAGGCTAGGATTTGTAGGGTCCTAAGGATAGAGGAGTGTCAAGTTCTATAGATCTTAGTATTCCTATGGCTTCTGTTAGAGTCGGTCTTGTCAGTCCTCCATCAGAGATCAAAACTCTTTCTGCATTTCATTTTTAGGGGTCTCGCTTCATTCACTCAGCTACATTCCACTAGGGGCATGCCATAATCTGATGGAAGGGCCTTATCATTCATCCCCCTCATGTCTTGTACCTGCTAGCTTAGGTCTTTTCATCAATGTGTATTAAAGTCCATGACAGTCAATGTTTGATCTTTTAATGGACAAGAGTCACTTCGATCATTAAGTCTAGGGATTAGTCATTTGGTCTTCAAACAATGTCCAATAAAGCCAGCAAGGTGAGAGGGAGGCTCTTATAAAGTTGTGATTCAAATATTTTCATCGTGATGTTGATAGATTACGACTGTTCTTCAAAACTCTATTTTGAAGAAAAGTCAACAGTTTGTCATTTGTAATAATTTTCAAAAGTTTCTCAGTGGATTTCTCCAAGCACAACCCTCGTCTCCTTAGCCAAATTCCATGTCGGCTACCCCTGCAAAAATTGCCAAAAATTTCATCATTTTAGTCAAAGAAATCAAAAGGAAGTACGAAAAGCAGAGTTGTATTAATTGAGAAAAGGTGCCAAAGTGAAAACATTACAAAATGGTTTTTGGAGGAAGAAAAAATCAAATCCAACTCTTGCAAGATATTTCTCCAAGTTATATAAATCATTTGTGTCAATTTATATTCATGAAATGTTATAGCAAAGTTGAAATTGGAGGTTGAATAACAAACTGCAGTTTGAAAAGGCCGTGACTGTGTTAAGAGTTGGAGCGCGGCGCACAAGTGGAGTGGCACGGCGCACTGAGGGAGCGCGGTGCACTGGGCGCGACCACGCAGTGTTGAATAACATGGGCATGGCACACTCAAACAGCACGGTGCACTGGGTATGCTGCGCGGCGCATACACATAAAAGCCCGATTTTGCTCAGAATTGCAACCAATCGCCTTTCAATCCCTTGAATTTGCCAGATTTCAACACATCACAAAAGCAGTCCAAACACAGTTTTATCACTAGCATCTTTTTCTCTAAGGCAGTGGAAAAACAGCAGTCATGGCATCTTAACATGCATCGGACTATGAAATGGAAACCCAAAGCGACTCATCCTCGGAAGAACAGGCTCCCCAGAGGGCTCACAAAAGTGGCAGACATGTTAGAGAAGAATCGACCACCCTTACAGAATTGCAGGCCCGCCCTCTTGCTATGTCATGTTTCCAGCGTCAGTCATGCTTTGAGTTTTGTCAAAAGGTGGCTAGTGTTCAATTTCATCATGAGCTGGCTCGTCTATTCGTGCTGCACTTACATGGAGATCAGGCTACTTTAGCTGGTGTCACCTTCACACTTACACCAGAATCTGTCTCATTAGCAATCGGCATACCGAACATTGGAGAACCATGGAACAAGAAGCAGAAGATTGATCAACATCATTATGAGCCATATATTAAAACCACTTTCTTGAGGCAGCTCAAAAGGGTCTTTCCATTCCGATATCTGAAAGATGAATATGCTCCACTAATGAGATTGATTATGAAATACTTCAGCTGTGAAGGATGATTCTCTCGTCTTTATGCTTATCACATCAGGTTGCTCATGCATTTCACTAGGGTACAAATGATGAACATCCTGTATTTCATTTGCCGGAACATGGAGAGGATGACCAACTTTATACAGCATAAAACCCCTCAGCAGCAACTCAACAGTGTTTATCATTTTGCTCTCATCAAGATTTTGGTGGTACATCAGCTTGATCTACAGAGCATCACTTGGGATGATTTCATCTCCTGTGACTTCTTCCGAGCTTCACAAGGACCTCCAGAGATTAGATTTGAGACAGGGGAACCTTCTCATCAGTATGAGCACCATGACACCGCTAGTGTGCCGGTATTCGTCACATATCAAAGGGGTGCTAGACATTTGTTTGCAGCAGCAAAGCGAGTGTTATCTCCACCCTGGGTGGAAGGGGCCTCACTTCCGACATCAACACTATAGGTACAGGATAGAGGTAAAGAGCCAATGCATGATGAGGGGCCATCAGGTGAACGAGAGACCGAATTCATTCTCCTTCATGATGATGATACAGATACAAATCTGCAAAATGAATAGCTTAAAGAGATCATCCAGGAGCAACAAACAGAGATTCAAGCCTTGTCCCTTGATTTGGAAATAGCCAAATGGAACATGAAATATCTAGAGTAGAGGAACAAACAGCTTGAGGATCAGCAAGCGATCATGCAGCTACAAAACATTCGTGAGCATTGCCAAGCTGCACAAAGGAGAAGAGTTGAGCTCACGCCATTGGAGCAAGAGCTTAATGAGGATTGGGAGGCCAATCTCAAGAGAGTTAACATGCACTTAGAGAGGCTATTGGACAAGGCTGACAAGGACCATGCATTGCTGAGACACATGGCTTTCCACTACATGGTGCGAAACAAAGTGTGCAAGGCCCGAATAAGGAATTTGAAGGCGAAATTGAGGAAGGCAATCAAGAAGCAAAAGAGGCAAAGGGAGCTCGATCGACTTTAGATATTGGCTGAAGCCTCTTTATCCCAACATCACACTTGATAAGGAAGCTCCAGCCCAAATTTCAAAAAAATTTGGGGCATTTTTGGTATTTTTGTAAATTTTTGTGCAAAAAACAGGGTTTTTCTCCCTGTGTGTCGCGCCACTTGGTGCGTGCTTTCGCTAGGGAGCTCCAAATGACAAAAAGTTTACATTTTTATATTTTCCATGGAAAATCATGACTGTTGGTGCATGGCATTTTGGGCCAATTTTGAGTCCTCAGGAGGTCAAAAACACCCAAACAGTGACCTCTCTACCCCTATTTTGACACACAGGAAGCAGTCTTGGGAGATTGCAGTTTTGGAGGGGAAAATGGGCACCAAATTTAGAAATTTCACTTGGGTTAGAAAGTAGACAGGCAGGGATTTCCAACAAGCACACTTGGGCTCAATTTGTACTTCGGAAAGTTCCTTAAAACTAGCTCCAAAGTGGTGTTACACATACAGTTCTTGGCGCGGCGCACAGAGACTTAAAGGCCAAAATCACTCCCGCTCCACGAAATTTCGATTCGCAATTTTCTCCAATTGGGCCCGCTCATTTACAATACATTTTTCCCGGAATCAAAGGCAAAGTTTAAAAAACATTTTTGGCTTCTATCCAAGTGGCCAAATGAAGGCGAACAACCACCCAAAAAATCTACGCTCATATTTGCTTTTTTCTAATTGGTCCTCATAGAAAATTAAATGTAACTGCTGATGGTTGGCTCTTCATTTCCTGTGTTGATCAAATTTCTCATGGAAAATATTATTTATTGTATTGAGAGTCATTTTGTAAAGGGTTGGCATTTTTGGGAAACTGTGGGAGAGAAACCAAGTCACTCACTGTACATTTTGACAGAGAATTTATGAAAGTTTGTAGCTCTGGTTCATGATATTCCTGTGGCGTGAGTTTAGCAAATGTATTTTCTTTATGTTTCATATGTATTTCGTTATGTTTCATATTTTCATTCACATTCATTTCCAGTGAAAGCTTTCTAAGTAAGAAAAGGTAGAATTCAGTGTACTGCTCTGCCTTGGGATAGTTTTCACGTTCTATGTTTTCTTCTGTTGAAAATGATTCATGTATTTATGCCATTTTCACACTCTTAAAAAATCTCTCCACTTCATATTATTTCAAATCTAATTGCTATACTTTCCGCCTGTCTTGCCTCATGAAATAATCTGCGTCCTTGAGTTAAATTCTTTGCTCATGTTGTTCCTTGGCCCCACAAATCCTAGAAAATGTAGTCATTCATCAAAATACCTCCATCATATTTATTTACCTAGCCTAAAATCAGTATTCGTTTTTGAGTCATCTCAGACCCTATCGTTTATTTTCCTGAGTGTGACCCGGAGAGAGCCCTCTCCTGTTCTGGTAGGGCTAGCTACCAGACTGAACGTGGTTTGTGGTTACCCTAAATTTTGCCTTCCTTCAGCCTAAGGCAAATTTAGGTGCTAACAGTTTCCATTAATAGTAATCAACCAAATATTTCATTGCACCAACTAATGGTGATAGATTATACCCTTAGTCATACTACCCAATTCCCTAGTATGTGAGAGTTATCTCCCAAGTGTTATTCTCCATGTACTCATGGCAATAGGATGACTAATAGGGTTAAGTAAGGTTGGTTTCAAGTGTACCAAGGGGTATTTTGATATACCTGAAGGAACATGGAAGATAATTCCATATGTAGGTGTTATTTGATACAGTGCTACACAAAGGGGTGCCAACAGATGTCACAAAGGTGTTCAACAAGGTAATGCCTCTATTATTTTCTACATATATTCTTCCCCAGTTATAAGCTTGCCCATTGAATGATAGATATTTGTGTTATTTAAAGATGTCGAGGCACAACCCTAACCTAAATAATGTTTTTCTGAAATTGGAACATGTGTTGACATGAGAAAGTGCTATGGAACCACTTGTATTTGTGGTGTTTCTTGTTAGTTGAAATAGAATATTTAGAACAATAAGGGCATAATATAAATTCAAGAAGCAATTAAATAAGATACATCGAATGCAACTCTGGAAAACAAATAATAGAACCAAAATTAAAATAACACTTTAAGCAATCCTTTATTGATATTCCAAACTAAATGTAATGTTCACTTGCCTTTTCTAAGGGGAAATATTCAACATGAGGAGCTCTAAATAATACAATATTCACTTGATAACCCATTACATAGCTTCTACTACTATATATAGTTTCTAATTGACGAAAACTGTAACCACCTAATGGAATTCCATTAATGAGGCCTCAACCACTAACTAATGGACCTTCTTTAACAAGATGACTTACATTTATTGATTTCACACTATGCTACTGTGTAGAGCCTTATTAATAAAGATGGTTGTCAATACATTAACAATCTATTCCACTAACTATTGAAATTAAGATGGTTGTGTAACCCTAACAACAATGTAATGTTGTCACACTCAAACTTGACAAAGGCTCAACTAGCCTAGGACTAAAAAAAACTCAATGACTTGACATGAATCAGTGACTTGGGAAAGACTCAACAAATACAAATTAACCTCAAAATAAAATAAATTTAGTGCCAAAAAATATGACGAGTCTCGATGAGAATGGAGATTTTATGGTGAGTATAGAAAGTGGTGAGTTTGTTAGTGAGCTTTTTAGTAAGTGTGGGGGCTAGATAAGACTCCACAAGACTCAATAAAAGAGTCTTGGATGAGTCAAACTACACTGGTACAATGTGTATAGTTGCGACAATTCTTCTCTTGCATTTTCTTGTTATGTGAGTGTTCTCTCATTGTTGTCTTTTGTGCACATATCAAATCTGCAGGTTTAGAAGCTTCTAGTTGTCCAGAGCTCTAGATTTTTGCATTGGTCAATTCATTTCAGTATTGTTTTGGATTGTTGTTTAAAATGCTTGGCTCTACGAATATACAATACTATGGTAGGGGTTCCTCTATTCTCATTTTTGAGTTATAAGAAAACAAACTAGTTGTTTTGAAAGTCGGTCCATGTTAATTATGGAAGGAAAACCTTGGTTGAAACCATGGCATACAAATTTCAAATTTCAATCCTTTCATAAAAAATTTGAAACTATGTAATTTTGAGTTTGAATCCTAAATTTGTTAACATAATTTTGGTATGAATTAGCCTTGAAGAGTATTGGAAATTTTCTAAGAAAGTACTTAACAATGCAACCTCCCATAGTTGGTCACATGTCTTGTACTATTATTTTTGGAAATGAATCTTCATATAGGGCTTCCTCTGAAATTAAATTTTTTTACCTAGAAATATGGTTTAGATTATTAAAAGGTTACCCTTCAATGTCAGCCTTGCCATGAATATGGCATATAGCCCTATTGTTTCCCTCTCCATTGTTGATTTTTATGTAGCTTGGGAGGTACTCGAAGCCCTAGGGTTCGTGGTTTGGATGGTAGAGCACCACAAGTAGGCTTGTGGACTTGGAACCCAAGCATGGGATTTTGCACCCATCAAAATACAGGCCAAAACCATCAAGAATTTGAGAATGGGAAAATTTGAGGTGATAGATCTTGGTGTGCTGATTCCAACACTTCGAAGATCACCCAAATCGAAGCTCTAGAAGTTGAGATATGAATTTTTGAAGGTCATGAGTGGGTTTACACCATATGTGTCAACGTCAGCTTGAGTTAAATAAGCCTCTTCACAAGTTGGACAGCCCTAGAATGACGTTGGAGGAATCCCTCTTGTTTAGTATAAATAAGAGGTGATATGTTATCATTTAATCATTCATTTTTTGCAACATAAAGACAGCAAAAGGCTAGCGTAGAAGGAGAAGAGGCCAGTAATTAGTCGCAGGAGACTAGGGCAGAAGAATAAGGAGCAGAAGGGTTGTTTTGGAGCCCCTTGTGACTGCATTGAGGATTATCCCATGTTGCAGCTAGGCTGAGGGTGTTAAAGGCTAAACACAGGACTGATATGGTAGCAACAAGGTGAGTTAAACCCTGTTTTGTGTGGGTTGTAGGCATTAGAGCTTAACTGTGGTAGGCCACAGGCCATACCACCATAGGAAGGCATCTACACAAGGTTGTTTGGGGTGGTATATGCCCAGAACAACAACACAATAGGTGGGCATGATCCCATGGTTAGGCCACATTGATTGGAGGTTGTTTGGGTGGTATATTGAGGGTTGTTGCAGTGTGCAAGTGCCCTAACTAGGGACAACATAGATATATCAAAACTGAAGTTGAGTTTTCCTTGTGTTGGGTCAATGTTTTGACCAGTATTTGGATCAATCTACATTATAGTTTGTTGGGAGCCATTTGTTGGAGTTGCCTTGGGCATGAAGGAACTCCAACTAGGAGTAGATCCCGCTATGGAGTGATGTAGGTGTCCTAGTGTGGACAGAGTCATTGCAGCCTATGGAAGTCAAAGAGGTAGGACTCACATGGCATGCTAGAAGCCCTAACCAATGGACAGTTTCACAGTGAAGTTTGGAGCCTCGATTCTTGCAATAGCTCGTTTATTGTAGAGCAAAGGGTGGATGTGGAGAAGTTTGTGGGCAATCGTGTGTAAGAGTCTCTTAGGTTTGGGGATGCCCTAACAAGGTACAGATGCTATATCATGGACTTGGTAACTTGTGGACTGTTGGAGGGTAGGGTCAGACTGGACCAAGTGTGGATGTGGATTGAGCACTTATGGTCTACTGGAGGATAGCATGATAGTGTCCAAGTTGGAGCCCAGTGTGCAAAACCTTGATGGACAAAGGTAGTTGTGAGAGAGACAGTTGTTGTGCTCAAGGGTCTGATCAACTAGGAGTAGTTTTGGAGCTAGAGACTTGTGTGTGGAAAAGGACTTCTACAATAGATGATGGGTAGTCCTCCTAGCCCATGTTCATTGTGGGAGATGGACATCTTGCAGTGATAGGTGGTAGCCCTTCATGCCCTATGTTGGTCTTCATCGATGTAGTGCAGGAAGACCATAGTGAGTTGAAGTCCCTGACTAGCTGACGAGCAATAGTGGGAAGTTGAGAGTTGTTCACAAGTGGAGCTGTGAACAATTTGATAGGAGTCTCGATGTGTTGTGGCCTTGATGGACTAAGGCACAACTAGAGAGCAGATTGACAGCTGAGGTTTAGTGGCTAGATGGACTTGGAGCATTGATAGAGGCAGGAGTTGTAGATCGGGAGCTGAAGGATCGGGTAGTTATAGGGTACGACCGAGGGGAGCTGAGAGAGTCGACTACATCAACCAGATGGTCAGAGTATCTTGTTGAGGGTAGATTGGTTGTCGATGGACTGACACCAAGCCCCAATTTGTATCTTGTACTAGTGGATGTATGAGGGCCATTATCCTTGGTACGGGAGCCGTAGATTGTTGTATTATATTTTTTTTAATATAACGAAGTTGGGTTAAAATTTGTAAAAAGTTGTCTATATTCTGTGCATGTATGATTTACTGTTGTTTATATTCTATTGTGCAAAGTAGTATCGTTGAGATTCTTGGTTTGGTAGCATCAGAGATTTTAAGATTCTATCCTAGACCCAATATTGTGGAAATTCAACATGGTATCATAGCGTATCTGAGCTACTTTGAGGGACAGTGAATCAGAGTGTGCACAACGAAGCAACTTAGAGGGAGTTGTGGGTGTTTGGATCATGGAGCAGATGGTTCAGCTGAAGACATGGAGATGTGGTCTCAATAGACTACATGATCTAGGTTGGGAGTTCTGGTGGATCGGTGGTGAACCTAGTGCACTTTAGTATGTTGTGTGATGGTTTGTAGATCGTGGACTTCATATATCTTGTCATGGATGGTTGGGACAACTCGAGGGTTTCTTTGGCATGGACAAGATTAGGTTGATCAAGATGGATTCATGTGATGGACTAGATATTGGCAAGCTAGAATATCCAATGGATCGTGATGTTGCACATCCGATATTGGAGGGATTTACATGATTGGTATTTGACCCAAGAGGGTGAGTGCTTACAGGACTAAACTAGTGGAGATCGTTTAGGCACAAAGGGAGTCTAACCTCAAAGGGAGCAGCCCTATGGAGGTTCTGGATCTTCAGGTTTAGATGCGATGAGGCAGAGGCGCTACCGAGATTATCGGATTCATTCTACAGGGTATGCTGCAATGATGGATGTCAGATGGGCTAGTTTCGCCAGTGATGATGATGGTGACTTCCTAGTCTTAGAAGTACCTCCCTCGCTAAGAGGGAGTGTTGATTTTTGTGTAGCTTGGGAGATACTCCAAGCCCTAGGGTTCGGGGCTTGGAGGATAAAGTGCCACAATTAAGCTTGTGGACTTGGAACCAAAGCATGGGGTTTTGCACCCATCGGGATTTGGGCCAAAACCATCAAGAATTTGAGCATGGGAAAATTTGAGGTGATAGGGCCTGGCGTGTTGATTCCAATGCTTTGAAGATCACCCAAATCGAAGCTCTAGAACTTGATATATGAATTTTTGAAGGTAATGAGTGGGTTTACACCATATGTGTCAAGGTCAGGTTGAGTTAAATAAGCCTCTTGACAAGTTGGACAACCCTCGAATAACATTGGAAGAAGCTCTCTTGTTTGGCATAAGTAAGAGGTGATATGTGATCATTTAATCATCCATTTTGTGAAACATAAGGACAGCAAAAGGGTAGTGTAGAAGGGGAAGAGGCCTTTGATTAGCCACAAGATACTAGGGAAAAACAACGAGGATAAGAAGGGTTGTTTTGGAGCCTCTTGTGACTGCATTGAGATTATCCCATGCTACAATTAGGCAGAGGGTGTTAAAGGCTAAATGCAAGACTAATATGGTAGAAATGAGGTAAGTTAAACCCTATTTTGTGTGGGTTGCAGGCGTTGGAGTTTAACTGTAGTAGGTCGTGGGCCATACCACCATAGGAAGGCATATACGCAAGGTTGCTTGGGGTGGTATATGCCAAGAACAACAACACAATAGGTAGGCACGATCCCATGGTTAGATCACATTGATTCGAGGTTGTTTGGGTGGTATATTTAGGGTTGTTGCAGTGTGCAAGCGACCTAACCAGGGACAACATAAATATACCAAAACTAAAGTTGAGTTTGCCTTGTGTTGGGTCAAAGTTTTGACCAGTATTTGGATCAATCTACATTACAGTTTAATGGGAGCCATTTTTTGGAGTTTCCTTGGGCATGAAGGAACTCCAGCTAGGAGTAGATCCTGCTATGGAGTGATGTAGGTGTCCTAGTGGGGATAGATTGTTGCAGCTTGTGGAAGCCAAGGAGGTAGGGCTAACATGGCATGTTAGAAGCCCTAACCAATGGACAGTTTCATAGTGAAATTTGGATCCTAGATTTGTGCAATAGCTCCTCTATTGTAGAGAAAAGGGCGGATGTGGAGAAGTCTGTGGATAACCATGTGTAAGGGTCTCCTAGGTGTGGGGATGCCCTAACTAGGTGCAAATGCTATATCGTGGAATTTGTCACTCATGCACTATTGGAGGGTAGTGTGAGAGTGGAAAAAGTGTGAACATGGATTGGGCACTTATGGTATGTTGGAGGACAGCGCAATAGTTCCCAAGTTGGAGCCCAGTGAGCAACACCTTGATGGAAAAAGGTAGTTACGAGAGAGGCAGTTGTTGAGCTCAAGGGTATGATCAATGAGGATCAATTGTGGAGCCTGAGACTTGTGTGTGGAGAAGGAATTCTACAACATATGATGGGAAGTCCTCCTAGCCTATGTTCATTGTGGGAGATGGACATCTTGCAGTGATAGGTGGTAGCCCTTCGTGCCCTATGTTGGTCTTCATCAATGCAGCGCAGGAAGACCCAAGTGGGTTGAAGTCCCTGAGTAGCTGAGGAGCAACAATAGGTAGTTGAGAGTTGTTCACAAGCGGAGCTGTGAACAATTCAACAGGAGTCTCGATGTGTTGTGGCCTTTATGGACTATGGCACAACAAGAGAGCAGATTGACAGTCGAGGTTCACTGGCTAGATGGACTTGGATCATTGATAGAGGTAGGAGCTACAGATTAGTAGCCGAATGACCCAACAAGTACAGGGTACAACCGAGGGGAGCTGAGAGATTCGACTACATCAACCAGATGGTCAAAGTATGTTGTCGAGGGTAGATAGCTTGTCGATAAACTGACACCAAGCCCCAGTTTTTATCTTATACTAGTGGATGTATGAGGGCCATTATCCTAAGTATAGGAACCCTAGACTGTTGTATTATATTTTGTTTAATATAACGAAGTTGGGTTAAAAATTGTAAAAGGTTGTCTATATTCTGTGCATATGTGATTTACTATTGTTTATATTATGTTTTGCAAAGTAGTATTGTTGAGATTCTTGGTTTGGTAGCATTAGAGATTTTAGTATTCTATCCTAGACCCAACATTGTGGAAATTAAACATCCGTAACCTAACCTCTAAAGGAAATAAGGGTTTTGAGATGCAAGGAGAAGGGAAAAAGGAGAATGGACTACACAACAAACCTAAGAAAGTGAAGGATCAAGGAAAACCCCCATCAAATACTAAATTGAACTTGGAGGAAAACTCTAATTGGAAAAAAAAAAATGTAAAGAAATAAAGTCACAAAACAAGAGAGAAGAAACCATCATCAACTGTGAGTTCAAGAAGGAAAAGATTCAGCAAAGGAATCGCAAGGTAAGAGGTACAACAAAATAAAGCTTTAGTCATGAAAAAGAGGCAGGAAAAGGAAAAGAATGTTGAGAAGAGATGAAAAAATAGTTGAAATTGAGCACAAACAAAATGTAAAGTTAGCTTTAAAACTTCCATACAAGTAGTAAGGGTTTTCATTGCAAAAGTTTCATCTCTAGTAAAATTATTTTGTTTCTATTAAAGAGATAGAGATCCTAGATCTAAGTGATTTCTAACAAAATTGGTGAGAAATATAATTCAATCTAATAGACCTATTTAGTCTGAATAAGGGAGAGAAATCTAAGAGATCAAATCATACTTGATGAATAAATGAACCATTAATTAAAAGAAAACAAGTCATTATACCTTTGAAGTGTCATTTTTCAAGTCAACTACTATCTTTGTTACTTTTGACTATTGTTTCTTTCATCTAGTTATCTTGTAATAAATTAAGTTTAGCGTACTAAGAACAACTAGTCATATGAGTTCTCCACAATCAAAACTTCTAATGGGTACAAGTTTCTTCTTTTCAATATACATTTTTCCTTGGTTTGTACCTATTGCAATCTCACATTTCTCTGGCAGGAGGAGCTTTGCCATCTTTTGGTTCTTATAGTTACACAACTTGGCTCCGTGAAAACTGATGCAAGAGCATTCAGCTCAAGGAAAATCATTGTCAATCGTAGACCTAGGGGGTCATGCTTTTTAAGAAATAGTTTCCTAAGTCTCAAGTTAGTTTAATATTTAGGCTTTTAAGTGTGATTAGATGCTCTGAAAACAAATAAATGAGAAAATGAGTAGTTCCATGATCCTAGGAGAAAGGGAGAGATTTTAGGCACAAAAGGAAGAATAGATGTGGACCATTGAGCGATAAGGAGGCTTTTCTATTTTAAAACAAAGAAAATATGGATTAAAGTCTCAAGGAGGCTTTCCTACCATGTATACATGCTTGTAGAGCTTCAGGATTTTGTTAGAGGATATATCTATGTATGTATGTATGTATGTAAGCCTATAGGCAGAAGAGGAGGCCACCAATAGTAGAATCGGGCCTATACATGTGTGTGTGTGAGACTGAGGAGTCTCGCATGTAATCTGTCTTTTAAATTAATATATGCAAGATTATTTATTGTCTGTGTTATGATGCTTAAGAAGTAATTTATGTGTGAATTACTTGTGAATTCGTAGGCTCTACTGTAGGTTGCAGGCAGAATTTTGAAGGATGCAGAGGAGTGAAGATGATTTAGAGGAATCATATAGGGATCATTCAATCCATGTGAAAGGCAGAGTTTCCTTGGAGAGGAGTTGTGAAGCAAGAATTCTATAAGGAATCCAGTGGAGAGAAAGCTGAACAATGGAAGCAGAAGGCAGAGTTTGAATGACACTGTAGGGAAGAATATGATTGGAGAAATCATATCGATCCACTTGAAGGGCCAAGAGTTTCTTTGAGGTAACAAAAATTAGAGGAGCAAGAAAAATAAAGCTCGGAGGAAGAGTCGCAATGGAACAATGAAAGAGGAAGAACCTCTGGAGAACCCAAAAGACCCACAGAAACCATTGAAATGGTAGAAAAATACTAAGTACAGGGACAAGCGGACAAGTGAAGGATGGATGCTCAGCAATCATTGTATCAGTGAGATCAATGGCTATGATTTAATCGCATTTTTTTTATTTATCGGATCAAGCCTTGGAATTTTTCAAAGAGTGAGTGTGATTAATCATGGACCATTGGATTGTGGGCAGATCAATGGCCATGATTAAATCACATATCAGTGATCAGAGGTGCAAGGGTCGGCAGTTTAATGGAATTGTGATATTGTTGATAGCAATATCGGTGATCAGTGTTGGCAACATATTGGCGATCAGGCATCAGGATCAATTGGCATTCGGCGGAGGAACTTTACAGTGTCAGACCCGATGATATATAGATTCGGGTCTATACATTTTGAAATCCGAAAGGTATGAACGGAGGGAATTTGCTTTGTATTCCCAAATAGTTAATATTTCTGATAGTGCTGGCCTTTTAACATAAAGCATGTGTTTACGACTTCCGATAGTCATATCGTTGTTGGAGGAGGGGTGATAACCACATATATGATAAGTCCATAATATAGCGATAGCCGATTGCGATAGAGGTTTAACCTCGGAAACTGTTCGAATCTATACAGGAAGGCGGAAAAGCTAAGGAAAGCGAATTTTTCATTTGTAAAGTTATGTTTCCTTTATAAGTGGTTTTTAGAAGGGAAAAGCATGATATATGGTTTATGTGCTTTATATATATGATCCCATGTTATAAGGGAGAAAGATATATATATGCATGGATGAAGGATTATAAAGGCTCCGAAGGATTTAAGTTCCAATACGAAGAATATAAAGGAAGAGTTTAATCAAAGCCTCATTGAAGGCTTGGGGATGATTTATGAGTCCCGATAGGAGGTTTTAGGTGGGGTGATTAAATTCCTATACTTAGGAATTGATAAATGGGCCTCTTGACCATTTATGGTATGTATATTTAACTCCATTGTTGAGTTAAATATCTTGGGACTAGTGTAGATGAATTATTATAGATAATGTATACTATGGGTATATGTGCGGGTGGATTAGACCTACACCATAAGTCGTATCAGAGTAGAATTGAGGTCAAAGCAAAATTACTATCAGAGCAAAAATAAAGCGGGGAAGATTTCTGCGAAAGGGAATTTGCACACAGGAAAAGATAATGTGATGGATGATAAAGACTACAGTGAGAGATTGTAGCAGTTCCAGCAGAGGCTTGGAGAAAGCAGGATTTCTTAGCGAAAGTTCTGAAGGAAGGATGACTTGGAGCCCAACTAGAGGACAAGCCTTTCAAAGTGTAGAAGAATGGGTGAAACAAGATCATGCTGAGATCTTGAAGGTGAGGTAATGTGTGTTGTTTTAACTTAAGAATGTGTGTTTTTATATTAATGCAGAGGTGACAACAAGAGAAGCTTTCGGAAGAGAACAGATGTTTTCTTGAAGATAGAGTAAGGAGAATACTCTAAAGGAGAAGGAGTAGTGAACCTGAAGAATCCAACAAGAGATTGGATAGAGAGGACAACTGAAGTGTTCTCAAGAGAAAGTGAGAGATTGCAGAAGCCTAGAAGGAGAAAAGGTGTTGCTCAAGAAGAGGTTCCAGATAGAGGACCCGTGCTTACCAAAAGACTGAGTGAGGAGAGCTTAGTGAGGTAAGATTGCAGCCAGGAGGACTAGCTATTGTAGAGACTTGTTGTAAAATAGCTCATGAAGAAAGAAGAGAAGAAGATGACTACTGATAGTCATAGCAGAGGTTTAGAGAGAAGCCATAGCAGAAGATATGAGAAGAAGGATGCCAATGCAAATGGCAAGAAGATGAGTCAAGAAGAAATTGAAAAAGAGGTTGCTGAATTAAAAGAACAAGTCAATGCATTTAGGAAAATTCTTGAGAAAAGCCAGAGACTAGGATGGGTCTTGAGGAAGAAGCCAGTGGAATGACATGAAAAATAGAGAAGGCTGCAACAAAAGAAAATGAAGTGGTTGAAGGGAAAACTCAAGGAAGTTGAGTTAGAAATGGAAGAATCCATTTGTGAACTAGAACAAGGAGAATTTCTGGGAGAAAGTGAAGATGAAGACTGAAGACTGAAATTTCAAGTGAGACCGAAAGGTCTGATGATTTTAAATCTGAAAATTTGTGTATGTTTACAGATGAAGGACCATTTGTTGATATTGTCATCAGGAAGGAAGAAGACAAGCAAAATCTAAATTTTGTTCTGGAAGAAGATGAGAGAGATAAGTCTCATATGCAGTTGGAGGAAGATATCAAGCAACCAAGTGAAGGGCTTAAGGAGAGTGAAGAATTTTTGAATCATGTGAATGATTTAGAACAACAAGGAGATATGATGGTTGAACTATCAAGTGAGACCATAGGGTCTTATATTTTTAAAATTGATAGTTTGTGTATGATGGCAGATATTACAGGAGAAAAAATAGGCATTTGAAGATATCTTTAGAAGAGAATATAAACAACAAGAAACTACGTTAGCTAAAAACATAGTAAAGGATCATCAATTCACCATGATGATAGGTAGAGTTGAATTAGCCATGAAAGATGTTGAGACAGTCAGTGAAGAAGAAGAACATCTACTGAAAGATGTTAAGGAAGAATAAGTCTATGGGAAAGACTTAGCAAAAGGAGAAAGAACATCTGATGATCTATCCATCACAAAGGAAGGTATGGAAAAGTGTGTGAAATTTCCAAAATATACCCCAATTAAATTTGTTGAGTTATATAAAAAATTAGATTT